>OZ024829.1:101685131-102434898 GCA_964016985.1 Anodontia alba
TTGTAGGGACTTAAAAAACAAGTTTGACTCAGCCACGGTAAACAAGCCATCTTTGTTCGTCAATGGACTTTTACTGTTTTTGGACATTTTTACATTTACTTGCCATACAGGTTTATTCTATTGCCTGTTGAACTTTATAAATTATACTACATAAATTGTGTTATTTGTGTTTGCATTCGTTGTTTAGATCTCTCTATCCGAATTCTTGGGGTTGATTAAAAAGGGAGCAGCGGTGAATTAATTCTGTCCACCACTAAGAACTAACAATTATCAGCAGGTTATTTTATGTCAAAATACAGTATAACCTCAATGGCTCGAACCCGGATGGCTCGTTTACCCTGGATGATTCGAACTCTTTTTTCAGTCCCTACAAAATCCTTCCAATAGCTCAAGAAAACAAATGTTTAGGGATTTTTTTTCTTATTTTATCATGGAATTGTATGTTGTGTGTACTCATTAGAATCGCCTCATCAAGGCGATTCTAATGAGTACACTCAACATACAATCATTGTAGAGAAAATCGACAAAATTTTCCTAAATTATTGCTATTTGCTTCCTGAACTGGTGCCATGATTAACCCTCAGTGGCTCGAACTACCCATGGCTCGAACAATTTTCTATGGCCCCAAAGATGTTCGAGCCATTGAAGTTCGACTGTATATGACTTATGATCTTTATTTTCAAGGACATCTATATATTTTATTTGACATCGCTGCAGCTGGTGTTAGGACCGTGTTGCGCACGTACAATGTCTTTACCATAGTGCAGTTTTTATTGGTATGACTGGTCAATTGTTTCAATCGAGCAAAAGTATACATACTCCAAATTTTCTAAAGGTTGTTGTCCACACGATTTTCATTGACCATTGAAATCAAACCGCGCGTTTGTACGAGATCCACACGATTGTCTACACGATTTTCATTGACCAATGAAATCAAACCGCGCGTTTGTACGAGATTCATACGATTGTCCACACGATTTTCATTGACCAATGAAATCAAACCGCGTGTTTGTACGAGATCCACACGATTGTCCACACGATTTTCGTTGACCAATGAAATTAAACCGCGTGTTTGTACGGGATCCAGGTAACGGTTACTTATAACCGAGCTATTCTTCTCGCTGTGATGTCAGAGTGCCGTGTAAAGAGAGTTAACTGTAAAACCTGGATTGGACAATGACAAATAGTGCAGACACAGATCAGATATCACAGAACGCGGCGTCTGATCAGGATCTATGTTGTTTGCTTAAATTACAGGAAGTTAAGGGTTAAATAAAACTGTCTTAAGTCCCTGTTTAGGACCATTTTCCCAGTCCATCACGAAAACATACCTATATAATTTTGACCCCCTTAAACCCCACTTTTATATAGTAAAACTGGGGTTTACAGGGGTATACATTATTTTTCTTGTTTCTACTCGAAACATAGATTGTGGGTACTCGTTAGAACCGCCTCGGCGAGGCGGTTCTAACGAGTACCCACAATCTATGTTTTGAGCAGAAGTCTGAAAAATATCAGAATTTTTATCTGAAAATTTTCATTTTTTGATGGTAAAATTTTCAGTATATTTGAATAGGCGTGTTTTCGTAATGCTACACTCAGAGACAATCAACCAACCAGTGCCGTCAGTGCTTTGGCTTTCCTTGGGATCATTGACATAATCCTGGTACAGTAAACTTTCAATGACTCGAACACTGATAGCTCATTTTCTGACGAATTTGCGCGCGAAATCCGGAACAGACGTTTAATTCAAGAGTTGCTAAAGTGACCTCCCAACACTATGATAAACCAATAGAGAGTGCTCGACTGCAAATCAAACGTCTGAATGTGTAAATATTCCACTAACGCACACTATTTTTATTAGTACGTCCCGGATAACTCTCTGATATCTGAGTTTGTTCTCTAATCTTTTTTCAGGCTCTGTGTGTGTGTGTGCTTGCGTGCGTGCGTGTGCGTGCATGTTGCCACTTGTACAATGAAATTATTGTTTAAATTCAAATTATTCATTTTACAGGGAGGGGATCGGTAAGTCAATTTTGAATTTATACTCATTAGGCATACACTTTAGACCGTTTTAAAATGTATTTAAGGCGGTTAATGTTTGCATGGTGAGGGATGTTTGCTTTTGTCTGCCACCTGGTATTCATTTAGTTCTACCAAACAATTGTTGTTTAGTTCCACCAAAGAAAAGGGATCTACTTTGAAAGGATTCTTATGCGAAAGGAAAGATTTGCTCCTTTTCTAAAGGGCTTGGTGTTCAGGAAAACAAACAGGAAGTCTCCCAAGCTCTCTCATTTATACATATTGTGGAAAAGTCTACCATGTGCATACCAAATGACAGAAACTTACGCACTCGTACAGCACACTAGATTTGATACGTTAATGTTTTACAACACTTGGATCGACAGCCCTGCTGGTAGACGTATTCCCGAGGGCTATCGATTGCTTAGTACGAAGTGATTTTATCACTACAGCAATACTGCACTCTGGTGACCAGCCTTTTATAGTCATGATGTTATTTTGGTTTTATTTTAGTGGATAATCAAACAGGGTTATAAGAATAAATATTTAGTCACTGGATACTGGAGCCAGTCTATTCTGCCATTTGTATTTCGATATCGATTAATTAAGGGGACTGGATCCACCTGATAAATTTGCCAGTATTTTTTCGAGGGAGACAAATTGCCATTTTTACAAGGTAGACAACTTGTTTTCCCTGCACACCAAGTTCCTACTGAAAATGGGTCAACTCTAAAAGGAAAGAGGTTTCTCACAAGTGGAGCAAGTTCCTTCCCTTTAAAGAAGATCCCTTCTCAGAAAGAAGACAATACAATTTTGATAGAGAACGCGACGTCTGATCAGGATCTACTCTGTTCGCATGAAACACATGATAATTATAAAACAAATAACCAGCCACCCCTTCTATTGGAAACGGACCGGTCTAAATAGTCAATGTAGAAGAGACCATTCGGCATAACTGAGTTAATCTTATTTATTTCCGTTTGTGGAGATCTTCTTACGCAAACAATTGCAGCTCAGGTGTGCTCGAGGGACATGCCTGCTTTTAGGTTTTTCTGTGGACACTTCTGCTGTCTCATGTCTGTGGTGTTGTGTGTCTCGAAGTATACAGGTTGATGTGTGCTTGGTGGAGGTGCTTACTGTTTATCGAAATCTGTCTTTAATTCTTGGCAGCTTTTATAAATTTGTCTTCATTCGTTTCTTCCTGATACAGTTCAAGTTACACATGGGCCAAGCAATGCGAAAATATGTTTTTGCTTGACACGGCCCAATTTGTCTTCATTAATTTCTTTCCAAACGGTTCAGATTTATTGCTGCCGGTGAAAGGAATAATAGAAAATGCGTGCATCAAGTACACTTAATGCTGTATGTTTGTGTTTATATACGCCATTCATATATTCTGTAGTACCCAATGGCTCTGTTTGCGGGCAGAAATGATGTTGCCCGTAAACAAACAGCTTGACTTTTATTACAGGGCGGCAAAGTTATGTCATTGGTAAGTAACATCAACAAACTATGTCCCGTTTTGAGGATTTTTAAGCATTACCCATAATACATTGGTGAAAATACCCAGCAAATGCCACAATCACGAAGTACCCCCTAATCGAGATAACGATAGAAGAAGAGATGAGGAACAAACAAGGATTAAACAAGAACAATATATTAAACCGTATTGATTTTGTAACGCCAACTTTCTGAAACAAACAGAAACAGGTCCCGAGATTATAAAACTTTTTTCATGCTCAACTCAGCTGTGCACGAAGGTTGTCTTGTTAATAATCTCAAATTACTGACGATTGCAAATTGTTTCTTGCGAAATATAACTGAGCATGAAAGTTTCTCTGCTGATAAATATGAAAATGCCGATTAATGTTTGCATTTTCCTATTTATCAGCAAAAAAATTTCATGTTGAGCATGAAAAAAATTTTATAACCTCAGGGCTACGCCGGTTATATACATTTTAGCTCACCTGAGCATGGCTCAGGATGAGCTATTTTGATCACTCGCGGTCCGTCGTCCGTTCGTCCGTCATCCATCTACACCTTTGAACGACTTCTCCTCTAAACCCCCTGGGCCAATTTTCTTCAAACTTCATGTTGAACCTTCTGTTAAAGAGGAGAATTGAAAATTTGTATAAATGGTCACGGTCCGTTAATCAAGATGGCCGCCATGCCCAAATATATTGTAAAAAAAAAACACACTTAAAGGTTTTTTCAGAATAGAGAAAGCTTTGGGGCAGAATCTTGGTATATAGCATTGAGGACTCAAGGTGTACCAAATTTATTTAAATGATGACAGTAGGTTGACCTTTGATCTTTTTACGGCAAGATCAAATTAACGTCTCTATACAGTTATATGGGGAAAAGTTGAAGAAAAGTCATTTTCTCAAAATGTGTTGAAGATTTATGACTGAAACCTACGATGTATGATTAAATTATTAAAACTTTTTAGTTTTAGTCACAATCAAACTTTTATTTCTGAGGGTTATCTGGCCATGTCCCTGGGCTATATACATGTATAAAATACTGTAATTTTTAAAGTCTTCTTCTCTGAAACCGCTTGAGCAATTTTCACCAGATTTCACATAGGGCCTTCTGTCGAAATTTTATTAACAATTTGTTTGAACGGTTCCATGCCATTATATGGTAAAACACTTAAAATTTTCTTCTTCAGAACCAAGAAAGCTTTGAGGCTAAATCGTGGTATATAGCAATTTAATTACATGCGTTTTGGATAAAAAGTGCTAACTGAAGCAAAGTTATTTTCCCCGATACAATAAAAGTTTTATCAATGACTATCAATGACTCAAACACCGATGGCTCGTTTACCATCCATGGCTGATTCGTTTTGACTACCTATGAAATTCTTCAAGAAAACAAATATTAATTTAGGGATTTTAGGGAAATTGGAATACGCATTAGAATCGCATCATCCAGGCAATTGTAATGAGTACGCTCAACATACCATTATTTTATAGAAGATCGAAATAAAATCCCTAAAATACGCCTATGTGTCTTCTGATCTGGAGCTATGGTTAACTCTCAGTAGTTAGATCTACCCATGTCTAGAACAAATGTTCATGGTCCCAAAGATGTTCGAGCCACTGAAGTTTCGACTGAAGTCTGGCATTGTATATCAAGTAAACAGGACATATGGGGTATACATATCTCAAATTAGATTCGCCAGAGCTTCTTCAAATCTTAGTGGCTTTAACTGCCGTAATAAAGGCCTTACTGCGAAACTTCTTAGGCAGGGATATCGTTATTTTAAACTTCGTAAGGCTTTTTCGAAATTTTATAGCAGACACAGTGCCTTTGTTGAAAAATATAACGTCAGTCTGAAAACACTTCTGCAACAAGGTATATCGGAACAAGAATTTTACGGTGACTTAATGTACAGATTTAGAAAAATTGTGGGAAAATCTAACTTTTCGGAGCAATTCAGAAAATTAATTAACCGTTATAAAAGAATTGGTTATAGCCTGGATATTATGCGGCAGACTGCATGCCTAGTTGTCAACCCAATCATTGTTAATGGCTATGCTTCACTCTTTAATTGCACGACGGCGGTTCGGGCTTCAGACTCAATGACGGCCTCTTCATAAAACTTTTACCACTGGGTTAGGGCTTGCCAATTCGTCTTTGGCTTGGCCTGCCGTGGTTCAACTATTGGTTTTCAGTTACTCTGTCACACAGTAGAATTAGCCATGAGTACTTGTCTCTGTTTATCATAGTGATGAATTTAATTTTTATGTTTTCGCTTTGATGCATTGACTAAGTTGGGAGCCTTTATGCGAACCGTATTTTTTATGTTTTTTTTTTTTTTGTTTTTTTTTTTTTTTTGTATTAAGAGTTACGTCGGGACCCATGGTGAAGTTGGCTGGCCATAAAAGTGCTTTAACAACTACCCCCCTCACCCCCACCCCCCCACCCCCCCAACGATGGTCTATTCTACCGCCCATTCTAAGGCGGTGGTCCCGGTGTTAGTCTAACTCTTTGTTGCTTTGTGGTTTATTCTACGAGGCGACTTTTTTATGTCTTGCCTTGTGTTATTTTGTTCTTGTGTTTTTCAGTCCTTTTAGCATTGCGATTTCCTCGCTTAGGGAAGTGAGAGCTAGTCTTGGTGCTCTTCCTACGTTTGTTTGATTTGCGCTTCTTTGTGTTTCCTCTTCCTCTTGGTGTCTGGGAAGAGCTGCGGTTTGTGATTGTGGCATTCCCTGGACTTTTCTCTCTTTTTAAATACAGAACTATTTTAGGTAATAAATCAAACTTCTAATTTAGAACAATCTAAACGCTAAGATTAATGTGTCTCAATGAGAGAAATACAGGTCTGGGTTGAAGATTCCTGCACAGGTATACGCTAAGATTGATGTCGTAAGCATTGTTCTACACGTCATTACTGCTTATGAAGAACCTTAATAAAACCGAGTCTCCAATTTTCTATCTTTGATATGTTGTTTGTTTCCAACGAAACATTTTATGGGGTTTTTTTTTCTTTAATGCAGCTGGTGTTATGTGCCATGTAGCGGCGGTAGAATGTCTTCCCGTACTTCAGCATAGTACAGTTTATATTTCATTTCCTGTGGTATCTTTACAAGTGGAGTTCTCATATGTACGTTAGAGGGTGAACGCAGCGTTGCAAACTTCATTACTTCTTATGAAAAGACTCCTATTTTCTGCTGTAATGTATTCTTGGTTCCAAAGGCAGCATTTTATTGCTTTATTTCTTTATTTTAGAAGTGTCCAGTCTGCCTTAGTTCAAACATAACAGATGTGAAATTGACTGACCTAATTTGTGCTTCCGCTGCTGGTAAGTGCTAAATAGCAGGTGAATGGGTTGAAGAATGTTGGTTTGTTTTTAAACCTTTTCAATCCTGTAGACTAAAACAGACACATAGAAATAGAGCCGTCTTATCAGGAACTATTATGTTTGCAATTCTGTTACTGAGTTTTGACAGAAACCCGTATTGCAACAAGGGACATGTCCGAAATCAAAAGTTGAAGTGTCTACCCTAGGTTCTAGAGGCTGTATAGAAGTGATACATGTATATATACTATTCCGTTACATTAACTTGTAAGCTCGTCTCCTTACGTATTTCTTTAATCAATCCTAAGGCTATAAGCTTACAGTTTGGTTTATCAGCACCCGTCACGTCTGATAAATATATGCTTTTGATACTAATCTGTCGTGAGTCAAACATCGACCTATTTATAACTGCGTAAACGAGTTCATCAATACTATTCGCTTACAGACTGGAGTGTCAGTATCACCATATGAAGCTTAAGCTTGTAGTTCTATTCATGAGCTCAGTTGGCTCACATTACCTCAAACATTGATAACTCAAGCTAATGTTTAAGTCATACGAAATGATGGCCAATATTGGTTTATATTGTTATAGGTTCCTTACATCTGAACTACTTTTATCTCATACCACTGTTATCTCAAACTATAAATGCTGGTCCTATTAGAGTTTGAGATAATGAAAACTGATCGTAAAACCATGTAAATCTTTCAGATTAGTCAGCTTTGTATAGGTCCCACTGCTGTGCAAAGAACTCATTAGTCTAGAGCAAAAGTTTTAAAATAAACAACAAACAGAAAAAAAAAACATCACCATTTTGGTGCGTGACTTTGTTATTTGCCAAACATATCATTACGAAAACACGCCTATTCAAATATATCGAAAACCTCACCTCCAAAAACTGAAAATTTTCCGATAAAAACCTCTGATATTTTTCATATTTCTGCTCAAAACATAGATTGTGGGTACTCGTTAGAACCGCCTCGCCGAACGGTTCTAACGAGTACCCACAATCTATGTTTTGAACAGAAACCTGTAAACTCCTGTTTTACTATATAACGGTGGGATTTAAGGTGTCAAAATTATATAGGTTTGTTTTCGTGATGTGTTTAAATGTTTCGGGTAACATAAAGTTTGTTTGGAAATACTGAACGTTGTATTGACGTTTCTTCACAATTTCTCAGATTTCCTCTAAATGTTTAAAGTAAGTTTATATTTTCTGAAGAGCTCAGAATGATAATAAATCAGAATAAAAGAATATGACCTAATGCACAAGTTATGCGACAGACTGCATGTTTACTGGATAACCCAATTTAGTGTGAAAAACTTTGCTGCCTTCTGTAATTGCATGACGGTGAGTCGAGCCGCTGACTCAGTATCAGCTCAATCTTAAATCTTAGCCTACTGGACAATAGTTTTAGCAGACGATATTTTGAAAATATTTTTTTTTTAGTTTTTCCAGACAAGAGGATTTGACATTTCATGCAAATTGTCTCCTTAGGATACAAATTGCATGAAATGCCGAATCCTATTTTCTGGGTAAAACCAATTTCAATCTGTCGTCTGCTGAATCTGCCCATAGCATCTTAGTGTTAAACCTTTCCTAGAAAGCATTTTGCTTTGCTTTATTCTTTGGTAACGCCATTTATATTCTTGAAGTAAATGCTTTACAAATGTACATCTATATTCTTGAAGTAAATGCTATACATTTGTATTTCTGAATAAATTTTATACATTTGTATTTCTGAGGAAATGCTATACATTTACATTTTTTCAGTAAATGTATTTCCCGGTAAATGCTATGCATTTGTATTTTCGAATAAATGCTACACATTTGTATTTCCGAGTAATTGTTACACATTTTATTTACGATTAAATGTTACATATTTGTATTTCTGAGTAAGTGCTTAACATTATTTCCGAGTAAAATGTTACACATTTGTATTTCTGAATAAGTGCTACACATTTGTATTCCCAAGTAAATGCTATACATTTGTATTCCCAAGTAAATGCTATACATTTGTATTTCTGAGTAAGTGCTACACATTTGTATTTCCGAGTAAATGCTATACCTCTGTAAGTCTGAGTAAGTCCTACACACTTTATTTCCCAGTAAATGTTATACATTTATATTTCTGAGTAAGTGGTTCACATTCGTATTTCCGAGTAATCGCTATACAATACTGTTTTCAAGTAAATGCTATACATTTGTATTTCCTAGTAAATGCTGTACATTTGTATTTCCTAGTAAATGCTATACATTTGTATTTTCGAGTAAGTGCTATACACTTGTATTTCCGAGAAAATGATATGCATTAGTATTTCCAAGTATTTGCTACAAATTTGTATTTCCGAGTAAATGCTGTACATTTGTATTTCCGAGTAAATGTTATACATTGTATTGCAAAGTAAATGTTCGACATTTGTATTTCTGAGTACATGCTATGCATTTGTATTTCTGAGTAAATGCTATACATCTGTTTCTCAAAGTAAATGCTATACATTTGTATATCAGTGTTCAAATCCATTGTTGGGAGAAATCAGGAATACCCTGCAAAGGTGAAGGCAAACATACGAGCAAGGAACAAGATTGTGATTGATAAGTTTGTCAAATATAGGATGGCAAACTCCTGTGAGTGCTCAGTTCTTAATAAAGGTATGTTACCTAAGGTATCTTCACATATTTTTATTTTCTTTTTACAAGGACTTAGATTTAGCAAACGACAGAATATACATGACATTTTTTTCACCAGAAAATCTGAAATGACATTTCTGTTTAAGCCGTAACATGAGAACACTTACCTTCTGATATGTGCGCCCAACGAAGACTCGAATCAGCCTGTCCCCGCGCAGTCAGGCCCCGAGGTTATAAAACTTTTTTTCAAGCTCAACTCAGCTGAGCATGAAATTTTCTCTGCTAATAAATATGAAGATGCCAACAACAGTTGGCATTTTCATATTTATTGGCAGAGAAATTTTCATGCTCAGCTACGTTTAGCAAAAACAATTTTGCAATTGTTAAAATTTAAAATTTATTAGCAGGACAAATTTCATGCTCAGCTGAGTTGAGCGCGAAAAAGTTTTATAACCTCGGGGCCTGATAAGAATCTTCGCTGTCCGCATGAAGAAACTTGGCATCCTTGGTTATCCACATTGCGCCTAGGGAAGATTCTGATGAAATTGCTCAGACTGATCTGAAGCTTCGTTGTGTGCATATATCAATAGATATGTTTCTCAAGTCGCGGCGTATTTATCATTGCATTACGTTTACAAGCCTATGTTCCATACATCCCTTTCCTCACCACTCCCCCCACCTTTCCATGTTCCATTTATAAGAAGAACCCCCTTTTAGAGTAGATCCTTTTGCATAAAGGAGCGAGGATAAATATTTTTGATCACTTGTCTTCCCGGAAAGTTTACTCGTTTCACTAAAGTAAAAGTTAGTACAGAAGATGACGGCCCCGATGTTATAAAACATTTTTCATGCTCAACTCAGCTGAGCATAAAATTAGTCCTGCTAATAAATTTCAAATTACTAACAATTGCAAATTCTTTTTTGTTAAGCATAGTTGAGAAAATTCTCTGCTAATAAATATGAAAATGCCAATTATTGTTTGTCTTTTTCATATTTATTAGCTGAGAAAATGTCATTCTCGGCTGAGTTTAGCATGAAAAAAAAAAGGTTTTTTCTTGGGGAAGAGAGAGCTAATTTTAGTCGTTTTCGTACGTTTATTCGATTTGCGCTTGTTTGGTTTTGTCTGTTTCTCTTCCTCTTGGTTTCTGGGAATGGCTAGGGCTTGTAATTATGGCACTCCCTTGACTTTTCTTTTACCTTTTTTTTTATATTTATTTGTACTTGTTTGGTTTTGTCTGTTTCTCTTCCTCTTGGTGTCTGGGAATGGCTAGGGCTTGTAATTATGGCACTCCCTTGACTTTTCTTTTACCGTTTTCATATTTATTTGTGCTTGTTTGGTTTTGTCTGTTTCTCTTCCTCTTGGTTTCTGGGAATGGCTAGGGCTTGTTACTGTGGCACTCCCTAGACTTTTTTCTCTTACCTTTTTTATACTTTCGAGGCCAGGAATAAGCACAGCTACAGAACATACATTTAACCCCATAAAGCGCCAAGAAAATCTGCATTTGAAAATGTCGTCTGCTAATGTCGTCTACTGCATCTTCTTGCAAACTTTTCAAACTTACACTTTGCATATAGGCAAACAGTGTGGACCCAGATCAGACTGCTCCTGAAGGAGCAGTCTGATCTAGGTCCACACTGTTTGCAACAATGACTTTTAAAGCAGACGACAATTGTCGTAATTGGCGCTTTAAGGGTTAAATAGACTGGATACACTTGGAAGACTTTTTTTCTTTTTACAAACAAGGGAGACAACTTGTGTGACTTCCTGTTTGCTTTCCAGCAAACAAATCTCCTTTAGATGAGCTGTGGTTGAATACAACTCATGTCTGGGACTGACGCGAAAATAATTTAGAAGATGTCCAGAAACAATTATATAATAATAACATCACGAGGGAGAACAAAACAAACCATGGCAGAAAACACATACCGTATTCGAACTTATTACCGCATATACCCTAATAAGCGCACAGTGAAGCTATTCCGTAGTCTTCAGATTACAGCCAGTGTACTTTTTGTCTTCTTCTTAATAAAGACATATGTTGTAGGTACCCATTAGAATTGTATCGACTTGTCGATGCAATTCAAATGAGTACCCACAGCATATGCTTTTATAAAGAAAATCACAAAAAAATCGCATAAACATCATCAAATAAGTCCTTTACTGGTCTTTTTTTACAGTGTACCCTTAGTACGTAGATACATATTTTACCACAAGTTTTCCAGTAATTTTGAAAGACCTAAGCGCACAGTGCGGTAATTAGGTCGAATACGGTATGCCACAAACCAAAGAGAAGCAAAGTAACCAGCTCTCTCTTCTCAAACGAGATTATCAACATGCCAGACAACATCCACCAAACACAATATTAAGACAAACATGAAAAAGAATCCGCGCAGAAAATAGCCACAAAGCTACACAAAAAACAAACAACACCTGAACCACCAAGTCTAATATCATCTTCCCCAGCCAGCATTCTTTATAAATCTATAGCGGGTCGTTATCGGAGCATCAGCACCCTGACGGGCCGATATCGGTCCGCTATAGATTTATTAAGAATTTTTTCTGGGTCTCTAGACGTATATTGATAATGCTTGAACAATGCACTGGTTTCTATCAGACAAAAAAAGATTCTGAAACATTTACAATCACAGTTAATATTAAAAATAGTGACACCCATGACAATAATTTTGAAAACTTTTAATGCTGTTTTAAACTTTTTGTCCGATTTTGTTAAAATTTAAACCAAAATGGATTATTTATCAAGTTCCGTCTCCTCAAATACCTTCTTCATCAGTTGTGCTTTTCCCTTTAAATGTAGTCTGTAGATATCCGCTGATTTATTTTTTTCAGAGCAAAGAGCACTGATCTTTACAAATCCAGCAAATCTGAATACTGAGGAAGAATTACTAACTCTCGACGGAGATACGACTATAATTATATCAACAGGCCAGCGTGAACGAATGGTCAGACAGCTTTCCAAATCCCCTAGGGACTGTTAGAAATGGAGACAGCAATTGTAGCCAAAATTTCTACTTATATTTGACACAACATGGGAAAACGTACCTCCTGTCATACTGGTAACAGAAGATGAGGCAATGCCATAAAACATAAAACATAATAGCCACAACGTGAGAAAAAGTACCTTCTGACGTGTGCGCCCTACAAAGACTCACATTCTGTCAGATCAAAACGCCTCTGAAATGGCTTTCGCAAATTTAGTTTTATTCCAGATTAAAACGCCTCTGAAATGGCTTTCGCAAATTTAGTTTTATTCCAGTGTGTTTAGCCCCAGCAAGTTTCCATTGCAAACAATGCAAAAAGAATTACCTAATAAACTTTCAAAAGATTGACCCATTTATGCCCAGTAATCTTTTTGACGTTTATTCAGTCAGATGGGGACTTAATGTGCGAGGATAATAAACGTCAAAAACGTATTTAATAAACGACAAGAAGATTAGCCCATTTATTCCTAGTGTCCCATTTCAAGGCACATTGGCAAACAATGCAGACCTCTGATCAGGATCTTCACTATTTGCATAAGATACAGGACATGTCTACCAAAAGTAATAATAATAAAAACAAACCAGGGTACTCCATTTAAATTTGAATACGAACTGTCCAAATAGTGAGGTAGATTAATCCACTAAGCATAAATGGGTTAATTCTGAGATGGCCACTATGACCTACCAATCATGGCAATACTTTATTTTTAAGCATTAAATTTGAAAATGGAGAAATATGTTAAATTATTTATCAATACAAGTAGAAGATTTTACGCCCGTAGACAATAAGATAAATAGATATTGCAGTAAAGCGAGGATTTTCCATAACTGGCTCAGGTGTTGAAATCCAGATTTCAGAAATTACAATATTCAAATTTTATTACATATTCCGTAGCTCGATGTCTGAATCATTGCAGAAAGGAACTTTTATGCTTCTTGTATACTATTACGGGGAGAAACTTCAGTCCTATTACCCCCACCCCAAAAAACTCTAAAATTAATACCATGTTCAAAACGATGGGAATTACATTTAGTTACCATTCCCTTTGTAAAATATTTCTTGCATCAAAATGACGAGGACACTACGCTGATTGGAAATTATGGTTTAATGAATACACCTTATGCGCGAGTCTGGTATATATGACTTGAACTATCTTTCTTTCGGGTTAAAATGCAAAATTGAATGCTTTTCATAAAAGTTGCTATGTATAAAAAATATGTTTCCCTTCGAGACCAAGTTCCCATTCAAATATGTTTCGTAATGTCAGGGAAATATCTCCACCAAAGGGTAACGTGGGTCTGTCTCACCTTATTGCAATACAGTCAACCCTCTCTACACCGACACTCGATACAAAGACAAAATTCGTTATAATGACAATTTGAATGTCATGACGCCTTCGCTTAAGAGGTGACAGTTAATGAGAAATTATGCAAGAATATTGCATTGCAACTTCAAACAACATATGTTTTGGATATTTGTTAGAATCGCCTCACTGAGGCGATTCTAACAAATATCCAAAACATATGTTCTATGAGGAAATAAGAATAAAGCATACATGGATATTACATATTATTCTGTCCTTTAAGGATTCTTTACGGCAGCAAACTCATTTCAATGGCAACATCTTTGGGAACAAATGTTGTCGTTGTAACGAGGGTTCACTGTATATCCTTTCAATTGAAGACTTGAAGTCGTGACATTGTATGGGACGCCGTCCAGCGTAGAAGTGCCTTCTTACATGCGCAAAACGAGCATATTCAGATAAAAGTACCATCTGGACCATTGCTCTCTTCATACATTCTGCAGTACGTTGTTAAGGACAGTGAAGGCCCTGATCAGACTGTGTGCCCGAAGACAAAATTACCCATGGCGCGGCCCATGTATTAATATGAGGTAATTCTCGATTAAAGATTTTTCATAATATAATAGACGTTGGTCTCCTGTTAAGGCAGATGAAATCCTTTAAATGTTCCACTAAACATTTTAGGTTTTGAATTATTAAGATAGGTGTAATGCGCAAGGGCCCTCATGTGAGGGGTACGATACCCTCCGTTTTTCATAAAAGGGACAATTTTGTGACTCGCATATTAAGTTCCTGTCTGATTAAAGGACTACTCTGAAAGGAATGAATGTGCCCCCCTTAGGAAACAGATTCTTTCTTTTTAGAGTAGATCCCTTTTCAGAAGGATCCAAATCAATTTTGGGAAAGTTGTCTCCTTTGAAAATATATCCGTTCCGTGCGGAACACAGAGAACTAATTAATTTCCCACAGAGCTCCATAGCAGTTCCACTCTTCTTGGTATTAAAACGTTCTTTTCCGGGTACAGCTGGGCTTTCAAA
This sequence comes from Anodontia alba, assembly GCA_964016985.1. Lineage (NCBI taxonomy): Eukaryota > Metazoa > Mollusca > Bivalvia > Lucinida > Lucinidae > Anodontia > Anodontia alba. The sequence continues at coordinate 101,699,929 of OZ024829.1, forward strand.
CTTGATTTTAATTTAAAGATCAGGATCAGTACAGCAAAAACAATAACCCAAACATCACTGACACAAGCACTTTCTGGAATTATTTTTGAAGCCTGAATGTAGCAACCCCTCAAGTGGCAGATATCAAAATGGATTTTTTTTTTAATTTGGCGCGCTAGCAAACAGAATCAGAAACATTTCTTTCATTGAATCAGTCATGAAATCACAGAGTTTTCTTTAGATTAGAACAACAAGTTTCATTTTTTCTGTATTATTAACCAATCAAAGGCAGTCTATCATAAATAATTACCCTTGCCTGTTTTACACCAATCAGCAGTCCTGACACAATTTGTTCCCTGTGTCCTTAAGAGCTAGTATAAATAAGGATGATTTCGTCCAAGGGATTATGACCCAATAATCAGTAAGAAACCGGATGTCTAGCGATGGAAAACAAGTCTTACGAACATCGCCCTTCTGTTTCATATACAGTAAAACTTGTGTAAGACAGCCACCTTTGAAATTGACCTTAGTGATTGATGTGGAAAAGTGGTTGTCTTATAAAGGTACATGTCATGTAATTTTGCTTGCAAAATTACATGACATGTACCTTTATAAGACAGATAACTTTTTCCACATCAATCACTATTTAAAGTCAGTCTCGAAGGTGGCTGTCTTACACAGGTTTTACTGTAGAATGACTTACTGATAAAAATATGTACACAAGTAAACCACTTAGAGAACTAAGCTTGCCCAAGACCAGTGTGAGTAGGTAAACTGATCGCGCTCGACATGGCCCTAATGCGTTGACTGAGCCGTAAAACCTCAACTCAAACAAACAAACACAAGCAATAACTATCTAGTAAGTGAAAAGGCATATATTTGTTTAAAGATACGGGGCACAACATTTCCTCCAAGATTGCATGTGCACCCAGGGAAGATTCAAAGTAGCCTTCACAGGCTAATCAGAGTCTTTGCTGACCGCCCAAAGACGCTTTGACTACTTGACTACCACAGCGTGCCCTACGGATGGACAGGAAGAGCTCAATCTTCGCTGGGCGCACATGCAGCCTACTAGGAAGTACTGTGCCTTGCCTCAAACAGTAATGATGATGGCCGGGATGAGTCACAATCACAGACCTTCCAATGACACCAAGAGAAGGAGTAAACAAACTACGACACTTGATCACACTTGATCACACATGATAAAGACAACCCTTTTTATACCGACACTCGATACAACGACAAAATTCGTTACAATGACAATTTGACTGTCATGAAACCTTCGCTTTAGAGGTAAAATTAGTTACAAATTATGCAAGAATAAAGTGTTTAATGCTTTAAAGAAACATATGTCACTGAGGCGATTCTAACAAATATCAAAAACATATGTTCAGTGAGGAAATAAGAACAAAACAAGATTATTCTCACACATCAATGTGTTCATTAACCCTTAAAGCGCCAGTCACAACTATTGTCGTGTGCTTTGTCATCTGCTTATGGTTTTAAAAGTCATTTTTGCAAACAGTGTGGACCCAGATCAGACTGCTCCTTTAGGAGCAGTCTGATCAGGGTCCACACTGTTCGCCTGTATGCAAAAATAGGTTTGAAAAGTCTGCAAGAATATTCAGCAGACGACATAAACAGACGACATTTTCAGATGCAGTTTTTCTTGGCGCTTTAAGGGTTAAGTATTCTGTATAACAGCTAAGTCATTTTAATGGCAATGTCTTTGGGAACAAATGATGTCGTTGGAACGAGGGTTCACTGTACAAACCAAACCCAAGAGGGTCGCGGGTGTCCTTAAGGCTCACCTGTGCTGAAAAGTAGCTCAAGGTCACGAAATGTCTACAACATTTATTAATCTTAACTCTTAACATGTCCATGTCATCACGAAAACACGCCTATATAATTTTTACCGCCTAAAAAACTCAGAAAAGGCTTTACGCAGTTTATGATACCGATAACCCTGATTAAGAAGTTTAGTAGTTAGCAATTTAATACGAGTGTTGAAGTCAGTTACATGACTAGACACTCTGGCAAATCGAATAAATTGTGAAATATAAACACCATAGGATGCCGCACGAGGAACATCACCATCCAAGAAAGGAAAATTTACAATCTCAAAATCAAAATCATCATTTATATAGTAAAACTGGGGTTTAAAGGGGTAAACATTATTTTTCTTATTTCTGCTCAAAACATAGATCGTGGGTACCCGTTAGAACCGCCTCGATGATGCGGTTCTAACGAGTACCCACATTCTATGTTTTGAGCAGAAATTAGAAAAATATCAGAATTTTTTATCTGAAAATTTTCATTTTTTCGGTGGTAAAATTTTCAGTATATTTGAATAGGCATGTTTTCGTAATGTCCTCTCATCTGCAAGACTGAGGAAGATCCAATTAAAACTGATGGAGCTATGCAGAAGTTGTGTGTCAGCTATCTTTTTAAAGTAATAACTCTATCAAATTTTGCTGTCCTGTAACCTAGAAATAGTCTGATAAAAACTGTAGGAAGAGTATTAAAGTCATATCTGAACACTCTTCAAAGAGTAATGACTTTTTGGTGTACTGTAACCTCGAAACAATATGCGCTGTACCACATTATAGTCTAACAGTCCACTAAGTTTCCTAAACCTCATCCAATGAAAACGGTAGGAAGAGTTATGCTGAAACCAAGTCATGTCTGAAAAATCTGTAACAATAGTGATAATTTGGTATACTGTTCTCTCAAACTAATATGCGCTGACCCACCTCATAGTCTAACTGTCCGCCTAGTTTCATCCCCATCCGATGAAAATTGTAGGTGGTTCGCCAGAAATAAAGACATATCCAAAGAATCTTTAAAGCGTAATGACTGTATCAAAAACTGGTGTACTGTAACCTCGAAACACTACGCGCAGAACCACTTAAATTCAACCTCATTGGATGAAACTGTAAGAGGTGTTAACTTGAAACGAAGTCGTGTTTGAAGTATCTCTAATAAGTAGTGATAACTCAAAATTAAGTGTACTTTAACGGTTGAGTCTAACCTCAAAACAATAAGCGCTGTATCATCTCATGGTCTAACTGTCTACCAAGTTTAAACCCGATCTTATATGTAAGGCTCAGGAAGATCTGATCAAAAGCTATGCTGATGACAAGGTAGAAAATAGATATCTTCAGTATTAAAGGGGATGTACCTATAAAATAAATGACCTGATCTGGACAGATTTCAAATTCATCCGAGATTCCATCCATTCCATCATACCAGCAAGTTTCAGGAAGATAAAAACTGAATGAGTATACTGGTGACAAAGTCAGAAAGAGGCGTTTTTTTTTCTGCAATCAAGGAGACATAATTCTAAAATTAATGATTCGATCTTGCCAGTTTTCGAAATCATCCGAGATTTCATCCATGTCCACCTTATCTGCAGCTTTCTGGAAGATCCGATCAAAACTGAACAAGTTACGCTGATGAAAAAGACGCAATCAAAGCGACGTAATTCTAAGACTAATGATCCAGTTAGGCCAGTTTTCGTACTCGTCCGAGACTTTACCCATGCCCATATTATCAGCAAGTGTCAGGAAGACCTGAATAAAACTAAACGACTTATGCTGGTAGCAAAGTCAAACAGAGTCCTGTTCAGAAATCAAGGGGACATAACTACAATTTAATATTAATGATTTGATCTGAGCTTTTTAACTCGTGCGCGATTTTATCCCTGTCCACCTTATCTGCAAGTTCCAGGAAGATCCAATCAAAACTAAGCGAGTAACGCTGATGACAAAGTCAAACAGAGGCTCTCTCAGCAATCAAGAGGACGTAAATCTAAGAGTTATGATTTGATCTGGCCAGTTATCGAATTTTTTAAAGATTTTATCCGTATCCGAATTATCTGCAAGTTTTGGTAACATCCGATCAGAACATTTGGTGATGAAAAGCATTTTCCCAATGTAAGTCTGAAGGACCATGTGGTTGCAATAGCAACCAAGATTTTCATTGGATTTCCATGAAATCGACGTCATCGATGCCCCGCCAGAGGCATGTTATGGATAAGAAATGATTGGGATCAGCCTGCAGATTGTGGAGATATAACCTGTTCAAAGGTGCTGACGGACGACGGACGACGGATGGCCTAACATAACTATAAGCTCCCCCGGAGCCTTTAGGTGAGCTAAAGAGCAAAGCAACCACCTCTCTCTTCCCCAGAGAGGTGATAACCCAGCGGGCATGTGACGTTGTATAAACGTCATATGCCCGCCTGGAACAATGCCAGAAAGGACCCAACAAACAGCACAATTTCAGAATAAACAGGCACAACACAAGGAAAGCCCGCAGCGGGCAGTAACAAGCTTCCATAATGAACGAACAGCATCAGAATGACAAATGCTCTCGTCCCAATACGATTTGCCGTTTGTCATTGCTTACAGAACTATGTGCTATTGTAGCATATATCGACAATCAGAGACAGCGCCATTTCGTCAGAAAATGTATTCTTACTTCAGCGGAATGGAAACACTTTCATGGGGTGATATTTTTGTGGGGGGTGCAGGGACACACTGTCATTACGAAAACACGCCTATTCAAATACACTGAAAATTTTAACACCAAAAATTGGCAATTTTTCGGATAAAAAATTCTGATAGTTTTCATATTTCTGCTCAAAACATATATTGTGCGTACTCGTTAGAACCGCCTCATTGAGGCGGTTCTAACGAGTATCCACAATCTATGTTTTTGAGCAGAAATAACAAAATAATGTATACCCCTGTAAACCCCAGTTTTACTATATAAAAGTAGGGTTTAAGGGGGTCAAAATTATATAGGCATGTTTTCGTGATGCAAATATTGTTTTGTCCCCTTCTGAATAAGGGTCTTCTATAAAAGAAAAGAATTTCTTTTCTTATAGAATACTCGTTTTCAGAAGGGGTTTGGCATATAGTAAAGGAAACTGGAAGTCATAAAATTTGCCCTCCTTGACGGAAACGGCGAATATTCTACAATGTGTATCAAGCCCCTTCAAACAATCTTCCAAAGAAATAGAATAGAAGAATAGAATAGAATATAATAGAATAGAATGGAATACTTTTATTGATCCATTCCTGGGCCATCTCAGGCATATAAAACAATGAACACAACAAACACAGCAAACTATATTTGACATGATATTATGATACCTTATCAGAAACGCATTACGTTGACACGCCTATGAAGTACATGTAGTAAAAATGCATAACCCCAAAAAGTGGGTTTCAACAGGGTTACTATTGGCATAGACTTGTCAACAAAATGAGCATCCGAAGCAGCAATATAAAAGCGAGTTGATTAAAAAAAATATGCCATAACAGGAGAAAGTTGGAGAAAAGTGAAGAAACCTTTGGTGATAATTTTGTATATACAAGTAAAAATTACTAACATAAACCTATTTATAAACTCTACATAGATGTTGTGAAGTACAATTTGTGATTAAGCCTTAGTGTTTCTAAGTTTAAAACAGTCATATAAATATTTAGAGAAATAAAAGATATCACTTCCTCTGATTTATTATTCATTAGCCAAACCAATTGATGAGCCTATGATAATTTTGAAAAGTTTTGGCACATTTTGTTAACAGAAGTCAAAGAAATGACCGGTACAGTGGCTCAGCTGGTCGAGCGTCCGGGACGTTATCGGTTCAATCCTCGGCCAAGTCATACCAAACACTTTAAAAATGGTATTAGCTGCTCTTTCATGTGGTGCTCAGTATTAAGAAAGTAGAGCTAGGAATCAGATTTGGCCACCCGGTATCAGTATAATGTGACTGGGTGGAATGTTATATCATGTGTCTGATTAGGCAACACTCTAAAAATGAGCAGTGAGCTCTTTGCCACACACAGACACCGTTGCGATATGACAAAAAATTGTTGAAAGTGATATATAAAACCCCATTACGAAAACACGCCTATTCAAATATGTAGAAAAATTCACCTCCAAAAACTGAAAATTTTCAGATAAAAAAAATCTGATATTTTTCATATTTCTGCTCAAAACATAGATTGTGGGTACTCGTTCGAACCGCCTCGGCGAGGCGGTCCTAACGAGTACCCTCAATCTATGTTTTGAGCAGAAATAAGAAAAATAATGTATACCCCTGTAAACCCCAGTTTTACTATATAAAAGTGGGGTTTAAGGGGGTCAAAATTATATAGGCATGTTTTCGTGATGCGAATGAAAATAAACAATCTGAAGAATACGTTAAATTGCCTAATGCGATGCCTAACGCAGAAAAGGGGCATTTAGTGATATATGCGGGCATCAAAGGCACAGATCAGTCTGTGCAGTCACAAAATGAAGGCTGCCCAGGGCATTTGTGGCTCGGTTGTTCTGCCATCGACTACTACAGAATGCAAGCATGTCCATTACGAAAACATGCCTATTCAAATATACTGAAAATTTTACCACCAAAAAAATGAAAATTTTCAGATAAAAAAAAATCTGATGTTTTTCTTATTTCTGCTCAAAACATAGATTGTTGGTACTCGTTAGAACCGCCTCATCGAGGCGGTTCTAACGAGTACCCACAATCTATGCTTTTGAGCAGAAATAAGAAAAATAAAGTATACCCCTGTAAGCCCCAGCTGTACTATATGAAAGTTGGGTTTGAGGGGGTAAAAATTATATAGGTATGCTTTCGTGATGGTTGTTCTACCATCGACTACTACAGAATGCAAGCATATCATATAAAAAAAAAAGCTATGAACAGACTCCGCTCATGCTCATTATCCAAGTGTTCGCTGATTGAATTGACAAAGTATGACGTTTTCTTGTGTGTCCATTATATTGAAACAAAATATGACGCTTGCTAATCATTTTTTTCATTAACTCTCAGAATCATTTTCATTAACTGTCAGACACTTCTTCATTTAAATATATTGTCTGGGCAGTGTCTTTTTTCTCATTAAAAGCAATTCATAAAGTATTGAAACGGCATTTTATGAAGCTAAAAACCAATTTAGACTTTGTGGCGTTAAATTTTATGGCAATAATTAAAAAGGCACATAAAAAGGCACATGACAAAAAGTTAAATATCCAGCCCGGCAATTAATAAGAACTTCAGCAATGACAATTAGAAATCTACGACACCAGATTATGAAAAACATAATGTCCAATCCAACAATATAAGTAAGGTAATTAAGGGAACAGGAAACACTTGGTATGATTTCTGCCATCGTTTCTCAAGGGAGGCAACTTTTATGACTTCCTATTTCTTTCCTAAACGCAGAGCCCTTCTGAAAATGGTCCGCTCTAAAAGCAAACAATTTGCGACACGTGAGAGCAAATTCTTTTTCTTTCAGAGCAGATTCCTTTTCAGAAAAGGAGGTAAAATAATTTGACACAGTTACCCCACCCTCACCCACCCCTGAAAGTGTATCAGTTTACCTTAGCGTAAACAGCCAGTCACCAACGCAAATTAGAACCTGAAATCAAATACACCTGCAGGTATTAAATGGGACGCGCCATTTTGAAAAACATGTCTTCGGGCATATTCGAACAGCGAAGGCCCAGATCAGCCTGAGCATACGCTTGGTCTGATCAGGGCCTTCCCTGTTTGCTAACAGAAGTCATTGAATACTACAGTATGTATAAATGAAGAATAAAGGCCCGGATGACCTTTTGCGCATGCGCAGAATGATCTGATTATTCCTTTTTTTGCGCATGTTCTAAGGCATTTTTTCGCTTGACGCAGCCCAAATGAAAACTGCGGGCTGTATGGCACGGTTACCGTATATACCCTGTCCTCGGACAGAGAGGCCTGACAAACACTGAAAATATGACATCTGGTCGAGATCTACACTGCATACATGCAGCATTTTTAGGCCTTCCCACTACTTCTGGGGAACAAGGGAAACTTCCCGTTTATTTTCAGGGATCATTGGAAAATATTTTAAGGGAACAAAACTAATTTTGGGAAACAGGAAACGCGAAAATTTTGAAAGTTACATTTAGGGAACAAGAGAATATGGCTTGTTACCTTTAGGGAAGAAGGGAACATGGTACCCCGTGAAAAGGCCTCAAGTTTTTAGGCACATCGTTGGTTCAAATGACAGGACAAGTATGGCAATGATTTAAGGGAGAAATATGGTATGTACCGAGAGCGAAGAAGGTCCGACAATCCTGCCCATCAGAATTTTTACTGATCCTTTACTAATCCTTTACAGGAGGCTTTCGAGCCATTGTAAAATACAGTCGAACCTCGTTATCTCGAACTCGCTTATTTCGAATTACCGCTTATCTCGAAGTGAAAATCTGGTCCCTGTTTTAACATGAAACTATGACAACATGTAACAAAATAATGTGGAAAAGAGGAGAAATTGCTCCTAAGGAGCAATTTCTCCTCTTTTCCACACGGGTCGACTGTATATCAACAAGTACAGTTGACTCTCGCTATCTCGATTTCGCTTATCTCGAATAACCGCTCATCTCGAAGTGAAAATCTGGTCCTAACAACATGTAAAAAGTATTGTGGAAAAGAGGAGACATTGCTCCTAAGGAGCAATGTCTCCTCTTTACCACAATATTTTCAATATATCTCTAACTTCAAGAGTCCAGTTACACGTATATTTGTTAAATGCGGATTAATCGAATTAGTTTTTCCTTAGTTCTGCAACTCTTATATGACGAGGTACGGATATCTCGAAGTATTTCAGAGAGTCCCTTGGAATTCGAGATAACAAGAGTCGACTGTATAAGTTTTCACAAAAAGCTTAGGCTACGCTTACGACACAAGGTGTGCTAAGCGTGTAGACCAAGCTTTTGTGTACAAGTTAATTAACCCTTAAAGCGCCAATCACAACAATTGTCGTCTACTTTGTCTTCTGCTGGTTACTTTAAAAGTCATTGTTGCAAACAGTGTGGTCCTTTAGGAGCAGTCTGATCTGGGTCCACACTGTTTGCCTATATGCAAAATGTAAGTTTGAAAAGTTTGCAAGAAGATGCAGCAGGCGACATAAGCAGACGACATTTTCAGATGCAGATTTTCTTGGCGCTTTAAGGGTTAATAGAGTCCACAGAGCATAACATTGGACCAGTGCGTGACCTTTCATAAAATTATTCCGCAGAAATATCAAATTCAGGGATGGACGTAGAAATAAACAGATATATATTACAGTGTCAGATTAGAAACATACGACCAACATGCTACACGTATATAGTTACATTTCCTAAAATCGCGGCTTATTCCGACTTCTGCTCGTTCAAATATTCATTCGAAAATTCGGCCAGCTCATTATGTGAACGTCATCATAATTTCTGATCCCCAATTTTCTCCTTTTTACTAAATGAAAACGTAAAAAGTGTTGGGCAGCCTGAATTCTGAATAAAAAATGCATTCATTCCTATGGTTATGTATGATATCTCAGAAAATCATTAGGAAAACACTTGTTTTTACTAAACAGCCCACTGAAGAGGGGCGGAGCTTAAGTTTATGCAAGCCTATTAGCTTAGCGAGGTGCCAAAGCTCAAATCTTAATCTTTAATCTGCTAACTATAGATACGAGTAAAGCAGATAACACTTAAAATATTAAAACTACTGTCGAATCTCGTTATCTCGAACTCGCTTATTTCGAATTACCGCTTATCTCGAAGTGAAAATCTGGTCCCTGTTTTAACATGAAACTATGACAACAGGTAACAAAATAATGTGGAAGAGGAGAAATTGCTCCTAAGGAGCAATTTCTCCTCTTTTCCACATTATTTTATATATATATTTCTAACTTCAGGAGTCAAATTACATATTCATTTGTTAAATATTGTTGTTCAATTTATTGTTTTCCTCACTCTCTCAACTCTGACATGTCGAAGTACGGATATCTCGAAGTGTTTCAGTGAGTCCCTTGGAATTCGAGATAACGGGAGTCGACTGTATTTTCAAAGACAGTAAGGATTAACATTTCATTTAAGTTGTCTCTTTCTTAACAACTTGGAATGTAGCCTGTCTCGGTGCCACGGTCGGATGCTCGTCCGACTGGTGACCAAGATGTCGGAGGTTCGCTCCCCTTCGGGACCGGCAACATTCTTTCGTAGAAAATGATCATAACGAGTCCTTTTTTTTCTACGGTCATTCTCTTCTTCGCTGATTCAAGAATGGCAGTTGCCAGTTTCTGGCAAAAGAATGTACACAAGAACTGTTTAATCACCTAGAGGACTAAAATTGGCCGGGAAAAGTGGCGCTAGGTAAACTGATCAGCTCGACATTATTTTAATAGTGCCGACTCCAACCCAACCAACCAACTTGAACTATAGAGTTTAACCTGCGAAACTTAAAAGTCACTCTATAATATATAACCCTGTATGTCCCTGATTAGTACAGGCAACCCTCTCTATACCGACACTCGATGCAACGACAAAATTCCATTACGAAAATACGCCTATTCAAATATATAGAAAATTTTACCTCCAAAAACTGAAAATTTTCAGATAAAAAAAAATGATATTTTTTTTCATATTTCTGCTCAAAACATAGATTGTGGGTACTCGTTAGAACCGCCTCGGTGAGGCGGTTCTAACGAGTACCACAATCTATGGTTTTGAGCAGAAATAAGAAAAATAATGTATACCCCTGTAAACCCCAGTTTTACTATATAAAAGTGGAGTTTAAGGGGGTCAAAATTATATAGGCATGTTTTCGTGATGGTTACAATGACAATTTGACTGTCATAAAACCTTCGCTTAAGAGGTAAAAATAGTCACAAATTATGCAAGAATATTGTATTTAATGCTTTAAAGAAACATATGTTTTGGATATTTGTTAGAATCGTCTCAGTATCCAAAACATATGTTCAGTGAGGAAATAAGAACAAAACAAGATTATTTTTACACATCAAACTGCTTATTAAGTATTCTGTACAACAACAAATTCATTTTTATGGCAATATCTTTGGGAACAAATGATGTTCGTTTTAACGAGGGTTCACTGTACTCAGATTTAGAGTCTTCCTGCACATGCGCAAAGTATCAGCTGGGTTTTTACTCTCTATTCATACATTCTGTTGTAATAAATGATTCTGTTAGAGGACAGTGAAGGCCCTGATCAGAATGCGCGGATGCGCAGGCTGATCTGGGCTTTGACTGTCCGCATGTGGTCGAAGACACGTTTTCGCATGGTGTGGCCGATATCAAATTGTTGCCAGTTCTGGAGCGAATCACCAAAATAGAAAGATTATCGACACAGACATCCCGAAAACACGCCTATATTATTTTGACCCCCTAAAACCCCACTTTCATATAATTAAACTGGGGTTTAAAGGGGTAAACATTACTTTTCTTATTTCTGCCAAAAAACATAGATTGTGGGTACTCGTTAGAACCGCCTCGTCGAGGCGGTTCTAACGAGTACCCACAATCTATGTTTTGAGCAGATATATGAAAAATATCAGAACTTTTTAGCTGACAATTATCATTTTTTGGTGGTTAAATTTTCAATATATTTGAATAGGCGTGTTTTCGTAATGACAGCTGCCACGCCCACTGAAGCCTATAGGATGACTGTCACACCCAATGAAGCCTATAAGATAAAAAGCCTTGTTTATCAGCTGCCATGTCAGTGACAGTCAAACGTGGTGACTAGAAACTTTTCTGTAGAAGTCATTTACTAGGTGAGTTACTTGTTATTTGTTTAAAAAAATAAAGTGTTAGAGTAGTGAGGATCTAGATCAATTTGTAAATACAGTCGACTCTCGTTATCTCGAAATACGAGATACTCTATGAAACACTTCGAGATATCCGTACTTCGACATATCAATTTTGCGGAACTGAGGAAAACAATTAATCGAACAATCATCTTTAACAGAATGAATGTGTAATTTGACTCCTAAGTTAAAAATATATTGAAAATATTGTGGAAAAGAGAAGAAATTGCTCCTCTTTTCCACAATATTTGGTTGCGTGTTGATAGATCTCTTTATTAAAACAGGGACCATATTTTCACTTCGAGATAAGCGGTTATTCGAGATAGGTGAGGCCAAGATAACGAGAGTCGACTGTACAAATTTACTATAGACTTATCAGGGCTGCGTTTAATTAAGCGAGACGAACGTGGTTACTCGCAAACTATAGCAAACTTTCTGTTCCTTTGTGACAGGTTTTCGGTGGACGGTAGCGAATATCCGTACACTAATCTTAAGCTATCTTTTGACACAACCAAAATGGCGGTCTATATGAATATTTCTGTTTGTTTTTTTTTGTAAATAATCGTCAACGAGAATAACGGCTACTCTCTGATTTGAGGTCACATATGACGTGTTTACAATTGGGATTATCAGAAAAGATGGCGTGACGTCATTGCTCTACATACGGGTAATCACTGGTTTAATCAATGGCGGAGGCATTACACACTATATAGAATATATGTCAAAAGCCTCCAGTTGTTTATTTTGACTTATAATTTTTTACTTCATTACACGTATAGTAGTGTATCGAATGTTTTTGCTAGTTTCTTGTATTTTTTCGTAATATATTTAAATTTATTAACAAGTGCACCATAAATGCATTTCGGACAATTTTAGCCGGTGAGTATATTCATTCAAGGATTTGCTTGAATTTTTCAAGAGGGATATTTTGTATAATTTTCTTTTTCCACAACCTGGATGAAAATTCATTACTAAAATACTTTTTATAAGATTTATATCAAAGTATGGTAGACTGGCATTTTAGACAATGTGTCACCCTCTTGAAATAAATAAACGAATAAATAAATAAATAAATAAAATACATGTATGTGTGATAGTTAATAAACAGTTTGAATCGTTCAATTATCCGTTTTCATCCCAACAGAAATTATACGTCTTCCTAATCCGCTAACTACCTACTGAAAACGTATGCGCGCGAAAAACAGTTATAAGAGCGTATTTCGTGTAATGTTATATGAAAAATCTTCCAATTTGGATAAAGGATACTGTGTAATAAAAAGTTTGCGTTGTGCGTTAATTAGAAAATGACACTGACAATGCAAAGTACTATGATTTTATTGTAAAATAAATATAATTTATTTTATTATTTAGAATTTGGCATTCTCCTAACCACTCATAATTTAATCATTGTAAGTTTCTTGCTGCTAAGAAATTATACTATTCATCCATATTGATAATACTATTCATCCATATTATTTGTCTTTGTAGCCTTATTTCCGTACATTTTCTATGTACGCCCATCTACGATCTGCGATGACGTCACAGCCATCTTTTTTCTGCTATTACCATTCTGAACATGCAAAGGGTTTTCGAAAAAGTTTCGAGAGACATTTGCTCGTTCAGCAAAATCCGATTTTTTTATCTTTGTAAACGAGCATCAATGGCCCTGATCAGACTGTGCGCATGCGGCTTTCTTCTAGATTTTATAAAGGCTCCATGTTAAGTTTAATATGATGTGTACCTCTGTATTTTTTATCCAAATGAAACAGACGTGTAAATTATTGAGGCATTTCCTTATTTGTCCTTTGAACAATTCCATTTTAGTTCAAGTTTATTGTGCCTACAAACTGCTGGGTGAATAATCCTCACCAAACACTCGTTCTGTGGCTTCTGATCTAAGTCTACACTGTTTCTTGGGCCTGTCTGAATACCAAACGAGCCGCAAAGTCAGGAAACGTACCTTCGGACATGTGAGCCAAGCAAAGATTCAGATCAGCCTGGGCATTCGCGCAGTTTGATCAGAACCTTCACTGGACACAATGGGATAGCCCAAGATGCAAAGTTTATACTTGAGGACAAAGAAGACTGAACAGGCCCCAACGTTATAAAACTTTTTTCATGCTCAGTTCAGCTGAGCATGAAATTGTCCTGCTAATAATTCTCAAATTACAAATAATTGCAAATTCTTTCTTGCTAAACATAGCTGAGCATGAAATTTTCTCTGCTAATAAATATGAAAATGCCAACAAAAGTTGGCATTTTCATATTTATTAGCAGAGAAAATTTCATGCTCAGCTGAATTGAGCATAAAAAAAAGTTTTATAACCTCGTCAGAAAGTACGTTTTCTCTCTTTGCGGCTCTTTAGGTACTTATTATACGCCCCATGTTCCATACTAGCATACCCCGAAAAAGACTATTATTATACGCGCTGCAACGTCAGAGAACACACGTCCAGCAAAGACTCGGACCAGCCTGCGCCTACGCGCAATCAGGTGAATTTTTTCTCTGTGCACTTTTTGGATAGCCAAGAATCCGGTGGAGTGCAAATAATCAGATCAGGCCCCGAGGTTATTTTTTTTTTTCATGCTCAACTCAGCTGAGCATGAAACTTGTTACTCTCCATTGCAAAATCCTGCTTGCATAAACATATCTGAGAATGAAAAGTTCTTTGCTTATAAATATGAAAATGCCAACTGTAAGAAATGCAGAGAAAACTTCATGCTTATTTGGACTGAGCATGTAAAAAGTTTTATAACCTCGGGGCCAGGCTACACGTATGCGCAATCTTAGGCTATTGGGATGCGCAGTCTCAGACTACACGGAAGCGCAATCTCAGGCTACACGAATACACAGTCTCCATCTGTATCTTCGTTCAGCGCACATGTCCCCAAAGGTACATTTTCTCCAGGGTTTTAAGGGGAATAGATACACGTTCAGGGGAGGCAACTTAAAATAATTGTTCCCTTCTGAAAAGGGGGTTTACAGACGTTTATATGTAGAGTTGAAAGACTGAATGTCAAACAGCGTAGATCCGATGAGACGGCTCATTGAGCCGTCTCATCTGGATCTGTGCTATTTACAAAAGCCTATTATTATCGCCTGTGGCAGTAAAAGAGTTAAATATTCTTATAATTGTTCACGGCTCCCCTTGAAATCCATTTATTTTTTCTTTGTCCTAGCTTGCCTTCTATACCATTCTCTTCTTCACCTCTACTCCATAATCTATACCTTTCCATTTTCTTTTCGTAATGAATAATCCATTCTTGATTGAACAGAGAATGCGTATTCTATTTATGAATATGCGATTGTGATCACACTAGAATCTACTATTATAATTTGTTAAAAGACGAACTGATATGTGGCAAAGCTGTTTTCGAATCCCGTTTGTATATTGAATTATTGGTGATAACTATTATATGTCGTCATTCATATCGAATCCCATTAGTATATTGAATTATTGATTTGTGTTATCATATGTCACCTTTCATGTATGTAAATGATTATATATAAATAAAATACATTGAATTAACCTCGAAGAATCGCCATGACGTTGCGTCGTTGTATGAACGTAATGTGGTTTCATGTGTTCTTTGGAACACAGACAAGCACACACAGACAAACATATCGATAGACAGACACAAAAATTACTCCAAGAAAATCGATATTTTGCCATTTTCAGTTTGTATAAATTCCGTTCCATAAAATACAAATCTCAACTTACAGATTTGTATATTTGCAGAACGACCCTAGCTTCAAATGGAAAATTACTTCTGTGTGCACTTTCAAACACACACACACACACACACACACACACACACACACACACACACAATAACGCAAGCAGATATTCAATCAAGCACTTTTTTTTTGTTTGTTTTTGGTTTGTTTGTTTTTTGTTTTGTTTTGTTTTTTGTTGTTGTTGTTGTTGTTTTTTGTTGTTGTTTTTTTGTTTTTTTTGTTTGTTTGTTGTTTTTTTGTTATTGCTTTTTTTGTTGTTGTTGTTTGTTTGTTTGTTTTGTTGTTGTTGTTTTGTTTTGTTTTGTTTTGTTGTTGTTTTTGTTGTTGTTTTGTTGTTGTTGTTTGTTTAACTTCCTGCCGTAAATTACTGATCATCCGAAAGGATACAACTACAAGCCTAATCCTGTTTATGTAATTGAGGGACACACACACACACACACACACACACACACACACACACACACACACACACACACACACACACACAAACACACACACACGACTCTGTAGCGCAGTCGCTGGTTAACAGCTGAAGATACCCAGGAAATGCCACAGTGACGTACAGCCTTCTTAAGGCAGCAAAAGAAGGAGAGCTGATGATGACAAAGCAAACTGTCCTCTACCTCTTCTGTGAAACATCACTGTGAATCACATATACCGTATTCAACCTGATTACCGCTCCGTGCGATTATTTTTTTTTTTTTTTTTTTTTTTTTTTTTTTTTTGTTGTTGTTGTTGTTTTTTCAAAATTACTGGGAACATTTGTTGGCGATAAAATATGTATCTACCTACTAAGGATACACTATAAAAAAAATTAGAAAAAGACTTATTTGATGATGATTATGCGATTTTTCCTCTTTTTCTTTATAAAGGCATATGTTGTGGGTACCCATTTGAATTGCATCGACAAATTGATGCAATTCAAATGAGTACCCACAATATATTTATATGCTGTGGATATTCATTTGAATTGCATCGACAGGTCGATGTAATTCAAATGAGTACCCACAACATATGCATTTGTAAAGAAGTAAAGAAAACGTATACTGGCTGTAATCTGAAGACTACGGAATTTCTTGACTGTGCGCTTATAGGGGTATGTGCGGTAATAGGTCGAATACGGTAATTAAAATTACTGATGAAACAAAGCAAACGATTCAATGCCAATTTGAAGCCAGAACACCACAAACAGGACTACGAGGGGCCTGACCAAAGACATTGTTAGGCGCCAACCTACTGAAACAGATTGCGGAGGGAGCCGTCATTTAGTCTGAGTACCGACGCACCGTCGTGCAGTCAAAGAGGGAAGCAAAGTCATCAACTATAATTGGTTTAAGATCCATTCATGCGGTTTGCCACAGAATATTTTTGCAGCGAGTGACCATCTTTTTCAATGGTTCTAAAAAATTAGTTTTTCCAACAATCTTTCTGAATTTATAGACGAAGTCGTCATAAAATTCCGGTTCGGATAGCCTTACTGGCAGCTCAAACCAACGTTATATTTGCACATAATTCAGAATGACAGCAATAACATATGTTCTACGTAGGTTATTTTAACAGTATCCTTACTTAAGAAGTTTAGCAGTTAAAATTTCATTTTGATTATTAAAGCCACATACTTGACTAGATTCTCTAGGAAAACGAATTAAATGAGAAATATATACACCATAGGAGACGCCGAGAAACATCGCCATCCGAAAATGAAAAATTCACAATATCAAAATCAAAGTCGTCCCGTTTGTCATAATTTTTGTAGCGATTATGTCATTATACATTGGTATATTTAGTTTTGATAAATTGTATCAACCATGTGTTTAAAATATTCTTTATCAATATTTAATAAGTCGTCCAAATATCGAGTAGTTGAATTGACTACTTCAATAGTACTGGCCTGATTTTCGCGAGAATGGGACAACTTAAAGTCTCTTTCGTAACAAGACACAAAAAAATCTGCAATTAGGGGGGCACAATATTATCCATAGGTATACCAACAATATGTTGGTATAATGTCATACCAAACCGAATATAGACATTTACAAACAGAAACGAAAGCGACTCACAAACTTTCTGACACGACACAAAGTATAATGTTTATTTTTCTCAGAAGTAAGAATAAAGAATGTTTCTCGTTATGCACCAGTCATTTGAAACCACTGCCCCTACGGAAGTGCCGTCGATGTGCCGGGTTTTTATTTTCCGCCAATATGGGCCGGGGCAACCAGCGTGGCTTTAAGCCGGGTTTTATTGAGATATAGTACGGTGAATTCGACGGAAATTTATTCGGAGAGCCGAGAATTCGTTTCTACAAGACGGCGTGCGAAAACCAAATCGCAAGTTTGTTGAAGAAATATTAAGCAGCGTCTGATCAGGGTCTACACTATTTGTAATAACATTAGAAAGATTTGATAATAAGGCAACTATCAAGATTTCTGTATAACACCCTTTTGACTATGCAATGGACCCTTCCAAAGTTCATGATGAGAGAGTTTATTGGAAATATTCAAGCGTAAATGGTTAAGGAACTAACACAGATTTATACAAAATTTAGGATACGTACTGTAAAGAGTTAACCATTTTATCCCTGCAGGCCAACACGGATGCTTTTGCAGACAGTGTAGATCCAGATGATTCGGCTCATAACGAGACGTTTTATCAGGATCTACACTGTTTGCCATTCTATTATTGACTTTTTTACGAAACCCCTATTTGCAACAACGGGTGTGTACAAATTAAAAGATTAAAGAGTCCATTTCAGAAAGTCGTGGTGAGAAGGTTAAGTTGTCCAAATACAGTCGATTCTTGTAATCTCGACTTAGCTTATCTAGAAGTGAAAATCTTGTACCTGTTTTAAAACGGAAATATAACATTATGTTATGTTATAAAATATTGTCGGAAAGAGGAGAAATTGTTCCTAAGAAGCAATTTCTTTTTTCCACAATGTTTTCAATATATCTCTAACTTCAGGAGTCAAATTATATATTTAGTTGTGAAGTGTGGTTGTTCGATACATTTTTTACTCAATTCTGCAAATCAGAAATGTCGGGAAAAGGATATCTCGATGTATTTCAGAGGGTCGTTTGGACTTCTAAATAAAGAGAATCAACTGACTGTATGACTGTATTAATACGTTTTGTATTTACTTTTTTATTGACAGACAAAACATGCATGAAGTCCAAGTTCAGTTGCAGATTTTTGTTGTCTATTTCGCTTTAAGCGGTGTACTTTCGTTTCGGACTCCGCCAGATGTTCTGTGGAATAGAATTATCACAGAAAACTACCAGAATGCCCCTTATAACAGCTTCTGCAATAGGACTGAACCTCTGCTGAATCTGTCTTCACTTCAACGCAACCTTAAAAAAGGTGAACCATGTGTAATGCGTTGTTCTTGTGACCCAACAACTTGTGGTATTAAAATGGTATGTTGTCCTGATATTGACCGGACTAAACTATACGAGCAACCGCATACGACATGTCAATTTCCTGCCTTATATACAGACAATATCCACATTAGTATTCATCCCAGAACACGACAATTATCTCTTCTCCGAATGGTGGATGGCTGTGCTCACGAGTACCTCGGTTCAGATCTTCAGCATAACTGTCTTCGATACCTCAACACAACTGAACTTGATTACTTGATCCCTGTTATATCCAGTCACACAGGTGTCATATACGCAAATCATTTCTGTGCTGAATGTAATAACGTAGAAAAGTTTGAGCCGTTTAAAGCGATGTTTGTCTGTTCCTACCTATTGTTGTTACCGGATAACTGGAAACTATTCGCAGGATCAGAAACAATTGACTTTATTAAAGCTGGTTTATGTTTATATATATTTAAAGCACCAGATGAAGAACAGGTAAAAGATAACATATGCGCAGTGCCGACATATACATCGTGTAATCAGTCTGGAATCATGAAATCAGTAGACTCATTTCTAGTAGACGCTTGTGAAGCATACGAACTGCCCGTGTATTATGGTGAATACAGAAACATGCATTGCCGGGATTGTAATGTATTGTATAACTTGATTGCTGTCTGTCCACCCGTGACACGCAATTTGATGAAATCATCTTTCTACACAATTATTGATTTGGACCTTTACTCCATATTTGAGTCAATAAAGAGGGGAGACGACAACATGGACGAAGAGCAACATTGCGGTAACTCTTCTGGATTTTATTTTGATCCATCTACGGTGAGTACAATAAACCGACCGAGGTCAGATTATTCCAGATCAGAGCTCCTACGAAAATGCATAACAAATCAAAATCAGAAAGCAGCAGGCTCTGTTTTATTGAGTTTTCATGAGGATTGATCATAATGCTAGACCGTATGAAAAATGCAACGTCCTTCACACCGCTTGCAGCTTTTTCATATACAAACTTCAATGACTTGAACACCGATGGCTCGTTTGCCGCGGCTGATTCGCACTTGTTTTTGTGTCCCTTGGAAATTCTTCTGATAATTCAAGAAAACAAGTGTTAAGGGATGTTTTCTGGGGTTTTTTGGGGTTTTTTTTGTTTTTGTTTTTTTTTTTTTTTTTTTTTTTTTTTTGGTTCACCAAGAAAAATGTATATTGTGTGTATTCATTAGAATCGCTTCATCGAGGTGATTCTAATGAGTACACCCAACATACCAGTATTTTAAAGAACACCGAAAAGACATCCCTAACTTATCCCTATTTACCTATTGACTTGGTGCTATTATCAACCCTCAGTGGCTCGAACTAACCACATTCAGACCAAATTTGCATGGTCATATACAGCATCACGAAAACATACCTATATAATTTTGACCCCCTGAAACCCCACTTTTATATAGTAAAACTGGGGTTTACAGGGGTATACATTGTTTTTCTTATTTCTGCTCAAAAACATAGATTGTGGGTACTCGTTAGAACCGCCTCGCCGAGGCAGTTCTAACGAGTACCCACAATCTATGTTTTGAGCAGAAATTTGAAAAATGTCATTTTTTTATTCTGAAACTTTTTCAGATTTTCGAGGTGAAATTTTCAATATATTTGAATAGGCGTGTTTTCGTAATGGTCTTGCAAGCTACATTATTGTATATGAAGAGACTTAATAAAACCGAGTCTCCGATTTTCATTCTTTTTTTGTTCCTTTTTTTCAAAGGCAACCTTTTAGATTTTTATTATGGTGTTTTCTAAGGCTGGCACAATTAATCGGATAATCGATTAATTGATCGATAAATTCTACAAAAATGATTATCTTTACAGATTTGCTAATAATCGATCATTTGATTCCTGTGTCTGTTATACTTTGCCGTATTTACCCTTAGTACTCAGACACCTCAACTCCTTTCCATACTTTATCTAAAATTTGAACAAGTACAAATTACTACACGATGTTGTATCTAAAAATAGCTGGATGTGTGGCAAACAGTGTAGACCCCGGGTCTATACTGTTTGCTCAGGCCTGTCTGACCAAATTCATACAATAAAGTATAACGTGCTTAGACAGTCAGGTAAAATTGTGAACAAATCTTCAGTGATTTCTAATCGATTATCGACCACAATGGCAGGACCGATAATCGATTATCTTTTCAGCTTTGGTTAGCCAGCCTTAGACTGTTTTCCATTACATCATCTTTTAATATGGAGAGGCGGTGACTGCGGGGTTTCCTTAGTATCTGCATTTATATTTGAGTCTTTTCATGACGAATGATGAAATGTACGACATCCCTCACGCCCCCTTAGCAGCTTTCAGCAGAATTCTGTTTTTACGTTCAATGTATGAGGTCAGTTATCCTTAAGGACCAGAAAATTTAATAATATTTGCAATCAATCGAAATACACTGCAACCTGTTTATAACACGGGTCGGTTTAACACGGTTTTGTATATAACACGGTTCAAAGATGGATCCCAAAAAGGTATAGATTATACTGAAAAATGACCATAAATGGTCATTTTTCAATATAATCTATACATTTTTGTTTAGATATAATACGGTCAGTTAACTAACACGGTTTATGCTATGGACCCTAACAAAAGTGTTATAAAGAGGTTGTGGTGTACAGGGTGACGTTCTACGACCTCTACACAAGCACTTAACGACAGCTATTGCGATCACAAAATATTCCGAATCAGGACTGCTTTAAAAAGCAGATCGACTCAAAATCAGAAAATATCAGACTTAAGTCATGATATAAAACAACTAAATATAATTTGTTTACACGCCCCGCATATATAATCAACTCACTTTATACCGACGCTGAATACAAAGACAAAATTCGTTATAATGATAGTTAGACTGGCACGAAACATTCGCTCTAGAGGGTGACGGTTAATCAGAATTGTGCAAGACCATTGTATTTAATACTTCGAGAAACGTATGTTTGGACATTTGTCAGAGTCGCCTTACTCGTTATTTGAGAAAATAAGAATAAAACAAGATTTTTCTTACATATCATTCTGCTCATGAAGGATATTTTACAACAGAAAATTTATTTCAACGGCAAAATCTTTGGGAACAAGTGCTCTCTTGGTAATGAAGGTTCACTATACAAATATTTTCATGTGTAAATGTTTCTTGGTGGTAAATATGCAAATTCAGTTTACCCGGCCCATCAGCACTGTCGAATCATGACGTTTTCCTACGTCCCTTCATTCTGCTGTATTTGTCTATGCCCCCGTAGACTACATAGGGACACATGAAATTTGGTACAAACTGGCCCTGGCAGTGCTATCAGAGGAAAATGAATTTAAATATTTTATGATTTTATACAAGGGTAAATCACCCGTATTCACCAGTAGCCCTTCTTATAAGGCCTCGCCACTTTATTCGATCCTGTGCAACCTGTTCCAATGACTCTGTTGAAATGTTGAAGTCTTTAAGGGAGGCTTTTAGAGTGTCCTTGTATCGCTTATTCTAACCCTCATGGGAGCGTTCTCCATCTTGTAGTTCTCCACAGAGGATTTCCTTTGCCAAACGTTTACCAGGCATTCCGGTAACATGGCCTGTCTATCTTAATTGTGCCAATTATAGAACAGTAGGTACACCCGGCATCCATGCCTTGTGTCTGTAATTCGTCTTGCCACATAATCTTTAGAAGTTTTCTAAGAAATGTGGAAGTGGTTCAGTCTTTTGTCATGCCGTTGGTAAACTGTCCAAGTTTCACATGCGTATAATAGTGCTGGGCAGCAGCACAGATCTGTAGACTTTCAACTTTGCGTCATGTCTGATTCCACTTCAATCCCAAATACTTCCATATAGTTGGCAAATGCTGAACTAGCTTTGGCAATCCTGACATTGATTTCATCATCACTGTGCACAACTCTTGACAATGTGCTTCCAAGGTAGGAGCACGTGTTTACCACGTGCATTCGTTGACCTTTCACTGTGATGGTAAGCTCCTTGTAAGGTTTTATAAGTGCTGGCTGATGTACCACCGCAATCTTTTCTGATTGAGAGATCATAGCTGCCACATGAATCAGATATTAGATCCACACCCTTTTACATATCTTCTGTTGAAGTACTCTGTGCCATGTCATCAACAAAGAGAAACTCATCTAGAACCTGCACCTTGGATTTAGCGTGCAACCTTCTTTGGTTAAAACATCTTCCCATCAAAGCGATATCATAGTCCCCATCCTGGAAAGCATCTGTTTGTTTGTTTGTGTTGAGGTTTTACGGCCCAGTCAACCCAATGGGGTCATGTCGAGCGCGGTAAGTTTACCTAACCACACGTTTACTGGACAGGCTTAGTCCTCTAAGCGGTTAACCAGTATTGTGCACATTCTTTCGCCAGAAACTGATAACTGCCCTTCTTGAATCAGCGGAAGGGAGAGAATGACGTAGAAAATATTTCATGATCAATCTCCACGAAAGAATGTTGCCGACCTCGGCGGGGGTTGAACCCGCGACCTCCTGGTCTCCAGTCGGACGGCGCATCCAACTGTGCCACCGAGACCGGCAGGAAAGCATCTGTGAACATGACTGAACAGCGTTGAAGTTAGTACATAGCCATGCTTAACTCCATTTATCACTAAAAATGTATCAGAAAAATCGCCCGTGTAAAAATGTACCCGTGCAAGCATACCATCGTGGAACTGCCACATCAGTTGCCATGAACTTGGCCGGACAGCCAAAATCTGGCATAAATTTCAAAATCCCTCGCGAAGGATTGCGTCAAATGCTTTGGTAAGGTCATGTAGAGGTCCACATTCTATTCCTGGCATTTGTTTTGAAGCTGTCTTGCTGTGAAGATTATATAAAATGCTCCTCTTTTCTTCCTGAATCCACATTGGCTTTCTGGTAGAAGCCCTGATTGTTAAAGATGTTTATTTAATCGATTCATTAGGATCTTCCCAGCAACTGACAGTAAAGAGATGCCCCGATGATTATCAAAGACTTGTGGATTCACTTTCCGTTTGAATAGGTGGATAGATAATGCATCCTTGAATTTTTAGGGATGGCTTCTTTTTTTCCACATAATGTGAAATAACTGTCAGTTTCTCCGCCACTGGAGGACCAACTGCTTTGTAGATATCTGCAGGTATTGCATCTGATCCTGGAGTCTTGTCAGATGACCGGAGTTTTATTGCTTTCACTTTTTCAGAGACGGGTGGGAATTAATCAAGCAGCAGATCACATTCCACCTGTGGTAGTCTGTTGATAGCTTCATCAGTGATAGATGATGGCCGATTATGGACACCATTGAAGTGTTCAGCCTATCTTTTTTTAAGATAGCCTCTTTGTCAGTAAGAAGACTCGTTCCAGCTGCACTAAGAAGTTGGGTGGTTCCTGAGCTCTGGCCCTATACTGTTTTAAGTGCAAACAAACAATGACAGACAGCACACAAGCTACAAACAAAAATAAACATAAGAGTTGCGGGGTTAATAGCAATAAATATGTTTATTACTGCAGAAGTTCAGACTTAACATGCTTACACTACTTAAAGCAATTTGATTGGGCGCCCGCAACAGATCAGCTAGTGGTTCAATTAGTGGTTTTCTTTACCTCTGGTTGCCAGTGTCGGAGGTGATGGCCACGTGTTCTCATCTTTTTTTCATCACAGTGGTATAATTTTATTTGCACGTATTTTTTTTTTTTTTTTTTTTTTTTTTTTTTTGTTTTTGTTTTTTTTTTTGTTTTTTTGTTGTTTTTCTTGTTTTGTTTTTTCATTCTTTCTTAGCTCAGCTGAGCCAGATGCTAAGGATGAGTTCTTGTGAGCACTTGCCGCCCGTCGTCCGTCCGTCCGTCTGTCCGTCGTCAGTCAACACCTATAAACGACTCCTCTACTAAAATCCCTGGGCCAATTTTCTTCAAACTTCATTTGGAAACTCAGGGACATTCTTTCCAAAGGCCCTAAATATAGGGAACCTAGGTCTTTTACTTGGAAACAGAATTCTAAATTAATATTGGATTCTGTTGAAGAGTATGCACGACGCTGGGCCAAGAAAGAGGACGTAGAAGTTGACACACTGTCTGAATGGGTTAAATCGGTAATGTCCTTGGTAAACAGACGTGTCTCAGTACTCAGCAGAACCATGTCTCGCCGACATGAATCGGTGTTTGACGATCAAGATGTTGCTGCTGAGTTAGCTGAAATCCATGAGAAGTTTGTCGTTGTTCCAGCCGACAAGGTATCTAACAACATTGTGTTTGTTTGCAAAACACACTATATAAACTGCTTAATGGAAGAGCTTGGTATGAGTACCATGACCGGAAACCCTACATATAATCTTACTGCTATGTCCAAGGAAGAAATTCTACAAAACCACCATTCGGTGATGCTGACATTTGGAATTTCCCTCCCAGAGGAAGATATTGACCTTCCCAAACTGTACTGGATTCCAAAACTTCACAAGAATCCGTACATGCAGAGATATATTGCTGGTTCAGCTAAGTGCTCAACCAAGCCTCTTTCTCAGATTCTAAGACGAATACTAACCGCAGTTAAAGAAGGCCTTCAGAAGTATTGTGACACTGCATATGCCAGAAGTGGTGTTAATCAGATGTGGATCCTGAAAAACTCCAAAGAACTCTTAGAAAACCTAAAGGCACAATCTCTTCATTCCGTCAACAGTATAAAATCTTTCGATTTCTCTACTCTTTACACTACTATTCCTCATGATAAATTGAAATCTAAATTAAAGGCAATTATCAACCAGTGTTTCTTCCACAAGAATGGTAACCGTCGATTTCAGTATGTTGTCATTGGCTACAAAGACACATACTTCATTCGGGATCACTCTGATGCACCACAAAAATACTCAGATGCAGATGTCATTAAGATGCTGGAATATCTAATCGACAATATTTTTGTGGAGTTCGGCGGTCGGATATTTCAACAAACAATCGGCATACCGATGGGTACTAATTGTGCACCGTTACTTGCCGACTTGTTTTTATACTCGTATGAGGCGGAGTTTGTACAAAGTCTCCTCCAAGCAGGCAAGAAACACCTCGCACAACAATTCAATTTCACCTACAGATATATAGATGATGTATTGTCTCTGAAAAACACAAAATTTGCAGAGTATTTAGAATTCATCTACCCACGTGAACTTGAAATAAAGGAAACAACGGAGACTTCAGCCTCCTCATCATACTTGGATTGTTATCTCTACATCGACAATGGAAAGCTTACTACTAGGCTTTACGACAAACGGGATGACTTCAATTTTCCCATCGTTAACTTTCCTTTCCTGAGCAGTAATATCCCTTCCGCACCAGCATACGGCGTTTACGTTTCACAGTTAATCCGTTATGCCAGAACTTGTTCAAATTATCAGGACTTCATGGAGCGTGGGAAAGTGCTCACTCAAAAGTTGTTGAGCCAGGGGTATCAAAAAACCAAACTGGTAGCAACACTTAAGAAGTTCTATGGGAGACATCATGATCTAGTCAATCCCTACAATGTGGCAGTTTCCAGAATTGTTTCTGATGTTTTTGCCAGTGACGCGCCATAAGTAGACTTCCCAAATCCCGGACATACGCTTCTACCGATATTTTCTTCGTTCAGGCCCATGGGCATGGTGGGCGAAGCTTGCTTACCAAGTAATGCTTACTATCCGCGGACGCCTGATTACACCCTTTGTTCTGGGGTCCATGTCTGTTGGTCTGAACATTCTGATTCGTCATTCGTTTATGGATTTATGATTTTGGATTACGGCTTTGGTACCATGACCGCAACTACTTGGAACCTTCTGAAAAGGGGGGATTTGAATTTTTTTTACAAGTGGTCTCGGTCCGTTAATTAAGATGGCCACCATGCTTATATATAAAAATCTTCTTCTCTATAACTGAGAAAGCTTTGGGACTGAGTCTTGGTATATAGTGTTGAGGACTCAAGGTCTAACAAAAAATAATTTGTTCCAAAGATGATCGTAGGTTTACTTTTAAATTATATACGGCAAGGTCAATTTTGCGTCCCCAGGCATCTCTAAGGGGAAACAGTTGAAAGTCATTTTCTCAAAATGTATTAATGACTTATGGCTGAAACTTACACTGCATCATTAAAGTAGTATAACTTTTTTGTTACAATCATAATTTTGTCCTCAGCGGGTTATCTGTCCTTGCCCTGGTGCTATATACATGTATAAAATTTTGTAATTTTTAGATGTCTATTTCTCTGAGATCGCTCGATCAATTTCACCAGATTTCACATGGGCCGTTAGTCAAAAGGTTATTGACAATTTGTTTAAATGATTTCGCTTCATTGGACAAGATGGCCGTCATGCCCATATTTGGTAAAAGAAACATAAAAATCTTCTTTTACAGAACCAATAAAGCTTTGAGGCGGAACCTTGGTATATAGCATCGAGCTCTACATTTTTGTGCAGATGATTATCGTAGGATGACCTTTGACCTTTTTACAACAAGGCCAAATATATTGGGAAAATGCTGAAACAATATTTTCTCAATATGTATTCAAGACTTATGGCTAAAACTTTCCCTACAAAACTCCAATTAAATAGAGCCAATTCTTCCGATACCGATGCACCTTTTTTGGATTTGAATCTATGTATATCTTATGGTTCAGTTTCCAACAAAATTTATGATAAATGGGACGATTTTAATTTTGATATAGTCAATTTCCCTTTTCTGGATGGCGATGTCCCCCGGCGTACCTCATATGGGGTATATTCGGAGCAATTCAGAAAACTGGTTAACCGTTATAAAAGAATTGGCTATAGCCTGGATATTATGCGACAAACTGCATGCCTAGTTGTCAATCCAATCATTGTTGATGGCTATGCTTTACTCTTTAATTGCACGACGGCGGTTCGGGCCTCAGACTCAATGACGGCCTCTTCGTAAAACTTTAACCAATGGATTGGGGCTTGACGATATGTCTTTGGCTTGGCCCGCCGTGGTTCAACTATTGGTTTTCATTTAATCTGGCATACAGTAGAATTAGCCATAAGTACTCGTCTTTGTTTGTCATTGTGATTAATTTGATTTTTATGTTTTCGCTTTGATGCATTGACTGAGTTGGGAGCCTTTATGCGAACCGATTTTTTTTATGTATTTCTGTATTAAGAGTAGCATCGGGACCCAGGGTGAAGTTGGTTAGCTGGAAAAGGCCGGTTAATTCTACTGACCGTTCTAAGGCGGTGGTCCTGGTGTTAGTCTTACTCTTTGTTGCTTTGTGGTTTATTCTACGAATCGATTTGTTTTATTGCTTACCTTGTGTTATTTCGCTCTTGTGTTTTCAGTCCTTATAGCATTGCGATTACCTCGCTTGGGGAAGAGAGAGCTAATCTTAGTGCTTTTCGTACGTTTGTTCGATTTGCGCTTGTTTGGTTTTGTCTGTTTCCTCTTCCTCTTGGTGTCTGGGAAGGATGGCAGTTTGTGATTTGACACTCCCTGGACTTTCTCTTACCTTTTTTACAATGTATGATTAAAGTAGTAAAACGTTTTAGTTAGGATCAAAATGTTGCCCCCGGTGGTTATCTGCCATTGTCCCTGGGCTAAATACAGGTATATAATCTTCAAACGTCATCCTCTCTAAAACCGCTCGACCAATGTTCACCAGATTTCACATGGGGCCTTCTATTGAAGGGATAGTGACTATTTGTTCAATGGTTTTGCACTATTGAACAAGATGGCCATCATGCCCATATTTGGTAAAAACACTTAAATATCTACTACTCCAGACCCAAGAAATCTTCATGGCTGAATCTTGGTATTGGGAACTCAAGATTTACCAAGCTGGTTCAAATGATGAGACTAGGATGACCTTTTGCGCTTTTATGATGGGGTCAAAGTTGTGACCAGTTGCTGTGGCAATACTGGAAGAATGTTGTATGTCAATTGCAGATATGCAAATTGCTGTTGTTGTTTATTAATTTATTTATTTATTTTGTTTGTTTTTTTTTTTGTTTTGTTTTTTTTTTTTGTTTTTTTTTTTTGTTTTTTTTTTTTGGGGGGGGGGGGGGTTTGTTTGTTTGTTTTTTTTAGTTGTTTTGTTTTTTGTGTTTGTGTGTGTGTTTTTCTTTTTTATCAGGTAAACGTATCGTGGCCCTTGGGCTCTTGTTTTTGCGATGTTTGATCGAGTTAGGTAGCCTTGGTGCGAGCTAAATAACCATTTTATAGTTTTACAGCATTTGAACTTAGTGTACCAATAAAATCGATTTAAAAACTACCGCACGGTAGTTTTTACTATTGACCGTTCTAAAGCGATAGTTCCGGTGTTAGTCTTACTCTTTGTTGCTTTGTGGTTTATTCTACAAGGCGATTTGTTGTATGTATTTCCGTGTGTCATTTTGTTCTTGTGTTTTTCAGTCCTTTTAGTATTGCGATTACCTCGCTTGGGGAAGAGAGAGCTAATCTTAGTGCTTTTCGTACGTTTGTTCGGTTTGTGCTTGTTTGGATTTGTCGGTTTCCTCTTCCTCTTGGGGTCTGGGAAGGGCTGCGGTTTGTGATTGTGGCACTCACTGGACTTTTCTCTTACCTTTTATGTGTGGCCTAGCTTATGGCTGGTTGCTGCGGGGCTTTTATTTCATGTTTTGTCCTATTCGTTGTCTTATTGTTGTGTTAGTGGGTCCGGTCTAGCATTGTGATCACCTTGCTGGTTACTTTGCGTTTTGTCATAATTTTGGCCTGTGTACTATGTTTTGTTTGTTCTTCCTCTTATGGTCATTGTTAAGTTATGATCGGTGATTGTGGTTATTCCTGGACATCTCTACTCTGTTCCCACTGAGCAGGAATCTTCAATTATCATTTTGTGTACCTTTCAAAATTAAGCAATTTTACTTATATTAAAATCATAACTCATGATTTAACCTAAATATGACTGAGTTGGAATTACGAAACACATTTCATTTTTTGTAGATTTTATCTACTTGTAAACGCCCTTAAGGTTTTATTCAGTTTGCGACTAATTCTCCGGCATTTACGTATGGATAAAATCCTACAAAAATTAAGCTAATTCCTATATAATACGTACCTGCCGAAATATTTTAGGCAATGTTCTTTTCTCTTTCGCTGATAATATATGTCTCGGTTTGATGGGAACTGATACGCTTTCAGGGGAGACAACTCAAAATTGTTTGCCTCTTTTCCAAAAATAAATCTGCTCTAAACGAAAAGAATTTGCTCCCCTTGGGAAATGGAAGGGAAGACAATGATCAGGAACCGATACAATTATCCCACGCCTCCCATTAGAGACATCAAAGGGAAAGAAACAAAAACACGAAATAACTAGATCCTAATGGAAACATCACTAGCGGAAAGCCAAACGGACAGTTGCTTTTCCACAAAGTGGCCAAATGGCTATCCAAAACAAAAATATGTAAGCGACACACACATTCAAAGAGGAACTATAACAAAAATAAACCATGACCGCCTTGGAACGGTCAGTGAAAAGTATTTCACTGAGGAGGGGGCTTAAATCGGTTTTACGTGACCACAATCCTCTCCCTTACTTCTGCCGCGATTTAGACACATAATTTGTTCAGTCCGCATGAAGGCTTTATGACATTATCCCTTGACCGATAGGTTCAGGGGATTTAGCGATCAGCATGGTGTCCGTCCGTCCATAGACGCATCCTTTTGATAATATTTAGTAGAAATAAAGAGGAGGGCCAGTAGGCGTTTCGCGTGCAAGACAGACAACTCTCACTATCTTCATCATGTTGTTATCTCCCCTAAAGCCGATACCTTGTGCAGACCATAACTCCCATACTGTTTGAGATAATCTGATATTATTTGGTAGGGACGAAGATGAGGATCAGTAGTCGTGTGGCGTGTAAGAGAGACAACGATTTTCTTCGTTATGTAGTTATCTTCCCTGAAGCAGAAATCAGTAGAAATCCTTATGCGCTCCATACCTTTGATACCCTTAGATATATTTTGATAATATTTGGTAAGAAATAAGAGGAGGACCTGTGGGCATCTCGCGTGCAAGAGGACAACTCTCACCATCTTCGTTATGTAGTTATCCCCCTGAAGTCGAAATTTTGTGTTGGCCGTAACTCCCATACTGTAGGAGATAAATTTGATAATATTTAGTAAGAATGAAGAGGTGACCAGTAGGCGTGTCGCGTGTAAGAGAAACAACCCTCACTTTCTTCATTATGTTGTCATCCCCCTGAAGCAGAAATCCGCAGACGCATCCTTGTGCGCTCCATAACTTTGATACCCATAAACATATTTTGATAATATTTGGTAGGAATGAAGAGGAGTCCCAGTAGGCGTGGCGCGTGTAAGAGAGATAACTCTCACTTTCTTCATTATGAAGTTATCTCCCCTAAAGCCAAACTCTTATGCAGGCCATAACTCCCATACTGTTTAAGATGATGTGATAATATTTGGTAGGGATGAAGAGGAGTACCAGTAGGCATGTCACGTGCAAGTGAGACAACTCTCACTTCTTCGTTATGTAGTCATCTCCCCTGAAGATAATATTTTGTAAGGACGAACAGGAGGGGCAGTAGGCGTGTCATGTTCAAGAGAAACAACTCTCACTTTCTTTTATATAGTTATCTCTCCCGATGTAGAAGTTTTGTGCAGGTCATAACTCCCATATTGTTTGAGATGATTTGACAATTTATGGTAGGGACATACGTATATCGGATCAAGTAGGAAGGGCAGCTATTACTCTGTTGTTTTTTGTTGTTGTTTTTTTTTTTTTGTTTTTGTTTTGTTTTGTTTTTTGGGTTTTTTGGGGGGTTTTTTTGTTGTTGTTGTTGTTGTTCGTTTGTTTGTTGTTGTTGTTTTTTTTTTTTTTTGTTTTTTTTGTTGTTGTTGTTTTTTTGTTTGTTTGGGTTTTTTTCTAGTTATCTCCCCTGAACAAATTTCTGCGCCAAATTCTTGTGCACTCCATAACTTCTTAATGGTTTGATATATTTTAATTATATTTGCTAAAAGCATAGATAAGGACCAGAAGGGGTGTAAGGTGCAAGAGAGACAGCTATCACTTTCTTCCTTATGTAGTTATCTCCCCGAAACCAAAATCTTGTGCAGGCTATAACTCCCATACTGTTTGAGATAATTTGATAGTATTTGATAGGAACCTATATCAGGTCAAGTGGGAGTGTAGCATGCAAGAAGGACAACTCTTGCTTTTTTTTCTAGTTATCTCCCCTAAATGAATTTCTAAGCCAAATTCTTGTGCACTCCATAAATGATTTGAAATATTTTGATAATATTTGGTACAGGCATAGATAAGGGCCAGTAGGCATGTCCTGTGCAAGAGAGACAACTCTAACGTTTGTTCATTATGTACTTATATCCCCTGAAGCTGAAATCTTGTGCAGATCATAACTCCCATAATATGTGAGAATTTGATGATAATTTCTGGGGACATTTTTCAGGTCTAAGAGAAGTGCCACATGTAAAAAGGACAACTCTTGTTTTTGTTTTTTTTTTCTAGTTATCTCCCCTGAATAAATTTCAAAACCTAATTCTTGTGCACTCAATAACTTAATGGTTTGAAATATTTTGATAATATTTGGTAGAGGCATAGATAAGGGCCAGTAAACGTGTCATGTGCAAGAGAGACAACTCTCACTTTTTTGTTATCTCCCCTTGAGCTGAAATGTTGTGCAGGCTGTAACTCACATATTGTCTGAAATAATTTGATAATATTCTGATGCGACATATATCTGGTCAAGTAGGAGTGTCAAGAAAGACAACTCTTGCTTTATTCTTTTTCTTTTACACTCCACTGAATAAATTCTAAGCCAAATTCTTGTGCAATCAATGACTTCTTAATGGTTGAAATATTTTGATAATATTGTGTTGAGGCATAGATAAGGACCAATAGGCGTGTCACGTGCAAGAAGGACAACCTCTGCTATGGTTGTTTTTTAGTTACTTTCCCTCAATGAATTTCTAAGCCAAATTCTTGTGTATGTGGTTTGCAATATTTTGATAATATTTGGTAGAAGCATAGATAAGGACCAATGGGCATGTCGTGTTTAAGAGGACTCTCACTTTATCCATTATGTATTACTCCCATTATCTTTGAGATAACTTGATAATTTTTGGTAGGGGCATACATCAGGTCAGGTCAAGTAGGCATGTCGCATGTGAGGAGGACAATTTTTGCTCTGCTGATTTTTTACCCCAATAAACATACAGCAAGTACCTTTACCTTAACAAGGCATTTATTTTTGCTATTATTTCTGAATATGTACACTCACAAGTTCAAAGTATTTGCAAATATTGCGTATTCTGTACAAATAATCATATCAGAAATCATTAATAGATGTTTTGACAAAAATAAAATAAAATAAAACAACATGCAAAAAATGAAATCATTTACAGTACACCTACATAATTTTAACTTTGCTCTGTTTCAATATTTCCATTATATCTGATTGAAATATACACCAAATTTAGAAATGGCGGTTTGATCGGGGGATTTGCCATCTCTTCTGATAGCTATTTTTTTTAAATGGAGCCAACTTTATGAATATCTGTTTACTTATCTGCAAATCTGTTTCCTTCCGAAAAAAAAGGTATTTTAAGAAAAAATGACTTGCTCCTATGAGCAGTAAATTCTTTTGTTTTAGAGAAGACCCTTATCCGATTAGGGGAAACACTTTGACACAGCGTTTTCTTATTTAAGTATACCTATTCCCCTTAATTACGGTTATTTATTACAGATCTCCTTAATCGCAAGTTATTACGTTTATCATTATTACAGATCGTATTAATCGCCAATTTTACAATTATCATTATTAGAGAGCCCATTAAAGCCTTAGTGCATCCCAAAGACAAGGTGGAAAAGGAAAATACCATTGACGTCGTGTACGAGGTCCCGCGCCACAATTGTGAATTAAAATACATAAGTAAAATGGGCAGAAAATTCAACACGAGACTGAGTGAACAAAGAGTCCAAAAATATACCACGGGTATACACCAGATCAGAGCGAAAGTTATCTGAAACATGTTTTGACAAAACACAGTCAGATCATATAGCAAAAGCTAACCATCTCATCGATTGGAAGGGAGCAAAAGTAGTTGAGAGATTAATCAGAGACTCAGACAATTCAATGAAGCTATCAGGATTAGTCAGTCTGCATACGTCATGAACCGGGACCAGGAATGGGGGAGGGGCCATACGACCTGCGCAACATCTACTAGCCTTTGTTTACTACTAGTAACCAGTCTATTGTAAAGCAGTCCAAAAATGTAAGTGACGATACCCAGGAAACGCTGCAAGTTCCGTGACATCAAGGTCATGGTCAAGGTCACAGAGGATTATGGTTCTCAATGAGAACCGATACTGTCACAGTTCGTGAAAATTCTTCTTTCGACATGATCGAAAGAATTCTTTGGATTAAAGCCAATAATTACGGTTATCATCATTATATAGAGCTATTTAATCGCAAATTATTACGGTTATCATTATCACCAGTTATTACGGTTATCGTTATAGCAGATCGCATTATCCGCCTGTTGTTACGGTTATCATTACAGAATATTTGTCACAGTCTCCAATGCCCACCATTTGAAATAATGAACGGCAGCGGATGTTTCCCTTGGATGAAAGGTTTCAAAATGATACCGAAATCAATGTCTCTGTTATTCCGAGAAGTAAATGGAACTGAACATCTCGAAGATCCTTACAGTGATTTCGAAAACGATGTTGTCTCTGTAATAAAGCAAGAAATACTCAGCAACATTTTTGATGTCGAAGATATCTGTGGACTATCTGTATACCGTAAAGACCGTGATACTGCTAGTGCGCTCTATGAAAGTGAGTTTATTGTTGACGTTTCATGGTGGTCGTACAGTTCTGAAGAGTTAATTCCGGACAATATTAAAACATTGTTAGAATTCGTTGATGTTACTTTAAACATATCAAACACCACTGGGGATTTCAAAGTTAAATTAATCAGAGATATTTACTCATTCCCTGCTATACCTAACTCGTTTAATACGTTCTTGGTCAGGAATACTTCTTTTACATATGTATACCATGATATCAATATCCCATTTACAGAAAACTGTTTTACAAGACTGGAATTGACTAAATTGCTTATTTGCGAAAGAATCGTACTCAAAAACACAGAGTTTAATATTACAGAAGGTGACATATTTTTAAAGTCAGGCGATGTTATCAGGTTACCTGAGTGGTATTTTGTTGGCCCAGAGGCCCTGGAATTTTGCCTTGAAGATTATACCACCCAGATCAAAATAAAATATAAGGAACGACAATTATTTAAACCAGGTGGCTTTCTGGACAAGATCACTATCGTTTTGTCTTTTGTTTGTTTGATGGTGTCCATAGTTTGCCTTTTTATTACGATTTCAACTTATCTGATTTTCAAACGCCTACGTACCACTCCAGGTAAAATCAATCTGTTAC
Source organism: Anodontia alba (assembly GCA_964016985.1). Taxonomy (NCBI): domain Eukaryota; kingdom Metazoa; phylum Mollusca; class Bivalvia; order Lucinida; family Lucinidae; genus Anodontia; species Anodontia alba. The sequence goes on from OZ024829.1 coordinate 101,735,085, forward strand.
TCTGTGTTTCTTTGCTTCTAGCTCAGCTTCTGCAACAGTTTACTATAGATTTGACTGCATACCAAACAGTTTGCATTGTGTGTGGCTCCCTGATACATTTCTTCTGGCTGTCTGCTCTCATTTGGATGAATGTTTCTTGTTTTAATCTTCTTCGACGTTTCTCCCCAGCAAACATAAGCGCACCAGGTGTTTACTCTGATATATCACTGGGATTTTATGCTGTTTATGTCTTGGCTATATCGACACTACTCGTTTGTATGAATGTCGTTTACAGCTTTTTCACCTCTAATGGAACGGACTTTGGTTACGGTGGAAATATTTGCTTTGTTTCGTCTATAACCGGACTGTTGTTAACATTCATTGTTCCTATTGGCCTCATAGCAGTGGTAAACTTGGTTTTCTTATCCTTTACTGTCTGGTGGATAGCTCACAGTCTGAAGCCTCAAGGAACACAATTGCCTGACAGGAACAATGCTTTGATTTATCTGAAAATGTCAACCTTGACAGGCGCGTGTTGGCTGTTTGGCTTTTTTCGAATCTGGACTGGACTTGTCGTGTTTGAAGTCTTGTTTATTCTCGCAAATGCCTCGCATGGGTTCTTTCTTATGATGTCGTTTGTCTGTAATAGACGTGTTTTGGGATACTATAAATCCTTATTCTTAAAACACATTTAAGATGAATAGATACACGCGGTAGATTTTCCGCCATTTGACAAGGGAGGTGACTTTTGTGATTTCCGGTATACCAAGTCCCTTCTGAAAAGGTGAGCAAACACTTTCATCTAAGAGTAGATCTCTTCTCAGAAGGGAGGCAAAAATTAAATTTTACTGTTGCCGCCCCTTAAATTGTTACATTACCCAGTGGTATTGATATGTGCAGTTAAATACGTGAAACAGGGGCGGTTTCATGATGCTTTCTGAGAATGTTCGAAAACATATGTTGTATGTACTCATTAGAATCGCCTCGGTGAACCTTGCCAGTTTTCACATTATTTGCATTGTAGTACGTACGTTTTGTATTGTACTGTATTATTATTATTCTTTTTTTTAACCAATTTTCTTACCTATTACTGGTAGATACATTTTATGGTTTTGGACTACTTTTTTTATTTTGTCTTTTGAAGATATTACTAGCAGGTAATATAGGTGTATAAAGATCTTACTTACTATGTGTAGTCTCTCATAGCTAACCAGAGGAGACATTCATTTAACCCTATCCACCCCTGAGTTTCTGAAATGGACTATTCAGTCTCTGAGTTTGGTTTCAGCCAAACATCAATTACTGAATCGAAAACAGTGCACATCCTGATGAAATGGCACGTAATGATTCGATTCATCTGGATCGGTACTATTTGCAAAGGTGTCTGTACTGGTTTGCAGGAATGAAAGTGTTAATGAAGTAACTTTTAGATGCATTCTTTTGTATTTGATGTATAAATGTGTTTTCCTGGAGGTGAGACTTATATAAGAAAAACAATATGAAGACGATAAGTAACCGGCTTACGTTACTTCCGTTCGAGACCGACCGACTCTCGTTATCTCGAATTTCAAGGGATTCACTGAAACACTTCGAGATATCCGTACCTCGACATATCAGAGTTGAGAGAGTGAGGAAAACAATAAACTGAACAACCATATTTAACAAATGGATATGTAATTTGACTCCTGAATTTAGAAATATATATATATATATATATATATATATATATATATATATATATATATATATATATATATATATATATATATATATATATATATATGTAATGTGGAAAAGAGGAGAAATTGCTCCTTAGGAGCAATTTCTCCTCTTTTTCACAATATTTTGTTACCTGTTGTCATAGTTTCATGTTAAAACAGGACCAGATTTCCACTTCGAGGTAAGCGGTAATTCGAAATAAGCGAGTTCGAGATAACGAGGTTTGACTGTATTTACTCTCCACATGATGCATTTTGGCCCAGGGTGTTCCACTGACTGAGTTAGGGAGCCTCTGTGTGAGCCGAATAATCATTGTGTATACTGAGGGGCGGTTGCCAAACCACCTCCAGTTTTAACATACCATACTTCGACAATATGTCTTTGCTGTAGCTACCAACTTAATTACTACTAAAAAAAGAAAACTTCAAACGTTTGAAGAAATAAAATTCTAATCATATTGAGTACAGCATCGGCGAACGAATGTGACTACTTCAGTAAAACGCCAAATCTACGGCGTCGGGTAAAAAGTGTAACCCCTAACCGGTGCTACTATACACAGAGGGGACCTTTCCTTCAAAAAGGGGCTGTCGGGTACCAAAAAGGAATTTATTTTTACATTATATTACAACTTCCATGTTTTTGGCGCTGTAAAAAATATAAAATTTTAACATAAAAGAGAGGACATCCGCTACCGAAACGGTTGCATTAAATTAAATATTCCTACTTTCTGCTTTCAGATTACATTTTACAAAGTTAACATTTGTATACTGTTCATATGTGGCTTTTTGCGTGACACCAATTAGAGACCACGCAACAAAGACATCGGCGAGATTGAAAAGATGTTGTGGTGTGGTATTTATGGTGGCATATAACTGACAAGTAAATATTGAGATACAAAGTAGACTTTTTCTGCTTTTATGTTGACTTAAAATGCATGACCTGATGCTATATCGACTTCTTCCGGTGACAATGAATATCGCGACTGCAAGTCGTAATATTGTCTAGAAGTGTCACCCACGACGTCAGCATCATGAAACACTTTTGCAACTATATGTCGACATTATAATTATTATCTCGACTTCCGGTCATGTTATGTAGTAGGATTTGTCAAGAAGATAATGATAGTCAGATAGTGACTATGCCGGCCGAGATAGTTAAATTGGGACGATGTGACGTATTAAGTTTAGGGCTTAATTTAGTATTTGGTGGCATATAGATATTATATAATTATCGTTTCTTGTAAACAAATCTGCGATTGCAATAAGACTGGCGCTGCCTGTGTGATTTTGGTCTAAAAATAAACTTTCACGACTACGATTGCTAACTGGCAAATTATGACATGTAAAAGAACCGGAAGTCGAGATAATAAAAAATAATAGAAAATAAGTCGTCAAACAATGTTAACACGCTTTGTTTTCTTGAAGGCAGCTTAAGGTATGGTGGCATATAACTGACATCTAAATATTGAGATACTAAGTCGACTTCTTCTGCTATTATGTCGACTTACAATGTATGACTTGATGCTATATCGACTTCCGTTGATGAGGGTTATCGCGTCTGCGGGTCGTAATATTGCTCTAAGCTGCCTTCAAGAAAACAAAGTGTGTTAACATTGCATGACGACTTATTTTATGTTACTTTTTTATTATCTCGACTTCCGGTTCTTTTACATGTCATGATTTGCCAATTAGCGTTGAGATACATTTTCGTAGTCGTGAAAGTTTATTTTTAGACCAAAATCACACAGGCAGCGCCAGTCTTATTGCAATCACAGAGTTGTTTACAAGAAACGATAATTATATAATATCTATATGCCACCAAACACTATATTAAGCCCTAAACTTAATACGTCACATCGTCCCGAATTTCTCGACCGGCATAGTCACTATCTGACTAGCATTAACTTCTCTACAAATCCTACTACATAATATGACCGGAAGTCGAGATAATAATTATAATGTCGACATATAGTTGTAAAAGTGTTTCATGATGCTGACGTTGTCGATGACACTTCTGGACAGTATTACAACCTGCAGTCGCGATAACCATTATCAACGGAAGTCGATATAGCATCAGGTCATACATTTTAAGTCGACATAAAAGCAGAAAAAGTCGACTTAGTATCTCAATATTCAGATGTCAGTTATATGCCACCATATTAAGGCAATATTACGACCTGCAGACGTGATAACCATTATCAACGGAAGTCGATATAGCATCAAGTCATACATTGTAAGTCGACATAAAAGCAGAAGAAGTCGACTTAGTATGTCAATATTTAGATGTCTATTGTGGCATATAACTGACATCTAAATATTGAGATACTAAGTCGACTTTTTCTGCTTTTATGTTGACTTAAAATGTATGACTTGATACTATATCGACTACCGTTGACAATGGTTATCGCGACTGTACGTCGTAATACTGTCCAGAAGTGTCATCCACAACGTCAGCATCACGAAACACTTTTACAATTATATGTCGACATTATAATTAATATCAAGACTTCCGGTCATGTTATGTAGTAGGATTTCTTGAGAAGATAATGATAGTCAGATAGTGACTATGCCGGTCGAGATACTTAAATTCGGGACGATGTGACGTATTAAGTTTAGGGCTTAATATAGTGTTTGGTGGCATGTAGATATTATATAATTGTCGTTTCTTGTAAACAACTCTGCGATTGCAATAACACTGGCGCTGCCTGTGTGATTTTAGTCTAAAATTGTGTAGTACGTTCACAGCGCATTCAATTGATATATAAAATAGTAAATAATTGTGGTGATTTTCTGATCATTTTCTAGTATTGTTGATGAGTTGGCGGAGCAAATTTGAAATTAAATTTGATATTATAAATAAATAAATAACACAAGACACGCACACACACATACACATACTCACAAATTAGCAATTGAAACTATACATACAAAATTATGAATATGTGTAAGAATTTATCCACAATTTTATGATTAAAAGTACTTTCAAAGTTCTCTTATATTGATAATGGGAATTGCAGAAAGTTGTCTTCCAGCCAAAATTATTGCAGGTAATCCTGTCCAGCACCCAGCATTCAAGTAAAATTATATGAATTTTATAGTGTTTTCTATAGTAGCTACTGTACAATAAGATTTCTTTTGTCAGTGGCTACTGTACATTACGGTATTTTATTTAACAGTCACCTGATATGTTTCAGACACTATGATCAAGTAGTAAAATAAGATGTATAATAAGTTATTATTTAAAGCATCAACCATGGGGCATTAAAATTTTGAGACGAAAGAGGATTATTGTCTTTTTATATCTTGCTTTCATATTGTTTATTGATATGTTTATCTGTCTGCGCTTCTGTGGTTATGTTAAATGATCATCTTCACTTATATTGCGCTTCAAAAAACAAATGATATATAAACGTAGTATTTGCCTTTATTGAGGTGAGGGGGTGGGAGTCATGATTGGGTTTGGCATTCTTAGTAGTTTGTCAGTTTCAACAGAATTAATGTACAATTTTACGCTGTGATTAGCATGGTGTGAATTTCAGAAGAAATACTGTTGAAACTCTAGCCGAAAGTGTATTTTAACTGTATCTGCACTTGATATCTCAAAAATATTTGATTTACTGGGAATTTTAGGTATTGATAACAGAAGTAGTGGTTATAATGCAGTACTTTTATTTGTTTACAATTGTTCATAGATATATTCTGATAGTCATATCCATTGTCTGATTGTAATTTTTGTTAGTGCTATTCTGCGATCATTATTTGCATTCATATTGTTGTAAATTTACCACAAATTTCCAGTTTCAGACTATGTACCGTAAAAGTCTTAAGAATTTAGACACTTGAAGAATCGTTGTAATTATAGTAAAATTTGAACAGTGTTATTTTACATGAGATAATTATGGCTCAAAGTATGCAGACAACATGCCAAACAGCAAAGACCCTAACCAAACTGCTGGGTCTGTGCTGTTTGCTCTGTCCGAAAACTTAAGATCATTACGGTAAATTTTATGTTTTCTAGTTTTAGACTGTAAAAGCTTGCATTTGCTGTTATCTGCTGTTTTTCGATCATCATTTTGTATTTATATTGCTGTAAATCTACCCCATTAGTTTTAGTTTTAGTTTTAGATTATGTAAAATATGTATTTGCTAGCTTAGATCATGTAAAAGCTTGTTTTAGCTGTGATATATTATTTACCATGTGTATTTTTGGAAAATATAATATATTCATCAACAAACCAAGTTTACATGACATAATAATCATCACTTAAAATGCATGTCACACAATATTTATATCAAGTTTCATTTGAAAATTAGTTTCTGCTTACCGTGTTTTATCGTGAGTATTGCATGAGGCTGGAGGGCAGAAGTAAAAAATTACCTTATGACAAAGCCGCTCGAGTGAAGTAATGTTGTCATCTGCCCGACAACTAAATCATAAATCACGCTGAAATAAGTAAGCAAAATATAATTTCCATTCAAACATTATATGAAAAATAAAATAAAAAAAAAAAAACTTTGTTGATATCTTTTCTGAAGGACTATGAAACATGGACTTTCACACTAGGTGAATGGTTTCACCAGAGGTCATCCAAATATGCTTTTATGCACATATTACTTTTGGTAACGTCCTTCCTTGCCTAATAATATATAGTACGGTTTCCTTCATGATGTCCCTTATCTGATATCATTGAAACTTTTAGCTCGACTTCAAGATATTTGGACGATTTATTGAATATTGACAATACCTACTTCGATGATTTAATCAGTTAAATTTACCCCCCACCCCCACCCCCAACTACCGCCCCCCCCCCCCCTACCCTCACCCAGAACTTCAGTTAAATAAAGCTAATTCTTCTGATACCGAAGCCGCGTTTTTGGATTTACATTTATCTATTGTAGATGGGTTTGTTTCCTGCAAAATTTATAATAAACACGATGATTTTGATTTTGAGATTGTAAATTTTCCTTTCTTGGATGGTGATGTTCCTCGTGCGGCATCCTATGGTGTTTATATTTCACAATTAATTCGATTTGCCAGAGTGTCTAGTCATATAACTGACTTCAACACTCGTAATAAATTGCTAACTGCTAAACTTCTTAATCAGGGTAATCGGTATCGTAAACTGCGTAAAGCCTTTTCTAAGTTTTATAGACGTCATTCCGATTTAGATTCAAAATTCAATGTTGGACTAAAATCTCTTCTGCAACAAGGCCTATCGGAACCCGAATTTTATGGTGACTTAGTGTGTAAATTCAGAAAAATATATGCTTGTAATGACTTCAGTACCAAATTTCGTAAAATCATTCTTCGATATAAAAAGATTGGATACAACATAAATGTTATACGACAGGCTGCATGCATGGTCGTTAACCCAATCACGGTAAATAAATTTGCTTCCCTCTTTAATTGCACGCCGGCGGGTTAGGCCTCAGATTTTATGATGGTTCCAGCGTAAAGGCTTACTTACGAGGGATGTTCGAAATGAATTGCTTATTTCTATCTGGAGAATTCAAATTTCAAGTTAGCCCAAAAGTACTCAGTTCATGCCCTCGAAGTACTCCCCGTGGCTAGAAATGCAAAGTTTCAGCCGATGTATCCACTTCTTGAAGGCGTCACGGTACGCTGATTTGGGCATAGTAATAAGGTACTGATAAATGGCAGATTCAAGTGCCTGTCGGGACTGGTATTTCCGCCCAGCAAGGAATGCTTTCAATTTCGGAAACAAAAAGAAATCACATGGGGCAAGGTCTGGGGAATACGGGGGGTGAGGCAAAACAGTTACTTTTTCTTTCCTCCAAAAAAACGCCGTAACTATTGCGGAGGTATGAGCTGGGGCATTGTCATGTAGAAGACGGACATGTTTAAAACCAGTGGCAGGGCGTCGTTTCTGATAATACTTTTTCAGTTTTTTCAGTACTACGTCTTTGTAGTACTTTCCGGTGATGCTTTTGCCCTTTTTCACTGGCACTTTTATTGCGACTCCTTCACCAGAGAAGAAGATTGCATACAAAACCTTCTTTGTACTCAAAGAACGTTTGGCAATTATTGGGCGTTTGCTGTGTTTAGTGGCCCAGATCTTAATGCTAACCTTTCTGACGGGCTCAAAATAATGGATCCAGGTTTCATCACCTGTGACGACATTGGCAAACTGCTTTTTGTCATATTTTGAAAACATTTGAAGCAGCTTTATGGCCACTTTAACCCGTTGCCTCTTTTGCTCTTCAGTCAACAGATGTGGCACCCATCTAGCAGAAATCTTTCTGACTTTCAAATGCTTCTTCAAAATAAGGTGAACCGTTGATAGTGATATGCCTACCTTTCGTGCAATATCACGAACTGTAAATCTGGCATCTCCTTCAATGATTTCCTTTATTTTGGAAACGATTTCTTTACGAGATGCAGATTTTGGCCTACCTGATTTCGGTGCATTTTTGATGGACTCTACACCAGACTCAAATTTCTTTTTCCACCGCCGAACTGTGTCATAAGACACACAAAAAGGTCCAAAAGCAGTAGAAATTTCAGTCATCAGCTTCTTCAAAGAACAACCAAGTTTTGAGCGAGCTTTGATGTAAGTCCATATTTCATCTTTTTTGTCGACGCTTCTACCAACCATTTTTACTGCAGTGGTCAATGACTGCGTGTATTCAAATGGCAAATTTTGTGTCTTACACTTAGTCTAACATGTACATTTATACACCATTGTGTAGATATTGAATAGCCCTATACAGGTATGTATTGGTTTTTATCGTGCCCCACGTGGATGTCGAGCTAGAGGACAATAAGCAATTCATTTCGAACATCCCTCGTAAAATTTAATTTTGGGTAATGTTGGTTGGTACTTGATGCTCTGTCTTTGGTCGGGCCCACCGGTCTAACTATTGGTTTTCTTTTGCACCAGCATTTCAGTTGTTTCGTGCTGTCGAATCCTCATCGTTGTTTCATCTCTGTAATTAGTTGATTTTTTGTGTTCTCGGAGATGTAGCACTGATGAGTTAGGAAGCCTTCATGCGGACTGAACAAATTATGTGTCTAAACCGCGGCAGAAGTAAGGGCGGCCACGTAAAATCGATTTAAGATTCAAGGTATTCAAGAATTTCATAGGAATAAAAGTCAAAAAGGATTGCCTTTGGAAACAAAGAACACATCAAATCACGAAAATCGGAGACTCGGTTTGACTGAGTCTCTTTATATGCATCACTAAAATTTGCGAGGCTGCATACGCACACCCCCGCCCCCACCCCCCCCCCCCGCACCCCCATCTGATGTATATAATAATCACAATTTATGGTCGTGTCAAAAAGTCTGTGATGCCCTTGTTTATCTTTTGGATAATATTTTTATTAGATTTGGAACTAAACTTTATAGGCAAACTATTGGTATTCCGATGGAAACTAATTGTGCTCCTCTTGTTGCAGATTTGTTTCTTTTTTGTTATGAGAGAGATTTCATGAAGTCTCTCTCACGTGAACATCAGGCTGACATTATTGAGGCTAATTCAACTTCAAGATACCTTGATGATTTATTAAATATTGACAATATTTACTTTGACCAAATGGTGGACCGGATATACCCTACAGAACTCCAGTTAAATAGAGCAAATTCTTCCGATACCGAGGCACCTTTTTTGGATTTGAATCTCTGTATTTCTAATGGTACGGTTTCCACCAAAATTTATGATAAACGGGACGATTTTGATTTTGATATAGTTAATTTCCCTTTTCTGGATGGCGATGTCCCCCGGCGTACCTCATATGGGGTGTACATATCTCAACTTATTAGATTCGCCAGAGCTTCTTCAAATCTTAACGACTTTAACTACCGTAATAAAGCCCTTACTGCCAAACTTCTTAGGCAGGGCTATCGTTATTTTAAACTTCGTAAGGCCTTTTCGAAATTTTATCGCAGATACAGTGCCTTGTTAGAAAAATATAGCGTCAGTCTGAAAACACTTCTGCAATAAGGTATAACGGAACCAGAATTTTACGGTGACTTAGTGTACAGATTTAGAAAAATTGTAGGTAAATCTAACTTTTCGGAGCAATTCAGAAAACTTATTAACCGTTATAAAAGAATTAGCTATAGCCTGGATATTATGCGGCAGACTGCATGCCTAGTTGTCAACCCAATCATTGTTGATGGCTATGCTTCACTCTTTAATTGCACGACGGCGGTTCGGGCCTCAGACCCAATGACGGCCTCTTCGTAAAACTTTAACCAGTGGGTTGGGGCTTGACGATATGTCTTTGGCTTGGCCCGCTGTGGTTCAACTATTGGTTTTCATTTACTCTGGTATACAGTAGAATTAGCCATGAGTACTCGTCTTTGTTTATTATAGTGATTAATTTGATTTTTGTGTTTTCGCTTTGATGCATTGACTGAGTTGGGAGCCTTTATGCGAACCGAATTTTTATGTGTTTCTGTATTAAGAGTAGCATCGGGACCCAGGTTGAAGTTAGCTAGCTGTAAAAGTGCTTTAAACCCCCGGTGGTTAACTCTACTGACCGTTCTAAGGCGGTGGTCCCGGTGTTAGTCTTGTTGCTTTGTGGTTTATTCTACGAGGCGATTTGTTGTATGTCTTTCCGTGTGTCATTTTGTTCTTGTGTTTTTCAGTCCTTTTAGTATTTCGATTATCTCGCTTGGGGAAGAGAGAGCTAATCTTAGTGGTTTTCGTACGTTTGTTCGATTTGTACTTGTTTGGATTTGTCGGTTTTCTCTTCCTCTTGGGGTCTGGGAAGAGCTGCGGTTTGTAATTGTGGCACTCCCTGGACTTTTCTCTTACCTTTGTTTTATGCACTCTGGTTATTACTGCACGAGTTTACCGACACATGCTGAACACTAATGCATTCAGAATAAATACCTTAAATGAAATTGAAATTTGTAGGAATGAATAAAAATCTGACAAGTTGTAGGAAGTCGCCCTATAATTCTTTATTAATTTCTCCAGCATATAAACGAGTACCCGAAAATTCTCAAGACTTTGTACATGTTCGAATAATTTAGAATGGCTACATATTTACCCCATCTTCAGAGACCCCAAACCCTAATTTATAAACCACTGTTGAAAGTGATATACTCTGTAAGAGGGGAACTAAATATTTTCTTTTAATACTAGCCGCCTACTGGGAAGGGAGACAATACTTTTCTAATCAACCTGATCACCCTAGAATAGGCATTTTTAACTTTATAAGCGCTCAGTGTAATACATGTATTGTGATAATTATAAAAGCCAAAATTGCCAAATTGACAGGCCTATTTAGTTTCCATTTAACCCTACTCTTGCTGAACACGACATGCCCTGTCTTAGCAAACAGTGTAGATCCAGATCTGTTGGATTCAGATCTGGATCTGTACCGTTTGTCATTAAATATATGAATTTCTATCAAAAACCTGAATCAAGTAATCTGATTGGCTAGGGTTAATAAATTTAGCAACAATGTGCAGTCGAACTTCAATGGCTAGAAAATCTTCGGGACCACAAAAAGTTTGCTCGAGACATGGGTAGTTCGAGCCTCTGAAGGTTAATCATATGCAGATTCAGAAGGCAAATTATTCCTTCAGAAGGAATAATTAAGAGATGTGTTTTTGATCTTCTTTAAAATATTGGTATGTTATGTGGTGTGTACTCATTAGGATGAGGCGATTCTAATGAGAACACATAACATATATATTCATGATAAATAAGAACAATTCCCTAAAATATCCCAAAATAATTGTTTTCTTAAGCTATCGGACAAATTTCTTAGGACCTCAATTAAGGGTTCGAATCTGCCATGGTAAATGAGCTATCCGTGTTCGAGTTAATGTAGTTTTACTGTATATGTAACCTTATCTTAAAACACTGTTAATGCAAAACTAAAAAAGCAGATGTCCAAGAAATGCCATAATCACACCAAATACTAACAGAACAGTTTGACGGGTTCGGATTCATCCTATTTCTTCCCTCTGTCCGCTTTCCTTACATAAAGGCTGAGGCCATTTCTATGATATTTAGCCTCTATTGTCATAAAATCTTGCTAAAGAACTTTTGTTCAAACGGTTATGTTCATTCAACGTACAGTCACTCAACGTAGAAGTCTTATATGAAGTGTCTGTATGTCTGGGGTGCTTACATTCACCAGACGTGCGCCACTTTTCTAGTCGATCCTGTCACAGAACATGCATTTGTGTTTTTCTTGTTCTAATATTTTCGTCGTTTGCGTTTGCTGGCTCAGCTATTGATAATATAAGCTTCTTCACACAATCTGAATGATAACTGTCTTGAGCTGGTGTAATCCTGATAACATTTACGCTTGCTTTTACATAACTTACGCCATCAATTATACCTTCATCATTACTGACAAAGCTTTTATTAGCTTTTATATGATAAAGATGCTGTCAACGGATTCCTTCACACAGCTAAACACCTTCTATTTTCTGTCATCCTTTGGATTCACAATTCACACTTATAACCCAGCTAGCATTCTACGTAAATCTACATCGGGCCGTCATTGGCCCGTCAGCTACCCTGACGGGCCGATGACGGCCCGATATAGATTTACGTAGAATGCTGACTGGGATGATCCCTTTTCCAGCATATGACACAAATGTTTACAAATTGTGATGGTCCTTTGTTGTTTTTTTGTTGTTTTTTTTTTTTTGTTTTTTTTTTTGTCTTTTATGCAGATGCAGGGCTAAGGATAGACCCGTATTCTTTTGCCATTTCGTTCTGTTACTATTCGGTATAATAACTATTCTACAAACTAAAGTATAACAGAGTCTAACATATAAAATCAACAAGTTCACAATATCTACAGGAGGTGTACAACAGCAACCTATCTTCTTTATATGAGGGCTTCTACGTCATCATTGGTAATGATAATATATGTTATTAATCAGTGTCTGTTGTGTGTCTTCAGATTACTCTAAAGAAACCAGACAAAAAATGCATCCACCATTTAAATGTTTCGTTTGTTATATATATTATCGTGTGCAAGTAAACTGTTAATTATCACAGAAAGTAAACAATTGTTTATCATTTTGCGAAATACATCGGTATTAACTATAGCGCTTCTTCAGTGGTTGTATGCACTTTGTTTTGTATGTGTTAAAAACGTTACCAGGTCCAGCACTGCTCTTTCCAGGAGATTGATTATGAAATATTTTCTACGGTTTTTCTGTCCTTTCCAATGATTCAAGAAGCGCAGTTGTCTGTTTCTAGCGAAAGAATGTGCACAAATATTGGTTAACCGCTTAGAGGGCTAAGCCTGCTCAGGAAAGGTGTTTTGGGTAAACTGACCGACTCGACAGAACTCCAAACCAACCAACTAAAGTTCATCTTTAGGTTCCTGTCCAGTTATATTACCTCTATAAATTATTTAAAGCATTAACAGAAGTGAAAATCATCAAGAAGCCACTTGCATAATTCAAAGAATTTCCTTTTTATTTGATTTGTTGAAGCAGGCATTAATGTTCAAACAATTCAATATACGGCTCTTAGGTATAACAGTATGTTACTAAATTTTGTTTTAGATATTCCATTTGCAATTTTAAACAGACAAATAAAAGTTATATATAGGAAGCTATTAAAACTTAGATTAAATTCTTCGTGATAAAGATTCCAAATAAAGTACCTCTCTGAGTAACATTGATTTTCTATGCTATAATGGAAAATACAATAAATAATACTGTCCGATAGACAATTATACCAGAAAATACTTAAGATTCTCTGTTTAATTCTAATGCGTGAAACATAATATTTTTACATTTAATATGACTTTGAGGAAAGGATAATTATATTGTATTTCGATTTTACAACATTTCAAGGGTAACATACTTTACAGTCCCATTACAGAAAACTGATCACTGCATGCTGATAATTTAGTACAACATAGACTGCCAAGTCCCCCTAGATATGTCAATTACTCATGACAGCAACGGATTTTTCTCTCTCTCTTTTTTTTTTTTTTTTTTTATCTGAATTGTACAAACAGCATATGTTTTCAGGGTGAAATAAGAAAAATATCAATACTTTTGTGGTTAAGAAAAAAAGCTTCTTATCTAGAGCTATTCATAATGAGTCCAATCAGCCAACAAAGCCAGACAAGCATTACAATTTTATATCCAAGTAAAATTATGCTATCCAGACCATCTTTGACATAACGAAAACATTCCTATTCAAATATACTGAAAATTTTACCATCAAAAAATTACAACATTCAGATAAAATGTTCTGATATTATTCATGTTTCTGCTCAAAACATAGATTGTGGGTACTCGTTAGAACTGCCTCGATTCTGCTCAAAACATAGATTGTGGGTACTCGTTAGAACCGCCTCGTCGGGGCGGTTCTAACGAGTACCACAATCTATGTTTTGAGCAGAAATAAGAAAAATAATGTATACACCTGTAAACTCCAGTGTTACTATATAAAAGTGGGGTTTTAGGGGGTCAAAATTGTATAGGTGTGTTTTCGTGATGGTTGCCTAAAAGCGGTCTTATTTGTCGGGCGGTCTTTATATCGAATATTAAATGATAAAGAAGAAATCATTTGGGACTGGCAAAAGCTGCTCTTAGTAGCGAAGTAGGTATCAGGAAAACTACTTCCCCTCCACCCCCACCCCACCCCCCGCCAACAAAAACTGTCCCCCCTCGTCCCAAGAAAACTGCGCCCCCCTATTCCCCCCCCCCCCACACACACACACACACACCACACAAGAAAATTGCCCCAATCCCCGCCCCAGGATAACTGCCCCTGGAAAATCTAACCCGAAGGAAAATTGCCCACCGGAAAACGGCGTCCATTGAACTGACGGTATAGATGTCCTTGACAATATTTATTATTATTATTTATTTTTTTTTTTTTTCTTATGATGGCGATACTGATATTGATGCTGATGCTGCTGATTATTATCAAAATTGTATAGATGTTCTTGACAACATATATTATGCCCCCATCTTCGAAGAAGTTGGAGGGGCATATTGCTTCTGGGACGTTTGTGCATGTGTCCGTCCGTCCGTTACGCTATTTGATGCATAGCATAACTTCTGAACCGTGCATGCTAGGGTTTTGAAATTTCATGGATTCTTCATGAAAAAATAGCTGACACGTATTTTCCCCGTCAGGATAATGCTTCTTTCCTGAGTTATAGCTCTTTGAAAAAATATGGATGATATCTTATCAGCAGATATCTCAAAAGCTATTGAAGCTGGAGCCTTGAAACCTGGTGAATAGATTGGCATTGATGCGTTTGTTTGTTTGTGTTGAGGTTTTACGGCCCAGTCAACCTAATGTGGTCATGTCGAGCGCGGTCAGTTTACCTAACTACACGTTCACTGGGCAGGCTTAGTCCTCTAAGCGGTTAGCCAGTATTGTGCATATTCTTTCACCAAAAACTGACAACTGCCCTTCTTGAATCAGCGGAAGAGAGATAATGACCGTAGAAAATATTTCATGATCAATCTCCACGAAAGAATGTTGCCGACCTCGGCTGGGGTTGAACCCGCGACCTCCTGGTCTCCAGTCGGACGGCGCATCCAACTGAGCCACCGAGGCCGGCGCCGGCATTGATGAGTAGATGACCTGATTAACTTTTGAATAAATATTCTGAAAAATACTTCATGAGTTACGGCCCTTTGTAACTTTGGGCATTTTACATTGCAGACTTTTTTATGCATAGCATAAGTTTTGAATTGTGCATGCTTGGTTGGTAGCGAAGGTTAGATGACCTGATTAACTTTTGAATCAATTCTGAAAAGTACTTCTTGAGTTATGGCCCCTTGTCATTTTGGGCATTTTTACATTGCATACTTTTTGATGCATAGCATAAGTTTTGAACTGTGCATGCTTGGGTTTTAAAATTTCATATTTAAGTTTCTCATGAAAAAATAGCTGACACACATTTTTTTTTTCCTTTCTTATCAGTATTATGCCTCTTTCCTGAGTTATGGCCCTTTGAAAAAATATGGATGAAGTCTTGTCAGCAAATTATCTCAAATACTATTAAAACTAGAGCCTTCAAATTTAAGAATAGATTGGTATTGATGAGTAGATGACCTGATTAATTTTTTAATAAATTCTGAAAAGTACTACTTGAGTTATGGCCCCTTGACATTTTGGGCATTTTACATTGCACACTTTTTTTTTTTTTTTTTTTTATGTTTAGCATAAGTTTTGAACTATGCATGCTAGGGTTTTGCCATTTCATGTATGGATTCCTCATGAAAAAATAGCTGACTCATATTTTTTTCTTATCAGGATTATGCTCCTTTTCTTAGTTATGGCCCTTTGAAAAAATTTGGATGGAATCTTGTCAGCAAAATATCTCAAAAACTATTGAAGCTAGAGCCTCGAAATTTAAGGAATAGCTAGGTAGCGATGAGTAGATTACCTTTTTAATTTTTAATAAATTCTGAAAAGTACTTCTTGAGTTATGGCCCTTTGTCATTTTTGGGCATTTTTACACTGCACACTTTTTGATGCATAGCATAAGTTTTGAACTGTGCATGCTAGTTTGAAATTTCATATATGGATTCCTCATGAAAAAATAGGTGACCCAAGAGCTGACCCATATTTTTTTCTTATCCGAATTATCTCCCATTTTAGAGTTATTTCCCTTTTAATAAAATAACATTGAAATCTTGTTCATTTGTAAAATTGTTACCGTCATGGGCAAGCAGTCGAGTCAAGCAGTGTTAGAGTCAGGCAGTTGGGGGCATAGTGTTTTACAAACACCAGCTCTAGTTATCTTTATGGTGGTGATGGTTATTGTCCCCCGACGTTAGTCAAAGGGGACTATCAAAATAGGTTCGTCCGTCCGTAGACACAATGAAATGGGTAGCTTGTGGATGCAATTCCTCTTACAGTTTTTAACCGATCTTTTTGAAACTTTGCAGGTGTTTTTGTCATGGTGTGCGTGTAGTTTTGGGTTATCCTCCCGTTATTTGTATTAGCTTTTTGCACTTTTTCGACTTAGTTTTTTTCCCGGTCAGATTGCTATTAGAATAGATACCGTGTTGGCGCAACTCCTACAGTTTTCCGCCTATCATTTTGAAACTATGCATACTTAAAATGCGTAATTATGATATCTTCTATGGCAACCTTTGTCTTTAAGTTAACTTATATAATAGATAAAACTTGCCATCACAGCCTGCTGAGGCTCATGGAGGAGCCGTAATAGTTTGTTTGTTGTTTTTTTGTTTTGTTTTTTGTTTTTTTTTTTTGTTTGTTTGTTTTTTTGTTTTGTTTTTGTTGTTGTTTTTTTTTTTTTTTTTTGTTTTTTTTTTTTTTTTGTTTTTTGTTTTTTTGTTTTGTTTTTTTTTGTATAACATAAAAATACATGCAGTTGAAAGAAATAAAGTATAATATAAATATATTATGCAGGTGCGATTTTCCTAGTGAGCAGTTTTCACAGGGGCAGGTAGTTTCTCTGGTGGCAGTTTTTGGGGCAAATTTCTTGTGGTGTGTGTGTGTGGGGGGGGGGGGGGAGGGGGGGCAGTTGTCTTGGGAGGGCAATTTTCCCCGGGCGGCTTCCCGTGTGGTGGGGGGGGGGGCAGTTTTTCGGGAGCAGTTTTCCTAAAACCCAACAAACTCGAAGAATAAGTACATACCTGAAGAAGCAGGTGCCGACATAAATTAAGCCAGATGCGCTTATTTTGAATGATCAGTGACTCAGTCTATGCTCCTTGTGAAATGAGAAATATAAAGAAACTATGTTGACTGAATACTTCCTTCATATCGTTTTATTATTATTATTATTATTATTATTATTATTATTATTATTATTATGGAGAAAACAGCTTCCAATAAATATTCAGTTGTGACATGTGTTCTACTGCGCTGTTACTACAGACCTCGTTTTTAACCCATTTAAAATTATATAAGTTCCACTTATATTATTATGTCCCATTAAAATGCACAAAAATGAATATTAATGGGACTAAAAATAATAAAAGTGGAAACAATGTTATTCTTAGTCACATTAATATTTTAGTCGCACAAGAAAGTAACATTAGTCAGATTAAAAATAATACTAGTGGGACTAGTAATGATAGTCACACTAGTATTATTTTTAGTCCCACCGTTATTCTTATTTTCCGGGTTTTTTTTTTTTTTGTTTTCGTTTTTTTTTTTTTTTTTTTTTGTTTTTTTTTTTTTTTTTTTTTTGCACAGACTGTCTGAATGAGTAAAGTGTAAGCAATGGAAAAAAAAATAAATACAAACACTATATACAATATCTCTGATTTTTATTTTTTCTGTGTTTGGATTTATACATTTTAAAAACCTATCTAACTCCTAGTAACAGCAAGTAATGCATTTACAGACACTGTAATTATAAATGCATACAGCAAAAATAAACTTCTGGGATGAAATATCATGAACCAATGAAAAACAAATTTATGAGAATAAATGCATTTTAAAATTAACTTTTGTCACTCACTTGGCAAATCAGCAGACAACAAGTAGATAATACTTTTATTTGTCCCAGAAAGCAGACTTTGACCTTTCATGCAAATTGTCTCCATTGAAGACAATTTGCATGAAATGTCAAATACTGTTTTCTGGGAAAAATAAGAAAAATATTTGAACCTGTTGTCTGTTGAAAATTTTTTCCAGCAAGCTAAGCAGTAAAAAGAAACAATATGATGCTCAATACAAAAAGGGTGTTTACTGCAATAGGAAAACAATGATGTTCACATCAGCCACTACAGCCAGTGAGTTTACTTGGATTCTGCATCACGAACACATACCTATATAATTTTGACACCTTAAACCCATTTTATATAGTAAAAACTTGTACATTATTTTTCTTATTTCTGCTCAAAAATATAGATTGTAGCTACCCGTTAGAACTGCTCCATGAGGCAGTTCTAACGAGTACCCACAACCTATGTTTTGAGCAGAAATATGAAAAATATCAGAATTTTTATCTGAAAACTTTCAGTTTAAGGTGTTGAAATTTTCAATATATTTGAATAGGCATGTTTTCATAATGGAACAGCATAAGGGTCCTGTTGTACATCTTATAACAAACATTTTTGCCTTCACTAGGCTATGTTCATTTAAAATACAAACCAGCACACAGAATTTTCTATAAGATAATTTGTGTGCCCAGCAAACTCATATCAGATTGCATCCACACATCCTAAGGAGAACCTCTGCTATCTGCTTAAAGAAAACTTGGAAGCTTGGCTACCCATAGAGCAAAGCAATGATCTGAGTCATTGCTTGGCAGACATGCAATCTTGTAGGAAATGTTGTGCCTGGCTCATATGTAAACAGCACTTATTACACCAACCTACATGTACAGGCATTCAGCATGCTCAGAATTTTCTCTGTTCACCACAGTAGTACCATGTTTACTGTCCAAATATGTGAAAATAAATCTTTCTTCTCCCCAATAAACCTAGTATTTGGAAATGCATGTCATGGTTTGACTAAAGAAGTATATAAAACAACAAAACGCAACAAAAAAAAACATGTAATTACAACACCAACAACAGATGAACAATTATACCAGCACTGACTTTAACCCTTAAAGCGCTAACATTACATTACAAAAATAAGCCTATTCAAATATACTGAAAATTTTACCACCAAAAAATGAAAATTTTCAGATAAAAATTCTGATATTTTTCATATTTCTGCTCAAAACATAGATTGTGGATACTCGTTAGAACTGCCTTGGCAAGGCTGTTCTTATGAGTACCCACAATCTATGTTTTGAGCAGAAATAAGAAAAATAATGTTTACCCCTGTAAATAAATAAACTCCAGTTTTACTTTGTAAAAGTGGGGTTTAAGAGGGTCAAAATTATATAGGCATGTTTTCGTGATGATCACTGCTGAAGAGGGCACTTTGATTTTTTTTTTTTTTTTTATTATTATTATTTTTTTTTTTTTTACAGAGAAAATAAGGCTTGACATTTCATGTCTAGCAGACGATTCACATAAAATGTTGTCTTTTTTCTCTGAAAAATAATAGAAAAATAGAATTTTGCCTGCTAAAAGTTTCATTAGCACTTTGAATCAAGGTTATCACATTTATACATGGCTAGAAAATTCATCCAGTACACTTAACTGATTTTCATTCTCAAATTACAAACTAGTTACGGTGTTTTCAGAGAAAGCAGATGTCCCCCGAATGGCTTTTCAGTTTTTCTACTGCTGTGACCTTGAAAATCAGGTCAAGGTCACCAAAATCTAATCTGCTCTTTGTTATGTCCCAGTTATATATCCATAAAATTTCGGTAAGAAACCAACCACTGTTACACAATATATTGTGCAGACAAGTGTCAATTCGACAGCAATGCTAACAATAACGCCAATGCCAATGGGATCTGCACCCAAATCGTTATGTCCCTGTCCCAGTAGATTAGGAGACATAATAATCTTTTAAAAAGAACAAAGTGGCCCAAATGCATGGATTTTTGAACATTTAGGCATTTGTACTTGTGGCTTGGGGAGGGCTTACCACAAACATTTAGCAAACTGGGTAAAAATTACAGCAGATCACATTGTGAAATTTTTTTTTTTTTTTTTACTTTTCTCAGAAAATGGGGTTTAACAGGTCATGCAAATTGTCTTCATAAGAGACAATTTGCATGAAATATAAAATCCCATTTTCTGGGAAAAAAATAAAAAAAATATTACCAGTTTGTCTGTCTGCTAAATTTGCCCAGAATGGTAAAGTGTAACCCTTCTCTTGCTAAACACGACATGCCCTATCTTAGCAAACAGTGTAGATCCAGATCAGTTGGCTTCTAAAGAAGCCAACTGATCTGGATCTGCACTGTTTGTCATTCAGTATGTGAATATATATCAATAATCTGGATCAAGGAATCTGATTGGCTGACAATCAGAACTGGGCATGGCATCTTGATTTATTCAGCATGACAAGGGTTAAAATCACCATGGGGATTGTAGTAAGACTTAAAAATAATAATAATATAAAATAAAAAAATAATTTGGAATTTCAGTTACAATTTAAGCCACAGCATGGGAAAAGAGCTGTTATAAAATATTCAAACAGCATAGGTTCAGGCAAAGGTACTCATCTGACAGTCTTGCCAGAACCTAGGCTAGCTGCCCATGCAAGTATGCAGTAGGCCAAGCAGGAAACTTCAGCCAAAGAAATAGACATTTTGCCTTGCTAAGGGAGCGGCACGTTGCAATGAAAGTTTGGTTCAAAGAAAAGTCTGAAAATCCTTTTTCTTGTGACGTGGCATGCCTTTCCACTTATATGTGAACATTCATCTTATTGAAGGGTCATAGAATCTATCGTTTTTTTTTTTTTTGTTGTTGTTGTTTTTTTTCTTTTCCACATATTAATACAGGGACTGTCAGTGAATAAAGTTACTTTTGCAGCTGAAGTCCATACCCCTAGATCAACAGCAATTGAAAGTTTAGGCTGTCTTGTCAAGGCTTGCGTTAAGGCTTTAAAGTTGATTTTATTATTTATGTATTTTATGCTGTACCATAATTAAAGTTGTAAACTTTTGTTTGTCTTGGGTTTGTTATGTTATTTCCAAGTACTGCTATATTGATAAAATGGGCCAGGCCAAAGCAAAAATGTGTCCTTGGGCATATGCGGACTGTGACGGCCCAGATCAGCCTGCACATCTGCCCAGTCGGATCTGGGCCTACACTGTCCACTAACAGAATCATTGGACACTACAGCATTACGAAAACAAGCATTATGAAAGCAATACATTGAGAATTTTACCACCAAAAAATGAAAACTTTCAGATGAAAAATTCTGTAGTTTTCATATTTCTATTCAAAACATAGATTGTAGGTACTCATTAGAACTGCCTCGCCAAGGCAGTTCTAACAAATACCCACAATCTATGTTTTTGAGCAGAAATAAGAAAATTCTTGTATACCCCTGTAAACCCCAGTTTTACTATATAAAAGTGGGGTTTAAAAGAGTCAAACCTATACATGCGTCTTTTCGTAATGATGTATCAATAGAAAGCAACTGCACAGATGAGACTTTCCGCACATGCGGGATGACTCTGAATGTGTAGTTTGCCCATGTTCGAAGACACATTTTTGCTTGGGGCAGCCCAAATAATGACAGCACCTAATTATCAGTTCTAGCACTTCTTACCATACTTGTTCCGGCATTGGAATAACGTATTTGACCTAATTATTGCGCATACCCCTATAAGTGCAGAGTCAAGCAATACCATAGTCTTCAGATTACAGCCAGTGTACTTTTTGTCTTCTTCATTATAAAGGCATATGTTGTGGGTACTCATTTGAATTGCATCGACTTGTCAATGCAATTCAAATGAGTACCTACAACATATGCTTTCATAAAGAAAACCATCAAATATGTTCTATGCTGATCTTTTTTTCAAGTGAACCCTTAGTAGGCAGATACATATTTATGCACAAGTTTTCCCAGTGCTTTTGAAAAATGCAAGAGCAAAGTGCAGTAATTAGGTTGAATGCTGTAAGTCCATCTTATAGCCCAATGAATGGTACTGTATTTTTTTTTATGACATTACGTTAACCTTACCACTCTCTCGGCAATTTTAGCAAACAAAAAGCTAATAATATTTTTTCTTATTTTTCTCAGAAAATAGGCTCTTAGATTTCATGCAAACTGTCACCTAAAGAGACTATTTGCATGAAACTGTAAAGTTTTTTCTTCTGGGAAAAAAAAACAAAAAAAAACAAGAAAAACATTTCAAAATGTTAGCTGCCGCTGAGGAAGCTCTGGCGAGCACCTGCAGTATCTTTTCTTCAGTAATCAGGAAATAAATATGTGCCCCTGCGAATCCCACGTTTTATACAAACTGGGATGGGCAGTGGTACACTATGCATAGAGGTATTTATGTAATGGTATGCTAAATTTCAGCCTGTATAATTAGGGAAACTTTGTGCAAATCGGAAATAATATTTTTCTTTAATCACTTATTCAATCAATCAATCAAACAATAAAATATAAAAAAGAATAACTTTGACAGCAAAATTAAAGTACAGGGGTATAATCAAGTGCTTTCTAAGCGTTATGTCTCCGTTTTTGGTGAGATGTTGATTAAATGAGAGATTGCGCTTCCCGCTCGTGATCTGCTCAAAAGCTCAATTTGAATGAGATATAAGTTGCTTGATAGGTGAATTGCTGTTTAAAAAAACGGTCTGTTACTTTCCTTTACCTTTACCTTTACCTTTTATCGATAACTAACAGACTAAAACAACAACAACAAAAAAAAACAACAAAAAAAAAAAACAAAAACAAAAAAACATTTATTTACAGTTTTGGCGCATTTTGAAATGAACGACTGCGTTGACATGTCCATAAAATGAGGACCCCTGTAGGCCCCATGTTATAAAGATAAAAGTCTATAAAGAGAAAAGTGGGGCTTACAGGGATATAGATAAATTTTCTTATTTTTTATTTGAGCATGGATTTTTGTAACTCATTAGAACTGCCTCATTGAGGCGGTTCTAGTGGGCCCCAAGGGTCTATGTTTGCCATGAATGAGAAAAATATCGCAATTTTTCATCTGAACAATGACGTTTTAACAGCCAGAACGGCTGGCCATATTTTGCATGGGCGTGTTAACGTAATGCGTGTATTTCACAAGTACGTACTTACCTATATGTACGAACCATGATAGTATACGATAATAAATAAATATAATAATCAAATACATAGATAGAATACTGAATAAGAAAATATATATATACTCTTTACTGGGCATTCAGACTTCATGGAGCTAAATTATACATTATGTGGTACAACATTTTATCCTTTTCATATAATTTTCGATGTTTATTTTATTTATTTATTCATTTATTTTATTCATTTATTTAAATAAAACATTTTGCATATACAAAGAAAAACTTACCTTAATATATATATATATATATATATATATATATATATATATATATATATATATATATTCCGATGCAAATATTATACGATCCGATTTAGCTGACCAAACGATATTTACGATATGTATACAGACATACATGAATAAACGCAGAAATTGGCGCATTCATGCAGAACTGTTATCTTCACCTGCTAAGGTGGTTGACTAAAATTTATTTCCCGTGAAAACTATTTATCATTTTTTTATTAATCGCCAGTAGTATGCTGTGTGGTGAAATTATTTCTGAATCTCTATAAAATGTGTAGCATATCACTCTACCTTTTTCTTCTCCTCTCCATGACACTCTGTTAGCTTTGTCGAGGCAACGGGGGGATAAAATGTGCATCTCGCCAGCGCGACGTCGCATCCTTGTCTGATGGTTGTAGAATGTTGTTCTCATTTGAAGATGTGACTTGAGGGGTAGGATAGGGGAAGGGAGAACTTTTTAACTAGCGTTTTAAACTCCTTATTTCATAGTTCGATGGTACATTGTGGGTCAGCTATTTTTTCGTGACGAGAAATTCCCGCGTCTGATTTCCGTTTTTTTTTTTTTGTTTGTTTGTTTTTTGTTTTTTTTTAATATTATTGTCGCGGGAGCTTCTCGCATGCGAAGAACGTTAGTTAGTTACTGGTACTTTTAAAAGAACCCAATATGTTTGTACATGTAATTGTTGTAAACAGAAATGAACATCAATTTATAGTATTATAAACATGTATGTCACACAGGCGAATGGATCATTAGTGCTTGATTTTAATCTTACGTTTGTCAGTTTACCACATATACTTATGTAACAAATATTCTGTCTGTACATGTATTTAATTGAGATTGTCAGTTGAATAATAATAATAATAAAAAAAAAAAAAAAAAAAAAAAAACATTTCAAAATGTCTCTGCTGAAAATTTTACCCAGCATGGCAAGTATTCCATGAAATGAAAAAAAGTGATATAAGATGCTTTCCATGAATTCTATCAATGTCAAAAAAAAAAAAAAAAAAAAAAAAAAAAAAAAACAGAATATTTATGACATTTCATACAAACTGAAAGTAATGCGCCCTGAGTATAAAATACGGGAAATATTTCTTGAGAAATTTCAAATCCGATAAACAAACAGATGCATTAGCACAAGTTTATTTATAATATTTGCAAGTCTTTAGGCAAATATTTCCTGTATTTTAGATTTATATATTACATATCATAAAAAAGATTTTTCCCCCTTTAGATTCTGTTTTATGCTCATCTGATGTTTTCAAATGGGGTGGATAAGTTTTGCAATGTTACTTCGTCTACACACATCATGTGGCATGATAGTGTTCTAAAGGAAATGTTTCTTTACTCTAGGAGGAAATATTCCCTCCAAGGAAACATAAACTTATATAGACATCACGAAAACATACCTATATAATTTTGACCCCCTTAAACCCCACTTCTATATAGTAAAACTAGGGTTTACAGGGGTATACACTATTTTTCCTATTTCTGTTCAAAAACATAAATTGTGGGTACTCATTAGAACTGCCTCGCCGAGGCAGTTCTAACGAGTACCCACAATCTATGTTTTGAGCAGAAATATGAAAAATATCAGGATTTTTATCTGAAAATTTTCATTTTTTTTGTGGTAAAATTTTCAATGTATTTGTATAGGCTTGTTTTCGTAATGTATGAAGTTAATAATAGTGAAACTGGTCAACTACAACAGTTCATATTATACATGTATAACTGACATTTTAACCCTTGTCCTGCTGAACCCGGATATACCCTGTTTTGCAAACAGTGTAGATCCAGATCAGTTGGCTTCTGAAGAAGCCAACTGATCTGGATCTGCACTGTTTGCCATCAGGAATGCAAATTTGTAGCAACAATCTGGATCAAGCAATCTGATTGGCTAAAAATTAAAAGTGGGCATGGCATCTTAATTTATTCAGCAGGACAAGGGTTAAAACTGTTTATTTCCTGGAGTTTGGTGACTGAAAAAATGTGTGTTCTGGGCATACTCTGACAGCGAAGGCCCAGATCAA
This sequence comes from Anodontia alba, assembly GCA_964016985.1. Lineage (NCBI taxonomy): Eukaryota > Metazoa > Mollusca > Bivalvia > Lucinida > Lucinidae > Anodontia > Anodontia alba. The sequence goes on from OZ024829.1 coordinate 101,760,665, forward strand.
TCTGCTTATCTGCATAATCTGATAAGGCAGTCCACTAACAGATTCTTTGGTTGATTTGGGGTTTTACGGCCCGGTCAACACTGTTAAGGTCATGTGGATCTAGTCAGTTAACCTACTCACACTTTTTTCCTAGGCAGGCTTAATTCTGTAAGTAGTTAACCAGTACTTTATGCACATACTTTCACCAGTAGCTGATAAATGCCCTTCTTGAACCAACCAAAGGGGCAGAATTACTGTAGAAATTATTTCAGTATCAATCTTCACGAAAGACATGAGGCAGAGCTGGGGTTTGAACATGCAGCCCTGATCTGAAGTCAGACTGCTGTACATCACAAAAACATACCTATATAATTTTGTCCCCCTTAAACCCCATTTTTATATAGTGAAACTGGGGTTTACAGTGGTATACATTATTTTTCTTATTTCTGCTCAAAACATAGATTGTGGGTACTCGTTAGAACCACCTCACTGAGGCAGTTATAACAAGTACCCACAATCTATTTTTTGAGCAGAAATATGAAAAATATCAGATTTTTTATCTGAAAACTTTCGATTTTTGATGGTGAAATTTTTAATAAATTTGAATAGGCGTGTTTTCGTAATGGAATGTACTGATCAGACTGTGAAGCTTTGATCTGAAGTCAGACAGCCTACTGACAGTACTATGTAGCAAAGCAAAGTCATCAGATGCTACAGAATATACAGATTTAGACCAACAACCCTGACCAGACTATGCAGCCAGCTTTGATGGCTCACTGGATATTTATTGTTGGCACATGCACAAAAGACCCCTTTTCACATTATGTCACTAATTACCTTAATAACCCGAAGTTTTGAGACAGATAAGCCTTTACAAATAGAGTAGACCCAGATCAGATGCCACAGAATGTGGCATCTGATCAGGGTCTACAATGTTTGCCATACAGACAGCAATATTTTAGACACATCAAGAGATAGCAGAATGGACTATTTCAAATTTAAGGACATGTATGGTAAGTAGATAAGGTGTCCCAATACTTAGGGTTATTACAGTAACTCAAATTTTATGAGTTCTACTGTCACTGATAGCTCCAGATAGTGGTACTATCCAGACAGATACTTTTCTTACCTTATTTACGGTAAATGTCCTAAAAATTCAAACACTTTATTTGATACTTTCAGGGCCTAAATTTTGCTTTTTATGCACTTGTTTCTTAAAATAATTAAAGGAATGGCAAACAGTGTAGACCCTGATCAGACTGATCCTTCAGGAGTAGTCTGATCTGGGTCTCCACTGATTGCAGATGCCATTTTGTCAGACACTTTCGTATACAGATTTTAGGACATTTACGGTTTCCTAAGAATTGGGACACATTACCTCTTTACAATACTTGTTCTATAATTTGCAAAAGTCCATTCCACTACCTATTGATGTATTTAAAATAATGTTGGACAAATGGAAAATAGTGCAGATCCTGATCAGATGCCATGTTCTGCAGTGTCTGACCAGGGTCTACACTGTTTGCTGAGGCCTGTCTGTCCCAATACTTAGAGTTATTATGGTATTTCTCCTCAAGAACATATGTTGCGGTAATCATTAGAAGTATCCTTAACATGTGTTTTTGTGTAGAAATAAGACAGTGCTTCTAATGAGTACCCACTACCTACAACATTTATTGTCATATGATTTGTAAAAAAATTTATAGATTATATGAATGACCATTTAGTAAAAAAATGTATAGATTATATAGAAAAAAGATCACATAGTCAGTATTCTATATAATCTATACAATTATCTTTGTTTTCTTACATTGTAATAGATACATGTACACAGAAACATCTTTGTATCATGGTTCATTATAGCAGGGTTTTGATATAACACAGTCTCTAGGTGGACCCCCAAAATGCTGTTTCAAATAACAAATGCAAAGATCATACAGAATAATGATCATTCATGGTAACTTCTTTACATAATCTAAACATTTCCAACAAAAATATGTATAGATTATATAGACAAATGACCATTTAGTCAAAAATATATAGATTATATTGAAAAATGACAGTAAGTCATTTTCCAATATAATCTATACATTTTTGTTTGTTTTCAACATGGTTAAGCACACAGACATTTTCCTTAGTGTTCTATAGAGGATCAGGTGTATTACAGGATGGATTTTACTGGAACTGAGATGATTTTAATGACATTCAAAACATATCATGTTCAAAAACAGGAAAGTGGCCCCTATTTTATGTGCACAATCAAGGCCCAGATCAATCTCATTACGAAAACATGCCTATTCCAATATACTACAAATTTTACTACCAAAAAAATGAAAATTTTCAGATAAACGATTCTGATATTTTTCTTATTTCTGCTTAAAACATAGATTGTGGGTACTCATTAGAACCGCCGAGACGGTACTAACAAGTACCCACAATCTATGTTTTTGAGCAGAAATAAGAAAAATAATGTACCCCTGTAAACCCCAGCTTTACTATATAAAAGTGGGTTTAAGGGGGTCAAAATTATATTGGCATGTTTTCGTGATGTGCCCATTTGCCAAGTCTGTTCATGGCATTAGTTGCCTGCTTAGAGAATCAATGGTTACTGTAGAATATATAGACAGAGAAAACCCTGGTCAGACTGGGCACTGTGTAGCCTGACCTGGACCTCACCATTTGCCTATGGCATAAGGGCCCTTTTCCTGTGCATTGTATGACTTGGATGGGATAGCTCAACTTATCCTAATGCGGTGTCTCATCAGGGTTTACATTGTTTGCCACTCATCCAGCAATTTTTAGAAACAACATCAGGTAGTAAATTATACTTGTTCAAATTTTAGAATAAGTATGGTAAGGTGTTGAGGTGTCTGAATACTTATGGTAAATATGGTATGTTATATTTACCCTAAGTATAGGGGCAAACAGGCCTAAGCAAACAGTGTAAACCAAGATCAGATGCTGCAGACCTGTGACTGTGGTGTCAGATAAGGGTCTACACTGTTTGCCAACCATCCAACAGATTTAGACACAAATGTATCAACAGACAGTAAAATATACTTGTTGAAATGCAGGAACAAGTCTATACAAGAAACTATCACTCTATGGACAAGGAGCTATCACTCTATAGGCAAATTCAGCAGATTACAAATTGATGATATTTTTCTTATTTTTCCCAGAAAACAGGCTTTGACATTCCATGCAGATTGTCTCCTGGGGAGACAATCTGCATGAAATGTCAAAGCCTATTTTCTTGGAAAAATAAGAAAAACCATTTCAAAACATCATCAGCGGAAATTTTTACCCAGCATGCTAAGCATTAAGGACCTAATGGCTCCAGATAAGAGGGGCCGATAAGCAAAATATCCAGATAAATATATCCCAGATAAACAACTTTTCTTACTTCTCCACAAAAACATACATTGTATGCACTCATTAGAAGTGCCTCACCAAGGCACTACTAATGAGTACCCACAATGTAACTTACAGTGGAGAAAATACAAAAATACCTCTGCCCAGTTGTTGAAAACTTAACAAAGTTGTCAACTAACAGATGTTAAAATTTCTATGTTGAAATATGGCAAATACATTGATATTTTTTGCTGAAAAAAATGTGAGTAGCTTTTGCATTGCAAAAGCTTCTCACATTTTTGCAGCAAAAATATCAATGTATCTGAAAATACCTTAGCTACAACAGTTAACAATTTGTCATTAACAAGCTCATTAAGCTAACAATGCTTTGAACAACTGGGTCCAGTTCTTTTTGGTAGAAAAACATGCCTTATCTGAACCAATGTAAAGTGTCCTGTTATTCAGGGTAAATATGGTAAGCCATTAGAATAGTGTACTGATTGTCAAGTCTGATTGTTCAGAGTCTCCTTTGCTTCCCAAGAACCTGAAAGAAACCATAACTCTTGTACATGCCATAAATGCCTATGAGAAAAAAATTAATTTCTTTTTCACAAATTTTCTTCAGTCATATTACTGGCTAAAGGATAAGTGTCATTTTGCTACATTTAAAAGCCAAATCTTAACCATTATCATAGGATGCCACAGAGTTTGTTAAGGAGTAATAATTCTTGGATATTTTTTCCAGTTCTCCACAATGTATATTTCTATGGAGAAATAAGAAAAATTATCTCAGAATTATTATCAAATACTTCTCCTAAAACAGGTCCTAGGCATTTTCTACAATCATTAAATTTTGCACAAAAATTTTGGTTCTCGTGGTCTTGCCCACACTGCATACTAAACATACTAATAAGTTTAACTTAAACACAATATCTGTAAACAGAGGTAGTTTTTCTAGTCTTGTTTATTTCATGCATTAAACACACACATGCACACACACACACACATGCACACACACATGCACACACACACACACACACACACACACACTTGTATATGTCTGGACTCTTTATTTCAAAGATAATTACATTTTAACAGATTTAGCATTTCAGGTCAATATACACTACAACCTCTTTATAACACAGTTCATTATAACATGGTTTTGAATATAACACAGTTCAAAGATGGATCCCAAAAATGTATAGATTATATTGAAAAATGACCATAAATGGTCATTTTTCAATATAATCTATACTTTTTTGTTTGGATATAACATGGTTGTGTAACTAACATGGTTTATGCTATGGACCCCAACAATAGTGTTATAAAGAGGTTGTGGAAAACAAAAAAAAAGTCATCCATGGGAGGCTTCAACAAATGTGAAATTGAAGGCCCAGGTCAATCTGCAAATTATAAAAGGACCTCTTTATAATATGATTCATTATAGCATGGTTTTGGATATTAATAAGACAGTATAAAATGGACCCCAAAAATATTGTATCCAAACAAAAATGTATAGATTCTATAGAAAAATGACCATTTATGGTCATTTTTCTATAGAATCTATACATTTTTTGGTATCCAAACAAAAATGTATAGATTCTTCAGAAAAACCATTTATGGTCATTTTTCTATAGAATTTATACATTTTTGTTTGGATACATTATAGTTGTTAGCTAACATGGTTTTACTTGGGATCTCAGTATTATAAAGAGGTTATAGTGTACCAATCAGATCAGGTTTTTCAGCAGTGAAGGAACTGATTAGACAAATCAGATACAAAATCTACCTGGGCTTCTAATGTCTGGACATATTTTAAATTTTTAAGTCCATATGATGCGTGCAGCAGATGATATATTTTTATTATTATCATTATTTTTCACAGAAAATAATGCTTGACATTTCATGTGAATTATCTGCCAAGTCTATTTTTTTTTTCTGAAAAAAAAAATAATAAAACAATTTACAATGTAGTCTGCTGCAAATTTGCTTAGCACTCTAAGGTTTAACAGCACGGTTCAGTTCTTCCACATTTTAACAAATAAGAACAGGACAAACAAGATAAAGCATTAATTCAAATTCTGTAGAGAAAACAAAGCTTTATTTTAAATTCTGCCAAGAAAAGAGTGATTTAGTAAAAATCAAAAATAAATTAGAAACATGAGTTGTGCAAACAAATGACAGGTTAAAAAGTCATTAGATAAAACAGGTTGTTAAGAATTTACATACAAAACTTTTAAGTACACAGATATTTTTTATGATAAAAACCTACTCACAAATTTTCATCAAAATGTATTTTTGTATTTAATTTTGTTTGTTTGTTTTTTTTTTTCAGTAAAAATATTTCTGTATTTACCCAAATATTCAGACACCTTAACCCTTAAACTGCCAATCACAACAATTGTCGTCTGCTTTCTCACCAGCTTGTAATTTTTAAAAGTCATTTTTGCAAACATTGTGGACCCAGATCAGACTGCTCCTCCAGGAGCACTCTGATCAGGGTCCACACTGTTTGCCTTTGTGCCAAAATAGGTTTGAAAAGTTTGTAAGAATATTCAGCAGACAACATAAACAGACGACATTTTCAGATGCAGGTTTTCTTGGCATTTTAAGAGTTAAATTCTTGCCATACTTGCCTAAAGCTTGAACAAATTCATTTGGATGAATGATAAAGGGTGTTGATCCTGATCAGATACCACATTATGTCATGTCTAATCTGGGTCTACATTCTTTGCTCAGGTCTGTCTGTCTGAATACTTAAGGTACAGTAAATTTCCTAAAATTTCCTACACCAAAGTTCCTGATAAAATGGCACATGCAAACAGTGCAGACCCAGATCAGACTGCTCCTGAAGGAGCAGTCTGATCAGGGTCTACACTGTTTGCCATTCAACTAAGTTCTTTAAGAAAAAACTGCATAAAAATCAAAATTTAGGCCAACAAAGTATGGAATGAAGTGTTTGAAATTTTAGGATACTTAGATTAAGTATTATATTAATGCAACTGCTGGCTTAGTAAGCAATTATCTGAACGCACAAAAATTGAGCTCTGTCATTAGAAAAGATGTCTTTAGGGGTTAAGCAGACAGGGAAAGTACAGAATAACCCAACCTATCGTATTTACCCTAAGTATTGGGACACCTTATCTACTTACCATACTTGTCCTAAAATTTGAAATAGTCCATTATACTACCTCTTCATGTGTCTAAAATAATGCTGTATATATGTATAACAGTATAGACCCTGAGCAGATGCAGCTTTCTGTAGCATCTGATCTGGGTCTACATTGTTTGAAAAGCCTATCTGTCCTAATACTTCGGGTTATTATGGTATTCTAGATCATCAGAAAGAGCCTGGAGCAGATTGCATGATTGCTCAAGCTGATCCGGGCCTTCACTATTCATACACCAGAATCTAACAGGATCTAACATTAATGTTAGCACACAAATGTGAACCTTGTAATCTGTTATTTTACAAGCCGGGAAGACCCTGACCAGACTGCATACATTACAAAAACATGCCTATTCAAATATACTGAAAATTTCACAACCAAAAACTGAAAATTTTCAGATAAAAATTCTGATATTTTTCATATTTCTGCTCAAAACACAGATTGTGGGTACACGTTAGAACCGCCGAGGCAGTTCTTACGAGTACCCACAATCTATGTTTTTGAGCAGAAATAAGAAAAATAATGTTTACCCCTGAAACTCTAATTATTCTATATTAAAAGTGGGGTTTAAGGGGGTCAAAATTATATAGGTATGTTTTCGTGATGGATGATCCAATCTACCTAGGTTTTTGTCAGTTTCATGTTCAAAAGGTAAATTTTCTCCTGGAATTGAACATAGAGCCCTAGATAGGATGCTTTGTTTCAAGTAAACAATACTAATATTTTTCTCACTTCTCAAAAAAATATTACTTTTTGTGTACTCATTAGAAGCACCTGACACTGAGGGACTTCTAGTAAATACACACTATGTTTTTTTTTGCGCAGAAATACAGTAAAGATTTATCTGCATACCCCTCTTATGATGAAAACAGTTAATTAAAAATAAATCACAAGATTAAAAAGTTAGCTTCAATCAAGTATAGGTTATTAGTTCCAGTCAATCAGTTAAGATTATAAAAACATTACCTAATAATACTCTGTAAAAAGACAGAAGCCGACAAGATTATAACAGCTGAAATATCACTGAATTACAAGCATCTAACAAAAACATGGATGCAAGTTGAAGAAACACAAAATGTAAAAAATCCTGGAGAAAACATAACCATATGTCATATTTGCAAATTTTATGGAAATTTGAAATAAAAATAAGGAAGAACACTATTTAAACTGGCTGAAATGGTCACAGTTACAGTGAATATTTAAAGTATTCATAAATACCTTTTATTGTTGACAGTAAAAAATATACCTTTCATTGTTGATAGTATACATATACTCGTACACCGCAGCCTCTTTAAAATGCTATTGTTGGTGTCCATAGCATAAACCATGTTAGTTAAACAACCATAACACAAACACTACTCACATTTTTTCAGCAAAAATATTAGCATGTATGCCATATTTAATGATCAAAGTTTTAATGATACATTTAACTAATGACATTGTTACTTTTGAAAAATTGGGCCCTGCTCATTGATTTCAATGTTCATCCAAACACTAAGCAGAATGGATACACCTTCAAGACAGATAATCTGACCTAAAATAGTTGTCTCCCTTTTCAAAGGGAGTTATACTTAAAGAAGAATGTTTGACCTTACGGTGCAAATTCTTTTCTTTAAGAGAAGACCCCTATGAAATGGGATGAATATACCATGGAAACAGATTCTTTTCTGCTGGATTGATCTCCCTTCTCAATGCAAGATAAAACTTTCATAAGCGATTGCTCTCTCTTAACCCTTAAAGCGCCAAGAAAAACTGCGTCTGAAAATGTCGTCTGTTTATGTCGTCTGCTGAATATTCTTGCAAACTTTTCAAACCTATTTTTGCATACCAGCAAACAGTGTGGACCCAGATCAGACTGCTCCTAGAGAAGCAGTCTGATCTGGGTCCACACTGTTTGCAAAAAATGACTTTTAAAATCACAAGCAGATGACAAAGCAGACGACAATTGTTGTGATTGGCGCTTAAAGGGTTAAAGTGTATTTATTCATCTTGTGTAATATGGTATATGTACCTGGAACTGAAAAGGCTAAAAAAAATCAACCAAAAATTGCACAAACACACAGATTAAGCTCACTTCTTTCACTGTTTTTTTACATCATCACATACTGCATCATGTATTCTGCCTCTTACAAGATGTCACATTTAGAAGAATGAATACACCTCAAATATTTTGTGGCTATTTTGCAGAGGGAGACAATTTTTTAAGACAAGAAGCTGAAATATTTAAAAAACGGGGGCTCTTCTTAGAGGCAATTATTTCCATGTTAGATTTATTTCCCTTAGGTGTATCCATTCCCCATTAGAACAACAATATCACAATAATCATATCACAGTGATGAGTTAAATCACATACGTGCATCACAGAAAATCAATCTTAATCATGTTACAGCTGATAAACGGAGTAACAACATAAGAACCCTAAATATTTGGACAAGCTTAAATCCTTACCATACTTCTGATAAATTTTAAAAATTTAATTTTTTTATTGTTTGAGTTTTTTCTGCCCAGTCAATATTATTAAGGTGACGTTGAGTATGTAAGTTTACTTAACCACACTTTTCCTGGGAAGGTTTAGACCTCCAAGTGGTTCATCAGTACTTGTGCGCATTCTTTCACCAGAGACTGACAACTGCCTTTCTTGAATCAATGGAAGGGGCAGAATGATCACAGAAAATATTTATCACTGGTAGTCATTTAACCCATTGTAGTCGGGAGACCCATAAAAGGGTAATTGGCAAACAGTGCAGACCCAGATCAGATGCCGCAGAATGCGGCATCTGATCAGGGTCTCCACTGTTTGCAAATAGTTTAGCCATTTTTCTCTAGAAATATATCTATATCTCATAACTGGACATACCTAAAATTGAAATTAGACTCTTCCAATATATAGTGTGGGAGAGTCTATTCAGTCTACAATGGGTTAAGTAGAATCTGCATGGTTGGCACAGGAGCCTATTTCATCTGACAGGATAAGAGTGAAAAAACAGAAAAATAGAAGGAATGGAATTTGACTGTGGTTTTGGAGAATTATTTCAGTGACTGGCTTTGAATGCAGAAAAATGAAGGTTTGTGTCCAAGTACAATCCCTTCCATGTCAGAAACCTATATCTAAAGGAACAGCCTTGAGTCTGGAGGTCCTGGGAAGCTCTCAAATAAGTATATCCATGATAATGTAATTACTGTAATAAACCCTAAGTATTAGGACAGATAGGCCTTTGCAAACAGGGTTGACCCAGATCAGATGTTACAGAATGTGGCATCAGATCAGAGTCTACACAGTTTGCAATAATATAGTACTATTTTAGACACATCAAGAGATAGTAGAATGGACTATTTCAAATTTAAGGACAAGTATGGTAGGTAGAAAAGGTGTCCAAATACTTCGGATAAATACGATAGACACATTATTCAAAGGATTTCAGGGATAGCAAACCAAATTCCTGTCTGCAAAAATTAAAACTGGTGGCTGTCCATTCCCTTTAAGACCCTTCATTTTCTTGACAAGGTTCAAATATTCATCTTAATATGCAAATTATCAATAAAAATAACTAGTGAGACTGGCAACAGGAAAATCAATACTCCAAAGGACCTATTAACTGCTTCAACCATGAGTTCCTGAAGTGGACTCTTCCAATTTAGAATCTGGATTTGTCCATTGTTACAAATAGGGATGTTAATTGTAAATTCGGACCAGAATGGCAAACAGTGTGGATCCAGAGGAGACAGCTCATCTGGACCTACAGTTTGCAAAAGAATCTATCTCTGTCTCCAAGGTCAAAAAGGTTAAGTAGGAATATTTGGTGAGAACTGTGGCATCATTTTTTCATACAAAATATATTTTGTGGGTACACATTGGAAGTGCCTCCATGAGGCGCTTCTGATGACTATAAACAAAACATATGTTTTTATGGAGAATTGGAGAAAATGACCCAGGAATTATTGATAAATACTTCTCCTTTAAGAAGTAAATAAATACTTCTCCTTAAGTAGGCTGACACGCTCAAATAAATGAACAAAAAATATATCAAGTTGAGTAGACTGGGTCTTTGCTGATCACTGCATAAATTCTAGAATTACAACATACTGCATTAAAGAGGAGAAGATACATCTTTGAGGGGAAATAACTCTAATATGCAAGTATTTATCTCTCTTCTCAATGGGGCTCAGGGAGAGGGATTACTCCTAAAGGAAAGAATTTGTTTCTTTTAAGAGTCGTCCCCATTTTTGAAAGGTATCAAATATTGAGGATGCAACTTTCTGTCTGCAAAAGTTGTCACCCTTAGAAAAATAGTAGCAAATCTTTCAGGTGTACCCATGCACCTTAAGAGGTCTGGATATACTTGTAGATTTTCTGCCATTTTGTACAATGTGGACAACTTTTGTGACACCATTCCCTTCGGAAAAGGGGTCTACTCTAAAAGGGAAGAATTTGTTCCCAAATTCTTTTCTTTTAGAGAAGACCCCTTTTTCAGAAGGGAGCAAAAACAATTTTGACAGAGTTGTCTTCCTTGAAATTGTATCAATTTTCCTTAAACATCACGAAAACATGCCTATATAATGTTGACTCCCTTAAACCCCACTTTTGTATAGTAAAACTGGGGTTTACAGGGGTATACATTATTTTTCTTATTTCTGCTCAAAAATATAGATTGTGGGTACTTGTTAGAACTGCCTCGGTGAGGCAGTTCTAACGAGTACCCACAATCTATGTTTTGAGCAGAAATGTGAAAAATATCAGAATTTTTATCTGAAAACTTTCAGTTTTTGGTGGTGACATTTTCAATATAATTTGAATAGGCGTGTTTCGTAATGATAAGAGCAAAAGTACTAGCCATCACACTGTACCACACACAGTCCAACCTGAGTTTTCGCTTTTCACAAACTAGAATGTCTTGTATCCTCTGACTGCCAGTCTCATTAACAAACAATGACTATATATTTCAACAAATTTTCAACAACTTTTAAATGCCATTTTCTTCATCTCTTTCAATACTTTGATTGACCAGAAGCTTCACCTGAATGAATTAATCTTTAACACAATCTGGGAAAAATCAGTAAGCAACAAACTGATGATATTTTTCTTATTTTTGCCAGGAAACAGAGTTTGACAGTTCATGCAAATTGTCTCCTTAGGACAATTTGCAATGAAATGTCAAACTCTATTTTCTACAAAAACTAAGAAAAAACATTTCAAATGAAATGTCAAACTCTGTCTTCTGAGAAAAATAAGAAAAATATTTCACAGTGCTGTCTGCTGAAATTTCTTTCTAAAATGCTAAGTGTTGAGCTGTATAAGACAAAAAGTGGACCTGGCACATAAAGCAAAAATAAAACAACAACTAAAGCCCATGTATGCCAGCACACACATGCAGTCTAAATAGGACTTTTATTCTTTGTCAGCTGATGATGCACAATGTGGGAAAAGAGCCCTTATGCAATTTGCAGAAAGAGAAGGCCCAGATCAGCATGTGCATCTGTGCAGTCTGATCTGAGCATCATAAGTTGGTCGACATATACTACAGTATCCACTGATTCTGTAAGCGGACAACAAAGGCACTGATCAGCCTGTGCATCAGTGCCTGTGTTGTCTGCAAATTGCATAAAGGCCATTTTCATGCATTGTACATCAAATGTTCCCCTTATCCTACCTACCCACTTAAAAGGGCATTACCAACATTTTTTTTTTTCATACAAGGTAAACTTACTGACAATAATGTCAGCAGATGAAACATTTATTTAAAATACTTTCTTATATTTTCCTACAAAATAAGGTTTGACATTTGATTAGATTGTCTCCTTTGGTGACAAATTTGTATGAATGTCAAATATTATTTACTTGGAAAAGATTTCAAAATGTTATGTGCTGAAAGCTTTTACCACCAAGATAAGGCATACCTTCATCATTATGGTCATTTTCAAAGAGATGGAAAAAAACTCATCCATCTATGGTAAATGTCCTAAAATTCAAAACTTTTTTGGCTTAGTTTGCTTTTTGTGCAATAATTTCTTAAAATACTTAATGGAATGGCAAACAGTGTAGACCCTGATCTGACTGATCCTTCAGGAGCAGTCTGATCTGGCTCTATACTGTCTGCATAGTCCATTCTGTCAGAAACTTTGGTGTACGAAATTTTAGGATATTTACCGTACCCTGATATTTTGGTTAGGGCTGCATAAGGGGAAACAACATCCTTTTTAAGGAAGGTACTGTTAATGTGATAAGACCCTTTTTGCATGGAGCAGCTCAGTTAAAAAAAAAAAACAAAAAAAAAAACGAAAAACAAATTATTGCACCAATAGATTATTTTCCACCTTGAGCACCACCTTCCTCATCCCCGTTTTGTTCCCCTACCCCTGTATCATCTTCTTCTACCTCCTCACCTTCTTCCTCCCATTCTCCCTCCTCCCCCTCAGTCAATATTTCCACTTTCTTCATCTTGTCCTTCCCCTCTCCACTGACTTCTATTTCCTTCTTCTTTGTTTGTTTCTTCCAAGCATTCCATACCCTGATTGTTTTATCCCAGGAGCAGGACACATACTAGAAATATAATTAGAAATACAGTCAATTCTCATTATCTTAAACTCCAAAGGAAAATACTTTTTTTTTTGCTTTGAGATAACAGTAGTTTGAGATACAAGTAGTTGAAATGTAAGGAACATATAATATTCTAGACATATATTGTTCTTTATTAAATTTGACTTATGCAATAGTTTGAGTTGTCAGTGTTTTAATTAAGGAAAGTCAACTGTAATGCTTCAGAGCTCTATTAATTGTCTGAATCAGAACAATTATTTATTATACAAACTATAGTGTTGTAGGTAGTACATTTATACATGATCCTTCACAGCTCTATTATAGTATGATTCAAAACCATTATTTACACAAATTATAGGTGTTAAAATGCATTTGAAATAACTGATTTGGGGCACAACATTTCCTACCAGGTTGCATGTGTGCCCAGCAATGACTCAGATCAGCCTGCAAATCCAGGCAGTCTAATCAGAGTCTATGCAGGGCACACTGTGGGTAGGCAAGAATGCGTAGTGTCTTCCAGCAGACAGTGAAGATTCTGATCAGCCTGTACATAGGCACATGCTTATCCGAGTGTTCACTGGGCGCACATGCAATCTTGTAGGAAAAGTTGTGCCCTAGCTCAACTGTTTTTTTTTTTTTTTTTTTTTTGTATTTGTTCCAATACTGTTATACTAATCAAATATTTCAAGAGGACAGTTTAACATAAATGTTCACTTCTATTATCATCAGCATTTTGACATCATTAACAAATAATAACATTTTATAACAGAGATTCAGATAAATAATTTGCTTATTTCCTCATGACATATGTATGTTGTGGGTCCTCAGTAGAAGTACCTCAGTGAGATGCTTCTAATGAGCATCAAAACATGCTGTGGTACTCATGAGGCACTTCTAATGACTACCACAACATGTTTTTGAGAAGTATTAAAGAAAGAAAATGTTAATACTTTTCAGTTGAAAAAATATTTAGGGACATTATGGTACGGTCCCTTTGTTATTGCTATAACCACTGTAATAACTCTAAATATGCGCAGTCTGATCAGGGTTTTCACTGTCCACTGCAAGAATCACTGGATACTATAGAATATAGCAATATAGAGCAAAGCTCAGGACAGGATGCAAGCACAGGATGATGTGAATCTCACATTTTGCACATCTGCACATTTTGCATGTGCTCGAAGGTATTTTCAGCTTGACATGGCCCAAATGATATGGAGTCAAAGTGAACTAATATTTATGTTAAATTACTGTAACAGCAACCAGACCCAACCACATGGGTGTAAAAAGATGTTTTGGGACTCCCTTATGTTATTACCTGAGACCGTTCTTTGATATGTATCACATTTCTTACAGCATCCGTGTGCCCTACATTTGTCTGCATCAGACGATAAAACTCTGGTTCATATACCCTGACAAAACAAAACAACAACATAAAATATACTTCATTTGTCTGCATCAGACAATAAATCTCTGGCTCATACATCCTGCCAAAAAACAACACAAAATATACTACAATGAGCTACACTTATCTACATCAGATGGTAAAGAACTGACTCATATATGGTAAATATTCTAATTTTGTGATATATTTGAGTGGACAAATAAGAAAATTATTTGTAGTTTGCTACAAGTACAGCTTTGTCCTGAATCTTCAAACTCAGCATATTTTTCCTAAAATTCAATTCTACCATATTTACCTTAAGTATTGGGACACCTTAACTCCTTACCATACTTGTCCTGAACTTTGAATAGTCTATTTTATTATAGGGATCAAACAAGGTTTATCATGCATTAACATTCGCCAGGTCCTGTGGGACCTGGTGAATGTTAATGCATTGAAAAACCATGTTTGAATGCTATTACTGCATAAAAACTGACAGCATTTGCTACATTTTGTATTATTTCTCTCACTATTTTGTTTCGCCTTTTCACCGATGTCTGGCGAACAAAATTTCCACTGACTATGCTCCTTCTAGGGCCGGGAAGTACAGATCTCGTAACGGCAGCAAGTCTGTGGCCCCGGTATGATCATATTGAAAGTTGCGTAGCCATGCATTAACAGCGCATGAATTGCCTTGTTAATACACAACTTTTTGCCAGTTAATGCACGGCTGTTAATAACGTGCGACACTGCTTTTTATGCAATAATATCTGTTGATGTCTTCAATGGTGTGGATGAGTGGCAAACAGTGTAGACCCTGGTAAGATGCCGCATTCTGCGGCATCTCACCTAGGTCTACACTGTTTGCTCAGGTTTGTCTGTCCCAATATTTAGAGTGATTACTGTAATTTACCGGCAGCTGACATGACTAAAAGCTGCTGGATGAGTCTCAAGTAATGTAGATCCTTATAAGAAACCACATTCTGTAGAATCTGATCTGAGTCTACATTATTCACTCGGGGCTGTCTCTCTGAATACTTTGGAAAAATACTATGATATAATTAATCTAGAAATTTTGTACTGGCCTAGTTACAGATACAATGTCTGCTGTATTGGCCTGTAACCAAAGGCCCTGGGCCAATACTGCAGAGGGAGGACTTGTAACTGGGCCAATATGAAATTTCTTGACTGATGATAATTTTATAAATTAAGATCTAATGTCAGTTCAAATCATAACATATCAATCACAAACTCGACCAATACAAAGAAACTCGCCCAATACAGTCGTAACTTGGCCAATACGACTCAGCTGAAACTTAGCCAATATGACTCAGTCAGTATGGATAGAAAAGACTGCTTTTGTTGTACAGAAATTATATCACATGTGATTAATTAATAAAGTAACTTATTTGTCAAATGAAGGTTTACAAGACAAAGAAATTTCTGTAATATACAAGAATATACCTGATAAAATGCTGAACACCAGCAACGTAAGCACCATTCACAGAATCCACACAAAGACAACACACACCCCCATTGGCAGCTAGCACCTGTTCACATTCATTTAGGCCAGAACCAGACTAGAAATAAATAGGAATATTCAAAAATATAAGTGAAGATATCCTGGAACAACTTGCCCTAATAAAGAAAGGATTTACTTCCATAAGAGGCCAGCATTTATTTTTTTTTCACATGGTGGACATATTG
Organism: Anodontia alba; assembly: GCA_964016985.1. Classification (NCBI taxonomy): domain Eukaryota; kingdom Metazoa; phylum Mollusca; class Bivalvia; order Lucinida; family Lucinidae; genus Anodontia; species Anodontia alba. The sequence continues at coordinate 101,776,791 of OZ024829.1, forward strand.
GATATCATATTAGTAGAATGTATAAATTAATATCTGCACCAAGAACAAATTTCTTCCTTGATAATTCCTGCCAAGTTTCAGGTCCAAGAAAAGAAGCTTAACCTTTCTCTTGCTGAACACGTCATGCCCTGTCTTAGCAAACAGTGTAGACCCAGATCAGTTGGCTTCTGAAGCCAACTGATCTGGATCTGTGCTGTTTGTCATTAAATATGTGAATTTTTTATCAAAAACCTGGCTCAAATAATCTGACTGGCTGAAAAATAGAAGTGGGAGTGGCATCTTAATTTATTCAGCATGACAAGGGTTAAAGAAGATTTTCAAGATGATGGTCATCTTGGATTTATGCTTGGAACAATTTCTACTAATTTTGATCTAGTAGTTGTCCTGATACTTCCTACTAAGTTTCAAGTCAATCAGGAGGAGAAGCTCAAAATGGACTTTCAAGATGGCTGGGGCTGCCATCTTGGATTTTGATCAGAACATATTTAGCGATATTTTATCTACAAGTCGACCAGAGAATTTCTTGCCTTTTGGTTCAGGAGAAGTTAAAACCAGATTTTCAAGATAGGGGCCATCTTGGATTTCTGATGCAAACTATTTTAGCTACTTTTGATCTACAAATCACTCTGATATTTCCTACCAAGTTTCGAGTCAATTTTCCTTTTGGTTCAGAAGTTCAAATCAGATCTTCAAGATGGGGGCCATGGTGGAGTTTCAAGTTTCGAGTCAACTGGCCGTTCAGTTCAGGAAAAGGTCAAAATAGAATAGATTTTCAAGCTGATGGCTATCTTGGACTTCAGATCAGAATAAATTTAGCTATTTTTGATCTACAAGTTGCCCTGTATCCACCAAGTTTCAAGTCAACTGGCTTTTGGTTCAGGAGAAGAAGTTCAAAATTGATTTTCAAGATGGTGGCGTCTTAAATTTCTGACTGGAACAATTTTAGCTATTTCTGATCTGCTAGTCACCCTAATGCTCAAAATCAGCTTTCGAGTCAGTCTGTTCCACAGTTTGGGAGGAGTTGTGGAAAATATGCAAAGCTAATGGACAGACAGACAGACGATGGACAAAAGCTGACAGCATATGCTGACCTGGAGCTATGCTCCAGGTGAGCTAATTACGAAAAAAATCCTTACTTTTGCTTGAAAACAGCATCTTATCTCGATCCATGAAAAGAGAAGCCCTTATAATAGCTCCAGATAAATGGGGTTATCATGTATCATGTAATTATGTTTCTTAACAAATGCTGGGAAAAAATTCAGCAGATGGCATTTTGAAACGTTTTTCTTGATTTTCCTAGAAAATAGGATTTGACACTTCATGCAAACTGTCTCCTAAGGAGACAATTTGCATACAGAGTATATCTATTTTCTAGGAGAAATAAGAAAAATATCATCAGTTTGTCATCTGCTGAATCTGCCCATAGCATGGTAAGTGTTAATTCTGCACAAAAATGTACTTTGTGGGTACTCACCTGAAGCTCTTTAACAAGGTGATTCTGATAAGTACCCACAATGTATGTTTTCGAGCAGAAATAAGAAAAAATATCCATAATTTTTGGTTGAAAAAAATCATGTTATCTGAAGCTATGCCTTATCTTGAGCTTTGACTCACCCAGATTCTAATTGTAGCATCTTCTGATCCAGTCACCCACTTATTTGTAATTGAATTCCATTTGACACATGTGACTTCCGCTTCATGACCTTGTAATGTATTCACCAAGGTCATCTTGGAACCATTTATGGAAAATTTCCTAATATAAACCATCTTATCACTGGATGAGTAGGCAAACTCGTTACTGAAACAAACATTGAATCCAAAATAAGTATTAACTGCTGCATTTAATGCTTAGCACTCTGGGTAAATTTTCAGCAGATGACATGTTGAAATATTTTTTTTATTTTTCCCAGAAAATAGGTTTTGATATTTCATGCATATTGTCTCCATTGTCAAATCCTGTTTTCTGGGGAAAATAAGAAAAATATCATCAATTTGTTGTCTGCTGAATTAGCCCAGAGAGTGGTAAAGGTTAAAATGCATCTTGTAGGTACTCCTTAGAAGTGCCCAGTTGAGGCACTTCTTATGAGTACCCATAATATATGTTTTTTATTGAATATTAAGAGATATAAAGCACTTTGTTGAAGTTTATGTTGCACCTGCATACTACAATGTGAAAACAAGCACATAAAAGAGTGAGAATTTGTTTGTGTTAAGGTTTTATGGCCCAGTCAACCCCATGGGGTTATGTAGAGAGCAGTCAGTTTACCTAACCACACTATTACTGGGCAGGCTTAGTCCTCTTGTGCACATTCTTTTGCCAGAAACTGACAATTGCCCTTCGTGAATCAGCGTAAGTGAGAGAGTGACAGTAGAAAATATTTCATGATCAGTCTCCATGAAAGATTGTTGCCTGTCATCCTTTTTTACCTTAGTGCATAGGCCTAGATAAGGGAGGGTATCCGGTAAATAATTTACTTATTCCTCCACAAAAACATATGTTGTGGGTACTCATTAGAAGCGCCTCGGCAACATGTTTTTGTGGAGAAATAAGAAAAATGATGAGGCGCTTCTAATGAGTACCCACAACATATGTTTTTGTGGAGAAATAAGAAAAATATCAATACTTTTGGATTGAAAAAAGCGCCTTAACTAGTGCTATGTTAGTGAGATAAAATAATCAGTGAAGTTAAACTAAGTGTAAAGTTTTACAGTTTGAAGAATTCATTGAGGGTGTTAGGGTGGATGCTAGGCTGGACAACAAGGTGGACCTGGGTGGAACTGACAAAGGAATGGACCACTGGATGGACGGAAATTTGCATGTCTGAGTCGCCCATTCTAGGGCAGGTGCAACAAAAATTAGCCCCGATCCCACCAGAGTTGTCAATCTTGTACACACCACGTCATCACAGCAAAAGTAAGGAAGGCAGAGTTGTCATTCTTGTAAGGAACAAGTCACCTTGTCCTATTCTACAGTTCTACAAGGTACCATCAAAATGTTACAAATATCACAAAAATATCTAGCTTTTAAGAGGAAAAATAGATCTGAAAGATTCCAGCTCTGGACTTTATTGAAGTGTAAAACTTTTCTTTCAACTAATCAAATTGCATGAAATATATATAAAGATGAGGAATTGGAATTATAAAGAAATAAACAGACAGTTACTCTTTATTGTTTTTCAACAGACAGAATTCCATGATAACTTACTGCACTGGGTTGTAGTCCATATCTAATATTACACCATCACAAGCCAGCTCCATGTTATCACTGGATCCACTCGGACTGGTGTTTCTAAATATATCATGTAACCTGAAAAATAACCAGAGTAAGATTCAAGGCAAACGGAACAAACAGAAAACATGCTCAGGGCTGCTGATTAGCAAGAAGACAAGACCTGTCGCCAGACAGGATAGCTCGCCTGATATTGCACATTTTGTTTCTGGAAAATTCTAAGTCTGTGACCTAGATTTTGATAAGACCTTGGGTGGTTGGGGTGGGGGGAAGGGGATGACTGCACTGTGCAAAATTTTCATCAAACCAAAGATGAATCAAATCTGTGATAAGATTAGGAAAATGAGGTCTTAAAAATTTAAACTAAAACTTTTAAATTCTAAGTCTGTGACCTTGACCTCAAGGTCATGGTCATGAGTGCTGATGGTACTGATAAAAACTTTGGGCCAGTATATATCATGATACCAAATGTAAATCAAATATATCATTTGGTTAGAAGTTATAAGGTCATAAAAACTAATACATAAAATTTTAACACGAAAATTTTGACATGACTGAGACCTTGACCTTAAAATGTACTACGGAGTGGGGATGGAACTGAGCAAAAGTTTTTACCAATATGTATCATACCAAAGATGAATCAAATTGGTGATAAGGTTAGGAAAAAATGAGGTTTTAAAAACATTAACGAAAACCTTTAACATTTAAATTCTAAGTCTGTGACCTCAACCACAAGGTCACAGTCATGAGTGTTGATGGTGCTGATAAAAACTTTTGACCAGCATCTATCATGATACCAAACAGGAACTAAATCCATCATTTGGTTTAGAAGTAATGAGATCCTAAAAACTTTGAAAATTCTACACATGTCCTTCACCTTGACCTTGACATGACCTAGGGGTGGGAATGGTACTAAGCAAAATTTTGGACCAATATGTATCATCATACTAAAGATGAATCTAATCGGTGATTAGGTAAAGAAATAATGAGATCTTAAAAACTATAATGAAAACTTTAACATTTAAATTCTAAGTCTGTGACCTCCACCTCAAGGTCACGGTCATGAGTGCTGATGGTGCTGATAAAACTTTTGATCTGTATCTATCATGATTCCAAATAGGAACTAATCCATCATTTTGTTTAAAAGTAATGAGATTACTTTGATATAAAGTTTTAACATGAAAATTCTAAGTCTGTGACCTTGACCTAGACCTAGAGGGAAGGTGATGGTACTGTGTAAAATTTTGGACCAATATGTATCATCATACCAAAGATGAATCAAATCAGTGATAAGGTTAGGAAATAATGAGGTGTTAAAAACTTTAACAAAAACTTTAACATTTGTGTGGACGCAGACGCCAATGCCGAGGGTAGTACAACAGCTCTCCATGAACATTGTTCAGGCAAGCTAAAAATGGAATACCTCAGAGGTCAGTTGGTCAATACATTGTTAGTATTAACACAGTCAATAGCCACTATTAAAATTGTGGGTAACTTTTGCTGTGTACTGGTTGATAACATAATATATGAAACCTTAAACATCCGTTATTTGCTCAAATTGATCTGTGCAAATCAAATATGTTATAATATTGAAATTTTTAAAACAGGCTTTTATCTTCTGGAAATCCATTAGCAATCTTGGCTAATTACTAGCTGAAGACACATTTTGGTGTAGAAATAGCAAATACACTGTACTGCCATTCTAATGCGGTTGGTGGGGTCAAAGGCTGCGCTGACAGCGATGTAAGTGGTCGTGTGTTATAGCGGTCAGATTTAAACTCAGTCCTCACAGCCCACCCACTTCTATACTATCGAAGTTCCATGTGCAATCCGATGAAAAAAAAATTGTTACTCATGAATTGCTAATTTATTTAATGAAGAAAGCTAATCAGTTCTTCTTTTACACCATAGAAGTCTAATTCTTTTCAGAGTAAATAAATAAATTCATCCTTTCTGTCTGTTGAAATGGAAAGACCCGCAGAGAAGAGCTAGAGACCAGAATGAACTAAAAATCCAGGAATCAGTGTCAGTGTATTAGCCCTTTATAATTATCGCTAGTGCAATTACCTGTACAGAAGGCACACGCTGGATTGGATATCAACTGAAATCAATCTTTACACTCTCGGGCATTTTTTTTAGCAGACGACAAAATACTGTTAGTTAACCCTTAAACGGCAAATTACAACTGCAGCAGACGACAATTTGGAATATTTTTTCATTTGCCAGGGAAACAATGCCTGACATTTCATACAAATTGTCTGCCAAGCAGATGATTCACATGAAATGACAAGACTTATTTTCTCTGAAAATAGAGAAAGTAAATTAAGATTGTCTGCAACAAATTTCACTTGGCACTTTGTGGGTTAAATGTTTTCACAACCTCCGATAACATCAAAGCCCTTTTCCGCATTCTCAGAAAGCGTATCTTCTGACATGTGTGCCCTGCATTTGCGCAGTCTGATCAGAATCTTAAGTGGACACATTTTGGATAACCAAGGATGTAAAGTTTCTTCCTGCAAACAAGGAAGACTCTGATCAGACTGTGTGGATGTGTAAGCTGATGTGAGTAGTCGATTGGTGCACATGTCTGAAGATAGGTTTTCTCACATTGTGGCTTGAATTGTGATTACCTGCCTGCTTCCAAATCCCAAATACATATTCTACCATCCCATCCTGCACTTAGCTGAAAAAAAAAAAAAAAAAAAAAAACATGCAAACAGTAATTCAGTTCATTTGAAATGCATAAAGAACAACTACTGAGCCTCTCCAAATATACAAGGACCCCATAAAACCCATGCAAACTCTGCCAAGCCAATTCATCTATGCAACCTGTCCAGAGTCTGTGCTAGTTACTATCATAGTGTAGGGATCTAGGGGAATAAGGGGAATAAATACATTTTCAAGGTAGGCAACTCTGTCAAAATTGTTTCTGCTTCTCTTCTGAAAAGGGGTCTGCTCTAAAAGGAAATAATTTGTCCCTTCAGTTTGCTCCGGATCTATTCTTTCCTTTTAGAGTAGACCCTTTTCAGAAAAAAACCTGGGCCCAGTTGTTCAAAGCATCATTAGCTCAATCAGCTTGTTAACAACAATCTTGTTAACTGTTATAGCTAAGGTATTTTCATATACATTCATATTTTTGCTGCAAAAATATGAGTAGCTTTTTTATTTTTTCAGCAATAATAATATGAATTTAGGCACTGCCAAGGAACGGGCATGGCAACTGCTTAATTTTCAGTGAGCGAAGTGTTATTGTTATTGCTGATGCAGGACAGGGCCACAATATGTAACTATGCAGACAAAAAAAATATACACTAGCTCTAGACTGGCTCTACTTTTTATTAGGATTCCTGCCGAATGTCACCATGATTAACTATTCATTTCCACTGAGCATCTCTTTAACGTTGAACAACATTATTGAAGTAGTCAAGAATAAATAACTGTTTTCAAATGCTTTATGTAGCTTTGAAATTTCTGCAGTTGCTTCAGTTAATGAAATGGAAGTTATAAACAAGTGTAGAAAAAAATGTGTAGAAAAATAATTTCCGTAATACTGTGTCAAAATCCAACCGGTTTTATAGCGTTTCTATTATCAGCAGACGCCTTGAGTTATAGTATCTGATATGCTTCTGACAAACTGAGATGAAAGCGCCAGATGAATCATTCTGTTTCTCGCCAGTTTTCAATTCGCCAGACTTTAACTTTGGCACAGATCAGCTGAGAGACATGGGCAAGATACAGAGGTGAGTTTCATGTGTGTTAACTACAGACGTGCAGGCCAACTTGTCAGTGTCAGTGTTGCCTATGGCAACATTGGTCATGCCCATATGAATACTTGCCGTATTTCAAGATAGAAAGTTTAACATCAAGGTAGCTAACAACTTCATTAAGTTTAAAACAACTGGGTCCAGATGTGCAAGAAAGCAAACAGGAAGTTACAAAAGCTGTCTTTCTTGTAAAAATAACTGAAAATTCACCACGTGTATCCATTTCCCTTAAGCATTCTAACAGTAAAAAGCATAGACCCTGACCAGACTGCAGACATGCAGGGTGATCTGGGTCAATGTTATTTGCATATGTCATAAGGAAAATTTCTGTTTGGAGGAACTTGAGTGAATATGGCATCATTCAGTCAACTATTGATATTCAAATAGTGTCAGAAAGAAATTTAGAAAGACAGAGGACTTGTTAAGGAGGAGTACATGTATTTAGTGAAGCTTCTTGGATAATTATTCTTATTTCTCCATAAAAACATATGTTGTACAATGTAGGTACTCATTAGAAGTGCCTCAATGAGGCACTTCTAATGAGTACACATAACATATGTTTTCTTTGAGAAATAAGAAAAATGTCAATTTTCGGGCAAGTAATTCTTGGTTGGACAAGTGGATTTTTACCATTTACTTGTCCGTGTAAAATTTGGTGATTTCACAACCCTGAGTATGGAATCATAAATATTGATTTAATGCAAAGCTTTTACTCAACAATGATAGCTACATGTAGATAATTAAACTTACCACAAATGTAGAGTTGAGATCTTGATTTCTCTCAACAACGACTAGACTGGTAACACAGCTTTCATGCTCTGAGAACACATGTTTACAGATAAATCCAGCAACACGATTTGTCACAGAATCACTCTCCTGCAACAGCAAAATATACAAGATACATAATTACCCACAAAAAGAGGTAAAAATGTGCTTAGAGTATATAAATGCCAACACTCAGTACTTATGGGGAATTGATAGACTTTCAGGGAAGACAACTCTGTCAAACTGTTTTACCTCCCTTCTCAAAAGGAGTCTACTCTAAAAGGAAAGAATTTGCTCCTCATGGGAGCAAATTCTTTCCTTTTAGAGTAGACCTCTTATTGAGAGCAAATTCTTATCTTATCAAGTTCGTCAAAATTACAATTGCATGATTCAAAAGTATTATTTTGGCAAAAAAATTCACTTTATCTTGAATATTTAACAGATCCCATTGCATTTTAGAAGAATAATCTAAAAAGTCATTTAATGGCATACTATTAGAATTTTTCATGTTTTTTTGTAAAAAGCTTCCAAAAATCCCTTGGTTTAGAAATCCTCAAATGATCAATCTCTCTAATCACTTTTTAGCCTTCCCTTATGTGCTTGCATTATACAGGTTTCAGTATATTTAATTTCTCTTCAACAGCCAGTTTAGCGTGTTTCTAAAGGAAGCTGGTGTAGGGACTTTGCACTGCATGATCATGGTAAATACAAGGTAAATTTTGAGACTGATATATGGACACAAATTAGTTATCTAAAACAGTAAGCCATTGCAAACATTGTGACCCAGTCATGTGATTTTGATGGTTACAAATTCCATCGATGAACTTACACATGCACTTTTGAGGTATGAAGAAACTTTAAATTTTAACTGTTCTTGTTGTTGCTTTTGGCTGACACAAATCCATTTGTTAATGAATTAGCTGAATGTTCGTCTGTGTACAACTATTCAACATTTAAAAAAAAACAAAAAAAAACAAGTTCTTTACAATTTCTACTCACCCCTTCTTTTGTATTTTGAGGTAAGAGTTCTGAGCTGGAGTCTAAAAGAATGCTATATTTAGTGACTAGAGTCTCTAGGTCCTGAGGTTTCATACTCTGTAACACTGATACAGCCTGGTCATCAAAACCCCAGATATCTACAACATAAAGTGCCAATTTTTTTCTGTTATTTTTCACAGATATAAAATTCATCTTTAATTTAACCTTTAAACCACTAATCACAACTGCAGCAGATGACATATTGATTTTTTTTTTTTTTTTTTTTTTTGAAAGCCCTTAAGGCATGATGTTTTCTGTGAACAGAGTGGTGTCTGCTACAACTTTGAGTGGTGTTTGCTACAATTATAGAGGATATACGCCTAAAGGCATTATGGATGGGTTTTTTAATGAAGAAAGTGAGAATTGTCTCTCTTGCATGGGAAACACCTACTGGTCCGCCTCTTCATCCCTACCAAATATGAAAGCAATCCACTGAAGAATAAAGGTAACATATAACTTTGAAAAAAGGTTAACCAAAAGGTTTACCTGGGACAATGCCCAATGCCTGCCCCCCCGCCCACCCGCCCGGACATCGCTATTTTAAAGGACAGATTTTTTGAAAAACCCGTCCAAAAATAAATAATAATGAAATAACATTTTCTAGCTCTGGATGCAATCTGTAGACATAATTCTTATGTGAGTCAAGCCAAGCAAAAAAAGGTGTCTTCAAGCATGCAGCATGTGCAAAATGCACAGATTCTGATTCATCCTATGCATGCTCAATCTCATCCAGGCATTTGCTCTCCATTCATGTATCCTATAATGGATGCACAGGCTGATCTGAGCCTTCCCTGTCAGCATATGTCCGAAGACACGTTTTTGCATGGTGAAGCCTGTATAACAATCTGTCAATTATACACACTAATAAAATCCAAACCCTCACATGTATTCTTGCTAGCCTTTTCCAGGATGACATGGACCTTAACAAAACAAAATTCTTTAATGAGAACTCACAGCTTTATTTTCACAATGAGATTAAACAAAAAAATGACTCAGTTTATAAGTGCATTAAGTGTACAGACAGCAAAGATGGCATACAAAATTTGTAATAACTCATTATGTCCATCTTAGTTATTTCAGATAAAGAGGATAACAGTTGATTTTGAGGATAACTGCCATGTGAAAATGGAATAATATCAGGGGCTTTGCTGTTGGCATACAATGTTAACTTTTAGCACTCTGGGTATAATTTTCAGCAGGTGACATTTTGACATATTTTTCTTATTTTTCCCAGGAAAGAGGATTTGACATTTCATGCAAATTGTCTCCAATGGAGACAATTTGCATGAAATGTCAAATCCTGTTTCTGGGGAAAAAATCAATTTGTTGTCTGCTAAATTTGCCCTGAGAGTGGTAACAGTTAAGATCTCTTTCTGTATGACGATGTTTAAACTTACAAATGTGTGAATCTTCTGATGCTGCTACTATGACATCTAAACTTTCTACAAATACTACCTTCATGATAGTTTTATGCTGATGATTGTGTGTGGATACCTGAAATTAAAAGAATAAGAAACATTAAAAATCATGGCAGTTCAAGACTGTTAGTTAAAAAATATTAAACCATGCTCTGACTATTTACATAAAATGTCAAAGCCCATTATCTGGGGAAAAAAATAGGAAAATGATATCAAATTGTTGTCTGCTGAATTACCGTATTTACTCTAAGTATTCGAATACCTCAACTCCTTACCATATATGTTCTAAAATTTGAACCAGTACAATTCACTACCCGATGTTGTCTCTAAAAATTGCTGAATGAGTGGCACACAGTGTAGACCCAGATGAGACGCCGCGTTCTGCGGCGTCTCATCTGGGTCTATACTGTTTGCTCAGACCTGTCTGTCCAAATACATATGGTAAATACGGTAGTGCACACAGTGTCAGATGATTTCTCCTCCTTATTATTCACCAAACTGCCAGTTTTTATAGCCAACAAACAGCCTTTGAATAATGCTCAATGCTCCACTATCTCAAGATCCTAGGACCAGAAAAGTCACTTTGAGTTAGCAGTAGTTGGTTTTTTATAGCCAACAAACAGCCTTTGAATAATGCTCAATGCTCCACTATCTCAAGATCCTAGGACCAGAAAAGTCACTTTGAGTTAGCAGTAGTTGGTTTTTTATAGCCAACAAACAGCCTTTGAATAATGCTCAATGCTCCACTATCTCAAGATCCTAGGACCAGAAAAGTCACTTTGAGTTAGCAGTAGTTGGTTTTTTATAGCCAACAAACAGCCTTTGAATAATGCTCAATGCTCCACTATCTCAAGATCCTAGGACCAGAAAAGTCACTTTGAGTTAGCAGTAGTTGGTTTTTTATAGCCAACAAACAGCCTTTGAATAATGCTCAATGCTCCACTATCTCAAGATCCTAGGACCAGAAAAGTCACTTTGAGTTAGCAGTAGTTGGTTTTTTATAGCCAACAAACAGCCTTTGAATAATATTTCAGATATCTGATATTACAGTTTTGCATTCTCAAACTACTGCTAACTCAAAGTGACTTTTCTGGTCCTAGGATCTTGAGATAGTGGAGCATTTTTTACTTACAATATGGTAAATGTCTTAAAATTTTGTACACCAACTTGTCTGATAAAATGGCATATGCAAACAGTTGAAACCCAGATCAGACTGCTCCTGAAGGAGCAGTCTGATCAAAGTCTCCACTGTTTGCATTTCCACCTTGATAGTTTTTTTTTTTGTTGTTGTTTTTTTTTGTGAAATAAATTTATAAAGAAAAACAGGTGAAAAGGGTATGGCATAAAGTGTTTAATGATGATGATTCAGAGTTTTTAATGTTTAAGTCATATCGATACAATGGAAGTGTGATAATGAAAGATGTTGTGCAATAAAGTGCAGTACAGTCATCAGCTGAGTTCTCCCTCCAGTGGGATTTGAACCCAGGACCTCAGGATCCTAAGTTGAGGGCACTATCCACTCAGCCACCAGGACCCTCCATAAAGTGTTTAAAATTTCAGGACTTTTACTGCACTAAAACTTGATACTTACAGGGGGAATGATTGGTTTATTGAAGGCATAATGACTCTGTATTGATTTATTATTAGCTTTGTTAGTCTCCTCTCCCCTCGACTGGGCCTGTGAGGCCTTTAGCTGCATTTCTTGTTCTAACATCAACTCTCTCGCCTTGCTCCCTGTACGCCGCTTCTTCTTGATTTTAGAATCACTGATTTGGAAAACTTCTTTACTGCAATAAAATACAACTTATTATGACATGCCTCTAGATAAATGGGGGTATCAAGTAAATATTTTCTTATTTCTCCATGAAAATGTATAATTGATTGATTGATTGATTAATTGATTGATTGACTGATTGATTGAGTTAAGGTTTTACAGCCCAGTCAACCTATTAGGGTCATGTAGATCGCAGGTCAGTTTACTTAACCACACTTTGCCTGGACATGATTAGTCCTCTAAGTGGTTAACTGGTATTTGTGCATATTCTTTCACCAGAAACTGATAACTGTCCATTCTTGAATCAGCAGAAGAGAGAGAATGATCATAGAAATGATCATAGAAAATATTCCCTGATCAATCTCCATGAATGAATGTTGCCAGACCCTGTGGGGATCAAACCCGCAACCTCCTGATCACCTTTTGGATGAGCATTTGACTTAGCCACTGAGGCTGGCATGAAAATGTATGTTGTGGATGGGTAGTCATCAACCCTTTCACCACTGCAGACCAAAATGAATACCTTTGCAAACAGTGTAGATCCAGATGAGACAGCTCATAATGATCCATCTGGATCTACACTGTTTGTCATTCTGGCCTTAATTTATCGCTGGTGCCTTTCTTTCAACAATGAATGCATCTAAAATCAAGGATGGAATAGTCCACTTCAGAAACTAGGGGGTGAAAGGGTTAAAAGTTGCTGGTCTACTCTGAGTATTGATTGTATGCAAGCATTAAAAATCCTCATTAGACTGGACAAGTGTACAGATTGACTATGACCTTTACTGGTTACATAAACAGGCTCCACGTTTGTTTGAGGCCGTTCACTTATCATCTGTCAAGATATTGTTCCACTGTAATTACCCTAAATATTTTCAGTCACCAAAACTCCACACCATACTTATCTTTATATTTGCATTTTAATAAGTCCATTCTACTACATTCCAAACTGTCTAGAAAGGGCTGACTGGATGAAAAATGGCACAAGCCCTTTAGCACATTCTAATTTTGGTCTTCACTCTTTGCTCAGCTTTGGCTGGTGGAATATGTAAGGTAAAATAAAGTAATAGAGAACAAGAGTGGCATGCAATCTAACAGACCAGGGATGTAGCGATACATTGAAATATCGGTGCATCATGATAGTGACTGCCATGATAGTGCTCTCAATTATCATTTACTATTACCTATAGTCTCTTCAACTATTGATAGCTTTGACAGTTTTTGTTCCTGTATATTTTCTCCTTCTATAATACCATTCTGAAGCTTTTTTGTCCAAATTAACAAAGTATGAGAAGAGAAAGGCTTCTGCTTGCAAAAATGTTTGTTAAAATGATGGCAAAGCTGATATTTCAGAGGGCAGTAATGCTAGGTACATGTATCTTTATAGGCAGTCCTGTCTTTATGAAAACAATGAAATTTGTTTGATTTGGAAATGCTGACAGTATTGTGATGCGTCCCAATATTAGACCTTTGATAGTAATAGTATCATAAAAGGGTTTCTCTGATAGTGATAGTATCATGATAGTCATAATTTGACATGATAATCAGCCCTACAACAGACCTTTGGTCTATTAAATAGATTTTGTTGAAAAATCATCAATTCTTACCTATACATAAAATGATTTGATTGCATTCGTTCCCATTTAGTAATCGCTCCCTCATGATCCCCACTGAATATTAATATTGGCACTTTATAGGCTGCAACAAAAAATAACAGAGTATCCAGATTAAATCAAATATAATTATATATAATAATATTTACCACAATTACTATGACAGAAGGCCTCAGCAAACAGTGTAGTCCCTGATCAGATGCTGCAAACTGCAGCATCTGATCAGGGTCTACACTGTTTGCAACTCATCCAGCAGTTTTTTAGACACATCAACAAGTATTCATATACACTTATTCAAAGTTTGGGAAAAAGTATGGTAAAGAGGTAAGGTGTTCAAATAATTAGAGTAGATACAGTATTGGATGAATATTCCCCTTACCTTGAGCTACCGTATTCAATCTAATTACCGCGAATACCCCTATAAGCGCACAATCAAGCAATATCCTAGTCTTTATATTACAGCATGTGTGCTTTTATCTATCTCTTTATAAAAGCATATGTTGTTGGTGCTCATTTGAATTGCCTCGACTTGTTGAGGCAATTCAAATGAGTACCAACAACATATGCTTTATGAAAGTAATCAGAAAAAATACTCTCTAAGCAGCTTAATATAAACCTCTCATGAAATAGTCAGCTGATTTTTTTTCCTTAGCCCCTGCCTTATTAGGTGGTTATTTTACTAAATGCTTTTTCAGTAATTTTGAAAAACCTAAGCACACAGTGCAGTAATTAGATCCAATATGGTAAGTAAAATCAAGGACAGGTACCTGTGACATGAGACTATGTAAATAGAATCCTACCTTAGCCTAAATATTTTTTACACCTTTTTTAACGTCCATGTAGCTACCTGGGTAAATTCAGCTGATGACAAATTGAGGATATTTTTCTTATATTTTCCAGAAAACAGGATTTGACATTTCATGCTTGTTGTAATGTAAAATCCTGTTTCCTGGGAAAAATAAGAAAAATATTTTAAACTGTTGTCTGCTGAGAATTTTACCCAGAGTGCTAAGCATTAAATTAAGTTGCTTCTGTAACATATTCATACCCTGTTGACTGAACATGAGCCACCTTTATAATCGCTGTTTGAAAGATTTTAACCCTGACCCTTTAACACTATGCCCTGCCTTTGCAAACAGTGTAGCTCCAGATCAGTTGGCTTCTTCAACTGATCTGGATCTGCACTGTTTGTCATTATGTGAATTTGTATCAACAACCTGGATAATCTGACTGGGTGAAAATTAGAAGGGCATGGCATCTTAATTTATTCAGCATGGCAAGGGTTAATAAATACACATCAATAAACATCCAAAAACATTTGAAGAGATCCTGTTTTTGTCTTGGAATACATGCATTAGTGTTGAGCTGAGGTTTAATATAACTCTCAACAATCTTTTAGCCATATCAGAATGTTGTCTGGAGGATGTGATGGCTGATCTGGCCTTTAACTGTTCATCAATATGCTAGGGACCATTTTTCTTAACACATTTGAGCCACCTCATGACAAAACCAACCAAATGGATGTGTGCCCAGCGAAGACTCAGATCTGCCTGGGCATCTGCTCAGTCTGATCATAGTCTTTGCTGTGTGCTCAATGGGTAGCTAAAGACCCAAACTTTCTTCATTCAGACAGCAAAATTGCTGATCAGACTGGGCAGATGTCCAAGCTTATCTGAGTCTTCACTGAGTGCATATGCCATTTTGTTGGTTTTATTGGTTTTGTTATGTGGTGGCTCATTTTACAATATAAAGTAGGTACTTTCAAGTGAAAAGATGTCTTCAGGTACCGTATACATGGACAGCAAAGATCCTGACTGGATTGCATATATGTGCATTCTAGTCAAAGTTATCAACTGAGAAAAAACACCTTGGTACGACAGAATGAATCAACAGACAGTACATACCCTCATGGGACTGTGTGGATGGTCAAGATGACATGAATATTTGTGTATTTTGCATATGTTTTAAGACATCTTTGACATGACCAACATACACATCTCCTGATAAGACATTCTTTGTAGCTGAAAGGTACACATGTTTTTCTTATTTGTCTTTGAAAATGCATATTGTGGGCACTCATCAGAAGCATCTCACAGGGGCACTTTTAATGATTATCCAGAGCACATGCTTTTGTGTAGAAATCATTTTCTATGAAAATGTATGTGGTGGGTATTCATTAGAAATGACACACCAAGGCCTTTCTAAAGAGTATGAATAAACTATGCTTTTGTGGAGAAATAAGAAAAAACATTTATAACTCAAGATAAGAGGGGTATCAGAAAAATATTTTTCATATTTCGCCATGTACACATATGTTGTGGGTACTCATTAGAAGCGCCTCGGGAAGGCGCTTCTAATGAGTACCCACAACATATGTTTTTATGGTCAAATAAGAAAAATATCAACAATTTTTGGTTGAAAAAGTGCCTTATCTGAAGCGATGTATATACTCCTCTTATCGTGGTCTATGAGATGTGGTAACATACTTACTGTAGCACAAACTTTCTATTGCTGTTCTACACTTGAGGGCTGTCACACAGCCAGAAGGATTGTATTTCCAAACTATCAAATGCCTTCGGCTTGTAGAAGCTGCAAAAGACACAAAGTAATTAACTTTTACCACTCTTTGTGTAAATTCAGCAGATGACAAACTGATATTTTCTTATTTTTTTTTCCCTGAAAACAGTTTTGACATTTCATGCAAATTGCAACTCATCAAACTTTATTTTGCCCCCTTCTGGAAAGGGTCTACTCTAAAGGGACAGAGTCTGCTCCCTGTTTGAGCATTTTTTATTTTTTTTTACTTTTGTGTGCAGGAAAGCAATCAAGAAATTCAAAAGTTCTCTCCCATGCAAAAAAGGGACAGAAATCTACCAGGTGTACCCTCTCTTCTTAACAGAAGTTAACAGAAGTTCCACCGTACACATAATACGGAAACTACCCTATTTCAGACACCTCAACTCCTTACCATACTTGTTCTAAAATTTGAACAAGTACAATTTACTATCTGATGTTGTGTCTAAAAACTGCTGAATGCATGGCAAACAGTGTAGACCCTGATGAGATGCCGCAGTCTGCGGCGTCTCATCTGGGTCTAAACTTTTGCTCAAGCCTGTCTGTCCGAATACATATGGTAACTACGGTACATGAATCAGTGCTACGTTAGATGAAGGATACAAGGCCATCATGGCCCTCTTCTTTCCTTTCCAGACATGCTTACCAAATTCACCAATCTTGGGTTTGACAGTTTCCATGATTGTCACTAGTTTCTGAAGATCATATTCTCCTTTTTCATTGTTGTAATACATCCTTAAGTTAACTACTTGATAGGGCTTGTCAGATACTTTCTGTTTGTATTTAAAAAGAGAGGAAAAAATCTGTACTCATAGCTCTATGAAAAAGGAGTATGAAGGTGACTATTTTTCTTATTTCTGCATAACACATGTACTATGGTACTCATTACAAGCAGCACAACAGCACACTGCTAATTAGTACCTGCAGCATAAATCTTCATGGAGAGATAAGAAAAATCTCAAAAATTTGTGGCTGAGAAAGCATCTTATCTAGAGCAATGTTATTAACCCTTGTATACTGAATAGACTCCCCTATACTATATATTAGAAGAGTCCAATGTCAATTTTAGGTATGCCAGGCTATGTGGTTTAAATATTCCTAGAGAAAAATGGCTAAACTATCTGTAAACAGTGCAACATCTGATCTGGGTCTGCACTGTTTGCGAATTACCCTTTTGAGGGTCTCCAGACTACAATGGGTTAAAATCAAACAGAATGGAAAGTTAAAACTGACCAGCTACTTGATTGAGTTCTGGAAAGAACTTGAGTATTTGTAGATGATATTTCTCTTCTTCTTGTTCTTGGAACGTTCCAATAAAGTCTGACACCTGAAAATTGGTAGGTAAAAAAAAAAGTCAATATGAACAAAAAAAAAAAAAACTTGGTGAGGAAGAACGTTAACATTTTCTTTTTTTTTTTTGAGATAACCTGTAAATATTTTTTCAATGTTTACTCAAAAATGAAGCATTTCCACCCACTCAGCAACATGGTAAACTGTCCTAGTCCATAAAACTGGAAGGTAAACTGCAGAAAATAAGATGAAACAGAAGCTGAATATTTTCCTAATATTAATCCCAAAAATTCCTATGATCTAGACGAGTCCATGAGTTTGGAAAGCAGTGCATAACAAAACTCTCAAACAGAATACATCCCAAAGGAACAGTCTCATTACAGTAATTGTCCTAAAATGATGATGATGATGATGAACTCAGGTTTAACAATGCATCAACCCATGAAGGTCATTTGCAACAAAATGGTATATTAACTTGGTTTGGTATTGATATGGCTATAATGATAACAAGTCATATACGCATGAACATATAAAAATACAATAAGTTTAAAAATAAAAACTGTTATATTTTGTTAAAAAGATTAATGCATTTTACCATCATTAGCGTGTTATCAGTTGGTTTTGTTTGTGTTGAGGTTTTACGGCCCAGTCAACCCAATGGGGTCATGTTGAGCGCGGTCAGTTTACCTAACCACATGTTTACTGGGCAGGCTTAGTCCTCTAAGCGGTTAACCAGTATTGTGCACATTCTTTCGCCAGAAACTGACAACTGCCCTTCTTGAATCAGTGGAAGGGAGAGAATGACCGTAGAAAATATTTCACGATCAATCTCCACGAAAGATTGTTGCCGACCTCGGCGGGGGTTGAACCCGTGACCTCCTGGTCTCCAGTCAGATGGCGCATTCAACTGAGCCACCGAGGCGTTATCAGCTGGTACAATTTGAAATAAGTATCTCAAGTCATTAGTTTGAAGAAACTGACACCATACATGAGAATATTCCACGCAGTCTATCAGAAAGTGTTTTACCCTAAATGGCTCATTATAGCTTATGCAAAATGGCTGATCTTCTTGTTTGAGCAGATAAGAATGTGTGAGTCTAGTATGACCTATAAGTAGATGAGTAAGAACCACTTCCTCTTATGTTTGTCCAAAATGATATTCCAAGATAGTTAACCCATTGTATACGGAATAGACTCTCCCACACTATATATTGGAAGAGTCCAATTTCAATTTTAGGTACAACAGGCTATGAGATTTACATATTCATAGAGAAAAATGGCTAAACTGTTTGCAAACAGTGGAGACCCTGATCAGACGCCGCGTTCTGCAGCGTCTGATCTGGGTTTGCACTGTTTGCCAATTACCCTTTTACCGGTCTCCCAACTAAAATGGGTTAATATCTCAGAAACAAAATGAAGGAGCAATATTTCTGGACTTACATTATCTCCAGATTTGGGATCAAACAAACTGGCATATGAAGTTCCTGCTGCTACCCACACCGTCTTACTTCTTACAACATAACAGATACCAGACACGGTCGAGATAAAATTGTCTAACTTGTGGATTGGTTTACCGTCTGCAGTCCAAATTTTAACAGTCTTGTCAAAGGAACCAGTCAGTATCCTGAAATAACCAAGATGCAATATCATAGCAAAAGACAGCACTACATAAGAGGGGATATCATGACAACATTTTTATTTCTCCACAAAAATTTATGTTCTGGGTACTCATAAGTTTTGTGGAGTAATGATAAAAACTTGTAACTGTGTTTTCAGAGAAAAAAGATGTCCCACAATGTGAATTTTTAGTTTTTCTGCTGCTGTAACCTTGAAAATTAGTAAAGGTCACCAAAATCTAATCAGTTCTTTGTTATGTCCCAATTATATATCCATGAAAATTTGGTAAGAATCCAACTACTGGTTCACAAGATATTGTGCAGACAAGAAAGTGTCACGTGTCATGCCAGTGTCATACCAACGCCAACTGGATCCATACCAAAAATAATATCTCCCCCTCCCCATAGGTGGGATGGGAATAATATTAAGAATATTTGGTTGAAGAAAGTGCTTTATCTGGGGTTATGCGTAAACCTGTCTAAATCCATCTATTTTTGTGGATTTTATAGATGTGTAAACACCAGCAAATCACTCACAAACTTATTCCAAGCCCAAAATCCACCAAAATGAAATTTGTTTCTTATAATTCCAACTAGGTCAAAAATATGGGTAAATAGCTCATTTTAGATATCTGTGCGACAAAAATAGATCCAATATTCCTGCTCATTGGATAAATCAAACTCTGTTTTCAAATTGCTCTTATTCAATCAAATTGGAAATAATTGGATGACTGTTGAGTTAGAATTATAGAGTGTTAAGAGAAGGAAATTTTGCAAACTGCCATATTTACCCTACATATCTGGGCGCCACATCCCTTATTAATACTTATGCTAAAATTTAAGGGGACTGCATACACTTGTGAGATTTTCTGCCCTTTCTGACACGGCTTCCTATCATATTTACCCTAAGTATTCTGACACCTCAACTCCTTCCCATATCTGTTCTAAAATTTGAACAAGTACAATTTACCACCTGATGTTGAGTTTAAAAATTGCCTTATGAGTGGCAAACAGTGTAGACCCTGATGAGATGCCACATTCTGCGGCATCACATCCGGGTCTACACTGTTTTCTCAGGCCTGTCTATCCGAATACATATGGTAAATATGGTACTTGCTGTTCTGCACATGAAGCCCTTCCTGAAAAGGAGTCTACTCTACAAGGAAAGAATTTGCTCCCCTGGTGGACTCCTTTCCAGAAGGGAGACTACCATTTTAATAGGGCTGTCTCATTGGTATCAGTTGCCCTTTAACCCTTGTCTTGCTGAATAAATTAAAATGCCACACCCACTTCTAATTTTCAGCCAATCAGATTACTTGATCCAGATTTTTGATAGAAATTCACATATTTAATGACAAAAAAGTGCAGATCCAGATCAGTTGGCTTTTTCTTCAGAAGCCAACTGATCTGGATCTACACTGTTTGCTAAGACAGGGCATGTCATGTTCAGCAAGCGAAGGTTAACAATATCATTGAACTGTCTACTGATATGTCTAAAAAAAATGCTGGCTGAATGGAAAACAGAGCAGACCCCAGAATATCTGCTCCTCAAGAGCAGTTTGACTAGAGTTTGCACTGCTTGCTCAGATGAGCCATCTCATGACAAAACCAACAAAATGGCATGTGCACCCAACAAAGACTAAGATTAGCCTGGGCATCTGCCCAGTCTGATCAGAGTCTTTCCTGTCCACATGAAGACAGCTGGGTCCTTAGATGATCAGACTGGATGGATGCCCAGGCTGATCTAAGTCTGGATGCACATGCCATTCTGTTTGTTTTGTCATGAGATGGTTCAGATATGTCCATCTGAATATTTAACCCTTGTCCTGCTGAACCCGGATACACCCTGCCTTTGCAAACAATGTAGATCCAGATCAGTTGGCTTCTTCAGAAGCCAACTGATCTGGATCTGCACTGTTTGTCATTAAGTACGTGAATTTGTATTAACAACTTGGATCAAGTAATCTGACTGGCTGAAAATTAGAAGTGGGTGTAACATCTTAATTTACTTAGCATGACAAGGTTTGATTTAAACATAAGCTGTAACATAAGGAAATTACTTTCTGATATGTGCACCCAACATAGACTCAAGTCAGCCTGTATATCTACACAGTCTGATCATTGTCCGCTTGAAGAAGCTTTGCATCCTTGCCCATCCAAAATGTGCCCAGTGAAGATTCTGATCAGACTGCATGAATGTGCAGGCGGATTTGAATCTTTGCTTAGTGCATATGTCCGAAGGTATGTTTTCTGACACTCGAGCTCATATGGTAATTGTTGTGCAGGGGTAAGACAGAAAAAATTATATTACCAAGAGTTGTTCTCAGTATCTTTAGCCAGTAGAAGACAAGAGATTCCAGCATCATGTGCCTGTTCTATTCTGTAAAAAGTAATAGATAATTATGCATTAACATCTCTCCTTCTATACCTATCTACATGCTACACCGCAACCTCTTTATAACATTATTGCTGGGATCCAAAGCAAAAACTGTGCTAGCTTTACCCTTGTCATGTTGAATAAATTAAGATGCCATGCCCACTACTAATAATCAGCCAATCAGATTACTTGATCCGGATTGTTGCTATAAATTCACATACTTAATGGCAAAGAGTGCAGATCCAGATCAGTTGGCTTCTTCAGAAGCCAACTGATCTGGATCTACACTGTTTGCTAAGACAAGGCATGTCATGTTTAGCAAGAGAAGGGTTAACAACTGTGTTGTATCCAAGCAAAAATGTAAAGATTATATAGAAAAATGAGGATACATGACAAAAAAAAATTATAGATTATATAGAAAAATGACCAAAAAGGTACAAAAATGTATAGATTATATAGAAAATGACCACTGATACAAAGAAAAAAAATGTACAGACTATGAAAAATGACCATAAATGATATTTTTTTTCTATATGATTTATACACTGTTGTTAAGAACTTTGGAAGTCCACCTTTAAACTGTCTTATATCAAAACATTCCAAAGGCAACCTTTTTAGATATTTGTGGCGACTGCTTAAGCTAGCAGAAGTGACACAGGGATCACTTTCCAGCATCATCATTGGTGCTGGCGTCATCGGTGTCAACCATGTTAAGTCTGTGCATTTTGCTCTTTTTCTCAAAAACCAAGACTTCTAGG
Source organism: Anodontia alba (assembly GCA_964016985.1). Taxonomy (NCBI): domain Eukaryota; kingdom Metazoa; phylum Mollusca; class Bivalvia; order Lucinida; family Lucinidae; genus Anodontia; species Anodontia alba. The sequence continues at coordinate 101,799,007 of OZ024829.1, forward strand.
CTAATGAAACTTCATATATACATCTGCTATGATGTACCCTACTCACTGTCATCTACTGTTACTGGCCTTGACCTATTTTTTACACTTGGCTGAACAATGTTTAGTCTGTGCATTTATCTCTGTTTCTTGAACACCACCAATAGTCGTGAATTTCTTGTTATTATAAAGTGATTCCAGTGTAGTTTGTTTTCAATGTAATAAGAACTACACCACAACCTCTTTATAACACTATTGTTGGGGTCCAAAACATAAACCGTGTTGGATATACAGCCGTGTTATCTTCAAACAAAAATGTGTAGATTATAATGACCATTTATGGTCATTTTTCTAAATAATCTTTACATTTTTGGGATCCATCTTTGAACAGTGTTGTATCCAAAACCGTGTTATAATGAATCGTTTTATAAAGAGGTTAATGAGTATTTCTCTTAAATTTATCATTTACAATGTCAGATTCTTATTGCATATATGATGATAATATGTTGATATGAAGAGACAAAAATGCAAAGACAATAATGTAATATATACAACCAGACATATCAAACAGAAATTTTAGAAATTATAATTCGAAAATAATGATGATGATCATATATTACTGGTAAATATATGTAACTTTCAAATGTTAACCCTGGTCCTGTTGAACCGGAATATGCCCTGACTTTGCAAATAGTGTAGATCCAGATCAGCTAGCTTCTGAAGAAGCCAACTGATCTGAATCTGCATTGTTTGTCATTACGTTGTGAATTTGTATCAATAACCTGGACAGTTATCTGACTGGCTGACAATTAGAAGTGGGCATGGCATCTTATTTTAATCAGCATGACAAGGGAAAATAATTCTTGTTCTTACAAATTGGCTAGTATGTAATAACAATCAAAGCAATCTTGACAAAAACAAAAAAAAATGGCAATTTCTTCTGAATCAAAGAAAGCACCTACCCCTGCCAATATAAGCACTCATTCATCCTGCAAACTATTGTCTAAAGTTTTAGAAATTCTCTTTCAATAAAAGATGCCACTGATCATAATTTTGGGGTCATTCAAACCTTAAAGGGCATTCAAAATTGTTCCAGAATACATTATTTTTTTTTTTAACATTTTACTAAGAAAATAAGGTTTGACATTTTATCTGAATCATCTGCTAATTCACATGAAATGTCAAGCCTTATTTTCATATTTCATGTGAATCATCTGCCTAGCATATGTTCCACATGAAATGCTAAGCCTCACTTTCTTGGAAAATTAAATAAAAACACAAAATGCAGCCTGCAGTTGTTGTGACTGGTACTTTAAGGGTTTAACAATTTTTAGGTCTGAAGTTTTAGGGTGTTGGAAATTTCAGGTCCCTTTAAAAGCTCCATGTTCCTCAAAAACAGACATTTTCTTATCCAAAATAGGTTTAATAAATTGATATATGGTATTACTAATAAATTGATATATGGTATTAATACAATCATAAAATGTGGCACCTTACAGCCTGTAAAATTTCAGTAAGTCTCTCGTACTTGAAATGACAAGATTTTTTTATTGTATCTCTGAATTAATGTTGCCAACATTAATTCAGAGATACAATAGAAAACCATTTCATTTTTTGATTCAGTTCAAAATCAGAGACAAACTGAAAATTTACAGGCTGTCTGATGCCACATTTTATGATCGTATTAATACCATACAACAATTTATTAAACCTTTCTCAGATAAAAAAAAAATGTCTATTTTTGAGGTATATGGAGCCTTTAATGGTTCAGTGTTTTACGTCCCTTTCAACATTATTAAAGTCATATCGAGATGACTCAGGTTACTTTAAGTCTTAATTATACGACAATTTGTGCGTATGTTTGATGTGATCATGCATTATCCCACCCAGAACCATGGTATAATTGATTTATCACATTTTCATGCATACAGACCAGCCACATTATGAAATATTAAATGTTGAATGCTGGTAATTTTGGCTACTATGTGATAAATACTGTATTACACACTAAGAAAAGTACAGACTTACTCATTGATCACAGCTAGGCTATTATCACCAGTGAATGAGGAGTCATAAATAATCAACTTCTGATCATACCTGAAACAACAAAATTACTGATCTACAGCACAGCCAAACCAACAGAATACCATAGTGTAACAACATTATCTTAACTAGTCTGTGCATCGACACAAGCTGGATTTAACTGTGATATGTACACAGTTCCCAACATATGTTTTTATGGAGAGATAAGAAAAATATTATCAGGAGCTATGGAAAATAATATCCCCTTTGACCTCTGGCATGGGACTTAATTACCAGGGCCCAGTTGTTCAAAGCATCGTTAGCTTAACAAGCTCGTTAGGGGTCATTTCGTTAACTGTTTTAGTGGATACAATACACAATATTCTGATATTTTTTGCTGAAAAAATGTGAGTAGCTTTTGCACTGCAAAAGCTACTCACATTTTTTCAGCAAAAAATTTCAGCATATTGGCGTATCACGTAAATTTTAACGAATTGTTAACTAACGATGTCGTTAGCTTTGAACAACTGGGCCCAGAATTTCAGATACTTTCTTTGAATAGTGATTAATTGTCCCTCTCTGTAACTTACCCTGCTGAGTATGTCCGTGTGTCGGTACATATAATACATCTCACAATGTCAGTGTGTTCTTTAGCCAGGTGTAATATTCTGTTGTTAACCACATTACCACTTTCTTTATCTACAGAAATAACCAAAACATAAATAAAGCCTTGCTTTTTTATCTTCAATTTAACCCTTAAAGTGTTAAGCAAATTGTAGCAGACAACATTCTAAATCTTTTCATTATAGAGAAAATAAGGCTTGGCATTTCATGTGAATCATCTGCTGGGCAGATGATTCACATAAGATGTCAACAATTAAGTTCTCTGAAAAATACATGATAAACTAGACTATGTCCAAAGTATACAAATGCCCCTGCCCTTTGGACCCCTAGCCCCACCTAGGGTGCTACCTAGGGGCAACTATAGCAAAGAGTTGAGGGAGTAGGTCTGGATAAGTACTACTAAATAACATACAAAATTTCAACTTCCTAGCTTAAAAGGTACTCAAGTTATTACCTCCAAGAGAAATGTAGACATTAATGTCAGTGTAAAGAATGTAAACTTAAACATTTGTTAGACTCTGGTTACGAACGTGACATATGCATATATGGACATAACATCACAGTGAAACGCTATATGCCCCATTCCTGCCTTCAGCAGAACGGGGTATAAAAATCAAAATTCCATCTACTATAATTGTGATTAGAGCCAGTGTCAATCCTAGTCCTGCTGAATCCGGATATGCCCTGCCTTTCTGAAGAAGCCAACTGATCTGGATCTACACTGTTTGCCATTAAGTATGTGAATTTGTATCAACAATTGGATAAAGTAATCTGATTGACTGAAAATTAGAAGTAGGTGTGGCATCAAAATTTATTTACATGACAAGGGTTGATAATTTCAACTTCTTAACTTTATACACGGTTCACGCAATTAGTTGCTTGAAGGAAAGTTTTACACTTCAATGAAAACCACAGCAGGAATTCTTTGAATCTATTTTCCTTCCACTATCTCAAAGACTGACATTTTTGGCAACATTTGTAATGTTTCGAAAACAAAGTTGGAATTATAAGGAAGGAGTTTTATTTTTGTGGATATAACTGATGTGTAAACTCCAGCGAATCACTCGCAAACTGAATAAAGTCTGAAGGACTTTATGTTAAGTCTGCTTCATTTGCCACTAGCACTTTAAGGGTCAAACCTGATATTTACTTGCTTTATACAAGGATGTAAATAATACATTTCGAAGCTGCCCATCTACAATTAGGGTATATTATTTATATAATGATTCATTAACCTTTACCACTCTCTGGGCTAATTCAGCAGATGACAAAGTGGTGATATTTTTCTTATTTTTTCCAGAAAACAGGATTTGACATTTCATGCAAATTGTCTCCTGAGGAAACAATTAGCATCAAAAGTCAAATCCTGATTTTCCCAGATAACAAGACTTGATATTTCATGCAAATGGTCTCCACTGGAGACAATTTGCATGAAGAGTCAAATCCTGTTGTCAGTGAAAAATAAGACAAATATTTCGTGTCATCTGCTAAAACTTTTACCCAGAGTGCTAAGCGTTAAAGAGCATTTTGAGTAACCCTAACAATGATCACTTTCCTACTGAATGTAAAGTTTACTGAAAATGTTTACCCTCTACATTTGATTTCATTGTTCAAATTTAAAATTTCATTTTTTTCAATCCCTCAGTTTCAATTTCAATGCTGATTTTCAAACAAAACACATTTTCTCCTTCCTTCTTTTAAACAATACACAGTGCAAACTGGTAGCTCTAAATTAGAGAAGTGTACAGATACATGAAAACATGCTGATACTCATTAGAAGCAACTCACTGAAATAAGAACACATCAGTACATTATATAAAGTGGTGAAGTATGGATAAATATAGTTAAACCTCAATAACTCAAACATCTTTGGGACCTTGTGAATTTATTCTAAACATGGGTAGTTCAAGCTGCTGGGCCCAGTTGTTCAAAACTAACAATATCATTATTTAACAATTCGTTAAAATTTACATCTAGTGATACGCAAATATGCTGAAATTTTTTGCTGAAAAAATGTGAGTAGCTGAGTAGCTTTTGCAGTGCAAAAGCTACTCACATTTTTTCAGCAAAAAATATCAGAATATTTGTGTATTGAATCCGCTAAAATAGTTAACGAAATGACCCTTAACAAGCTCGTTAAGCTAACGACGCTTTGAACAACTGGGCCTTGAGCGTTAATCATAACGCCAGGTCAGAAGGAAAATGGATATAATTAAGGGATGTCTTTTCAATCTTCTGTATAATAATGGTATGTTGTGTGCTCATTAGTATCATCTCAATGAGGTGATTCTAATGAGTACACACAACATACATTTCATGATAACTTAAAAAATAAAAGCACCCCAAGCTTAATACCCACCATAGCAATTATTTGTTTATGTATTAAAGTTATCGCTGCAAAAATATCTGGAAAGAAAATGACGGAGAGATAGCTAACAATCCTACACCAGAATTTGATAATATCAATGGACAGATAACAATCCTAAACCAGATCTTGATAATATCAATGCATATAGCAAGTTTGGTTAAAAGGCTTTGTTATTTACTCAAGTTATCGTCCGGATACGAAAATATGGGTGTGTCTCGGGCAGATAACTCCAAAAAATTTGACGAAATTTGCCCATTAGCAATTCCAAAACAGATCTCCTTAAGGTCAATGCATATAGCAAGTTTGGTTAAAATCCTTTGTTATTTACTCAAGTTATCATCTGGAAACCAAAATATGGGCATGCCTCAGGCAGTTAACTCCGTAAAAATTTGACAAAATTTGCCCATTAGCAATTTCAAACCAGATCTCCTTAACGTCAATATATATAGCAAGTTTGGTTAAAATCCCTTGTTATTTACTCAAGTTATCGTCCAGAAACGAAAATATGGGCCTGTCTCGGCCAGATAACTCCGTAAAAATTTGACGAAATTTGCCCATTAGCAATCCAAAACCAGATCTCCACAATATCAATGCACATACCAAATTTGGTGAAAATCCATTGATATTTATTCAAGTTATCATCCGGAAACAAAAAACAGATGGACGGACGTACATATGACGGACGGACAGATGGACAGACACATGGACATCCAACGTGAAACCATAATACCCCACCACTATTGTGTGGCGGGGTATAAAAATCACTAAAATATCCATAAATATTTAATTTCTTGCGCTATAAAGAGAATTTCCTTGGGACTCAAAAACGAGTTTGAATTAGTCATTTTAAACAAGCCATCGGCTTCAACCTAATTCAACGTATTCAACCTAATTACCGCACATACCCCTATAAGCGCACAGTCAAGCAATTCCGTAGTCTTCAGATTCCAGCCAGTGTACTTTTTGTCTGTTTCTTTTTAAAGGCATATGTTGTGGGTACCCATTTGAATTGCATCAAATGGTTACCCACAACATATGCCTTTATAAAGAGAAGGAAAAACACATTGCATAAGCATCATTAGATAAGTACTTCATTGATCTTTTATTATGTCAATTCTTAGTATAGGTAGATACATATTTTACCACAAGTTTTCCCAGTAATTATGAAAAGCCTAAGCACACGGTGTGGTAATTAGGTCCAATACGGTATTTGCGGTTTTACTGTATATGCGTTTGTTTGTTTGTGTTGAGGTTTTACGGCCCATTCAACCCAATGGGGTCATGTCGAGCGCAGTCAGTTTACCTAACCACACGTTTACGGCAGGCTTAGTCCTCTAAGCGGTTAACCGTATTGTGCACATTCTGACAACTGCCCTTCTTGAATCTGCGGAAGGGAGAGAATGACTGTAGAAAATATTTCACGATCAATCTCCACGAAAGAATGTTGCCGACCTCGGCGGGGGTTGAACCTGCGACCTCCTGGTCTCCAGTCGGACGAGCCACCGAGGCCGGCTGTATATGCATAACTGTGATACTTACTTTCATCTAGTGCATACACCCTAATTCCACCATTAACACCACAGACTAGCTGGTACCTCCTCAGGTTGATTGCCATACAATATACAGGAACACCAATCTGGAACCAGAAAATACTTCAGTTATCTTAACCCTAGTCCTGCTGAACCCTGATACACCCTGACTTTGCAAACAGTGTAGATCCAGATCAGTTGGCTTCTGAAGAAGCCAACTGATCTGGATCTGCACTGTTTGTCATTAAGTATGTGAATTTGTATCAACAACCTGGATCAAGTAATCTGATTGGCTGAAAATTAGAAGTGGGCGGGGCATCTTTAATTATTCAGCACTTGGCTAATGAGAGAGTGAGACAGGGACGCCACGTTTGATTATTCCTAAGATGTATGTCATCAGTTTGGTCCTGTGAACCAAAGTTTAACACCTGTAATTCATCTGTTACCATGTACTCCTTCTCAGTAGTCATCCACTGAATACGCAGTCAGTGTCAGGAATACCTATGGTTGACCCACTGCATATCAGGTAGTAGTCCAGCTATGAATCAGGTCCATCAGACATCAACAAGTCCAAACTGGACAATTACAGGACAAGGAAAGCATGAGTTCTGAACAAAACACATACCAGCACATAGCTAACATACATCCAACAGGTGCTTTTGTCCATTAAAGTCCATTTGAGCACATTCTCTGAATGAAAAATGGACAAGAAATGCATATGGATGGAGATAAATGGATTGAAAATTTTATTCTCTTTCAGACATCCATTAATATATGGTAAGATGTGACAGGTACTTTAGGATAAAATTTACCCTAGTATAGTATTGCTTACACCTGAACACATGGTTCGGTAGTTCAGAAAAGAAATTAAACAGAGCAAAGCCATTACTGTTAAAACTGACAAAAATTAACCCATTTATGCCTAGCGTCCTATAAAAGGGACAGAGGAAAAACAGTGTAAACTCAGATCAGATGCCACAGAATGCGGCATCTGATCAGGGTCTACACTGTTTGCATTAAATACAGGAATTTCTTTAAAACATGGTATTAACAAAAATTAACCAGACACCCCTTATATTGAAAATGGACTGATCTGAAGTGAAGGTAGAAGAATCCAATTGGCATAAATGGGTTAAACACATCTGAACTGAAATCAATAATATAAATGAAGAACATTTGAGATGTAATCTGGGAAACTATACTTTTAGACATGCAACCAGTAAAGACAGGACAGTCAGTACATCCACAACAGTTTAAATCAATCATCAATGTCTGTCTGAAGAAACCTTGGCTCTAACCTATCCAAACAACGCTCAGCAAATAATAATCAGACTGCGATGATGAGCAGACTGATCAGTCTTCACTAAAGGTATGCATGTCCAAAGGTACACTTATTTCATATTGAATCTCATTTATTTATATATAAAGTTTACAACACTTTAACCCTGGTCATGCTGATCCCCAATATACCCTGCCTTTGCAAACAGTGTAGATCCAGATCAGTTGGCTTCTGAAGCCAACTGATCTAGATATGCACTGTTTCTCATCAGGTATGTGAATTTATATCAACAACCTGAATCAAGTAATTTGATTGGCAGAAAATTCAGAAGTGGGTGTGGCATCTTAATTTATTCAGCATGATAATGGTTAATCAAAATGAGTAAAGGAAATCAATATTGTAAAGTTGTAAACATTAACTTTCTCTTATAGACAGACCAAATTAACCTGTCACTTTGACCTTTATATTTACTATTCTCTAGGATACATTCACAGTTCAATTTAGGCATGGCAGTAAGAAAATCCTACATACCATGTGAGACAGGTCATTGCTCCCCTATAAAGGTAATACTTGTTTACACAGTAAACATATCTTATGTGTGAGCCAGCGCACAACAAAACCTACAAAATGACATGTGCGCCCAGCGAAGACTCAGATCAGCCTGGGCATCCGCCCAGTCTGATCAGTCTTTGCTGTCCACATGAAGAAAGCTTAGGTCCTTAGCTACCCGTTGAGCGCACAGCAATGACTCTGATCAGACTGGGCAGATGCCAAGGCTAATATGGGTCTTTGATGGGCACACATGCCATTTTGTTGGTTTTGTTGTGTGCTGGCTCATATTATAATCAAAAGGTCATAATAAAAGGTCAGTTTGATCGGCTTGTACTTGAGTATAAAAATTTTTCTAGAAAAGAAGTGTGGCAGAAGTGTCTTCGATCATGTGTGTATATAAATGGCAGAGACATGCAGATATTGACCTGAGTATAGAGCACCTGCCGCAGAAACAGCACATCTCCTGATAAGATGCCTTATTTCAACCAAAAATTCTTGATATTTTTTCTTATTTCTCTTTTTTTTCTTAATTTTCCACAAAAAATATAAGAATATGTTGTGGGTACTCGTTAGAAGTGCCTCACTGAGGCACTTCTAATGAGTACCCACAACATATGTTTTCCAGGACAAATAAGAAAAATATTTTTCTGATAGCCCTCTCTTATCTTGAGCTATGTTGTTGGTACTTAAGGAATGCTCCTAGATGAACTTACCGATATTCTATCATAAACTCCTCCACCAGAAGCCCAAGCTATTATATTTCTGTCATTTGCAGACGATAACATCAACTTGGCATCAGCCCTAAAACAAATTATTCTGTGTGAAAAAAAAGACAAACAAATTTGATTTCTAAAATTTCAACACTGACTAAAAAAAAAAACAAAAAAAAAAAACGGGGCCCAGTTGTTCAAAGCATTGTTAGCTTAACAAGCTTGTTAGTGGTTAAAATGTTTACTGTTCTAGTAAGTACAAATATCTAATTCACAGTTATTTTTGCTGAAAAAATGTGAGTAGCTTTTGCAAATGCAAAAGCTACCCTCATCTTTTAAGCAAAAATATTATATATATCATATTTAATATATGTCATATTTAATGATCAAAGTTTTAACAATACGTTAATTAACAACATCGTTAGTTTTGAACAACTGGGCCCAGAACTTTTTACGATTTGAAACTTCAGATCATTTACCACTTTTACATTACCAGACTGAACTACCCTCCATATACAAGCAAAATCTTAGACATTCATTTATAAGCATTCTATATTTGTAAATAACATACATTCAGAACCCAAATAATTTACTGTGAAGTTCTGTAAGTAACAAGCATTAAGGACCCAACCAACCTAGAGTAAAGTTCTGTAAGTAACAAGGATCTAGGATCCAGTAAATGTAGTGTAAAGTTCAGTAAGTAACAAGTATTCAACCTGGTGAAAATTTCATTAAGTAACAAGCATTTAAGATAAACAAGCATTTAAGTATTCAACCTGGTGAAAATTTCATTAAGTAACAAGTATTTAAGATCTAATCACCGTAATGTGAAGTACAGTAAGTAACAAGTATTGAGGCCCCAATCAACCTAGGTAAAGTTCAGTAAATAACAAGCATTGAGGATCCAACCACCATAGTGTAAAGTTCAGTAAGTAACAAGCATTTTGAGGATCCAATCAACCTAGTCTTAAGTTTAGTAAATAACAAGCACTGAGGATCCAATCACCATAGTGTAAAAGTTCAGTAATTAACAAGCATTGAGGATCCAAACAACCAATAGTACTGTAAGTAACAAGCACTGAGGATCCAATCAACATAGTGTGTAGTTCTGTATCAAGCATTAAGGCCTAACTAACCTTGAGTAAAGTTCTGTAAGTAAAAAGCACTGAAGACCCAATCTGCCTAGTGTAAAGTTCTGTAAGTAATAAGCATTAAAGACCAAATCACTGTAGTGTAAAATCAGTAAGTTGCAAGTATTGAGGATGCGGTTCAATCTGGTGAAAATTCTTTAAGTAACAAGCATTGAGGACCCAATCAACCTAGTGTAAAGTTCAGTAAGTAACAAGCATTGAGGATTCAAACACTGTAGTGTAAGGTTAAGTAAGTAACAAACCTTGAGGATCCAATCAACATAGAATAAAGTTCAGTAAATAACAAGCATTGATGATCCAATCACCATTATGTGAAGTTCAGTAAGTAACAAGCATTTAGGATTCAAACACCATAGTGTAAAGTTCAATTAGTAACAAGCATTGAGGATCCAATCAACCTAGAGTAAAATTTAGTATGCAGCAAGCATTAAAGATCTAAACAACATAGTGTGAAGTTCTGTAAGTAACAAGTATTGAGGACGGGTCACACGAATCACCGAAATACCGGAATACTACCGAAATACCGGAATACCCGTGAAAAATATGGGTATACCTGTGAAAGATACCTATTAAAGACACCAATATTGGCTTTAATTAATCAATTAAGTAATAGTATGTCAGCCTAATGAAAAAGGGATAATACTTTAACCTAAAGTAATTTGCAAATTGTCTTTGAAGTGTTTTTTTGTTTTTTTTATTTGAAGATATTGTTGATAGTCCGCTAAATCAGGGCCGGAATACCCGTGAAAAATGTGAATTACTTACACTTCAAACGAAAAGTACATACAGTATAGCTCAGGTAAAAGAACCAAAAAAAAAAAAAAAAAAAAAACTAAAAAAAAAAAAAAAAAAAAAAACCCACTTTACCCCGAATATCGGCGTTTTGCGGACTTCCAAAAACACTCGGAATCAAACCGAGTAAACGTAATATTCGGCAGACAGCACTCGCAAGTCCGCGCAAAGTATGTGTTATGCAGAGTTGTGCGAAGTTACTCGGAATCGTAATGTTGTACCCGGAGACAATACTTCTCGCGAAGTTATGCGAAATTCCTCGGAGTAATTTGACTAAATCCCTGTCCCTTTTTTTATTTATTTAATAAATAAGTTTATTTAGACATGTTTTTAAAAAATATATTTATTTATTTATTTTTCCACCATATAGAACAGTCTGCGTGAAGGTTATATCGTCTACGCTCATGCGGATGGGCAGGTTGATCTGAGTCTGCGCTGGTCGCAAAGGTCTTATCCCAAAAGTGTTTTCCAAATTTCCGCATTCTGATTCACCAAAATTAGGTAAATTCCCTTGTTTTCTTAAAATATTAACCAATGCTGCCTTGTTCCCTGAATATATTTGGGTGCTCCCTAGGTCCAAAGAAAACCCCGGTAGCCCCATTCACTGTTCGAGCAAGTAACAAGGGCCTCAACAACACTCCATATGAAAAAGTACCGGATTCTTCGGCTTAGTCTACTCCGGCCACATAAGTGGGTCCGGCATGGTCATTTTTACTTAATATGCTGTAGAAAACAAAACAAAAACATGAAAATCACAAAAATCACAAAGAGAATCAAACATCTGCCCCCAATCGACGAATTACATATTTATATTTGGTATTCCTGTAACTGCCTCTTCCCATGCAACAACCGCACGTGCTCAATATAAATGACGTTCTATGGTAAAAGACCGGGAAATTCTCACTCGCGTGCAGCAACCGCACGTGTCAATATAAATTTACTTAAAGGCGCGCTTCTGCTATCAAAGAGGCATTGAATCAATAAGGCAGCCCATGTGAAAAGGGTGTCTGTCACACAAAAACAAGGGGCAAGAGAGGCTAATGACAATTCAAATGAGTGAGTGAGTTTTTTATGTCCCCGTAACAGCTAGGTCATAGGGAAATGTGGACCATGGTTAAAAGTTCCATATTAAAGGCTTGAGAAGCCTGGGATCGAACCCATGACCCTGGGTGACAAGGCGAGCAGCTTTACCACTGTAACACACCACCGAGGCACCATTTCCCAATATATCATGATACTGTTTCAAGAAAATATCTCAAATAGTTTTCAAGTTACAGAGTGGACAAAAATATATTACAGAAATCGTGCACTAAAATATTTTCGGCGTTCAAAGGGCCTTACCTCCAAAAGTAGGCTCTATCGTCAAAGTATATGAACTGTTGAAATGATTAATAGCTTATGAATAAGCCCACCCCGGAAAAGTGTGCGGGCTCGACAAGTGCATAGTGTTGACTGGGCCGTTTTTTTTACTCCAGTTCAAACCAAAATTACCTCGGTACAAAAGTATGATTTTCAATGTTCTTACAATGAACCGGACGACAAAACAGCCTATACTACTAACGTACTATAGTACAATGTACGTGCGACCAGCAAAGACTCAGGTCAGTCTGTGCATCGACCCACTATATAAAGCAAGCTTCTTGGATAGCCCAGAGTCTGAAGAAGGTGCATACTGTACGATCAGCGATGGATCTGATCAGAATGTGATGTTACAGTCATACTGTTTATCCCGCTTTGTACATCCTGGCTATCGAAGGTAAATACGATCAGCGAATGCTCTGATCAGAACGTGCAGTTGTGCAGATTGACCCGAGTCTTCGCTCGTCGCACGTTTCGTTAAACCCATAGACTGTATGTGGTACATATGATTAGCGAAGGCTCTGATCAGACTACTGATGTGCAGGCTCAGAATGTGCAGGCTGATTCGTCTCTTCGTACGTTATTATAGGTTTTGCCATGCACAGACCCATGCGCGATTTGTTTGTGCAAACCATAACGCTTAACATTCTAGGTAAAGTTTTCAACAGACGACATTTTGAAATATTTTTATCATTCTTCCAAGAAAACGGGATTTGCATTTCATGCAAATTGTCTCCATTGCATGAAATGTCAAATCCTGTTTTCTTGGTAATAAAACAAATAACAATTTTTTTTTTCTCTTTTTTGTCGTCTGCTGAATTAGCCCAGATAGTGGTAATTCGATACCCTCGAGCACCAAGTGTTGTGTCTTTGAGCAAGACACTTTATCCTTGTATCTTAGTATTAGTTCTACCCAGGAGGACGCTGCCTGGAATGTCTGCGAAGGCATATGGCAATATTTTGCGAAGATGCTTTCCCGCCAATGCTAGGTTTATACATGCGTCTCTTTTACTTGTTAAATAAAATACGGTCTTGGTTTTGCATATCGAATGTTGAAGACACAAAAACAGAACACTTTACATGGAAACGAAAGTTCTGAAGATTGCTCTATAAGCCAATAAAGATAATGTTATTAATGTATATACTGAAAGAGAATAACATAACAATATTCATTTGTACCCTGGTAAATGCGGGGTAATCTCCTCACACTGCAAGGTTTTATTCTTTTAAGGGAGCTAACTGCAACTGACTATTAAAAGGGAGTTAACTGCAATTGCTTTACGAGGTATGCCCATGCGAAACGGGATAGGGAATAGCATTTTTTACGAATCGCGCCAATAAAGAGGGGTCATGCTTATAAAATAAGCGTTTAACCAGTACACTGAACCCTCTTCCTCCAGAAACTTGTAACTGCCAATCTTGAAGCAGTGGAAGAAGCCATATAATTATATTATATTTAAAATAATATTCATACAAGTTCCATGGATGTAAGGGTGACGTAACTCATCATGATTGCATTGGTTGTTTAATCTGCGTAAGTTTCAAACATGCGTAAATGATTAACTTTCTGTGTGTCATGTTTGAGACTTACTTCTGGCCATATATTTCTTTTATATACATCATACATAACTAAATCAATCGGAACAAATTGTTCACTCAATTGATAAATATTTTATACAAAAAGTCAATATGTACTTTTCGTTTGAAGTGTAGGTAATTCACGTTTTTCACGGGTATTCCGGTCGTATTCCGGCTCTGATTTAGCGGACTATCAACAATGTTTTCAAATAAAAAAAAAACTTCAAAGACAATTTTGAGGTAAAAATATTATCCCTTTTCCATATTACTTAATTAATTAAAGCCAATATTGGTATCTTTCACAGGTGTCTTTCACAGGTATACCTATATTTTTCACGGGTATTCTGGTGTTTCGGTGATTCGTGTGACCGTTGAGGACCCAATCAACCTAGTATAAAGTTCTGTAAATAACAAGCACTGAGGCCCAACCAACTCAGTGTAAAGTTCTGTAAGTAACAAGCATCAAGAATCTAATCAACCAAGCATAAAGTTCAGTAAGTAACAAGCATTACGGTTTCAACCAACCTAGTGTAAAGTTCAGTAAGTAACAAGCATTATGGGTCCAACAAACCTAATGTAAAGTTCAGTAAGTAATAGGCATTGAGGATCCAACCTACATAGTGTTAAGTTCAGTAAGTAATAAGCATTAAGGATCCAAACAACCTAGAGTAAAGTTCAGTAAGTAACAAGCATAATGGGTCCAACCAACCTAGTGTAAAGTTCAGTAAGTAATAAGCATTGAGGATCCAGCCTACATAGTGTAAAGTTCAGTAAGTAACAAGCATTAAGAATCCAAACAACCATGTGTAAAGTTCTGTAAGAAACATGCTTTAAGGATCCAACCACCCTTGTGTAAACTTCTGTAAGTAACAAGTACTAAAGACCCCATCAACCTAGTGTAAGATTCTGTCAGTAATGAGCATTAACCCTTAAAGCGCCAATCACAACAATTGTCATCTGCTTTGTCTTCTGCTTGTGATTTTAAAAGTCATTTCTGCAAACAGTGTTGACCCAGATCAGACTGCTCCTTTAGGAGCAGTCTGATCTGAGTCTTCACTGTTTGCCGGTGTGCAAAAAATAGCTTTGAGAAGTTTGCAAGAATATTCAGCAGACAACATTTTAAGATGCAGTTTTTCTTGGCGCTTTAAGGGTTAAGAACTTACTCAACCTAGTGTATAATTATATAAGTAACAAGCACTGATGAGCCAATCAAACTAGTGTAACATAAGTCTCCTTAGAATTCAGTTTCTATGAGATGTCAAAGCCTAGTTTCTGGAAAAAAATTAAAAAGAAAAAAAAGATCAATTTGTTGTCTGCTGAATTTGCCCATAGTATGCTAAATGTTAAACACTACTCCCTGAACAAATATTTTTCATTATTAAACTTTAGCATGCTGAGTAAAAATTTCAGCGGACTACATTCTGAGATATTTCTCTTATTTTTACCAGAAAACAAATTGACATTTCATTAAAATTTTCATCCCAGGATACAAATTGTTTTGCATGAAATATCAAATGCTATTTTATGAGAAAAATATCAATTTGTCACCAGTGGAATTCGGTCAGAGAATGCTAAACTTTTAAGGTTAAAGTTTTTATAAACATAAATATAATATACAGCAATATTTGGATAAAGAACTTCTGAAGTATTTCTTTATAATATTTGATTATGCCAATTTCATTGTAATTTATAACTTTCATTAAAGATAGTGTATTCAAGGCAGATGTTTAAATGAAAAGAAAGTAGATCTGATTAACGCTTAACACTCTGGGTAAACTTTTCAAGAGACAACATTTTTTAAATATGTTTCTTAATTTTCCCAGAAAACACGATTTGACTTTTCATGCAGATTGTCTCCACTGGCAATTTCCATGAAATGTCAAATTCTGTTTTCTGGGGAAAATACCACCAATCTGTCATCATCAGAGAGTCCAAGCAGTTGCCTAACAGTAAAGTGAAAAGTTTTTGAGTAACAGGAAGCAAAAATTATTTTAGGACCAATTTAGCAGTAAAGCTCAAGTGTACACTGCTCTCTAATTGTTTCATTTTCATAGAAAGTAGAAATTCTCACCAATATAAGAAATCTGTAATCCATCCTTTATGCTCATTAGCAGTGGAAACTAGCTTCCCACTTTCAGATTCCCAAGTTTTAATACAACCATCTGAAAAATACAAAACAAATTCACCTTTGTTAGCAATCAAGATTAACACATTTTAGTTGGAAAACCCTAAATTAGTATAGTAATATAGTATTATATAGTAATTGGCAAACAGTGCAGACCCAGATCAGACACCGCAAAATGTGACATCTGATCAGGGTTGACATTGTATGCATTAAATACAGGAATTTGAATAAACAAAGTAAATAATTTTGTATAGTAAATCAACACCATTTTTTTTTTTTTAATAAAACATAGTAGTAATAAAAACTAAGCAGATGCCATGCTGTTGGAAATAGACCAGTTCAAAGAGTTGTAGTAGAAGACACCACAATGTAAATGGGTTAATGGAGCAAGGATTTATGCAAATACTGACAAAATTATTTGACTGGGAAATATAGCGCAGGGTCAAACAAGAGTTGTCAGAAGACAACACAGCTCGCCAGAAAGGGCTGATCGGATAAAAAAACAATTTCTAAATATTAAAGATTAAATGCAGAACTTAAACGTAAACATAGCTGTAAATGACAGAGTATGACTATGATGTCCGAACAACGTCAAACTGAGAGATGGGGTATATGCAATTGAAATGTCTTCCCTTAGGTTGGTGTCGACAAAATATGAAAGCTATATCTTGCATGCTGAATCCCTAAGGTTGGTGTGGACGAAAATGTGAAAGCTAAATCTTACATACTTCAGCAGTCATGTACACTTTTCAAAACTTAAACACAGCTGTAAATGACTAAGTATGACCTGACCTTGACCTAGGCAGCACGTCAAGCTGAGGAGGGGGTGTGTACTATTGAAAGATCTTACCCTAAGGTAGGTGTGGGCCAAATATTAAAGTGGTATCTTGAATACTTCAGCAGTTACGAACACTTTTCAAAACCTTAACACAGAACTCAAACATAGGTTGAAATGACAAAGTATGACCTGACCTTTACATAGGCAGAAGATCAAACTGAGGAAGGGCTGTGTGCTATTGAAAGGTCTAACCCTTAGGCTCAAATATTAAAGCTCTATTTTGAATACTTCAGTAGTTATGTACACTTTTCAAAACTTAAATGCAAAACTTAAACATGGGTGTAAATGACGAAGTAAAAACTGACCTTGACCTATATAAAGGGTCTAATATGGGGATGGGAGTGTATGCTATTGAAAGGTCTTACCCTAAGGTAGGTGTAGGCCAAATATGAAAGCACTATTTAAGGTACTGTTTAAGGTACTTAAACAATTAAAAAACTATACAAACCTTTAAAAACTTAAATATTATGCTAATGCGGACAACTGGGTGACAACATAAGCTCTCCATGTATCAATACTTTCGGTTGAAAAAAGTGCCCTATTTGGAGCTATAATTAGCTATAATTAGGAATTCAAGATTTGATCTGAAATGCATATCAGTCCCGGCAAGCTAGAAATGACACTTGTTTGAGTCCAATTATTGTAAGGGAGAAGCACATGGCATGTTAGATGCTTGTAATGTTGATGTCCAATGGTAAAGTTATTAGACTGTGAAGAATAGGTCATGGTCATAAAAATGATGCTGCTCTGTTTGAGTCCAAAGAAAATGTATGCCTTATAAGATGATTGCAAGTGCAACAGATGTTCAAATAGGAACTTGACCATTAGAGGGTCAAATTGTTATGTTCGTACAAATGCACAGAAGGAAAAATAAAAGCATATATTGCACCTGCCTGCTAATTGCAGGTGCAACAATGATAGCTACTGGGTAACACCTTTACCACATTCTGGGCATATTTAGCAGACAACAAATTTATATTTTTTGCTCTCCAGGACTATGTCCCTGGAGAGCTTATGTTGTCACCAAGTTGTTGGCATCAGCGTTTATTGGCATCCGCGTTCGCGTCGGTGTCTGCTTCGGCATCCGCATCCACATTAGCAAAATGTTTAAGTTTTCAAAAATGTGCATAATAGTTTTTTAATTGTTTAGGTTACTGTTTTCATATTTGGCCTACATCTACCTTAGGGTAAGACCTTTCAATAGCTTACACCCTCATCCCCAAGTTACCCTTTACGTAGGTCAAGGTCGGTTCTTACTTTGTCATTTACACCCATGTTTAAGTTTTGCGTTTAAGTTTTGAAAAGTGTACATAATTAACTGCTGAAGTATTCAAGATAGAGCTTTAATATTTGGCCCACACCAGCCTTAGGGTTAGACCTTTCAATAGCACACACCCATTTCTCAGTTTGACCTTCTGCCTAGATAAAGGTCAGGTCATACTTTTCATTTAAACCTATGTTTGAGTTCTGCAAGTTTTGAAAAGTGTTTGTAACTGCTGAAGTATTCAAGATTCCACTTTAATATTTGGCCCACACCTACCTTAGGGTAAGACCTTTCAATAGTACACACCCCTTCCTCAGCTTGACGTGCTGCCTAGGTCAAGGTCAGGTCATACTTTGTCATTTACAGCTGTGTTTAAGTTTTGAAAAGTGTACATGACTGCTGAAATATGTAAAATATAGCTTTCATATTTCGTCAACATCAATCTAAGGGATTCAGCATGCAAGATTTAGCTTTCACATTTGTCCACACCAACCTAAGGGAAGACGTTTCAATGGCATATACCCAATCCCCCAGTTGGACATTCTTCTGAAATCATAGTCAGGTCATACTCTGTTATTTGCAGCCATGTTTAAGTTTAAGTTCTGCATTTACTCTTTAATATTTAAAGATTGTTTTCTTATCTGATCAGCCCTTTCTGGTGAGCTGCGTTTTCTTCTGACAACTCTTGTTCTTATTTTTCCTAGACAACAGGATTTGATATTTCATGCAAGTTTTCTCCAATGGAAACCTTCACTTATGAGGCAACAATAAGTCACAAACTATGCAAGAATATTTTATTTGATACTTTCAAGAAATATGTTTTGGATATTTGTTAGAATTGCCTCAGTGAGGCAATTCTAACAAAAATCCAAATAATAATATTTTCTATGAGGAAATAAGAACAAAACAAGACTTTTACATATCGATCTGCTCTGTACAACAGCAAATTAATTTTAATGGCAACATCTTTGGGAACAAATGCTGTCCTTGTAACAAGAGATGACTGTATATTCAATGCAGAAAGGTTCAAGGAAATTCTGCCAATAAAATTCTGCCAAAGTCAGTCATTGCCCAACTTTTAACCCTTATCCTGCTGTCTGCACATATTTATTTCCCCCGGGGCTAGGCCTACTTGAGAACATGACAGAATCCCAAGAACAGGCTTACTCCTTTAAGTTCTCCTACAGTGAAGGGAATGTAGGTTAACACAGACTTATACTTGTCTGCACTCAAAATCAAACAATAATGCCCACATTTTCACCTTATCCCTTAATTTTCTTCTTAAAGTATTTATAGCAAACACAATTTTGTCATGTGAATACTATCACGTGGAAGTCATGGGATCATGGCAGTTCCCTTATGTGAAAGATACTTTATCGGGACACCATGTGTGCAAAGTTGAATAAAAATCCACCACAAGGTAAATAATAGTTGCTCAGAAAAAAAGACCCTTCTAAAATCTCAGATCAAAAAAAAAAAAACAGCAGGATAAGTGTTAACATTAATTAGGCATAGCTACAGATAAGGGGGGAATATTTTTCTTATTTCTCAATGAAAACATAACATGTTGTGGGTACTCATTAGAAGCTCCTCAATGAGGTGCTTCTAATGAGTACCCACAACATATATATTTGTCCAAAAAATAAGGAAACTACTTGTATCAATACTTTCGGTTGAAAAAAGTGCCCTATTTGGAGCTACAATTAGCTATAATTAGGAATTCAAGATTTGATCTGCAATGCATATCAGTTTCTATCCATCAAAATCTTGCATTGAACTTGATAATCCTGTCTTTGTATATAAAATTGTACCTGTATGCCACCAAATTTATCTTTCAAACCTCTGTTCAGTTTTATAGTATGTTAAGCGGTCCCATTTCAAAACAATTGAAAATGTTCATAGACAAGTTTGATAAATTACCGGTAGTTGCAAGAACAATGCACATTTTGTATGGACAAAATTAGATATCAATAACTGCTCGTTTAGGCAACTGAGACAAAAATATGTCTTTATCTTCATAGGCTCGGGTGGGCTTGGTTTTACAAATTTAAACAACAAATTCAAGGACAAATGTACAAATATAATACATCCATAATTATGAATCATATGAAGCAAATGAAAGAATTCAAACATAGTTCACGTTTCTGTGGCTAGAACTTTTTTATAAGACTACTTGAACAAAGAAAGAGTAGATATACTAAGGTTAAAAAAACTCCTTTTTCAAGGTCATGTTAAAATAAAATTCAGGAAGAAAATTTTAATATGGTCCATGTCCTATAATTTCGTACACCAAAGTGGCTGACAAAATGGAATGTGCAAACAGTGCAAACCCAGATCAGACTGCTTCTGAAGGAGAAGTCTGATCAAGGTCTACACTGTTTGCCAATTCACTATGTACTTTAAGAAACAACTGCATAAAAAAGCAAAATTTATGGAATAAAGTGTTCAAAATTTTAGGACGCTTACCATTTTAACAATAATGCTGGGATCTATAAAGTAATAACTGTGTTATATTAGACATAGAATACAACTTAATATAGCCATGCATAAATTAAGATGCCACACCCAATTCTAATTTTCAGCCAATCAGATTACTTGATCCAGATTGTTGATATAAATTCACATACTTAATGGCAAACAGTGCAGATCCAGATCAGTTGGCTTCTTCAGAAACCAACTGATCTGGCTCTACACTGTTTGCAAAGGCAGGATATATCTGGGTTCAGCATGACAAGGATTAAAACCCTTTAACCAAAAACTTCAATACAGTCCAACTTCAATGGCTCACAAACAACTTTAGAACCATGGAAATTTGTTCTAAACATGGTAAATAGTTTGAGCCACTGAGGGTTAATCAAAGTGCCAGGTCAGGAGGCAAATGTAGATAATTTAGAGATGCCTTTTCAAATCTTCTTTAAAATAATGGCATGTTGAGTATACTCATAAGAGTCACCTTGATGAGACAATTCAAATGAGTACACACAAGATACATTTTCATGATTAAATCGAAAAAATTCCTAAAATATCCCTTAATATTTGTTTTCTTGAGAAATCAGAAGGATTTCCCTGGGACTCAAAAAACAAGTTTGAATCATCCACAGTAAATAAGCCATTGGTGTTTAATGGGCCACTGACATTTTACTACACATCTAGAGGCATTCATGAGACACAGAATTTTAGAACTCTTTAACACTTAGCAATCTGGGTAAAATTTTCAGCAGACAACATTTTGAAATATTTTTTCTTATTTTTTCAGGATTTGACATTCCATGCAAATTGTTAGGAGACAATTTGCAGGAAATGTCAAATACTGTTTTCTAGGAAAAATAAGAAAAATACTATCATTTTGTCGCCTGCTGAAAATGCCCAGAAAGTGGTAAAGGTTAACCAATAACTTCAAAGTAAAATTTCACAATGTCCTTTGATCTCAAGATCAATGATGCTGGTGGGGCCTATGCTGAATAAAACCTTGAGCCAAAAGTTAGCATCAATCCAAGTATCATCTATTAAAACCCATCTTGGTGTATGACTCCTTTCTCAAAGGTGGATACATCTAAAATAAAGAAGTTGCTTGTAGGGGCTGGTAAATATTTTAAGGACAGAGTGATCTTCCTTGAATATATATAAAATTTGGTTGTGGAAAACATTCAAACCATCAATAAAGTTATCAAATCTTAGCATTCTGGGTGAAATTTTCAGCAGACATGTTGAAATTCTTCTTTGAAAAAAAAAAAAAAAATGAGTGGCATTTCAGGCAAATTATCTCCAATGGAGATAATTTGCATAAAAATGCCAAATCCTGTTTTCTGCAAAAAATAAGAAAAAATATCATCAATTTTTCATCTGTTGAATTATCACAGAGAGTGATAAAGCATGGCTGCTTATCTCCGCACGGGCAACACCGTGTTGTGAAAAGAAATCTGTGAGTATATCTTCCGGAGGTGGTTGCGGAAAGTCAGTTTAGTAAGTGTTAAGGTGGATGTCAGTTGAAGTAAGGCTGACATTTTGGTATGACCGCTGACTTCCAAAGTCAGGAAATGTAATTCAACCTTTTATTTAGTCTCCCATATAATCAGACAGGACTTGTAGTCCTTTATGCGAATACAGAACTAAAAAACTTTTTCTCCTGATGCAAAGATGGTCAGATTTTGCCATTTTGATGACAGACAGGCATGTAAAACTTACTCCTATTCTTGGAGAGATTACAAATCTCTGGTATCTCTGGTTAAGTAGTACTCATCAAATCTCTGGTAAAGTGCATCACCGTAACATGACAGTTTAGCATGTTACTGTGTAGTTCTAAGTGTCATATATTGCATTCTTTTTTGCAATTGTACAGAAACTAGTCATTTTATTGATGGGTAGCGCGTACAGAGAGCAGTGGCCAGTAAAGGAATAGGTAGTGATTGAGAAGACCATGGTTTTTCAACAACTTAATTCATACTGCCACTTGCGTTTTACCTATGATTTCTGATCCAGTTATGGCAAAAGTGTTCCTGAAGCCTATGTTTCAATCCTAGCGCCATTATTGTTTCTTGTTAAAATCCCTGGTCTTCTTAATCACCATCTATCCCTGTACTCACCACCGCTCTCCATACACACCAGCCATCAATAAAATGCCTAGTTTCTGTGCAATGGCAAAAGAATGTGATATATTTTCTTTTGAGCTACACAGTTACATGTTACTGAAATGGTGATGTATTTAACCAGGGATTTATAACTTCTCCAATCGCTGGAGCTTTACGTGCCTGTCTGTCACCAAAATGGCAAAGTCTGACCACCCTTGCATCAGGAGAAAAAGGATTTTTGTTCTATATTCACTTAACGCTTAGCACTCTGGGTAAAATTTTCAGCAGACGACATTTTGAAATATTTTTCTTATTTTTCCCAGAAAACAGGATATGACATTTCATGCAAATTGTCTCCTAAGGAGACAATTTGCATGAAATGTCAAATCCTGTTTTCTGGGAAAAATAAGAAAAATATCATCAATCTGTCGTCTGCTGAAAATGCCCAGAGAGTGGTAAAGGTTAAAGGACTATAACTACAGTCTGATTGTATGAGAGACTAAATAAGAGGTTGAATTACATTGCACGATTTTGGATATTGGCGATCATGCCAAATTTCAGCCTTATTTCAACTGACACCTACCTGCAAAGCTACCTAAACTAGCTCTACGCAATCATCTCCAGAAGATCTCCCTACGATTTTCATTTCAAAACACTGAGTTATACATGTGAAGATAAGCAGCCATGTAAAGATACAATCTTTTTATACAACACTAAAACAGTTTGCAGAGAGGGTCAAAGATCAGAGCTATAAGTAATTGCTGGTTATCAATAATCTCTGGCCATAAGCCAGAGATTTAATCCTGAAAGCCCCAGTCACAACAGCAGAAGGCTACATTCTAAATTACATTTCTTTTCTTGTTGTTTTCACAGATCCAAAAGGTATGATTGTTATTTTTGGGTTGATTGTTTACAATCGAGCCATAGTATACAAACGTCAAAATTTCCTTAAGGAACTTGTCCATGTGATTACTATTGACCAATGTCATCAAACCTTGCATTAGACAAAATCCAGGTAATGGTAATTTATATCTGTGCTATTCTTGGCACTGTGGCATCAGGGTGCAGTGTAAAAATGGTTATCTGTGAAACCTGGACTGGGACATTGGCAAACAGTGCAGACCCAGATCAAATGCCGCAGAATGCAGCATCTGATCAGGGTCTGCACTGTTTGCTAAAATTACAGGAGGTAAGTAGCCATACCAGTTCCACCTTGTTTTGAGCATCCTGAGATATACACTTGTCACATGCATCCCTTGGCTTATATACAAATCCATACAACTGTTTGTTATTATCAGTATTCGTTTTTCCCCATGACTGTAGTCCTCTGGAAAAAGTTACCTGGTGATATTGTCCTTAACCCTGATCTTGACTCTTTTAACCCTTGTCCTGCTGAATAAATTAAGATGCCACACCCACTTCTATTTTTCAGCCAATCAGATTACTTGATCCGGATTGTTGCTATAAATTCACATACTCAATGGCAAACAGTGCAGATCCAGATCAGTTGGCTTCTTCAGAAGCCAACTGATCTGGATCTACACTGTTTGCAAAGGCAGGGTAAATCCGGGTTCAGCAGGACAAGGGTTAAATTAGGAGTCTATAGATTAATCATGCACAACCCCAAGCAAAATATACCATTTTTAATTTGATTTTAACTCCATCTTACTAACATCTAACACTTTCATCTTTCCTCCTCTCGCTATTATTCTTTCATTCTACACTATCATTGCTTTTAACTACTTATACTACTAACACACCATGTGCATATAACATCCAAATAATACTCGACAAGAGGGTTTTGGATTACAAAGAGATAGATAGATAGGTTATGGGTTAAATGAAACAGTCTTAAGACCCCGTTCACGGCCACTTTCCCAGCCTACACTCAGAGGCAATTGACCCACCAGTGCTTTCAGTACTTTGATTTCTTTATTGCTCCTAAAAATACATCATTGTAATACTCAAAAGGTGCCTTGACAAGGTGCCTTTTGAGTACCAAAAACATATGTTTAGAAGAAGGAAAATATTTACCTGATACCACTCTTGTCTGGAGCTATGTTTTAATTTTCTGAGAAAATAAGGCTCAATATTTCATGTGAATCATCCATGTAGAGAAAATAAGGCTTGATATTTTATGTGGCTCATCTGTAAGACTGAAGACGTCAAGCCTTATTTTCACAGATCATAAAAAAAAATAATTTGGATGGTCTGCTGCTACTGACACTGGTACTTTCAAGGTTAATTTCAACTTAAGTAAACAATATCTGTTACTAAATTGCCTGAGCATGCTAGCATTATTTAAATCAAATCTGTCAGTATTTTCAGCAATGTACATACATGGAAATCCATGGATTTATGAGGAAATCCATCTATTAACATGGAAATCCATGTAAATTCATGGATTTATGTGGAAAATCACACAAGCCGTTTTAGGATGACCTGTCCTTCACTCTTCTGTGCTATGAGCACAGCTACAGATAACTAGAAGATATTTTCTTTTACGCCAAAGCTTAAACATAATGTATGGCCACATTGTGGGTACCAAGGAAATTTAGGTCAGTTTCCACAAAAAACATTGTATTTTCCTGTAAGTATTAGGACAGACTGGCATCGGCATATTATTTAGGCACAGATAAGATGCCACAGAATCTAATGTCTGATCAGGGTGTCCCGCTTGCAACTCATCCAGTAATTCTTTGGACATATCAATAGGTTGTAAAATAGTCTTGTTCAACTTTTAGGATAAGAATGGTCAGCAATAGTGTCCCAATATTTAGTATGTATGTAAATATGATATTTTGTTGCAAAAATAACAAAATACAGTCGACTCTCGTTATCTCGAAGTCAAAGGGACTTTCTGAAATACTTTGAGATATCCGTACCTCGACATATCAAATTTGCAGAAT
Organism: Anodontia alba; assembly: GCA_964016985.1. Lineage (NCBI taxonomy): Eukaryota > Metazoa > Mollusca > Bivalvia > Lucinida > Lucinidae > Anodontia > Anodontia alba. The sequence continues at coordinate 101,824,651 of OZ024829.1, forward strand.
TAAGGAAAAAAATAAATAGAACAACCACATTTCACAAATGAATATGTAATTTGACTCCTGAAGTTAGAGATATATCAAAAATATTGTAGAAAAGAGGAGAAATTGCTCCTTAGGAACAATTTCTCCTCTTTTCCACAATATTTTGTTACCTGTTGTTAGATTTCCATGTTAAAACAGGGACCAGATTTTTACTTCAAGATAAGCAGTTATTCGAGATAAGCGAAGTCGAGATAGCGAGAGTCAACTGTAATCTTAGACTTAGCATGCTGGGAAAAAATTTCAGCAAATAACATCTTCGAACTTATTTTTCCCATAAAATAGGCTTTGACATTTCATGCAAATTTTCCCCTATGGAGTAAGGACAGGTTTCTGGAATTATTTATTACTTGTCCACGGACAATTTAATGGTCAAAATCCACTTGTCCAACCAAGACGTATTTGCCCAAAATTTGACACTTTTCTTATTTTTCGAAGAAAACACATATGTTGTGGGTACTCATTAGAAGTGCCTCACCAACAACATATGCTTTCTTTGAGAAATAAGAAAATATATGTATCATAATCTGGATATACTTCTTAGCTAGAGCTATGAAGTTCTTAACCCAAGTAAATGGAAATTTCTTACTTGTCCTCAGGGAAATGGGACAGATTGGGCATGGTATTTCCACAGCCATGCCTTAGGAGATAAGTATGTCAAAGCCTATTTTCTGGAAAAAAAATCAGAATCATATTATCAATTTGTTATCTGCCCAGAGGTGATTATTAAACTACAGCTATGTATAAGGTACCTTGCACATTTGTTTTGGCAAATGTTATTCCAGGGTTCAAAGTAAGATGTGAATACAGTGTAGTTCCACACAAGGCCCTCTTTTTCTTATTACCCCATGAAAACATATGTTGTGGGAACTCATTAGAAGTGCCTCATTAAGGTGCTTATAACGAGTACCCACAACATATGTTTCATGGAGAAATAAGATAAATATTATGTGGATACCCTCTCTTATCTGGTGCTGTGACTGAGTTATCATTTTTTCTTATTTCTCTTTGATATCATTAGAACTCTCATAGAGAAGTGATTTTAATGAGTACTCCACAACATACATATATATTTTTTTTACAAATATCATAATTACCACTCTCTGGGATAATTCAGCAGAGGACAAATTACTGTTTTTCTTATTTTTCTTCCCCAGAAACCAGGCTTTGACATTTCATGCAAATTGTCTCCACTGTTTGGGAAAAATTAGAAAAAGATTTCAGTATGTTGTCTGCTGAAAATTTTATTCCTAGCACTAAGCACTAAAAAAATCAATATTTTGCAGCAAAAAAATCCTCTTATTTGGAGCTTATATGATACTACAATGTAAATTTTATCAACAACACCATCGATGACTTGTTTGACATTTCACATGCCATATAATGATTGTAATATAGTAAACAGTCTGAACAACTTGTGGGAAACTAAGTTATAATTGAGTACCATTTGGCTGTCTCAAATGGAATATTGGACTTAACCCTTTCACCCCTGAGTTTCTGAAATGGACTCATCCATCCATGTCCATTGTTGCATAAGGGGGGGGTTCAGTAAAAAAAACAATTATAGAATGGCAAACAATGTAGATCCTTATAAGATGGTCTTTTCTCCCTTTCTCTGCGAGATGACACAAAATGGCCGAAAAAAAGGTAGATCCTGATGAGACGGCTTGTGACAAGCCGTCTCATCTGGAACTACATTGTAAAAGGACCCTTTTGGTCTGCGTGGATGAAAGAGTTAAACAGAGACTTGTTTAGGAAGTATTTGGGGATAATTCTGGGATACCATATTTACCCTGATTATTGGGACAATTTAACTCCTTCCCATACTTGCCCTAAAATTTGAACAAGCCTATTTTACTACCTCTTGATGCATCTAAAATATTGCTGGATGAGTGGCAAACAGTGTAGACCTGGATCAGATGCTGTATTCTGCTGCATCCAATATGGGTCTACACTGTTTGCTCATGCCCGTATGTCCCAATATTTAAGGTTAAAACAGTAATTTTCTTATTTCTCCACAAAAAAAAAAAAAAAAACAACATTTGTTGTGAGTAGTCAACAGAAGTGCTTCTGGAATGTGCATCTCAAATGAGTGCACACAATATATGTTGTTCTTCTTTTTTTTTTGTTTTTGTTTTTGTTTTTATAGACAACTACATGTACTTAATATCATGACAAAATTATCATCAAATACTTCTCCAAATAACACTGAAGCAATTTGAATCTAATTTGGTAAAGAGTTTGTTGCAGTTAGCGGCATTCAAATTTGCATTAACCCTTGTCATGCTGAATAAATTAAAATGCCACACCCAATTCTAATTTTCAGCCAATCAGATTACTTTTTTCCAGATTGTTGACACAAATTCACCTACTTAATTGCAAACAGTGTAGATCAAGATCAGTTGGCTTCTTCAGAAGCCAACTGATCTGGATCTACATTGTTTGCAAAGGCAGGGTTTACCCATGTTTAGCAGGATAAGGGTTAATAAAGTAATTTTAACTCAACTTGGAATAAATGTTCTCATCCATTAGTTCTTCTGCCCCCTTTTCTCCCTTTCTCTGCAAGATGACACAAACTGGCCGAAAAAAGGGATTACAATGTACATGTCAATATAAAACAAGAACACAAATAAATCTGTGCCCCATTTTAACTGGTTGCCATGGCAACATTTAGATTTAAAACAGGAGGTCATTTAATATCTCCAAAGTACTGAATGGGTTTAATTGAAATAAAGCAAGCCTGTTCCTTGGATGGTCCTCTACCTAGGCTTTGGTTTTTTATTCACACATCTCCATTAGTTTGCTTGCCACGGTAACAGATTTTTTTCCATGAAACTTATTGCGTGAAATTATTCTTAATAATAAATAAGGTAATTTGAGCTAAACTTGGGCAACTCTTTACCAAGTATGTGTGTTATTAACCCATCTGCTGTTTTGACTGGTTGCCATAACAACCATTTCTAAATAGGTTATCTTCAAGTGATATCTCCTAATTGAAATAATGTAAGGACCTACCTTATATGGTCCTTTTTCAGGTTTATGGTTTGTCATACCTATGGCTCCAACAGATATGGGATTGCTATGGAAATGAATATTAATACCATAGACATATAATGCAAAAAAAAAAAAAAACAGTTAAATGGCATTGTCTCTATAATTGATGATGACATTTGAATTAAACTTGGCACAAATATGTGTAGGGTGATCCTCTACTGAGTTTGAATAATTTACGCTCATATACTGTTTTAAATGGTTGCCAGAGCACATTACGAAAATATGCCTATTCAAATATACAGAAAATCTTACCACCAAAAAATGAAAATTTTCAGATAAAAAAATCTGATATTTTTCATATTTCTGCTCAAAACATACATTGTGGGTACTCATTAGAACCGCCTCAACGTTTTGAGCAGAAATAAGAAAAATAATGTATACCCCTGTAAACCCCAGTTTTACTATATAAAAGTGGGGTTTAAGGGGATCAAAATTATATAAGCATATTTTCGTGATGAACTGTTTGTTTTAACAAAAATGTGATTTCAAATAACATATCCTCCAAAAGCTCTGAAAGGACCATTAAAGTAATGCAGACATTTATCAAGTTTTCCTTTATTTCTATGGCTCTAGCAATTTGGTTGCCATGGCTACAAATGTTTCCCATTTCTTTATAATGTCAGGATGATTAAACATCATCTTCTGGATAACCAATGTGAGAAGTAATTTATACTTAGCTTAGCATAAATGTTCTTTGGGTCATCCTTTGCCAAGTTTGTATTTTTGATGCACAACCAGTTAGACTGGTTGCCATGACAAGGCTATTTTAAAACAGGAAATCTTGAAGTGACATCTTCTCAAAAAGGATTGAAAAGAATGAACTAAAATCAATCAGACATATTCCTTAGGTGGCCTTGTATTAAATTTATGCGTTGTATTACTATGGCTCCAGTAGTTTGGTAACAAAGGCGACATATCTTTCCCATTATATGTAAGAAAATTAATGGAAACATTTAAACTCAGAGACCATTTAAATAACAGTATCACAGACCATTTATAAGCACAGTTAGCATCATCAAAGACAATTTATGAATTATGTCAGCCACACTCATGAACTGTTTAAGGACAAATAAATATAGATTTTATTTATAGTAAAAAAAGATTTTTTTTTTATTTTTTTTTTTATGTTAAATTATCTATAATTATCAATTTCCCAGGGCCCAGTTGTTCAAAGCGTCGTTAGCTTAACGAGCTCGTTAAGAGTCATTTCGTTAACTGTTTTAGCGGATTCAATACACAATATTTTGATATTTTTTGCTGAAAAAATGTGAGTAGCTTTTGCACTGCAAAAGCTACTCACATTTTTTCAGCAAAAAATTTCAGCATATTTGCGTATCACTCGATGTAAATTTTAACGAATCGTTTACTAACGACGTTGTTAGCTTTGAACAACTGGGCCTAGTATTACAGACCACTCACAAGCTGCTTTCACAGACTACTTATTTAATCAAGTCATTACAGACCATGTCTACCACATCCCAAGCTTACAATACATTAATGACCCCATTGTCTTTGCAACTTTAATCATGTTAATGATGTAACAATATTCAATAGTACCAGACCTATTATAAACTGATTTCACAGACTTTGAATTTATACTGGTCTCTGTTTTGTCCATGGGCATCTGTAGTTGCAACTATTTTTTTCGGGTAAAGGACTGACTATTCACTAAACATACCATCAATTTCTAGCATGTTAGCCCATACTTATTCCCTGTAGTTCTTTTTGAGGAAAATTCACATTGAACACCATTAAAATAAAGAAAAGAAATATGCACAATGCAAGACTGGAACCAATGAACTCCTCAGGGTTGCCAGATTGTATGTGGGGGACAGATTTAGCAAAGTACTGAAGTAAATCATCTTTTGTTATCTGACCATTTCGGTATCTGTGCAGCCATTTTAGTATATATGGGAGAAAATGGAAACATTCAAACTGTCATGACTGGCAGGAAGAATGCCACATGTAGAGTTCAGAAAGTAATTTTATGGTAAAAAGTCAGATTTGATTTTTTTCTAAGAGCATTGGTTCTATATATATGTCAGTTCTACAAGGGCGTGTCAATAAATAACCAGCCTATCCCATTTCCGATGGACTGAGACGGTCACGATTTTCATGCTTTGTTTCAATATATGTTTTATACATGGGTACAAAATTGCACACATATCGAGTCATTCTTTAATAAGATATTGAATGTCAAACATGGCTAGTGATGCAAACGCATGCTTTTCATCTAAAGTTGAGTACCGTGCTGTAATTCGGTACTTACATTTAAAAGGTAAAACAAGCAAGGAAATACACGGCGAGTTAGCCAGTGTTTATGGGTCTTCTGCACCATCTTATGCTTAGATTAAATTCTGGGTAGGGGAATTCAAACGCGGTAGAACGTCTTTAGAAGATGAAGCCAGGTCTGGACGTCCACTGGATGCCATCGACGAAGAAATGTGTAAGAAAGTTCGGGATCTGGTATACTCTGATAGGTGAATTCAGGTGGAAGAAATAGCACAGGCATTAGGCATTTCACACGGTAGCGTTTCAACAATCGTACATGATCGTTTAGGTATGCACAAGCTAACAGCCCGTTGGGTCCCAAAATCCCTTAGCGATGAGCAAATGGCAACCAGAGCATCAGTATGCAGCGCCTTGTTGAAGCGTTTGAGGTCAGAAGATGATTTTCTTTTTCGTCTGGTGACTGCAGATGAGACTTGGGTTCATTATTATGAACCAGAGAATAAAGCTCAGAGTCGTCAGTGGGTAGGGCCTGGGTCCACGAGGCCAAAGAAGTTCAAGACGCAACCATCTGCTGGCAAGGTGATGGCCACAGTATTTTGGGACGCAAAAGGCGTTATTATGTTGGACTTTTTACCCAAGAGAAGTACAATAACTGGAGTGTACTATGCTAACTTGTTAGACCAGCTGAGAACCACCATCCACGAAAAATGCCGAGGTAAACTCTCTAAAGGTGTTTTGCTGCAACAGGACAACGCGAGAGTCCACACTTGCAAAGTTGCAATGGATGCTGTAGAGAAAAACGGGTGTGAGTTAATACCATATCCTGCCTATTCGCCTGACCTAGCTCCTAGCGGCTTCTTCCTATTCCCAAACTTGAAAAAGGATATCCGTGGACTTCATTTCCGGTCTGATGAAGAAGTCGTGACGGCATTTGAGGAGCGGGTCAATGGAAAGGACCCTGCCTCTTTCAGTTCTGGGCTGATGGCACCTGAACACCATTGGTCTAAGTGCATCACACTAGAGGGCAATTACATCAAAAAAGAAGAGGTGGATCTCAACCGGAAATTAGTTAGGCTGGTTACTTATTGACTCACCGTCGTAGCAAGAAAAGATAAAAAAACAATAAATTTGAGAATACAGAGAAAAAGCAAATTATAGAATTTATAACTACTGACGATACAAAATAAAATGTCTTTGAATCACAATAAGAAAATCTCAGACATGTTTGCATTTCATTCAGCAGTAAAGATTGTTTTTCTTTTGTTTTTTTACAACCAATATGGATTTATGTGTGCATTTCTTTATTGATTTCTCAAGCCTACCCCTATCTACATCAGATTTTGGTGATTTCACTACCCCACCTGTGTCTACATTGGTGATTTCTCTACCCTATACCTCGATCTCTACATTGGTGATTTTGATATTTTCCCTACCGATATTTTCTCTACTCTATTTCTCTCTACATTGGCGATTTCCCTCCCTACCTGTATCTACCTCGGTGATTTCATTACCCTACCCATATCTGCATTGGTGATTTCTCTACCCTATCCTTCTCTAAGGGTCTGGATGGGGGTACCATAAATCGCTAATCATTAAAATTTTAGTCCTTTAATCAGTAATCGATAGAGCTATTTTCACACAAATCAGTATATTTTGGATTTTTGGGCTTAACTCTTAAATTCTACACCACAAAAATCAGTAGTGACTAAAATTTTCGGCCAAAAAAATCAGTAGTAAATAAAAAATAAGTCCATTAATCAGGTAAATTATAGTTTGTCTGTCATTACTGACAAAGACCAATCTTAATCACATGCGAGAAATGCTTCTGTTTGTGAGTTCTAAGATGGCTGATTAGACCAATTCTAGCTCTAAACTGTCAGGTCAATAAACCCCATCCAGACCCTCTACATCAATAATTTCTGTGATTTCCATGCCCTATATTTTTTTGAGGGTGATTTCTGTGATTTTCATGGTGATTTCGGTTTATCATGTTACCATTACTAATATCATACAGGGGACTTGTTCCACCAGTTTTGGAATATGGCAGCTGTGTTTGGGTTCTCAAGGTGTGGTTCTTCAACAAGAAATCAAAAAAGTTCAGAATAGGGCTGCCAGGTTTGTAACTAGTAATTACTGCTTTGAAACTGGGAGTATGACTGAGGCCCTCCAAGGGGTTTTGGGGAACAGGGGAATAAGGCCATTTATTTCAGGGGAACAAAAGTCTAAAACTGAAGGGAACAGGGGAAACTCCGGAAGAAAGGCAATTTTGGGGAACAGGGAACATAGAAAATCAAGATTTTGATTTTGGGGAATAAGGGAAAATGCTGATTTTTTTCAGGGGAACAAGGGAACAGGTACCCCCTGGGAGGGCCTCATGACTGGAATACTGGAAAAACTAAAATGGGAGTCTCTCAAGAAAAGGAGGAATGACTAGTAGACTGATTTTTTTGTTCAAAGGTCTAAAGGGTGCTGCCAACATTCCAACAGATGATCTTATCACCCCAATTAGGCGCAGTAGAAATCATCACTCACCGACTTTTCAGACCCCTGCTGCAAGAACTGACATTTACAAGAGCTTATTCTTCCCTCAAACAAGCAGAAATTGGAATTGGGTCCATCGAATTGAGAGGCTGCTGAGGACATCAGAGGCCAAGAGATCTTTCTTGCTTGAGACACCCAGGCATATTTTTGACAGAATTTTAATGTACTTTGAGCAAAAATATTTTCCTTGTCTCTTGGCAAATTCTGATCAAACCATAGTTATTTGGTTCTTATATACTAAAAAATAATCACAGTGAAGTTTCCAGTACCTTAGACTTTTCATCATCGAGGAATAATGACAATAAAATGATGTCAGGTGTCTCTGTGCTGATAAAGGGAGGGTAACCTTACAAAACTTTGGCCTATGCAACAGCTTAATCCCCTCCAGATGAGCTTTAAATCTTGTATTGGATGTAAATCAATACTACAAGTGCAGCAAGTTCAATGAATACATTTTATATATACAAACAAAAAGTGGTTTGGGGTGGTTTGGGGTAATTCGATGGACGATTGGAATTCTCTTCCAGGATTTGATTATTACCTCTCCTCTGCTGAATCTTGGTGCAGAGGATGGAGTGAATGGGTTTACCTCTCTGGTGAGAGCCAGGGATGGACTTCCCATATCACAGGTCCTAATGTATGAATATCATTAGATGTATCACCAGTAAAATTTCTGATATTCTGACCATGAATGTGGCATGCCAGCCTTGGCAGGTGCTCTCCTGATAATTTTTAAACTCACAGTAGATGACAAACACATACCATTATTTTTTCTTAAAATACTTTATGTTTGACTTGGATGCATAGTTTGTTCTCAAAAAGAATAAAATACCTTCACATCCCATCAGTATTTCACGTCTTGCAGGGTTATATCCGAGTGCAGTGACTGAACGAGTGTGCGTCTCTTTCACGACATAAGATTTTTCCATCGCCATGTTTTCAGAATTTAACTGGGCAAAACCAGTAATAAGCACTAACAATAGTTCTAATACTATTCTTCACTGAAAGTATCAATCATTTAATGCATTTAATCAAAAATGACATGAAACCCAGCGTTTTTTCGACACTCTCCACTTTGCCGCCATGTTAGTTTATCTTGACAACCGCGCGTGCGTGCAATTCTTTTTTAGACTGGTTGCTAATTCGAAAACTTTGAAACAATTGAAAAGACGCCCATCTCTATCTTTATGAGGCACCTTTTTACTGAATAATTTCGACTATCCATTATTAAATGTTGGATATACACAATTACTTTTATTTTGTACGTCAAATAAATATTTTGTGATATCACTAAAATAATTATGGCTCAAAATTATATTATTTTTAATATCCAAACTTTGAAATATATATCAAGAAATCGATTTATATATTCATACATGAACACAATTCGAATGATATCTAAAAATTCGGATTAATTTTATCCAAATTTCAGTAAGATTTTTGGATATCCATTATTCGATTTTGGTTGTGCATATTTGACTATCTGGATATATTGTATTACTCCAAAACTCAAAATTGATATCCAAAAATTGATATATGGATATCCCGAATTCAAACTTTGGATATCCGAAATTCGAATTATGGATATCCAAAATTCAGCAAGCTATTTTGGTTACATTTATTATTCGAATTTGTAAGGTATGCATTATTCGTTTTTTTTTTTGGATATCCATAAATAAGGCTGGATATTGGATGTCAAAAAATAGAATTTTGGATATCCAATATTCATTTGGATTTTTGGATATCTAAAATCGATTTATGGATATCCTAAAATACATCTGATTTTTGGATATCAAAAAAAATCGATATATGGATATCCAAAAATTCTCACGATTTTTGGATATCCATAAATCGAAATTTTAATATCAATAATTCGATTTTTTGAATATTGGAAAATCAGGTTGTTTTAGGATATCCAAAAAATCAGGTTATTTTAGGATGTCCATAATTCGATTTTTGGAGTATCCAAACATCAGACTGAATTTCGGCTATCCATAAATGGGGATAAAATAGTAAAACGGCGCCTCATATATATATATATATATATATATATATATATATATATATATATATATATATATATATATATATATATATATATATATATATATATATATATATATATATATATATATATATATATATAAACGGACAGTTTCCAAAATCAAATTTCCAAGTAAAATAGTTGTTCAAAAACTGATTTTAGAAACTGATCTGTATTTAGTACAAATAGATTTATTTATAGCATGCCAGTATCTTAAATCGTGGAAGAAAGTATTGCCGTAGCTATTCATATATAGGATAATCATTTAACTTGTGAATAAGTACAGAGAACTTACTTTAAGTAGTTGTTTTAGCAAGTTATTTTGTCATGTGATAAGTTGTGGATTTATAAGAGAGGTAGAATCAAAATATTTTATCAATCCAGGACAAATTGACTTTCGCCAAAACCGTCGTACATCAGACCATATTTATTCATGGATGACAATTGTCGATGTCCTAAATTCTAAAAGTGGTGGCATGCCTTATCAGGGTAAATCAACTTGTATTCAATAAAAATATAAAAGATTGCTTTTGGAAACAAAGACTCCTGTTGTTGTTTCCTTTTTTTTTTTTCTTCTTTTTTTTTTTTTTTTTTTTTTGTTGTTGTTGTTGTTGTTGTTGTTGTTTTGTTTTATTGTTATTTTTGTTGCAACCTTTTCGATTTTTAATTTATAAACCTTAGAAAAGCGTTGACACAGTTTGGAACTAAATTTTATCGACGGAGAATCTGGACTGCGTTCAGAAGTGCAAGCTACACGCGAAAGTTTGTCCTGGATTCCTGCTCTTGTTGGCGCTCATCATTAGGTACAGAGATCCAGGACAAAATGTTCGCGATCACTGTGTACTTCTGAACAGAGCTTTGATAATAGCTAGGTCACTTGAGCTTCGGTTCAGCTTGAAAAAAAAAGCGTCTGCTATACATACTTCTTTTAAGCTAGGAGTTTCCAGGGTTTATTCTTCTGACCGTTCTAAGGCGGTAGTCCTGGTGTTGTTCTTACTCTTTGTAGCCTTGTGGTTCCCGCATTGCTTTCTATTTGTTTGTTGTTGTTGTTGTTGTTTTTGGGGTTTTTTTGTTTTGTTTTTTTGTTGTTTTTTTTGTTTTTGTTTTTTTTTTCTTTTTTTTTCTATATGTGTTGTGATGCTAGCATTGTGGTCACCGTCTTCAAAAGCTGCCTACTTTGCTTTCTGTTTTACTAGTTGTGTTGTGGTGCTAGCATTTTGTCACCTTCAACAGCTGCCCATTTTGCTTTCTGTTTTACTAGTTGTGATTAAGATTGGCATCGGGACCCAGGCTGAAGTTTGCTGGCCGTAAAAGTGCTTTAACCACTCCCGCCCCCTCCCCCTCCCACACACACCCTGGTGGTTTATTCTACTGACCGTTCTAAGGCGGTGATCCCGGTGTTAGTCTTACTCTTTGTTGCTTTGTGGTGTCTGGGAAGGGCTGCACTTCCTGGACTTTTCTCTTACCGTTTTTTTAATCTACGAGGCGATTTGTTTTATGACTTGCCTTGTGTTATTTTGTTCTTAGGTTTTCAGTTCTTTTAGCATTGCGATTACCTCGCTTGGGGAAGAGAGAGCTAGTCTTGGCGTTTTTCGTACGTTTGTTCGATTTGTGCTTGCTTGGTTTTGTCTGTTTCCTCTTCCTCTTGGTGTCTGGAAAGGGCTACGGTTTGTGATTGTGGCATTCCCTGGACTTTTCTCTTACCCTTTTTTATGTAGTGGTGAGAACTTGTCGCGGTTTTAAATAGTCCTACTAAAAAGGTAAGAGAAAAGTCCAGGGAGTGCAACAATCACAAGCTGCAGCCCTTCCCAGACACCAAGAGGAAAAAGAAACAGACAAACCAAACAAGCGCAAATCAAACAAACGTACGAAAAACACTAAGATTAGCTCTCTCTTCCCCAAGCGAGGTAATCACGTTGCTAAAAGGACTGAAAAACATAAGAACAAAATAACACAAGGCAAGACTTAAAACAAATCGCCTCGTAGAATAAACTACAAAGCAACAAAGAGTAAGACTAACACCGGGACCACCTCCTTAGAACGGTCAGTAGAATAAACCACCATAGGGTTTAAAGCACTTTTACAGCCGGCCAACTTCATAAACCATAAAATAAGTGTGCAGTGACAAACTCTCAGAATGATTTGTTTATGTACATTTTCCTGCCAGTCGCCTTACTATTATGTAAAAACGAAATAATTGCAGGTACACTATGTGACGTAGTACAATTGGTTAAATTTGACCAATGAGCTGCTTGGCATGTTAGGTAGACAGCGGTTCCTTACAGTCGTCAATTTTATTGTAAGGCTTTGAAAGAGACTAATTTACTTTCCTATTAAAAGATTGGCTGAAGAAGACAGACTGAGAGCTGTCACAACTGGCTTGTATTTTAGTTTGTTTCATTATTCGTTTTTTTTTTGGATATCCATAAATAATGGATCTGTAAAAGAAAAATGGTCTGTAAAAGAAAATACATCCACAATTTACTTCGCAAAGTAAAATATAATATTTGTGTGCCTTACTGGCGAGATCTCCTGTGTATCAACAACTTGCACAGGCTATAATGTATGGTGCATTAGAAGCAGACATAAATGGGTCCTTCAGTATCTCTTTTATATAGGAACCGACTTCAGTTGTATGGAACGCTGTATTCCTGCTGCAGCCAGTAAAGAGTGTGATTCTCCAAGTGAATGTCTAAATGCCGACCAGATGGAGGACGGGGAATTTGTTGTGACTAAGAATGGTGTGTTGGTGCCAGATCATCCATTTGGGAGTCAACAGGGTATCGTCAGAATTCGATCTCTTGCAACTTGGCATCCTCTAAGTTTTGCATTTTTTTATATTATTGACCAACATACGCAGTCAGACTGTTTTTGTTTTTTTCGTCTAAAATAATTTTGAAAAAAAAAATAGGATATTTGATGAAAATATATACTGGTGAAACATAGTCTGCCTGAACATCCTTCCTGCAAAATACATTTGGAAATCTCTGGATGCCAAGCAAGTAAACGCATATTAGACAGATGGGATCAAGACAAACTGTCCATCTATTTCTCACTTAGATACCTCACCGTAGACAGATAACGACCAGGAAGAACCCATTTGTTACCACATTATTCTGGTGTTACTAGGGACATACTGTTTGTCAGTATAAAACTGAAGCTGGTAACTGGGACTTCATTCTGCAAACTAACGGAGCTGCTTTCAAACAGAATCAGATTGACCTTATATGCTTGTTTGCCATCAGGCATCAGAGACAGTAGCTGGATTCCTGATGGACTGCACTACCCCTGGGGAAAAGCGACGGCTTGTCATGGATAGTTTGCTACGTGCTGCCGAGGGTATCGTTCAGCCAGTATCAGACACAGGCGGCTTTTCCAGCTCTTGCTGGAATCCAGTATGGTCATTGCTTCCTCTGTATATAAGCATCTTCTCCAAAGATTCCGATCAGTGTAAATAACTAAAGTAGTCTAAGTAAGAAGACTCCAGAAGGCGGTGAGCTTAGCAAGGCAAAAAATATATCTGTGTTCATGTACAATATGGTGAAAAAATATTTTTGAGTAGTATGTGCTGTGTGGGCGTTTTATTATTTTTTTAAACACACACACACACACACACACACACTCTCTCTCTCTCTCTCTCTCTCTGTGTGTGTGTGTGTGTGTGTGTGTGAGTGTGTGTGTGTGTGTTTTAACAATCGGACCTATGTATATTTAGAGTGTTGGCGGGTCCTTGATAGTTACTTTTAATGTGTGAGTTCTCGTTTTATTTGCTGTGTCTTTTTATCATTGATGTGCACACGTTTTATTTGCCTTTTTAACAGGCTTGTTCTTATGTGCTTATTTAAACTTTGTATTGTGCTGTTAAACTTGTTGTTTAACTCATTTAACATGTAAATAGAAAGGAAGGCGGTGATCAGGAATCGATACAATTACCTAACACCTTCCGTCCGAGACACAAAATGGAAAGAAGGAAGCATTTAAAGCAACGGCACCACAATCAAACACTGCATGCAGAAAGCCAAAAGGACAGTTTCTTTCCCAAAAAATTGGCCAAACGGCTATCTAAAATAAAAATTTCACCAGGACATACATGCAAAGACATTCAATGACAGAAATAGTAAACCACAGCAGAAGCATCGCTGGAATGGTCTGTAAAATATTAGGTGGGGCCTGAATCCATTATAAGTATCTTATGCAGTCTGTTTATTAGATGCCCAAACACCTTCTGCTCCTGATATTTATTTATGAACTAACTAAATTTCTTTTTCGGTGGTGTCATCAGGCATTTCTTATAAATATTTCTGTTTACATTAGAAGCCGGCCTCAGTGGCTCAGTTGGATGCGCCATCCGACTGGAGACCAGAAGGTCGCGGGTTCAACCCCTGCCGAGGTCGGCAACATTCTTTCGTGGAGATTGATCATGAAATATTTTCTACGGTCATTCTCTCCCTTCCGCTGATCCAAGAAGGGCAGTTGTCAGTTTCTGGCAAAAGAATGTGTACAGTACTTGTTAACCGCTTAGAGGGCTAAGCCTGCCCTAGTAAACATGTGGTTAGGTAAACTGACCGCGCTCGACATGACCCTATTGGGTTGACTGGGCCGTAAAACCTCAACACAAACAAATTTACATTAGAAAAAAGGTAAGAGAAAAGTCCAGGGAGTGCCACAATCGCTAGCCGCAGCACCCCCCCAACCCCCCCCCTTCCCCCCCCCCCCACCCCCGACACCAAGAATAAAATAACACAAGGCAAGACTTAAAACAAATCGCCTCGTAGAATGAATCACAAAGCAACCAAGAGTAAGACTAACACCGGGACCACTGCCTTAGAATGGTCAGTTCTAATAAACCACCGGCGGCGGGAGGGGGCGAGGGGGTGTGCGGGGACAGTGTTAAAGCACTTTTACAGCCGGCCAACTTCACGTGGGTCCCGATGCTACAGGTACTCTTTATACAGAAATACATAAAAATTTGGTTCGTTTAAAGGCTCCCAGCTCAGTCAGTGCATCAAAGCGAAAACATAAAAAATCAAATTAATCACTATGATAAACAAAGACGAGTACGCTGATCATAGATGGCAAGGAATATGAGACTACAGAGGAGATTAGAGAAAGGTGGGCGGAGCACTTTGAGAGACTTGCAACACCAGCCGATAACTCCCGGTTTGATCAACAGTATAAACAGCTGATTGACCTAGACGTAGATGTTATTGAACTGCTTTGCAAAGAAGAAACCTCCCCAATCGTCCCAGTTACTGAGACAGAAGTGATAGCGGCCCTTAAAAAGCTCAACAACAATAAAGCCGTGGATATCATGGGGTTGACAAGCGAGCATTTCAAACTGGCAGGACAAGAAGTCTACGAATACCTGATATGCTTTTTAAATTACTTGATCGCCTCTAAATCAATTGCTTCGGTACTGAAAGAAGGTATCCTTACACCTATCTTCAAGAAGGGAGACCCCAGCAATCCGGGAAACTATAGAGGGATTACAGTTACACCAGTTATTCTCAAGATACTGGAACATATAATCAATGCTCGGCATAATCAGATATTTCAAGATACCCAATCCAGGCTCCAGAAGGGTTTTACTGCAGGATGCTCGTCGTTGAATGCCGCTCTAATCCTCTCTGAGTGTGTGTTGGAAGCATCAAATAACAAACAGGATCTGTTCCTCACGACGCTGGACACCCAAAAGGCATTTGACGTTGTCGATCAAAACTCCCTTCTGCGAAAACTCTATCTGGACGGTATTCATGGGAAGGAATGGTTACTGTTGAGGGACCTCTACTCTGACTGCTCCTCCAGGATAAAGTGGGTGGCGAGCTATCTCACCCCATCAACATGGCAGGGAGTCAGACAGCGGTACCTAGATTTACCGAAACGAAACCGAAATACCGAAACGAAACCGAAATACCGAAACGGACTATTAAAAATATAGGGAAGATGCATATAGATAGTAAATGCTGGAACGAAATGGATAACGAAGTATTTTCCTAAATATATTATACATAAACATACATACAGGATAAAATCTGCACTCAGGAGGAAATTAATGACAAATGATTAAAACTCATTAATGTGACGCCTCCGAAATACCGGAGCGGACGAAAAATATAGGGAAAATGCTGTTTGTCAATAATTTTGCGGCAATATGAATGAAAAAAATATTTTCTCAAATGAATATAATATATAAACATACGAGCCGTACATACAGTATAATAACCACACTAAAGAGGAAATTGATAGCAAATGAATAAGCCTCATTAATGGGACGCCTCCGAAATACTGGAACAGACCATTAAAAATATAGGGGAAATGTTGATATATGTAATCAATAATTTTGCGGCAATATGAATAACAAAATTTTTTCTCAAATAAATATAAACATACATCTGCACTGAGGATGAAAATAATATCAAATGATTATGCCTCATTTACTGTGACGCCTCCCAAATACCGGAACGGACCATTAAAAATATAGGGGAAATGCTATTAGTCATTGATTTAGCAGAATATATTCTTTCATACCATTTGGAGGAGCCAAAATACCTATGCATGTAGGATAGTTTTAATGAATAAATAAACAAATATTTCTTTGCAAAAAAAAAAAAAAAAAAAAGATTAAAATGTTTTACATAATAATTCCATGATATTAAAACTCTTATTGTCCTTGCGCATCTTAACGTAATTCTCTCTGTTTCTTTCTATCAAAATTAGTCTCATTGTGTCTCTTTTATGCACATATGCGTTTCAATTACTAAGAATACCAAACAAAACCAGACACCAGTGCCATAAATGTAAATTGGACTCTTTCCCTATACTTTTAATAGACCGTTTCGGTATTTCGGTTTCGTTTCGGTATTTCGGTTTCGTTTCGGTAAGTCTAGGTACCCGTCAGACAGGGGGAGTTCTTTTCAACAGGCCATTATAAGAGGTACAATAACCGACTGCTACTACATCTGGAGAGTAACTACTCTGGAACCAGGATTGGCTCTATACGCATACCACACATTACAGTCGCTGATGATCTGGCTCTAATGGCGGAGAGCGAAACAGAAACCCAGGTAATGTTATGGGATGTAGAGAATAATGCCAACTGTGATAGATAGCCTAGACTCATGGGTTTTGACGCACTTAAGCATTATTTGATATATCATTAATTTCACAGACAACTCCCAGTACATTTGTTTTGTGTAAGACAATCATGGACTTCCTGAACATTATTTAATATCATTAACATAAATTTGCATCAACTGCCTTCATAAATATTCCAAGTGAAATAGGACCACCATGGTGATTGTCTTTTTGGTTTACACTCATATGAAATGACGCACCTAACAGGCTGCTATTTTTTTTGCAAGATAGTAATTTAAGTTCTACAATAACACCAGGACCATGCTCAGACAGCATCATTAGTCTGTTAGAACAAAATAAAATGATAAGAATCACTGTTGAATGACACCTGTATAGATTTTAATAATCTGACCTCATTTTGCGAATTGCCAGCATTTTTATGTCTCAGTTTTAAGGGGTAGGGCAGTTGAAATGCTTCTGCTTGCATGAACAAATTTGCCACATGTCTTAATAAAATATGTTCTAAATAGATTATTTATTGTCAGCAAAAACATTTTTTTTTTTCAAATTATTTATGCTTGGCATCAAACAGATACACAGAAAATTACTTTATGAATTTCTCTTCTTCCGGCTGCAAAATATTTTCATATAAGACCTTATATTTATTTGAAAAGTAATATTGTGTATGCAACAGCAGTTCATCCATATATCATACTTGTGAATAAATGCATCAGGTAACACTGTGACAAAGAACCATGTTTGATTCAGATGTAGCTGATGGATCTTTAAAATTTTGAGCTTCAATTCAAAGGAAAAATGTGCTTTAAGCATTTCTTTCAAAAAGTTGACCATTCACAGTTACATGGTTGTAATATTCCAAGAAGATCCTAGAATTTCTACTTAAACACCTGGATGTGACTCTCGTATGTTTTTCTACCCCAATCACAATGAGGCATTACAAAAAAATTCTACAAGTCCAAGAATAGGAAGAAACATGTAAACGCGTCAAATTAGATGTGCGTCAAAATACATGACTGGATGATACTGTATTCATCCAACGAAAAGCCATATTCTCCGGTATTGTTGTGGCAGGAAAAAGAAACCAGACTTTGACATATTCTTATCCGGAGACAGAGTGGACATAACAGATTCCGCTGTTCATTTAGGGATAGTGAGAAATACTTCCCGCAAAGTGGACATTGAGGGAAAGATTACACTGGGAAGGAAAACTGCTTATTCCCTAATGGGGGCGGGGTTCCACGGGGGGAGCGGTCTGAAACCATCCCAGAATGGCCATATCTGGACCACTTTTGTCATACCGAGACTACTCTATGGCTTAGACACTCTACTTTTGAAAAACAAAGACATACAAACACTTGAAAAATTCCAAAGGAAATGCCTAAAACAAATCCAGGGTTTACCTGACAATACCTCCAACTCTGCCTGCTTAGCACTCCTAGGAATTTTACCAATTGGGGCTGTGCTACATAAAAATCTTCTAACCTTGTTTGTTAGCATGATACATGATAAAACCTCAATGGAGTATGAAATAGCACAGCGACAGTTGGTTATGAGAGAAGACCCTCTAGATAGTATTTTTACCTATATCAAAAGCATTTTAGAATACTATGATCTCCCGTCCGTTTTTTGGCTGTTGAATAACCCTCCTACCAAAGCTGAATGGAAACGTACACTCAACCACAAAATTAACGATATGGTAGAGTCTGATGGCAGACTGACATTGAAAGTAAATCTTCAACAAAATGTGTGAATCCTAGTATTCTAAAAGTAGGTACTTGTCACCAAATTTGGTCAACTGTTAGAGATAATATTCATGACAGTAGAAGGGCACAGTTAAAGTGTAAATTATTAACTGGAACTTACATACTGCAATCTAATAGAGCTGCCTTCAACCAGTATTCGGTAAATTCAACTTGCAAGCTGTGTGAGTTGGCTCCAGAAACCAGGCAGAATTTCATTGGAGAATGTGTTTATTTTGAAACAGAAATGTCTGCTTACATTAATAAACTTACTTCAAGTGGTATTCTTACCTTGGAACAGTTACAACAGTTGCAGAATCCGGACTTTTTAACGTGTGTGACTCTGGACGCGTCATGTGTTATTGACTACAGTAATCTAGATCCTGAAAAGTTGGGGTCGCTGGGACTTTATACCAGAGAGTATATCAATAGGATACATATTAGGCGAGTCGTGGCATTAAAACAGATTGCAGAGAACATTTAAAGCAGCACAGTGTACTGTATGTAAATACGTTAATAACAGCACATATATGTAAAGATCACCAGCCTTGAACTTTATTACAAAACACCACCCAACTACTTAACGTCATACAGACGTGTGCCTCGAATAAATAAGCGGGTGAGCTCTAAGAAGAAACAACAACAACATGGCTAATTCTATTGTGTGCCAGAGTAAATAAAAATCAATAGGTGATCCTCGGGGTGGGGGATGGGTAATGTCCTATATATGGCAAAGTACGGATGTGCGTGCCGAATAGCCTCCTATTTCAGTGCTGCCAGGTATATGATTGGCCCCCTTTTTTCAATAAAAAGTATATGAATTACCCGATTTTTCTGGATTCCTATGTGAAAGGCCCCATTTTTCTGACAACTTGGTATATACACATATTTTTCGCTCAGATATTTTTCGAGGCTGCTTGTTCTCTTGGTATTCAATGAATTGACTGTGATATTTGTCTAACAACCCCCCCCCCCCCCCCCCCCCCCCCCGCCCCCCACTCCCGAAAGGTGATCCACGGCGGGCCAAGCCAAAGACATCTCGTCAATCCCCAACCCACTGGTTAAAGTTTTACGAAGAGGCCGTCATTGATTCTGAGGCCCAAACCGCCGCCATGCAGTTAAAGAGTGAAATATTACCATCAACAATGATTGGGTTGATAACTAGGTATGCAGTCTGCCGCATAGATTGAGGTGCTCTCATACTATATATCTTAATTTAATAATATATGTATTGTGTGCATGCTATAAAATGTATGTCTGTCAATAGCTATTCATAGCTAGTTACTCTCTACCGACAAAAAATAAAATATGGGGTCCTAAAATATGTATTCTGTATTCTGAATATTTTATTATATTCTGTTCTATATCATATCCTATAATACATCGGGGTACCCGTCTATCAGTGATTAATCTGCATATGGTACCTGGCTTCTGACTTCGATTCAAGCTTAATAGAGACGATAATGAAAGTTCAGACCGGTGTACATTCATTTTATTTTATTTATTTATTTTTCAACTGTGGTAAAACGCAAAATCATTGCTCATTTCTTTTGATCATTACGAAGACACAAGGAAGCTCGGGTAATCAACGTAGCCTGGAAGCGTGCCTCTGGAACTTTTAAATATATGAAGCAGTTCAACGCAATATCAGAGTGTTGGTCCTGGGGTGTTTCGTCCCAAACGAAGTCTTCCATTGGCATGGAGACGTTTCGCCCCATAGCCAATGAAACTGTGTGGATTTTAGTAATCGACAACAACAAAATTTCAGGAATTCTGTTTGCTTTCCATTGATCATTTTGGACCAGCAAAGTACCACACAGGAGGCTGTATTATGCAACTTGTAAAAAATACAGTATAATATAGATTTTGTCCGAAAAAGGCATCAATCACAAACTGACAAAACACAGCCTTCAAAGTAGTCTCAGTCTTCTCAGAGGTTTAAGCCTTAAACTGCCAATCACAACAATTGTCGTCTGCTTTGTCATCTGCTTGTGATTTTAAAAGTCATTATTTGCAAACAGTGTGGACCCAGATCAGAGGAGCAGTCTGATCTGGGTCCACACTGTTTGCCGGTATGCAAAAATAGGTTTGAAAAGTTTGCAAGAATATTCAGCAGACGACATTTTCAGATGCAGGTTTTCTTGGCATTTTAAGGGTTAAGTGGCTCTTCTTTATTTTGATATTTACCACTTGGTGGCAAATATCAATACAAAGAAAAGCCACAAAACATCAGAGAAGACTAGGATTGTGATACCTTCACAGCTGAAGGGAAATGGCAAGTGGTTAGTGTTCCTGACTTTGGTCCATGATGCCCTGGGCTCAAATCTCACTGGAGGCAGAGTTCAGATGACTCTATGGTGCTTCATTCCATTATATAGAGCTTTCCATTAACATCTTCCATCATCTTGATATGACTTAAACGTGCTAAAAGGAACGTCAAACACCAAATTATCACCTTTACAGCTCAATGCAATGAAGAAAGAATGAGGAAGGACCAACCTTGAAAAGGGAACAGAAAAAATTCTCGGGACTTTAACTAGTTTTACTAAATCAAAGCCTAGCCTTTAAAGTTCAATTCTGATGTGGCTCCAAATTACAAATATGGTTTCTGTTAGCGTCAATTACTTCTTCACTGATACATCACAGTAAAATGCAAAGGTGCTTCTTACATGGAAGTACCCACAACATAAGTTTTTATGGACAAATAAAAAAAAGATTGGTGGAAATGCCTTCTTATCTGGAGCTGTGACCAGTACCCTTATAAGAGGGGTGTTAGCATCCATAACACAAAGTTCATCCTGTGCATTTTGGTCAGTTTCTCAGTAATTATAAGGGCGCTGATCTTGGAGCTTGGATACAATGTTAGATATTTTTAGAGGAGTTGATGGCTGAATTTGGTCCTAATATCTTGGACAAATACACAAATGTACATGTAGTTATTTTTAAATGTAGTTCTAAGATTTTATACCCCAACCCACGATAGTGGCAGGGTATTATGGTTTCACGTTGGACATATGCGTGTCCATCCATCCATCCATATTTCGCTTCCAGATGATAACTTGAGTAAACATCAATGGATTTTCACCAAACTTGGTATGTGCATTGATATTGTGGAGGTCTGGTTTGGGATTGGTAATGGGCAAATTTCGTCAAATTTTGACAGTTATCTGTCAGAGATACGCCCATATTTTCATTTCTGGATGATAACTGGAGTAAATGTTAAAGGATTTTAACCAAACTTGGTACATGCATTGATATTAAGGAGATCTGGTATGGGATTTCTAAATTTTGTCAATTTTTGACAGAGTTATCTGCCCGCTACACAATTGTGGCAGAATATTATCCTTTTGCATTTTTGTTATGTTTACTTTTTCACAAGTACTATCTTATTTCTTCACTGTGCACAGAAAATGTTTTAATTTTATTATCAGTTTATCACATTGTCCAGTACTGGTAATACCACGCATCTGGAAATAACAGTACGCAGACAGAAAATGACAGATTGCTTTATAGATAAACAAAATAACCATTATATTCAGTATAAAGTAATATTGTGGTAAATGTTCTAAAATTTTGAATGTTGACCAGATGATTCTCATGAAATGTTTAACCCATTGTATACTGAATAGACTCTCCCATACTATATACTGGAAGAGTCCAATTTCAATTTTAGGTATGTCCGGGTATAAGATTTACATATTCCTAGAGAAAAATGCCGTATCTATTTACAAACAGTGGAGACCCTGATCAGACGCTGCATTATGCGGCGTCTGATCTGGGTCTGCACTGTTTGCCAATTACCCTTTTACGGGTCTCCCGACTACAATGGGTTAAGCTTATTTTCTCCCTGAAAATAAATATTTTTTTACCGTATGTTGTCTGGTGCTGTTGTGATTGGTGCTTTAAGGGTTAAATTTCCTTTGCAGTAGTGTTCCTGTGAATAATGGGGGTTATATCGCTGTGGGATATATTAGACCCAGCAGGAGAGAAAAGACTTCATTTGTCTGAGCTGACAGGAAAAACCTTGGCTGTAGATCTGAGTGCATGGATAGTAGAGATGAAAACGGCAGGCCCAGTTGTGGGCTTTAAAAACATATATATACGGTAACACATGGACTTGGAACTATTTTCTGGATGCTCTGTCTGTCTGTCTCCTTCTCCCTCTCTCTCTATCTCTCTCTCTCTCTCTAGTTCTCTGCATGTGTGCACGCATACATGCATGTGCTAGTGTGTGCGTGTGATTGGTGACTCTCATATATACAAAGTTGATCATTTGGTTATGTAGGCAAACAGCCTGGTCAGAGTGCTGGATGTATGTTCAAGCTATAGTCATTGCTCTTTACACATTTAATTTATTTTTGCACCAAAACACAGGCTAAATATAATTACTCAGTGGCACAAATCTATGGATACTCACAAGATATCTTCTGAATATGCTAGAGAACTTGAAGACACTCTTTTATTCAAAGTATTCAGACACTTTATCTCCTGAGCATATTGTACTTGTCCTAAAATGTGAACAAGTCAATTTTACTGCCAGTTGATATGTCTGAAAAACTGCTGAACAAGTGGTAAACAGTTTAGACTCTGATCAGATTCCATTTTCTGCTACATCTGATCTGGATCTGCACTATTTGCTCAAGCCTGTCTGTCTGAATACTTAGGGTAAATTGGCCTCAGTGGCTCAGTCAGGTGCACTTCCTACTGGAGATCAGGAGGTCGCAGGTTCAAACCCTGCCAGGTCTGGCAACATTCTTTTGTGGAGATTGATCATGACATATTGTCTACGGTAATTTTCTCCCTTCGGCTGATTCAAGAAGGACATTTGTAAGTTTCTGGCAAAAGAATGTGCATAAGTACTGATTAAAGGAAAAAGAGTGCTTTAGTTAGGTAGACTGATTGCACTCCATACGACCCTAATGGGGGGGGGGGGTTGACTGGGCTGTAAAACCTCAACACAAACTAACAAAGGAACTTACAGTAGGGTAAATGTGGTATCAGTGATTATAATTAAAATTCTATATAGAAAATGAGCAAATATGAGAAAATTTGAGTATAAAACTTCTATTAAATTTATAACACAGACATCTCCTTTGGCCTAACTTAGCCCTGTTTTAAGGCAAACCCCTTTAGCAGGAGCTATGAGCTCTCTAGCATTTAATATCAATTTAGGTCACTGCATATGCAGTTTATTTTGAAACAGTGTTATAAGACATTAAATAAAAGATTGTATCAAATCTTTACCGTTTACCACTCTACGAATTCAGCTGATGACTTGATGATTTTCTTTTTATTTTTCCCAGAAAATAGACTTTGACATTCCATACAAATTGTCTTTGTGAGAGACAATGTGCGTGGAATGTCAAAGCCTATTTCCTTAGGAAAATAAGAACAAAATTTCAAAATACTGTCTTCCAAAATTTTAACAAACACGTTAAGCATTAAAGAAGAAAGTTTCCTTACAGGAATTTATTTTTCCGGGTTCTGGAGTTCCTGAAATTAGGAATAAAGCTAGTATTTGTGATTGATGGAGAGGCACCAGATGTGAAACACGAGGTCATGCTTCAGCGGCAACAGCAACAGTTTGGGTCCACGGCAACAACTATCAGATGTCCAGAAAGACCAGTACTTTCTGGTAATGCTAAAAAGGTTTAGTACCATTAATTCTCCAACACTTCAAACAGTTAAAATTATGGGACAGATTGATTTATTTAACTTAGACCCAACAAATCACCTAATTGCCCCCACGTTTTTTTTTTAGCTCACCTGAGCACTAAGTGCTCATTGTGAGCTATTGTGGTCACCGTCAGTCAATGTCCATCGTACGTCTATGCTCGTCTGTCGTGCGGCGTCGATAATTGCTATAAAAGCCTACTCTTCCTACACCACTGACCCAATTGTCCAGAAACCTGATAGGAAGCATCGGGGTGAATTGTAGATAAAAAATAGCTAATATCATTCCGATTGGAAATCCAAGATGGCCGCCATCTTGAAAATCTTTTTTTTTGCTTCTTCTCCTGAACCAAAAGGCCAATTGACTAGAAACTTGGTAGGAAGCATCTGTTTTTCGCTTCTTCTCCTGAACCGAAAGGCCAGTTGACTCGAAACTTGGTAGGAAGCATCAGGGTGACTTTTAAAGCAAAAATACATGTAGCTAAAATTGTTCCAATCAGAAATCCAAGATGGCCATCATGGCGGCCATCTTGAAAATCTACATGTGTTTTTTGCTTCTCCTGAACCAAAAGGCCAATTGACTTGAAATTTGGTAGGAAGTATCAGGGTGACCTGTAGATCAAAAGTAGCTAAACCATTCCGATCAGAAATCCAAGATGGCCGCCATGGTGACCATCATGAAAAGCTATTTTTCGCTTCTTCTCCTGAACCAAAAGGCCATTTGACTTGAACCTTGGTAGGAAGTTTCATGGTGACTTGCAGTACCATTAATTCTCCAACATAGGCAGGTCATAAATAGCAAAAATTGTTTCGATCAGAAATCCAAGATGGCCGCCATGGTGACCATCTTGAAAATCTATTTTTCGCTTCTTCTCCTGAACAGAATTGACTCGAAACTTTGTAGAAAGAATTGGAGTGACTTATAGATCTAAAATCGCTTAAATTGTTTGGATCGGAAATCCAAGATGGCCACCATGGCGGCTATCTTGAAACTCTTTTTTTCACTTATTTTCTAGAATCAATGGGCCAATTGATTTGAAAATTGGTAGGAAGCATCGGGATGACTTTTAGATCAAAAATAGCTAAAAATTGACTCGAAACTTGGTAGGAAGTATCAGGGTGATTTGTTGATCAAAAGTAGCTCAAGTCATTCCGATAGGAAATCCCAAATGGCGGCCATCTTGAAAATCTATTTTGAACTTTTTCTCCTGAATCAAAAGGGCAATGGACTCAAAGTTCATTGGAAGTATCGAGGTGACTTGTAGATCAACAGTAGCTAAAATCTTTCTGATTGGAAATCCAAGATGGCTACCATCTTGTTTATGTTTATTATATTTCCCTGCCTCTGTGTCGTTTACATGTATAAAATCATGATTCTTCAGAAACCACTTAGCCAATTGCCACCAAATTTCACATTGATCCTACTGTTGAAATGTGAGAGTTTGTTCAAATGATCATGCTCCATTGACTGTCATGCCCATATATTCTTCTTCAAAATTAAGAACTGCTTAAATGATGATCTTTCATTAGTTGCGATGACAGGATTGGAAAAATGTTGCATAACATCTGCATATCTGCAGTGGCTATGTCACTCAGGTGAGCGACCCGTGGCCTGTGGGCCTCTTGTTTAAAAAAAGTGATGGGGATATTGTGAATGCCTCCATCCATCATATTATATCCTCCTAGACCACTGAGTGGAATTTTAGCAATTTGCTGCATGACGTGACGTCATGGTAAGGGTGTACAAGAGCAAAATTATTTTTGCATCCATCCATCCCTCTCGTGTCTGTTAATCTGTCTGTCATGCTATCTCCTCCTAAACTACTGGACAGAATTTAACCAAACTTGCGACATGACTTCTTCTCTTGTAAAGGGTGTGCGAGAGCAACATTGTTTTTCCATCCCTCTGGTGTCCATCCGTCTGACTGCCATGCTATCTCCTCTCAAACCACTGGTCGGAATTTAATGAAACTTACTACATTACTTCCTATTCATGGTAAGGGTGTGCCAGTGAGTTCATCCGTCAGTCTGTCATGCTGTTAGCAACATTAGCATGGAACTCGGGGATTTGCGATGACGTTCCATCAACTACGCATTCTTCTTTTACTTTTGTTTGTATATATGCTTAACAGAATGATATTATGTCTGCTTTGGTGATTGTAAATACAAATTTAACTTAAAATTGCATTTATATGAAATTTAAAACTAATTTACTATAAATTGCTCTCTCTTAAGTTATTCTGTTGAAATTTTTTATGATTGCCATTTGGATGGTAATTTTCAACCATTTATTTGTTTTTGGTTCAGCTTCAGTTGTTCAAACTAACAATGGTCGTTAGTCAACGTATCGTTTAAACTTTGATCATTAAATATGGCATATACGCATATATTTTTGCTGAAAAATGTGAGTAGCTTTTGCATTTGCAAAAGCTACTCACATTTTTTCAACAAAAATACCTGTGAATTAGATATTGTACTTACTAGAACAGTTAACATTTATGACCACTAACAAGCTCCTTAAGCTAACAGTGCTTTGAACAACTGGGCCCTGTAGCTTGCATGTTTAATATTTTAAAAACTATTTTGAAATTTAATGAAATCAATTTTAATGGTCCCAAAAAAGTGTTACCTTGAAATATAAATCAATCCATAAGAAATTTTTTAACAAGCAGTTCAATTTGTTGGATATGTCCAGCAACCTTTTACTGCATAAATCTGTCACACTATGCTTATTAACCCAAATTTTCTTTATTTCCTATACTAAATGGTAAAAATGCCATGGCTTACATATCGCTAGATAAGATTGGTATAAAGATAAATGTGTTTCTTATTTTTCATTCACTTCTAATGACTACCCACAACATGATTTTGTGGAGAAATAAAAATATCAATACTTCTAGGTCAAAAAAAGCACCTTACGAGTCTAGAGTTATGATTATATACAGTATGTATCACATCTTTTTCCAGTGGCTGGCCTTAATGACTCGGTCTGATACGCGTCAGACTGTGACTCAGTCTGATGTATGTCAGACTGGTGATCAGGAGGTCACAATTTTGAGCCCCACCGGGTCAAGCAACATTCTTCTGTGGAGATTGATCATGAAATATTTTCTACTGTCATTTTCTCCCATCCACTTTTTTCAAGAAGGGCAGTTGTCACTTTCTGGTGAAAGAATGTGCACAAGTACTGGTTAATTGCTTAGAGGACTAACCCTGTCCAGGAAAAGTGTGGTTAGGTAAACTGACCAGTTTGACATGACCTTAATTGATACACTGGGCCATAAAACTTTATTCAGTCAATATACAACATAGGTCTAGATAAGAGAGGGTATCAAGCAAATAATTTTCTTATTTCTCAATGAAAACATATGTTGTGGGTACTCATTAGAAGCACCTTGGCGAGGCGCTTCTAATGAGTACCCACAACATATGTTTTTGTCAAGAAGTAAGAAAAATATAGATACTTTTTGGTTGAAAAAAGCGCCTTAGCTATGTACAATATGTATCACCTCTATTCCCAGTGTGTTCAGCTGTTGGAGTGTCTTGGTATTCCATGTGTTTACAGTCCGGGAGAAGCAGAAGCCCTTGGAGCCCACCTCAGCAAGCTCAAGGTATTGTTTTATTTTTAAAATCGTTTACTTCTTCCTCATAAGAGTTTATACACCTCATTAAAGATTTGTTACATACACACCATAATCTATTTACAACGCTATTTCTGGGATCCAAAGTAAACACTGTGTGAGCTAAACAGCCATGTTGTATCCAAACAAAAATGTATAGATTTTGTAGAAAATGATCATTTTATCGCACCTGCTTGTAGCAGGGTGCGATATAGGCGTCCGATTTTCCGTCCGTCTGTCTGTCAACATTTATGTCGAAGTTCGACATTTATGTCAAAGTTAGTATTCTAATCAACTACAAGACTAAACAACCATCAAACCTTGCATGAAACATCTCCCTGACCTACCGACTTTGCGACAACCGTGCTTGCTTTTCCGTTCGTCTGTTTGTTCGTCTGTCCGTCTGTCAACATTTGTCGAAGTTCGACATTTATGTCAAAGTTAGTATTCTAATCAACTACAAGACTAAACAACCATCAAACCTAGCATGAAACATCTCCCTTACCTCCCGACTTTGCGACAACGGTGCCCGCTTTTCCATTCGTCTGTCCGTTCCTCCATCCGTCTGTCCGTCTGTTAACAGTTCTGTTATGTCGAAGTTCGACATTTATGTCAAAGTTAGTATTCTAATCACTACAAGACTAAACAACAGGGCTTCCATTAACTTCCAGAATCAGGAAGTCCCAGACTTCCTACCCCTCAAATTTGGAAGTCCCACAGAAAAATCTAGGAAGTCCCACTTTTTTTCCGTGCTGCGGTGGGCTGCCCTTTCTTTAGTAGAACATAGGTTCTTATTTCAGTGTCACACAGAATCATCATCTTTGATGTGTTTTAAAAATGTCCTTATCGCTTATCGCTTATTAAAATTCGATCGCATCTGTTTGGAAAGCCTGTACTTGTATGTCGGACCTTAGAGAAAGCATCAACATATGTACAACTTCGCATTCGTTTCAAAGCCCAGAGAAAGAAAAGAGAAAAGAAAATACATGAGAGAAAACACCCAAAACATGTTTTCTTAAAAATAAACTATGCTGAAATTATTTTGCAGAAATGTATTTAATGAAATATTTGTTCGGATTGAAGCTGATCAACACGAGCGAACGAGTTGCTTACTTCACAAAAATTGCGGGAAAACGGCGCCGACTTGTGCAACAACAAACAAATTAAAGGCAGCTCTCGATGAAATACCAACAGCAAAACGTTCGTTCGCGGAGAAAAGCAAGCAAAACCATCGCAAATCGCCTATATTTAGACTTACTTTGCGTCTTTTCCGCGCTGGTAAACAACTCAACCGGAACAAGGCTACGCATTTAGAAACGGGTTTTCCGAAAATTTTGACGAAAAATATGTTTTCTTTTCATTTGAAAAATTGCTTTTGTTGTCATGACAAACGTAAGCTTCTAAATTCGAATAGATTTCAATTTGCGTTCTGCGCATAATTGTTATTTATTTATTTATAGAATTTCACTCGGCAATTCCCGGAAGTGTTGCAGACGACACACGTTCTTAGCAAAATAATAATTTAAGACGTGAATATTAAAAAATAATAATGACTTCATATAATTTCAACGAATATTTTCAGGGTCGCAGTAGAAAATTTAATTATAAAAACATCAATTAATCAACTCAGCACGCGTGACAAATACACGCAGTGATCACGCAGCCATCAAAAGGGTGCCGCGACGCTTGACACGGCTGTCAATAAAACTCCCGCAAGCGGAAAGTTGGACGTCCTTAAAGCTCAGTCAACACAGGTAGCAAATTTCCGGTAAGTAGGCGGGGCAAACATCATACAACTGGTTAAAAGTGGGTGGGCCTTTTGACAATTTTTGGACGTCTCGGGTATCGATTTCGGACGGACAAAAGAAGTCCGCGGTACGTCTTTGAAGTTCAATTTGGACGTCCGGTGGCAATCTCAGGGCGTAATATACGTCGTACGTCCGCTAAACGGAAGCCCTGAAACAACCGTCAAACCTTGCATGAAACATCTCCCTGACCTCCTGACTTTGTGACATAGGCGTCTGCTTTTCCGTTCGTCTGTTTGTTCGTCCGTCCGTCTGTCAACATTTATGTCGAAGTTCGACATTTACGAAGTTAGTATTCTAATCAACTACAAGAGTAAACAACCATCAAACCTTGCATGAAACATCTCCCTTACCTCCTGACTTTGTGACATAGGTGCCCGCTTTTCCATACGTCTGTCCGTTCATCCGTCTGTCTGTCCGTTCATCCGTCTGTCTGTCCGTCTGTTAACAGTTCTGTTATGTCGAAGTTTGACATGTACATCAAAGTTAGTATTCTAATCAACTACAATTCTACAACAACCATCATACCTTGCATGACACATCTCCCTGACCTCCTGACTTTGCAGGAACATTGACCCAGTGACCTTGACCTATATTTTGTGCTCCATTGACTTTGACACAATTTACATCGACGTTCCAGATCGTCTCAACTATAAGGCGTACAACTACCAAACCTTGCATAGTGCTTCTCCTTGATGTACTGACTTGGCAGGTACCTTGACCTGGTGACCTTGACCTATATTTTGTGCTCCAGTGACTTTGACACATTTTGCGTCGACGTTCGATATCTCCTCAACTATAAGGCCTACAACCGTCAAACCTTGCAAAGTGCTTCTTCTCAATGTACTGACCTTCACCTATATTTTGGCTGCAGTGACTTTGACATAATTTACTTCGACGTTCCAGATCTCCTCAAGTGTAAGACCTCTAGCCACCAAACCTTGCATAGTGCTTCTCCTAGATGTACTGAATCAGCAGGTATCTTGACCCGGTTACCTTGACCTATATTTTGCGCTCCAGTGCCTTTTACACATTTTACGTCAATGTTCAATATCTCCTCAACTATAAGGCCTACAACCATCAAACCTTGCATAGTGCTTCTCCTCAATGTACGGACTCCGCAGGTACCTTGACTGGGTGACCTTGACCTATATTTAGCGCTCCATTGACTTTTACACCTTTTACGTCGCCCTTCCATATGTCCTCAACTGTAAGGCCTTCAACCACCAAACCTTATATATTGTTCTTCTCGATGTACTGACTCGGCAGGTACCTTGACCTGGTGACCTTGACCAATATTTTGCACTCCAGCGACTTTGACACATTTTACGTTGATGTTTAGTATCTCCTCAAATATGACCTACAACCACTAAACCTTGCATAGTGCTTCACCTCATTGCACTGGCTTGGCAGGTAACTTGACCTGGTGACCTTGACCTATATTTGACACATTTTACATTGATGTTTGATCTCCTCAACTATAAGGCCTACAACCACCATACCTTGCATAGTGCTTCTCCTTGACGTACTGAATTAGCAGGTACCTTGACCCATGACCTTGACCTATATTTCATGCTCCAGTGACTTTTACACATTTTACGTTGACATTCCATAATTATTGGGCTGTATTATACGAAAAGTCAGTGCTGAAGATATAGCCATTAGAGGGAATGGCACTTGCCTGGAATATATGTGCCCCACTAGGCACTTTGTCTACATTTTTTCAACCCAGTTTTCCAACTAAGCACTGCTAAGAATGAAATAAACTTATTTAATAACCAATTTCTGATTGTGGCTCCTGTGACTTTTGCCCCAGCAGGTGCGATGACGCCTTCCGCAGAATTCTTGTTCTATATAATCTATACATTTTTGTTTGGATACAATGCATTTTGAGTCCATGCCTTCAACCATCTTATATTCAAAATTGTCTTATAATGCAGTTCTAGTATACAATGTATATAACTTAACAAGACATTCATTTCATTATTGTAAACATTTTCTTGTATGTAGCAATATGCATACAAAACAGTCTAGATTAGCCATCACACCTAGATAGTCTGATCTCATCAACAGTTTCTGCAGTTCTTAGAAGACATTCATTAATTTAAACGTTCTCTTATATGTAGCAACATGTAAACAAAACAGTCTAGATTAGCCATCACACCTAGATAGTCTGATCTCACCAACAGATCCTACAGTGAGTATCCTTTTTTTTTCAGACAAGCAGTGAAAGTCTAATTCTGTTATTCAGACACTTGAGTTGGGGTTAGGGTTAGGGTTACATTTAAAAATTCGCTTTGTCAAAGCATTTTGACAGAAAAACAATGTGAAAACAAATTAATGTTATTATCGCACCTGCTTGTAGCGGGGTGCGATATAGGCGTCCGATTTTCTGTCCGTCCGTCCATCTGTCAACATTGATGTCGACGTTCGACATTTATGTCAAAGTTAGTATTCTAATCAACTACAAGACTAAACAACCATCAAACCTTGCATGAAACATCTCCCTGACCTCCTTACTTTGCGACATAGGCGTCAGCTTTTCCGTTCATCTGTCCATTTGTCCGTCCGTCTGTCAACATTTATGTCGAAGTTCGACATTTATGTCAAAGTTAGTATTCTAATCGACTACAAGACTAAACAACCATCAAACCTTGCATGAAACATCTCCCTGACCTCCCGACTTTGCGACATAGGTGCCCACTTTTCCATTCGTCTGTCCGTTTATCCATCCGTCTGTCTGTCTGTTAACAGTTCTGTTATGTCGGAGTTCGACATTTATGTCAAAGTAAGTATTCTAATCAACTACAAGACTAAACAACCATCAAACCTTGCATGAAACATCTCCCTGACCTCCTGACTTTGCGACATAGGTGCCTGCTTTTCCATTCGTCTGTCCGTTCCTCGTTGCGTCTGTCCGTCTGTGAACAGTTCTGTTATGTCGAAGTTCGACATTTACGTCAAAGTTAGTATTCTAATCAACTACAATTCTACAACAACCATCATACCTTGCATGACACATCTCCCTGACCTCCTGACTTGGCAGGTACATTGACCCAGTGACCTTGACCTATATTTTGCACTCCATTGACTTTGACACAATTTACGTTGATGTTCCAGATCTTCTCAACTGTAAGGCGTACAACTACCAAACCTTGCATAGTGCTTCTCCTAGATGTACTGACTTGGCAGGTACCTTGACCCGGTGACCTTGACCTATATTTTGCGCTCCAGTGACTTTGACACATTTTGCGTCGACGTTCGATATCTCCTCAACTATAAGGCCTACAACCATCAAACCTTGCAAAGTGCTTCTTCTCAATGTACTGACTCGGCAGATACCTTGACCTGGTGACCGTCACCTATATTTTGGCTGCAGTGACTTTGACATAATTTACGTCAACGTTCCAGATCTCCTCAAGTGTAAGACCTCTAGCCACCAAACCTTGCATAGTGCTTCTCCTAGATGTACTGACTCGGCAGGTATCTTGACCTGGTGACCTTGACCTATATTTTGCGCTCCAGTGCCTTTTACACATTTTACGTCGACGTTCAATATCTCCTCAACTATAAGGCCTACAACCATCAAACCTTGCATAGTGCTTCTCCTCAGTGTACGGACTCCGCAGGTTCCTTGACTGGGTGACCTTGACCTATATTTCGCGCTCCATTGACTTTTACACCTTTTATGTCGCCCTTCCATATGTCCTTAACTGTAAGGCCTTCAACCACCAAACCTTATATAGTGCTTCTTCTCGATGTACATGACTCGGCAGGTACCTTGACCTGGTGACCTTGACCTATATTTTGCACTCCAGTGACTTTGACGCATTTTACGTTGATGTTTGGTATCTCCTCAAATATAAGACCCACAACCACTAAACCTTGCATAGTGCTTCACCTCATTGCTCTTGCTTGGCAGGTACCTTGACCCGGTGACCTTGACCTATATTTGACACATTTTACGTTGATGTTTGATAACTCCTCAAACATAAGGCCTACAACCACCATACCTTGCATAGTACTTCTCCTTGATGTACTGAATTAGCAGGTACCTTGACCCGTGACCTTGACCTATATTTCATGCTCCAGTGACTTTTACACATTTTACGTCAACATTCCATTATCATTGGGTTGTATAATACGAAAAGTCAGTGCTGAAGATATAGCCATTAGAGGGAATGGCACGGGCCTGGAATATATGTGCCCCACTAGGCACTTTATCTACTTTTTTTTCAACCCAGTTTTCCAACTAAGCACTGCTAAGAATGAAATAAACTTATTTAATAACCACATTCTGATTGTGGCTCCTGTGACTTTTGCCCCAGCAGGTGCAATGACGCCTTCCGCGGAATTCTTGTTTTGTATTTGAGCTTTTATTAACCCTTACACTCATAAGTTTCTAAAATGGACTCTTCCAGCTCTGAATTTGGGCACATCCATTGTTACAAACAGGGATTTTAGTCAAAAATCAATAACAGAAAGACAAATAGTGTAGATCCTGATGAGATGGCTTGTTACGAGCCATATCATCAGGATCTGCTCTGTTTAAATAGTATCTGTACTGGTCTGCAGGGATGAAAGGGTAAATCCCAGCAAACAAAGTTAATGAGATATAGAATAATATAATATAGAAGGCATTCTATCAGTCTATGTGTGTAAGTTTGTGGCACATACTACTTCAACAGTTTTTGTTAAATTTTCATAAAACCATAACAGAAGTAATCAGCATGTAAAGTAGCGGTACATGAGGAACAATATTTTGATGGAGTAAATTTTTAGCAGGGATTGTCTGTTCCTAACACTCTTTTTCATAATACAGCATACAACATTCTATTTTTTTTTTTTTTATCCCTGCTTTTCTTTTTAAAAAAAAAATGATGGGGATATAGTTAAGCCTCTGTCCGTCTATCTGATCGACCGTACATCCACCCACAGGGATGAATGTATTCTTGTGTGTTTTAAAATCTTCTGTCTGTCCATCATGCTATCATCTTTTAAACCACGACTGAATTCTACCAAACTTGCTACATTACTTCCCATCATGGTAAGGATGTGCAAGAGCAACATTGTTTGTCCCCCGCCTTTTAGAAGAAAAGCTGAGGGACACAGTTTTTGGCTTTCCGTGGCGTGTGGTGCGTGGTTCCGAATTTTTAGTAGGTACCTTGTCCCCTTAACTCCTCCCACAGTTTTTGTCCAATCCTTTTGAAACTTTACAGGTGCTTTAAGGATGGTCTGAAGATATGCATGTGTTTTTTTTCAGAATCCTGATATTATTTTTTATCACCTTTTACACATTTTGAACACAGACATTTTTTGAGTTCTAATATTACAGAAGTCTATAGGGAGTACGTACCTTGTCCGCTTAACTCCTCCCACAGTTTTTGGCCGATCCTTTTGAAACTTTACATGGGCTTTTAGAATGGCCTGAAGATATGCATGTGGATTTTTCAGAATCCTGAATTAATTTTTTATCACTTTTTCCGCATTTTTATCTTAGACATTTTGAGTTCTAATATTACAGAAGTGTATAAGGAGCAGGTACCTTGTCCCCTTAACTCCTCCCACAGTTTTTGGCCGATCCTTTTGAAACGTTACATGGGCTTTTAGGATAGCCCTGAAGATATGCATGTGGTTTTTTCAGAGTCCTGAAATAATTTTTTATCACATTTTCTGCATTTTTAACTTAGACATTTTTTGAGTTCTAATACTACAGAAGCGAATAGGGAGTAGGTACATGTACCTTGTCCCCGTAACTCCTACCATAGTTTTAAGCCGATCCTTTTGAAACTTACAGGTGCTTTAAGGAATTTGAAGGTATGCATGTGGTTTTTTCAGAATCCTGAAATTATTTTTTATTACTTTTTACACATTTTGAACTTAGACATTTTTTAGTTCTAATATTACAGAAGTCTATAGGGAGCAGATACCTTGTCCCCTTAACTCCTCTCACAGGTTTTAGCCGATCCTTTTGAAACTTTACATGGGCTTTTAGGATGGCCTGAAGATATGCATGTGGATTTTTCAGAATCCTGAAATAATTTTTTATTAATTTTTCCGCATTTTTAACTTAGACATTTTTTAAGTTCTAATATTACAGAAGTGTATAGGGAGTAGGTACCTTGTCCCCTTAACTCATCCCACAGTTTTTGCCAATCCTTTTGAATCTTTACATGGGCTTTTAGGATGGCCTGAAGATATGCACATGTTGTTTTCAGAATCCTGAAATAATTTTTATTACTTTTTCCACATTTTTAACTTAGACATTTTTTGAGTTCTAATACTACAGAAGCGTATAGGGAGTAGGTACCTTGTCCCCGTAACTCCTACCACAGTTTTAAGCCGATCCTTTTGAAACTTTACAGGTGCTTTAAGGATGGTCTTAAGATATGCACATGTTTTTTTTTCAGAATTCTGAAATTATTTTTTATCACTGGTTTCCAGCTTCAATACTTAGGTATGTGATACAGGACCAATGGTCCTCTGGTTAACTTACCCATTTTTAACACCTCAAAAAAAAATGAAGCGTGGGACATAAATTCCCCATGGAATTTGCTTGTTTTTTCTAAGTGTCCATTGTCCATCCATCTGTCCTTCACCCTATCTCCTCCTAAACCATCGGGCAGAATTCAACCAAACTTGCTATATCACTTCCCTGCATGGTAAGGGTGTGCAAGAGTGACGTTATTTTTCTGTGTGAGAGCAACATTTTTTTTCTGTGCAGCCATTGTCCATCTGTCCATCACCCTATCTCCTCCTAATCCACTGGGCGGAATTCAACCAAACTTGCTACATCGCTTCCCCTTATGGTAAGGGTGTGCGAGAGTGACATTATTTTTCTGTGCATCCATGGTCTGTACATCTGTCCATCACACTATTCCTCCTAAACACCTGAGTGGAATTCAACCAAACTTGCTACATTTTTTCCTCTCATAGTAAGGATGTGTGAGGGCAACATTATTTTTCCTTGTGTCTGTCGTCCATCCATCTGTCTGTCATGCTATCTCCTCCAAAACCACTAGGCGGAATTCAACAAAACTTGCTACATCACTTCCCCTCATGGTAAGGGTGTGCAACAGCAACATTATTTTTCCGTTTGTCCGTCTGGCATCTGTCCATCTGTCCATCACACTATCTCCTTAACCACTGGGTGGAATTCAATCAAACTTGCTACATGATCTCTCCTCATGGTAAGAGTGTGGGAGAGCAAGTCCATCTGTCTGTCATGCTATTAGCAACATTAGCAACAAGGGTTGGGATTTGCGATGGTGCAACATCGACTGCACATTCTAGCTTTTTTTTTTTTAATTATTTTTCAGAGAACTTAAGATGACATTTCATCTGTTAGGCAGAAGATTCACATAAAATGTCAAGTTTTATTTTCTCAGAAAGGAACAAAAAAATCAAAATGTCTGCTGCAATGTGATCAGCACTTTAACCTATTTATGCCTGATGCACCATAAAAGGGACATTGGCAAACACTGAAGACCCAGATCAGGATCTACACTCTTTACATAAAATACAGAAATTTCTATAATAAGTGATAACTAGATTGTTCAGTCTATGGCATGCATGAGGGCTGGAAAACAAATGTTGCTCTTGCACACTCTTACCATGACGGTGTGCATGTAGCAAGTTTGATTAAATTCTGCCTGGTGGTTTAGGAGGTGATAGCATGATGGACAGAGGGAAAAATCATGTTGCTTTCTCATACCCTTACCATGAGGGGAAGTCGTATAGCATATTTGGTTAAATTCCTCTCCTAGTAGTTGAGGAGGAGATAGCGTGACAGACAGACAGAGGGGTTCGTAACATCCCCTCAAGGGGGGGCGGGATTATAATAAAACAAACTTAACACACATTCCATAAGACATGGACCTACCCAAAGAAAGAAGCAGAAGAGTCCATTAGGTGTTAATGGGTAATTATTGCATAAAAAGCAGTGCCGCACGTTATTAACAGCCGTGCATTAACCTGCGAAAAGCCGTGTATTAACAAGGCAATTCACGCGCTGTTAATGCACGGCTACGCAACTTTCAATATGCCTATACCGGGGCCACAGAATTGTTGCCGTCACGAGATGTGTAGTGTCCGACCCTAGAACAAGCATAGTCCGTGGAAATTGCATTCGCGAGACATCAGTGAAAATGCGAAACAAAATAGTGCAAGAAATAACGCAAAATGTAGCAAATGTTTTCAGTTTTTATGCAATAATAGCGATCAAACATGGTTTTTCAATGCATTAACATTCGCCAGGTCCCTAGGGAGGTGTTGAAAACCGTGGCCTCTGGCCTCGGTTTTCAACACCTCCCTCGGGACCTGGCGAATGTTAATGCATGAAAAACCATGTTTGATCCCTATAATGGTTAATACCTGTATTTATTCTTGCCTGTATTTTACAGAAAGTTGATGGTTTTATTTCTCCAGACAATGATTTTTTCTGCTATGGTGGTTACACTCAAATTAAAGATTTGTATAAGGAAAATAAGGTAGGATACATGAGCTACAACCTGAGAAAACATACCACCTGACATCTACGCCCAATGAAAACTCAAACAGCCTGCACAGTCGATCAGTCTGAGTCTTCATTGTCCTACGAAGAAACTTTGCATTATTACCCAGTGGGAACACAAAGTTGAATCAAAGTTGAATCAATGTTGATTCAATGTCTTGATGTTGAATCAACATTGATTCAACATTGTTTCAAAGTAGACATTGAATCAACATTGAAACAATGTGTTATGTGTCTGCTGGGTAGCTATCCAAAATGTGCCCAGTGAGGATTCTGATCAGACTGCATCAATGTACAGGCTGATCTGAATCTTTGCTGGGCACACATATCTGAAGGTACATTTTGTGACATTACAGCTCATATGCTTTGTGTCTGAGACTTCTGTATACCGTATTCGACCTAATAACTGCACTGTATGCTTAGGTTTTTCGAAAGCACTGGAAAAAATTTGTAGTAAAATATCCACCTAGTAAGGGCACACTTTAAGGAAAGATCAGCAGTGGACTTCATTGGGAGCGTATTTACGGATGCTAATGCGATATTATTTTCTGATTTTCACTACAAAAGCGTATGTTGTGGGTACTCGTTTGAATTGCCTCGACTTGTCGAGGCAATTCAAATGAGTACCCACAATATATGTTTTCATAAAGGAGTAGATAGAAATACAGAGGCTGAAATCTATAGAATACTAAATTGCTTGATTGTGCATTTGTAGGAGCATGTGTGGTAATTAGGTCGAATACGATAGTTCCATATACAGTTGAACCTTAACCCTTGTCCTGCTGAATAAATTAAGATGCCATGCCCACTTCTGACTTTCAGCCAATCAGATTGCTTGATTCTGGATTTTGATACAAATTCACATACTTAATGGCAAACAGTGCAGATCCAGATCAGTTGGCTTCAGAAGCCAACTGATCTGGATCTACACTGTTTGCAAAGGAGGGTATATCCGGGTTCAGCAGGACAAGGGTTAATAACTCGAACATCTTCTAGACATAGGTAGTTTGAGCCATTGAGGGTTAATCATAATGCAAGGTCAGGAGGCAAATGTATATTATTTAGGGATGTCTTTTTGACTTCAATGTATGTTGTGTGTACTTATTAGACTTGTCGCATAGAAATCAATTCTAATGAATACACACAACATAATTACATGATAAAATACAAAAGTTTCCAAAAATGTTCATAAATATTTGTTTTCTTGGGCTATCAAGAGAATTTCCTTGGGACTCAAAAACGAGTTTGAACTAGCCATGGTAAATGAGCCATTGTTGTTCAAGTCATTGAGGTTTCCCTGTAAATATTTTATTTCTCCACAAAAACATCCATGGTGTTTCTTATTTCTCTATGAAAACATATGTTGTTGTACACAACCCCAGTAGGTGTCATTGTGTGTCAGCCTCCAAACATAAGCATGTCAAATTGAAGTGGTTGATGACAACTTTACCAATGCTAGACTTAAAATGAGTCTTACATGTACCTAACCCAACATTGCTTGATTTGGATAAACCTGCCTATCTTTTTGGTTGAGTCCTACCATTTTTGTCTTTAACCCATTGTAGTCTGGAGACTCCTAAAAGGGTAACTGGCAAACAGTGCAGACCCAGATCAGACGCCACAGAACATGATGTCTGATCAGGGTCTCCACTGTTTGCAAATGGTTTAGCCATTTTTTTCCCTAAAATTGAAAATGGACTCTTCCAGTATACAGGTATAGTGTGGAACAGTTTATTCAATCTACAATGGGTTTAAAGTATTAGGACATAAGGCCAAAGCAAACAATGTAGACCCAGGTCAGATGCTACAGCTGATGGGATCAGATCAGGGTCTACACTGTCTGCTAGTCATCCAGCAGTATTTACTAAGGACAACAAGAGGTAGCGAATGGACGCTCAAATTTTAGGGACATTATAGTAAGGTTTAAGTGTTGAATTTTTAGGGTAAATATGGTAATATTTCTAGTGACATGTTTTGAGAAAACGGTTGTTTCCTGTATGATTTTAGTGTCAAAGATTAATTAAATATTTCCATATCTAACATTAAATATTTGGTGAAAAGTGGTTCCTGAACAAACCGTTCAGATCCAAATCAAACAGCTCCTGAAGGAGCATTTTGATCTGGGTCTTCACTGTTTGTTCAACCAGCACTTTTACACATATCAGTAGATAGTCAGATAGACTGGTTCAAAAGTTTAGAACAAGTATGTAAGAAGCTATCTCTGAATAGCGCTTTTTTTTTTTTCCACCAAAAAGTGCTTCCTTTTTTTTTATTTTCTGTGAAAACAAATGCTGTGGGATTCATTTAAAGCACCTTGCCCATTAGAAGCTCCTTGGTGTAGGGCTTTAATGGATACCCACAACACATTTCTCTTGAGAAGTATGAAAATGTTATTTGGATAGTCCCTGTTATCTTGAGCTATGAGGAGGTCAGGTGTGTGAATATTTAGGTTAATTATTAGTGTATAGAAGTTTAATACCTGTTTTGCCATTTCAGAACTATTACTATGATACATACAGCATGGATGATATTGAAAAACAACTTCATTTGAATAGGAAAGATTTCATCACCTTAGCTCTGCTGCTTGGCTGTGATTATAATAAGGAAGGAGTAAAGTTTATTGGCAAGCAGAAAGCTGTCGAGCTGTTGGAATATTTCAGGAACAAGTCTCTTGATTCCTTAGACAGGTTAGCTATCTCTCCTGTAAATATCTAAAATGGACATATAGTCAAACTACAGTGGCTCAAAAATCTTTGGTACGATGGAAATTTGTTCTAAGCATGGGTAGTTTGAGCCAATGAGTGTTAATCCTTGTCCTGCTGAACCCGGATATGCCCTGCCTTTGCAAACAGTGTAGATCCAAATCAGTTGGCTTCTGAAGAAGCCAACTGATCTGGATCTGCACTGTTTGCAATTATGTATGCAAATTTATATCAAAACCTTGATCAAGTACTCTGATTGGCTGAAAATTAGAAGTGGGTGTGGCATCAATTTATTCAGCAGGACAAGGGTTAATCATAGGGCCAGGCCTGGAGGTAAATGGTAGTAATTTAGGGATCTTTTTTCAATCCTCTAACACTAATGAGTACACACACCATGCATTTTCATGATAAAATAAGAATTATTATCCTAAAATAACCCTAAATATTTGTTGTCCTGAGGTAGCGGAAGAATTTCCTGGAAATTCATAAAAAGTTTGAATCAGCCGTAGTGAACCAGACTTCGGTGTTCAAAGTCATTGAAGTTTTACTCTGTGTGCATTTGAATTTGAATAAATCCATCATTAAAATAAAGGATGCGTATTTTATTTAAATAAAGAAATAATAAGTTGCTCACTTTAAGCATACTTTAATAACTTAAAGTATTGGGACAGATGGGTGTGGGCAATACATAGGGGTCTGACCGGGGTCGATACTGATTACCACTCAGCTATAAGCTTTTAAACAAATTCTTTCCTTTTAGAGTAGACCCCTTTTCAGAAGGTATCAAAAACAGTTTGGACAGAGCCACCATAACTTAAAGTGTATCTATTACCCTGAAGCGCCTTCTTTCCTTTTAGAGTAGACCCTTTTCAGAATAGGATTTGTGTGCAGGATAGCTAACAGGAAGTCACAAAAGTTGTCTTGTAAAAATGGCTGAAACCCTACTGAGTTTATCCAGTCCCTTTAATGCAGTGTAACAGCATACAGACTCAAACTATCTCAGATACTGGTAACTCAAACT
The DNA here is from genome assembly GCA_964016985.1 of Anodontia alba. Taxonomy (NCBI): domain Eukaryota; kingdom Metazoa; phylum Mollusca; class Bivalvia; order Lucinida; family Lucinidae; genus Anodontia; species Anodontia alba. The sequence continues at coordinate 101,866,725 of OZ024829.1, forward strand.
ACTGCTTAAGTCAAAGTAAATAAAGAGCACTATTTGTTTAGTTTGCTATATTTTTTCATAAAGACTCAAACTATCTTAAATACTGATAACTCAAACTACTGCTTAAGTCAAACTAAATAAAGAGCACTATTAGTTTAATTTGCTATATTTTTCATACAGACTCAAACTATCTCAGATACTGATAACTCAACGTACTGCTTAAAGGGGAACGCAACCTTAAAAGACATTGTACTTTAAAGTAAAGAGCTTTACAAACAATGAATTTTGACACAAATTTGATCAAAATCGGTGGAAAAATAAGTAAGTTATAGACAATTGAATATTTTTTAACATTGGTGGAATGGGTGCCGCCATTTTGAATATTTAATGAAGTTTCATTAAAATTAAAATTCGTTTCATAAAGATAGTTATTCTCATAAAGTTGGTTTATTTTGGGGGAAATGATTGCATGTCACTAGAATTAAAAGATTATAAAAAATCTGTAGCAAAATTATTCTTAAAAACCCTTTATAATTTGGTTTTGCATATTTAATTTGGGCTGTATGACATCACAAGGCCTACAATATGGCGGCATCCATGACAGCCATTTAAAATATATTCAAACTACCATAACTTTCTTATTTTTAGGCCGATTTTGAAAACTCTTGCATCCAAATAATTGGCTTGTTAAGCACTTTATTCCAAGGTATACTTACAACTTACATTGCGTTCCCCTTTAAGTCAAACTAAATAAAGAGCACTATTAGTTTAGTTTGCTATATTTTGCCTCGGTGGCTCAGTTGGATGCGCTGTCCGACTGGAGACCAGGAGGTCGCGGGTTCAATCCCCGCTGAGGTCAGCAACATTCTTTCATGGAGATTGATCATGAAATATTTTCTATGGTCATTCTCTCCCTTCTGCTGATTCAAGAAGGGCAGTTGTCAGTTTCTGGTTAAAGAATGTGCACAATACTGGTTAACTGCTTAGAGGACTAAGCCTGCCCAGTAAACGTGTTGTTACGTAAACTGACTGCGCTCGACATGACCCCATTGAGTTGACTGGGCCGTAAACCCTCAACACAAACACAAACAATTTTCATACATTACAGCTCATTTTATCTCAAACTACTATTTTTTCAAACCAAAAGTTCTGGTACTTTGGAGTTTGAGACAGTGTGAGTTGATCATGCAGTATTCAAATGACCTCCAGTAGATATAAATTGCAACATATAAAAATGCAGATATAAATTGCAACATGTAAAAACGCACCTTATGATTTGCCCCAGTGAAGACTTATATCAGCCTGCTAATCTGCACAGTCTGATCACTCGAGACCGGCATAGTGGCTCATTTGGAAGAGAGTCTGCTTTGTGACAGGGATTTTGTAGGTTTGATCCTGGCCGAGTCCTACCAAAGACTTTAAAAATGGTACTAGCTGCTCTCTGCTTGGCACTCATCATTAAGAAAGTAAAGCCACCCACTACTCCTACCCCTATTCTTACCTTGCCCTGCCCTTCTACACAGGCCTACCCTAGCTGGGTAGGGTAGGTTGGGTTGCAGAGGGAGGTTAGGGTAGAATGGGGTAGAGCATTGCAGGGAAGGGCAAATCAACTCAAAATATAGCTATCTCTAGTATTAAATTAACCTCTTCCCATCACTTGCCTCTCCTTTTAAGCAAAAGAAAAAGAAAAACTATGGTAGAGTGACTCTTCTCTAGGAAACTCTGGTTTTATGTCTTTCAATGATTTGTTTCTAGGATAATCGGTTGGCTTGACAACAAGGAGCTGGATTCCATAGAAACAAATATGAACAACATGGAGAAAAAAGAGCCACATTGTGTTAAATGTGAACACCTAGGTGAGTACATACATAGCTCAAGATTGTTTGTTTGATTTAGTTGACCTCGACATATCAGATTTACAGAATTGAGGAAAAGTAAATCGAACAACCACATTTCTTAAATGAATACCCGTATGTAATCTGACTCCTGCAGTTAGAATATTGAAAATATTGTGGAAAAGAGGAGAAATTGCTCCATAGGAGCAATTTCTCCTCTTTTCCACAATATTTTATCACCTGTTGTTAGATAGATCATGTTAAACAGGGACCAGATTTTTTTCTTCATGATAAATGGTTATTCGAGATAAGCGCAGACGAGATAACAAGAAGTGACTGTATATAGGTATTCTTTGCTGTCAGTTATTTGGTTTATTTATTATTTTTTTCATTATTTGTTTCTCATTCTTCCTTTGGTGCCTCAGTAAGGCTGTGCTTCCTGATTGTATCTTCACTTATTTTTTATTAGCCGAGCTATTGTGATCAATGTTCCGTCCATCGTCAACAATTTCTTCAAACGACTTCACCTCCTAGACCACTAAGCCAATTTCAAAATACTTTCACACAAATGTTTCTGTTATAGCCCTATGAAAATTACTACAATGGTTCCGCTCCAATGAACAAGATTGCCTACACTTAGAGACAGTCAACCCACCAGTGCTGTCAGTGCTTTGATTATACAATGGCATTTAGTCAAGTGTTTTACCATGGCATTTAGTCAAGTGTTTTACCATGGCACTTAGTCAAGTGTTTTACCATGGCATTTAGTCATGGTATTTTACTATGGCATTTAGTCAGGCACTCCCCCCCCCTTAATATTAGATTGGGAAGTGCAAAACTGTTCCAATTATAAAAATAGAATGCAGTTGTCATATTCTTGCACCGAACCAACATTAAATTGATGATCGATCTCCTAATGAAAACAAAACACAAAGTGATGTCTCCAGAGGCGGAAACTTTTAGCAATGATTTGGCAAAAACATTGTCCCCACTGTTTAGTGCTTTTCAGACTGAAAAATCATTGTCCCCACTATTCATGGGACTAGGAATACAAATGACTGGTTCATTATTTCCCCACAAAAACAAGGGGACTCATTAGAAACAACTCACTGAAGAGCTTCTAATAAGTACCCACAGCATATGTTTTCATGGAGAAATAAGAAAAATAGCTATCTCTGATCAGATGTTTTGGACACTTGGAGTTGATTTCCTTATTTGAGCTGCAATATCAGAAAACGTAGTTTCGGACATGTGCGTTCAATAAAGACTCAAGCATTCAACAAAGATTGAAGTCAGCCTGTGCTTTGATACAGTCTGATCAGTATTCATTGTTTGCATGAAGAAACTTTGCATTCTTGGCTATCCAAAATGCTCCTAGTGAATATTCTGATCAGACTGCCCAAAGCCCAGGCTTATCAGAATCTTCACTGGATGCACACAGCCCTTGATAAGATGCTTTCTTCAGTCCAAAAGTATTGATATTTTTCTTATTTCTCCATGAAAACATATGTTGTTGGTACTCATTAGAAGCGCCTCACCAAGGTGCTTCTAATGAGTACCCACAACATATGTTTTTGTGGAGAAATAAGAAAAATATTTACCTGATACTCACTCTTATCTAGACTTATGAGTGCACCTGTCTGAAGGTAGGTTATACCAAGACAGCTTATTTTTCTCTCTCTCTCTCTCTTTTCTCCAGGAAAGGCTGACATTCATAAACAGACTGGTTGCAAAGTTTGTGACACAGAATCCGACTGTGTTGATTCTTATGACACAGTCTGCTGTAATTGTGACTGGCACAAGCAGAAACACTACTTGGACGAGTACAAGGTTGAAATCAATGTTAGGAGAAAGACATGCAAAGAAAGTACTGTCAAATTCCCAAATAAAAAGGTTTGTATAGGTTTAACAAGCAAAGCTCCAGATATTAACCCTTATCCTGCTGAACACAACAACCCCTACCTTTGCAAACAGTGCAGATCTAGATCAGATGGCTTCTGAAGAAGCCATCTGATCAGGATCTACACTGTTTGTCATATAGTTTGTGAATTGAATGAATACAGTATATCAAGTAATCTGATTAGTGAATAGTGAGAAATGGGCATGGCTAAATTAATTCATCAGCTGGATAAGGGTTAAAAATCTATATTCACCCCTGAGGTAGATATGTTGTAATGACACTGTCCATGTTTGCATGTATGTGCATGAGTTTTTATACATAGATTTAGCCTATCTAGAAAAGTTTAGTTAGGTAAACTGACCAGCTTGACATGACCTTAATAGTGTTGAATGGGCCATTATATCCAATTCTAATGCACTTGCGTATGTAACGCGACGTCTGATTGGGTAACATCAGAAATTTGCGACGGTATATTCTGCGATATACTGTCGGAAATCGGACGTCATCACGTAACGTTGCATCTCATTGGCTGGCATTTAGTTTTACTGCAGCTCACAGCACTTGTTGCTTCGTGCAAATAGTACAAATAGTACAATTTTTCAACAGAAAAATGAATAAATGCATTAGAATGGGGATAACTGCATTCAAATTTGTCATTTGGGGAGGTAAATCGGTGGTTTTACGGTCGCAAATTACGTTTTCGCCGTAAAACGTAATTTGCGACCATAAAACCACCGATAAATCAACCAAAGCTCCAGATAAGGCAAAGATAAATTCAGCCAAAAAGTAATGATATTTTTCTTATCTCTCCATAAAAATATACAGCCACTTCTGATGAGTACCCACAACATATGTTTTCTTGGAGAAATATGAAGAATATTTACTTGATAGCCAGTTTTAGCCAGTCTTAGCTGGAGCTATTATGTGTCCAGCTCATATCTTTGTGATGTAAAGAGTGATTTTGAAATACAACTAACCATTTTTTACCGTAATTATTGGGACACCTCATTTCCTCACCATACTTGTCCTAAAGTTTGAAAAAGGTCTGATCCACGACCTGTTGCTGTGTTTAAGATATTGCTGAATGAGTGGCAAACAGTTGGATCCAGATCAGATGCCACGTTCTGTGGCATCTGATCTGGGTCTGCACTGTTTACTCAGGCCTGCCTGTCCTAATACTTAGGGTTTTTACGGTAGTACCAACAACAAGGTTGTGTTATGTGCTAAACCCAGTCCTTGTCTTCAACATCTTGACCTTTGTGCACTTTGCCTTTATGCCTGTATAAACCTGACACGCATTTCTGCTCTATGAGATAGGCAGAAATGTGTGTCAGGTTTATACCGAGTACATGTTAATGAGGTGTATTTGGTGATAATTCAGGTGTAATTTTCTCCAGTTCTCCTTAAAAACATATGAAGTGGGTACTCACAGAGCCACATCTGATGTGTATCCACCACATGTTTGTGGATAAGTAAGAAACATTATCCCAGAATTATCACCAACTACTTATCAAAACTGCAGTTATAAATTGGTGATGTATGAAGTGACTGTGAAATAAATTTACAAAAATGTAATGACAAGATCATATATCATGGGCTTAGTGAACCCTTAAACTGCCACTCACAACAATGATCATCTGCTTTGTCGTCTGCTTGTGATATTAAGTCATTTTTGCAAACAGTGTGGACCAAGATCAGACTGTTCCTCTAGGAGCAGTCTGATCAGGGTCCACACTGTTTGCCTGTATGCAAAAATAGGTTTGAAAAGTTTGCAAGAGTATTCAGCAGACGACATAAACAGATGACATTTTCAGATGCATTTTAAGGGTTAAACCCCAGTCCCTGCTATAAAAGGAGAAGCTCCATCCCAAATTGATAACTGTGGTAAATTCAAACATTCTCCACTTCCAGATATAAATTAAATAATTCTGCCTTCCAGCATCAAATTTTTGTCAGGAAAAAAAAAAAATTACAGCAATGCACAAGCTTCACAAACTTTGGTAATCAAATTTTAGAAATAAGAAAGTAGGGGAAGACAACAGAATGAACAATCAACAGCGGTACCTTTGACTTGATATTTATTATGATGACATTTTGGTCTGTCCAATATCGTTTTCAATTTTAAATTATGCCGCAGGAACTCTGAATTAAATCATTTTTATTTTCAAGTTTTTCATACAGTCAACCCTCATTATACCGACACTTGATACAATGACAAATTTCGTTATACTGACAATTCGACTTGCACAGAAACGTTCTCTCAAAAGGTGACAGTTAATCAGAAATTATGCAGTAGCATTATCATTCAATATTTCAAGCAACATATGTTTTGGATATTTGTTAGAATTGCCTCACTGAGGTGATTCTAACAAATGTCCAAAACATATGACTTACAAAGAAATTAAATTAAACATGGTATTTGTTGCATATCATTATACTCATGCAGAGTTCTTTACAACAGCAAATTCATTTTAATGGCAATATCTTTGGGAACAAATGCTGTCATTGTAATGAGGGTTCACTGTACTTCATAACTGACAGTTGAATTTGAAATTTTACCTATGACCTCAGTCACATGACTAAAACAAACCTTAAATAGTATAGCACATGTTGACAGTCTTAGCCACCTCATGACAAAACACAGTCTGCCCAGCAAAGCCTTAGATCAACCTGGCCATCCACCCAGTCTGATCAGAGTCTTCACTGTGCAGAAAGCGTGGGTCCTTAGCTACCCATTGAGTGCACAGCAAAGACTCTGATCAGACTGTGGTGATCTGAGTCTTTTCTGGGCGCACATGCCATTTTGTTGGTTTTGTCATGAGGTGGATCTTGCATTGACTTGCAGTCATACACAGAACTCTAAACATGCTGGAGATGCCAAGCATAAAACATGCTGAGCTCAACAATTCATGCAGTAATAGCATGCTTTATATATCCAGTTCTAAGAATAGTGAATTTCAGATTTACTCTTGTAGCACAATCGTTTTATGATTTTCTTGTTTGGCTGATTGAATCAGTTGATTTACATATGTGGATGTTTTCTTTTTATCTGAAGCTGACGTAACTCTGGCTTAGATGACCCCATTAATCCAATAACTCCTACAGCAGACTGGGGTTTGATGATCAAGGTCTCATTCCAACATGGTGCAAATTGCCTGTCTAAAGTGGCAGCAGTAGTTCATGTCTGGCTTATAACTTACTGGTGTACAAAAACATTTTGAAATAATTTGACAGAAATATACACCATATCAAAATCATATAAAGTATGCAAGACTGAGCTCCTTGCAATAAGGATCAAGGTCACATGATTCACTTGTGTCTGGCTCATAACTTCTAATGAGTACCGACAGTGTATGTTTTTTGGAGAAATTAAGAAAATTATCCCAGTATTATTATCAAATACTCTTCCTTAAGAAGTCCTTTGATAAGCCACAAAAAAAGATTAATGTTTTTCACTTATGTAATATGTTGTAGCAGTGTTTTAACCCTTAATCCATTTATGTGGACTGGACTCTTCTATTTCAAGTCTATGGACTGGCCCATTTCCAATGGAAGGAATGTCTGGTTAGTTTTATTATTACCATGGTTTATAGAAATTCCTGCATTTAATGGAAACAGAGTAGACCCTGATCATATGCCTGATATGGGTTTACACTGTTTGCCTGTGTCCCTTTTATGGGACACTAGGCATAAATGGGTTAACATACCAAGTAAAATACGGTAAATGTCCTAAAATTTCGAATATTCTCTACTATTCTGGCCTAAATTTTGCTTCTTATGCACTTATTTCTTAAAATACTTAGTGGAATGGCAAACAGTGTAGACCCTGATCAGACTGCTCCTTTAGGTCTGCACTGTTTGCATATGTCATTTTATCAGAAACTTTGGTGTTCGAATTTTTAGGACATTTACCGTAAGTCAACAATTCATGTGTATCATGTGCTTGGAAGATGATTTCCAGAAATGTCAAAACTTATTTTCTTTGAAAATTAAAAAAAAGAAAATATCTGAAAATGTCATTAATAAATATCTTGTGTCAGATAAGCAGGGTACTTTGTTCAATTAAACAATGTTGATATTTATTTTGCCATGAAAGCACATTTTGTGGGACTCTCATTAGAAGTGCCTCGCAGAGGCACTTCTAACATTGAACCACAAAACACGTTTTCATGGAGAAGTAAAAAAAGTATTTTTTGGATACCCCTCTTTTCTTCGAGCTATGATGTCATTTGATAATGGTTTTATTATATTTTCAGCAGTGATTTTCTGAGATTTGTCAGTGAATTATAATGTATAATTCACCGAGTGAATTATTTCATTTCGAACCTTTTAACTTATATTTGCTAGGTGACGATTCTGACGTTTTTGGTAACAACAATAACAATAGTTGACGTTTTGCAGAAAACTTGATAAAGTCATGGAAATCAGACTGCAATTTTCACGTCCAGTTGGTGTTTTTGAGGAAAGACATGCAACACAAATATAAAGTATGATTTTCTTGATAATCAAGTTCTACTTCGTGATATTGTTGTGTCTGTATTTCAAACACAGGATGATTTTTGCATTAAAGTAAAAACAAGCTGGTGACTGATTTTCAAACTAAATCACACCTCCTGAAATTCATGCACTGATTGGAACTATTTTGGTAGGAAATTATAACGACTGAATGTGCAAATTCAAAGGTAAAACATGAATAAAAATGTAATAAACAGTTTCTTTGGTTGTTTTGATCGATTACACTCTCTGGATAATTTCAGCAGACGACAATGGTGGATGTTTGTTCTTATTTTTCCCAGAAAATAGGCTTTGATATTTCATGCTTATTGACACCTAAGGGGATAATTTGCATGAAATGTCAAAGCCTATTTTCTGGGAAAAAATAAGAAAAATATTCCTATCCAAAATGTTGTCTGCTGAAAATTTTACCCAGCATGCTAAGTGTTATATATCTACAGATTATAGATGAATATCTACAGTCAGGGATAGAGTTTCCAAAAGAGGCTACTGAGTGGACCCACCAAGATCCTGATATTGAGAGGACCGTTAATTACCTAAAAACCCACCTGTTTTGGAATGGTCAACGGACCATGGAACACCTTACACCAGCTCTGCTGTTTTCTAGATTAAGAACAAGAGATTCCTCGGACATAGACTTCACACCTACAAGGTACAACAAGTCACAGCTCCAGCTCTATTTCTTGGCTTAAAGATTTTGCTAATATATAACCCTTTACCCCACAAGTATTTGATGTGGGCTCTTCCACCACTAAATTTGGACAGATCCATCATTCTAAACAGGGATTTTTGTCAAAAATGAAAAGCAGAGTAGCAAACAGTGTAGATCCAGATGAGATGGCTCATTATGAGCCATCTCATTTGGATGTACACTCTTTGCAAAAATATATTATGCATAACACAGGAAAAGAGTCCTTATGCAATTTGCTGACAATGCAGGCCCAGGTCAGCCTGCACATTTGTGCAGGTTGATGAGGACCTTCATTGCCCACTTAACCCTTAAACTGCCATTCACAGCAATTGTCATCTGCTTTGTCATCTGCTTGTGATTTTAAAAGTCATTTTTGCAAACAGTGTGGACCCAGATCAGACTGCTCCTTTAGGAGCAGTCTGATCAGGGTCCACACTGTTTGCCTGTATGCAAAAATAGGTGTGTAAAGTTTGCAAGAATATTCAGCAGATGACATAAACAGACATTTTCCGATGCATGTTTTCTTGGCGTTTTAAGGGTTAAACAATAAATGGATACTTGTGATTTTAAAAGTCATTTTTGCAAACAGTGTGGACCCAGATCAGAGGGCAGTCTAAGAGCAGTCTGATCAGGGTCCACACTGTTTGCCTGTATGCAAAAATAGGTTTGAAAATTTTGCAAGAATATTCAGCAGGTGACATAAACAGACGACATTTTCAGATGCATGTTTTCTTGGCGTTTCAAGGGTTAAACAATAAATGGATACTGTAGTTTATGTAAATGATCAGAGACGACCCATTAGAGACAAATTTCATGAAATGTCAAATCCTTTTTTTCTAGGAACTATAAGAAAACTATTTCAAAATTTGTGTGCTGGAAATTTTTCCCAGAGTGTTAAAGATTAAACTCTTATTTGACTTTGAAATTCATTGAATTGCAGTAGTCTTTCTCTCTGTTACTTTCTGTTAAATTTTATATATAGGATATATTTTAGAAGATTTTAAAGATGACGTATGTGAGTTAATTATTTCACTGCATGACATAGTTCATGACCTCGTTTGATGTTAACATTTAGTTGGATTGCATCCTTAAATATATTCTGTTCTTTTTGATTTGTTGACCTTTGTCCTGCTGAAACCATATATATCCTGCCTTTGCAAACAATATAGATCCAGATCAGATGGCTTCAAACAATATAGATCCAGATTGATGTGACCCCTGGGGGCAGGGCCAGGGGGAGTGTGGTCCCGAAGGGTCCAAAATGCATTTTGTACAAACATAGTCATGTTGCATATCAAATCGAAGGTTATAAAGAGTAGAATACGGTGGTTCAAGAACTTTGTCCTGGGGCATGTCTGGGGGTCACTAGAAGTCAAAAAGTAGGGTTTTGGGTCCTTTTTTTTTTTTTATCGTTACCCAAATCCTCTTAGGCTTTTTTAGCTAGAAACTGTCACAGGTAATAGCCCTATGGATGAGGACTGGAGGAACGCATTCGGAATTTTGATGTGACCCCTGGGGCAGGGCCAGGGAGGTGTGGCCCTGAAGGGTCAAAATCCATTTTGTTCAATCATGTTGCATATCAAATAGAAGGTTATGAAGTGTAGAATACAGTAGTGCAAAAATTTTGCCCTGGGGACATGTCTGGGGGCCACTAGAGGTCAAAAAGTAGGATTTTGGGTCCTCCGACTCCTCTTAGGCTTTTTTAGCTAGAACCTTGACACTGTCACAGGTAATAGCCCTGTGAATGAGGACTAGAGGAATGCATTTGGAATTTTGATTTGCAGGGAGATATGTAATGGCGCTGGGGCGGTGATATGCGATGGCATACCATCGAATTGCTCTAGTTTATTCAGCAGGACAAGGGTTAATATTATATGTTGATTTCAGTTGATAACTTAAGTAATTGAGGGGAAATAATATATTTCAAGGGAGACAACTCTGTCAGAATTGTTTTGGCTCCCTTCTGAAAAGAGTTCTATACTTTAAAAGAAAAGGATTTCTTTTTTGAGTAGATGCCTTTATTGTTAAAAATTGTGGAAGAGCTACAATGGGCATCTGTTGACCTGAAACATCAAAAAAAGCATACTCTCAACACCCTCTCTTAAATCTCTTCTAAACTTTTGGCTCTGTGCAGAACTCTGGTTGCTATGGCAACAGAAAAGAAAAACTTCTAAAATCTCCTCAGAATGTGTTCAAGGAATTTCAATGAAATTTTACAGGGCTGTTTTTTAGGTGACTGTCAGATTCCTTCAGCTCATACTGATCTGGGCCCAGTTGTTCAAAGCGTCGTTAGCTTAACAAGCTCGTTAAGGGTCATTTCGTTAACTGTTTAAGCGGATTCAATATACAATATTCTGATATTTTTTGCTGAAAAAATGTGAGTAGCTTTTGCACTGCAAAAGTTACTCACATTTTTTCAACAAAAAATTTCAGCATATTTGCGTATCACTCAAAAATAGTAAAAAGTACAATAAATTCTATAATGGTTAAGGAATTCAAACTATTTCAACAAATGCTTGTCAGAGACCTGTTTTAAAATCATGTTTGTTGTGTTGGAAAGGAAATGATAACACATGTAATGGATTTCTCATTGTTTTTATACCTCGCCACATGATAGTAGCGGGGTATTATGGGTTTATGTTGGTCTCCTAATTGACCATCTGTCTGCCTGTGTGTCTGTCCATCTTTTGTATATCTATTTGTCCATATATTCATTTCTGGATGATAACTAGAGTAAATCCCAAATGGATTTTCATCAAACTTGGTATGTGCATTGATATTTTGGAGGTCTTGTCTGGGAATTACTAATGGACAGATTTTGTCAATTTTTGTCAGAGTTATCTCCCCATGACACAGTAGTCATTGGGTATTATATTTTCACATTTTTATTCTGTTTTGTTGCTTTTGTTTGTTTGTACATGTATAGTAAGGGTAATTGATACATTTTCAGGGACACTAACTCTTTCAAAATTGTTTTATTTCCCTTCTGAAAAGGGTCTACTGTCTGAAAGGAAAGAATTTGCTCTCCACGTGAGCAATGTCTTTCTTTTAGAGAAGACCCCTTTAAAAAAAGGACTAGGTGTGCACAAAAGCAAGCAACAGTTGTCTCCCTTGTAAAAAATTACAGAGAATCTACCAAGTGTATCCATTTGCCTTAACCCTTAAACTGCCAATCACAACAACTGTCGTCTGCTTTGTCATCTGTTGTGATTTTAAAAGTCATTTTTGCAAACAGTGTGGACCCAAATCAGACTGCTTCTCTAGGAGCAGTCTGATCAGGGTCCGTACTGTTTGCCTGTATGCAAAAATAGGTTTGAAAAGTTTGCAAGAATATTCAGCAGATGACATAAATATACAACATTTTTAGATGCAGGTTTTCTTGGCATTTTAAGGGTTAATTTAGAACTATAGGAACTATCTTACAGCGAAAGGACATAATTATTTGTCACCTTGTGATGTTGCCATTCAGATCAGTGCATATGTACATTTTCCAAAAGAATTCTGCATATTACTTCACAGAAGTAAATTAACAAAATATACAGGGATTAAAGCAAAAAGACAAACGCAATAGACAAGTAACTTTGATGCATTTTGACCTTTAAGTAATGAAGCTGCCACTATTTAAAGTTAGCATAAATTCTCAAAAGCTAAGCTTTCAGTTGACGTCAGTGGTGATGTCACTGAAAAATGCGCATTAAAATTTTACTTTGATTTCAGAACAATGCTGCTTGAAAAGTGAAATATTTACAGACCTCTTGAAATTATGTTTATTGCTTTTATCAGTTTGCATACTTTTGATAAATTTTCAATTACTGTAGCTTTAATAATTTCATGGTAAGAACTTTAACAAAAATACGGAAATATATTGACTGAAACAGAGAAGTCACAAAATGGTGAATGATTTTGTCCACTGACTGCAAATTCTATGTTGCAGAATATGTAGGGCCTGTAAAGACAACCGTTTGGATTGCTATGAAGTAGAATGGAAAAAGCTTGGTAATTTTTTTTTTTTATTTCTTGCATATGGGATAAGGATTTCTGCAAGTTACACTGGTGCTAGCAAATCTTATCTCACACACCCTCATCCGTCCTGTGGGAAAGATAAAAATCGAAAATTTTCACATGCTAGATATATACAAGTTGTATAGGACATCATGGTACGCCATTGTTAAGGTTGACATAATGTAATGACATCACTAAACATCTTGGGATTGTCATCACATTATGGTAAGTAAGTAAGTAAGTACATGTACTTACTTACTTACTTTTTCTATCATGGGTTTGTGGGGTAGATGGTGGATGTCTGCATTATCAAAACCCCATTTTCAGTAATGAAAGGTATCCAAGTAAAGAATCTACCATGGGTTTGTGGGGTAGATGGAAAAATCAGTCCCTCGGGATCACAGTCTGACATCACTAGGCAAGCCTTGTGATGCCAGACAGTAATCCTTTTGACAGATTTATCTATCTACCCCTCACCCCATGATTGATGCTTATAATCTTCTGCATGAATCTATATTCTTTCAGTCTGGTTTATCATTTTTTCTTGTAAAGTGTATTACCATATTGTCATTAAGGCGAAGTGGTGAGTGTGTGTGTGTGTGTGTGTATGTGTTAAGGGGCAAGGAAGACAAAAAATGAGCTAATTTGTGTGATGCAGTAAATTTAGAGGATTTGCCTGAGCAAACTTATAGACCCAGATCAGAAGCTGCATAATGCATATCTGATCAGGATCTACATTGTTTACCTAATCATCCAGCAGTTTTAAACATATTGACAGGTAATAAAATTTTGGGTGTGGATCATAAGGGTATGCGGCACCATATGATTTCTGTTTACTCTAAATATTTAGATAGCTTTTAAAATGCCTTAACATACTTGTCCTAAAATTCTCGTGATTTATATGAACCCATTTTATTATGATACCTTTTCAAATTTAAGGACAAACATGGTAAGGAGTTGAGCAGAAGACTTGTTAAGGAGGAGTATTTGATGATATTTCTGGAATGAATTTTCTTATTTTTCCATTAAAAAACATATGCTTTTTCTTCTCATTAGAAGTGCCTCACCAAAGTTATTCTGATGAGTACCCACAACATGATTTTTATGGAGATCTGGAGAAAACTATCCCAGAACTACCACTAAATCCTCCTCCTTAACAAGTTTTTGTCTTTACTCCATGCCATATTTATCCTAAAATTTGAACATGTCCATTATTTTACCTGTTCATGTGTCAGAATGAAAACAAAGCACTTGATGATTTGCAGACAATGTAAACGCCTTCTTCCCCTCCCACCCCTCCTCCCTGCAAACTGTTTTTGTACGGGGATGGTGCAGGATAAATTATTTTCACATTGTCCATCCATCCGACTGTCTATTACATTTTGGTTTCTTGCTAAATTATTTATCAGAAGGCAGCCATTACTTTGCAGATTGTATCTAATAAGCACCATTTATCAACACTACTTGTTGAGTATTTTGCACAAGAAACTGAAATGCATGTCCATAAAACCAGTGAATTAGACTATGAATAGTCGTCAGCATTAGAAATGTCATCATATCAGGACCTATGAATTAATGAATGCCCCTCTTATTGTTATTGGTCCCATAGCTTTAGATAGGTGGGGTTTCCAGATAAATACTTTACAGGGCCCAGTTGTTCAAAGCATCATTAGCTTAACAAGCTAGTTAGTGGTCAAAATGTTAACTGTTCTAGTAAGTACAATACCAAATTCACAGGTATTTTTGCTGAAAAAAATGTGAGTAGCTTTTGCAAATGCAAAAGCTACTCACATTTTTTCAGCAAAAATATTAGTATGTATTCCATATTTAATGATCAAAGTTTAAATGATACGTTAACTAACAACATTGTTAGTTTTGAACAACTGGGCCCTGATTTTCTCCATGATAATGTATCATATCTCTTGATAAGAGGGGGTAGCTGTAAGAATAATATTTTCCTGAGTTCTTAATGAAAACATATGTTGTAGGTACTCATTGGAAGCACCTAATGAAGACCCACAACAGATATATTCATGGAGAAATAAGAAAATATGAACAATGGTTGGTTGAAAAGTAAAATCCTTTTCTGGAGCTATGGAGAATGTTTTGGTTACTCATTAGAATTGCCTCATTGACATGTTTTTGTGAGAAATAAGAAAATACTCTTACTTTTTAGGTTTTCAATGGAAAAAAAGCACCTTATAGTTTCTTAATTATCCCCACGCTTTTTGAAGAAAAAGCAGGGATAAGTGTTATACCCCCATCCATCTGTACGTCCGTCTGTAATGTCACACCATTGCTCCTAGACCATTTAAGCTAGATTCTGTAAACTTTCATAGACGATAGCTCTATGGATGAGGACTGGGGTAACACATTTGGAATTTTGATTTGACCCCTTGGTTGTATAAAAACATAGCCATGCTGCATATCAAATCGACGGTTATGAAGAGTAGAATATAGTGGTGCAAATATTTTGCCCCGGGGGCATGTCTGGGGGTCACTAGAGGTCAAAAAGTAGGATTTTGGGTCCTTTTTTTTTTATTGTCACCCAACTCTTCTTAGGCTTTTTTAGCTAGAACCTTGAAACTGTCACAGGTAATAGCCCTATAGATGAGGACTGGAGGAATGCATTCAGAATTTTGATGTGACCCCTAGGGGCAGGGCCAGTGGGGTATGGCCTCGAAGGGTCCAAAATCCATTTTGTACAAACATAATCATGTTGCATATCAAATCGATGGTTATGAAGAGTAGAATACAGTGTGCAAAATTTTGCCCCAGGGGCATGTCTGGGGGTCACTAGAGGTCAAAAAGTAGGATTTTGGGTGCTTTTTTTGATTGTCACCCAACTCCTCTTAGGCTTTTTTACTTTCAAAAAGTAGGCTTTTATGTCCCTTTTTTTTTTTTTTGATTTTCACCCAACTCCTCTTAGGCTTTTTTAGCTAGAACCTTGAAACTGTCACAGGTAATAGCCCTGTGGATGAGGACTGGAGGAACACATTCAGAATTTTGATGTGACCCCTGGGGGCAGGGCCAGGGGGTGTGGCCCCAATGAGCCAAAATCCATTTTGTACAAACATAGTCAGGTTGCATATCAAGTTGAAGGTAATGAAGAGTAGAATGCAGTGGTGCAAAAATTTTGCCCCTGGGGCATGTCTGTGGGTCACTAAAGGTCAAAAAGTAGGGTTTTGGGTGCTTTTTTTGATTGTCACCCAACTCCTCTTAGGCTTTTTTAGCTAGAACCTTGATACTGGCACAGGTAATAGCATTATGAATGAGGACTGGAGGAACACATTTGGAATTTTGATGTGCAGGGAAATATGTGATGGCGCTGGCGGGGGTATATGCAATTGCACACCATTGACTTTCTCTAGTTTGATTTTCTCTTCATCTTCTCAAATTTTATTTATTACTGTTGAAAATTAACAAAACAGCCATTGTTTCAGCCTGTGACAGATGGACAATGACAGACTGTTTTACAGTCAAAGTAGAAAAGGAGTTGTTAGAAGGGAAGTTCCCACAGCTGGTTAAGTCATTCGAAGCTGCTAGTCAGTCAGGCAAGAAATCTTCAGGTAGGATCACTTAATTGACCGTGTTTATTCTAAAAAGTTGACTCTTGTTATCTCGCACGCTGAAACTACAAACTACAGTTGACTCTCATTATGTCAAACACTGTTAACTCAAACTACAGTTTACTCTTATTATCTCAAGTACAGATAACTCCTTACATTTGACTCATTATAACTCAGACTAATGTTTAAGTCAAATGAAGGAAATATGGTTAATGCTGCTACATGTTCTTTACATTTAGGGGATAACTGCTTTCAAATTTGGCATTTGGGGAGGTAAATCGGCGGTTTTACGGTCGGAAATTTCGTTTTACGGCCGATTTACCTCCCCAAATGACAAATTTGATGCAGTTATCCCCATTCTAATGCATTTATTCATTTTTTCTATTGAAAAAATGTTCTGTTTGCACAAAACGGCAAGTGCTGTGAGCTGCGTAAAACCAAATGCCAGCCAATGAGAAGCGACGTTACGTGATGACGTCGGATTTGCGACAGTATATCGCAGAATATACCTTCGCAAATTTTTTACGTTATCCAATCAGACGTCGCGTTACATACGCGAGTGCATTAGAATTCAACTATTTTATCTCAAAGTACTGTTATCTCCAACCAAAATTTTGGACCTTCGGAGTTTTACATAATGAGAGTAGACAGTACTTATTGAGTCCAACTAAAGAAAGGCCAGTATTTATTTAATTTGCTATATCGAGGGTTGAGCGCAAGACTATGGTAACTCAAACATATTTTTGAAACCCTTGTTTAGGGGCAACTTGGACCCCTTTGTAAACAAACCCCTTTGTAAACCCTTGTTTAGGGGCAACTTGGACCCCTTTGTAAACAAACCCCTTTGTAAACAATGCAAATTTAGGTGCCATTGCTCGTACGAGCAATGGCACCTAAATTTTCATTGTTTACAGAAAGAAATGTTGTAATCTTCATAACGCCTTCATGGTGAGGAGATTAGGTTTGGGGAAAAACAACCATCTGACTTACGCTAGTCTTGCGCTCAACCCTCGATATGTCCCTTACCTTCTTTTACCTCAAAATAGAGCTATCTCAAACCAAGTGGCATATAAGAAGAGGGCTACCAAGTCTCTCAATAACCAAAGAGACCAGGGCCCAGTTGTTCAAAGCGCCGTTAGCTTAACGAGCTCGTTAAGGGTCATTTCGTTAACTGTTTTAGTGGATTCAATATACAATATTCTGAAATTTTTTGCTGAAAAAATGTGAGTAGCTTTTGCACTGCAAAAGCTACTCACATTTTTTTTCAGCAAAAAATTTTAGCATATTTGCGTATCACTTGATTGAAATTTTAACGAATCGTTAACTAACGACGTCGTTAGCTTTGAACAACTGGGCCCAGCTGGTTAGTGTGAATAGCTTCTGAAACCTGGACCCAGTTCTTCAAAGCTAACCACATCGTTAGTTAACAATTTGTTAAAATTAACATTGAGTGATACGCAAATATGCTGAAATTTTTTGCTGAAAAAAAATGCGAGTAGCATGCACTCACATTTTTTCAGCAAAAAATATCAGAATATTGTATATTGAATCTGCTAAAACAGTTAACAAAATGATCCTTAATGAGCTTGTTAAGCTAACGATGCTTTGAACAACTGGGCCCTGTTCATTGGCTTTGAAACTAATAGTAAAATGCTGTGAAAGTAGCTATCTGCAATGATTTGTTTTCAGAAGAAACGTTAATCTGTCATTCATGGCTATTATATATTTTTGGGCCCCTATCAGTTCGCATACATGCACTATCAGGTAACTTTTCCCCAATTCAATACATGTCATGCTTTGATCAGCCTGTTTATGCAGATTTATATATGTAATTGAGTTTGATAAATTTTATTTCTCTGCTTGGAAACAGTAATAACACCTTGAATGAATCACAGTTCTTTTGATGGTCACAGTTTGGTCATACATGGCAGAAAAGTGCCTTTTCACGCAAACCAACACTTTTACACTAGCATCACCTTTGTGCATCTGGCAGTAATCATGGGCATAACAGAAAGACATTAATTGTTTATTCAAGACTAAAGTGCTGCTTGCTGGCAGACAAATTCAGAACAGGGGCATCACTAACCTTCTAAGACTTTACTTCATAGCCCTCTTCTTATATGTCACTTGCTCAAACCAAATAGTCTTTTCTCTTAAAGTTTGAAATAATGAGAGTTGACGCTATTGAATGACCATAATTCCTTACCATGATTATTCTAAAAGTTTGACAAGTCAGATTTACTTCCTGTTGTGGGTCTACTCTAAAAGGAAGGAATTTGCTCCCAGGGGAAGCAGATTCTTTCCTTTTAGATTAGACCCTTTTCCAGAAGGGTATTTTTGGGCAGGAAAGCAACTAGGAAGCCAAGTTCTGCCTTGTGAAAAAAGGCAGAAAATATCCATGTCTATCACCTTAACCCTAGTCCTGCTGAACCTGGACATGTACCTTTGCAGACAGTGTAGATCCAGATCAGTTGACTTCTGAAGAAGCCACCAGATCTTGATCTGCTATGTTTGCCATTAGGTATGTGAATTTATATAAAAATCTGGATCAATTAATCTGATTGGCTGAAAATTAGAAATGGGAGTGGCATCTTAATTTATTCAGCAGGACAAGGGTTAAAATAAGCAAGCCCTATTTTGATGAAAAACTCTTTGGGGTCTGGAAATATTCAAAAGAGGTAATACAAAGTGCCATCACTTACTATATTAACTCTTGTCCTGCTGAACCCAGATATGCCCTGCTGTTGCAAACAGTGTAGATCCAGATCAGTTGGCTTCTGAAGAAGCCAACTGATCTGGATCTGCACTGTTTGCCATTAAGTATTGTGAATTTATAGCAACAATCCGGATCAAGTAATCTGATTGGCTGAAAATGAAAAGTGGGCGTGGCATCTTAATTTATTCAGCAGGATAAGGGTTAAAGCATCACTTACTGTAGTAATGCTGAGTTATCTTATACTATAGAAATTAAAGTTCTAAGCACAACTGCAGCAGATGGCACTTTGAACACCTTTTATTATTTTTCAGAAAAAGAAAGCTTGACATTTCTTGTGAATTGTCTGCTAGGCAGACAATTCACATGAAATGCCATGTCTTCTAACAAAAGCTATTTTAGAATGTTGTCAGCTACAAATTTAGTTAGTGCTTTAAGGGTTTATAGAAGAAAAAGTAACAAAATTGGCTTCTGACCTTTTGGTACATGTCCTTATTGAAGTGTCCAAGTTGCCGAGCTGTTAGCACTCCTGGCTGGATTAGGATGTGCCGGGTTCATCTGGCCGGAGGCAGAATTCAGGGTACTTCAATGCACAGAGCATTTTGTTATCACCCTTGCATCATTTCTACATGACTTAAATAGTGTTGAAAAAGATATAAAGGACCAAATGAGCCGCAGCTACCGTCTGACATGTGCCAAATGATCCAAAATAGGCCTAGTGAAGATCCTGATCATACGACACAAATGTGCAGGCTAATCTGAATCTTCACTTGGCACACAGGTTCAAAGGTACCTGATCCTCACAGAGTACATAACATTCTTTTCTGGAGATGGATCATGAAATATTTTTCTGTCGTCATTCTCTGCCTTCCACTTATTCAAGAAGGGCAGTTGTCAGTTTCTTAAACCCCTAACTAACCAACCAAAGGTGCATTTGTAAGTGGGCATTGCATCTCAAATCACCATCAAAACATAAGTTACAGTCGACTCTTATTATCTCGAATTCCAAGGGACTCAATGAAACACTTCGAGATATCCGTACCTCGACATATCAGAGTTGAGAGAGTGAGGAAAACAATAAATTGAACAACCACATTTAACAAATGAATATGTAATTTGACTCCTGAAGTTAGAAATATATATATAAAATAATGTGGAAAAGAGGAGAAATTGCTCCTTAGGAGCAATTTCTCCTCTTTTCCACATTATTTTGTTACCTGTTGTCATAGTTGCATGTTAAAACAGGGATCAGATTTTCACTTCGAGATAAGCGGTAATTCGAAATATGCGAGTTCGAGATAACGAGGTTCGACTGTAATTATGATTTTATGACTTGTTCCGTTTGTTGTTTTAGGTAAAAAGAGAAAGACTAAAGTAGATGAAAGCCAAACAAAGATCACATCATTTATAAAGATAAAGAAGAAAATAGACTTTTCATCAGCGGCAAGCTTTTCTGAAAAGAACGTTAACACGATGACCAAGATTAGTGCTGTTGCACATAAAACTAATGATAAAAATGATGAATCAAAAGATATTGATGTTATAGTTATCAACAGTGATTAGCTTTCTCATCTAACTCATTACTCCAAATAAGAGACATATCAAGATAAATATTCTTCTTATTTCTCCATGAAAACCTATGTTGTGGGTTCTCATTAGAAGCACCTCGCTGAGGTGCTTCTAATGAGTGCCCACAACTTATGTTTTCATGGAGAAGTAAGAAAAATATTAAGTGAATACCCTCCTTATCTGGAGTTATGTTGGCCCGCATATACATGCAGTCTCATTTATGCCTTTCCTACAAAAATGAGGAAAATGCAGGCTGGGGCCAGCCTTGGTGGCTCAGTTGGATGCGCTTACGACTGATGATCAGGAGGTTACGGGTTCAACCCCTGCCGGGTCGGCAACAGTGTGTCGTAGAGATTTGATTATGAAATATTTTCTGTGGTCATTCTCTGCCGTCAGCTGATTCAAGAAGGGCAGCTGTCAGTTTCTGGCGAAAGAATGTGCACAATACCGGTTAACCACTTAGAGGACCAAGCCTGCCCAGTAAATGTGTGGTTAGGTAAACTGATGGCGCTCGACATGACTCCATTGGGTTGTCTAGACCATTAAACCTCAACACAAACAAACAAAAAACAAAAATGCAGGCTGACCTGAGCCAACACTGATAAGAATGATAACATATGAGCTGGCATACAGCATTTCCTACAAGATTGTATGAGTGCCCAGTTAAGATTCAGACCAGACTACACATCAAAACAGTCTGATTAGAGTCTGTATAGGGTACTCTGTGGGTAGTCAAGGATCAAAAGCGTCTTCAGGCAGATTGTAGATTCTGATCAGACTGGGCTGGTGCACAGGCTAATCTTAGCTGGGGGCACATGCAATCTTGTAGGAAATGCTGTGCCCTGGCCCATGTCATATTGGCTGCAACATGCAAAAAATTGTCTTCCAGCATATGCAGATAGTTAAGGCACAGATCAGCCTGTGCATGGTCACAGTCTATCAAGGCCTTCACTGTCTGCTAAAAGAATATATGAATGAATAGCAAAGGCCCAAATGATACCATGTACATGTGCAGGATGGTCTGAATGGGCGCATTTTTTGCATGTTCAAAGGTACTTTTTCACTTGAAGTTGCCCATATGCTCTGTAATAAGAGAATACACTACAACCTCTTTATAACACGGTTCTTTATAACACGGTTTTGGATATAACACAGTTCAAAGATGGATCCTAAAAATGTATAGATTATATTGAAAAATGACCATAAATGGTCATTTTTCAATATACTCTATACATTTTTGTTTGGATATAACACGGTTGTTTAACTTACACCGTTTATGCTATGGACCCCAACAATAGTGTTAGAAAGAGGTTGTGGTGTATGTACAGTGACGCTAGTGTTCACCCCCAAATTTCATGCTTTGAACACTAACTTTCATGCATTGAAGTGTAATCAGGGGTGGATCCAGGATAATTTCTGAGGTGGTGTTGATTTGATCTAATTACCGTACTTATTCTACATACTGTATTCCAAAAGACAGGCCTGAGCAATCAGTGTAGACCCAGATCAGATGCTGCCGAACACAGTATCCAGTTTGCCACTCATCCAGCAAATTTACACACATTCACAGGTAGTAAAATGGACTTGTTGAAGAGAAGTACATTTAAGGTAAAGAGTAAGGGGTGTGAATATTTAGAGTATATATCCAAATTGTCCAAAATTTCCTGTGACAAAATTTTTGGTCAGATTTTTGGGTTTGATTGAACCCCCACCCCTACTGAATCCCCCTCTGAATCTGCCCCTGGTGCAATATAAATGGCAGGTAGGACATCCTTGTCTCAAACATTATCAAAAATATATAAAAAATGAAAATAAATAAATAAAATAAAGTGAACAAAAAATATTGATATTTTACTTATTTCTTCATGAAAAAAAAACAAAAGCAAAAAATATTTGGCACCTAGACATCTTTTTGCGCACCTGCTAATGCAATGTAGGCTTCCAGTTTTCTAAACATCCATTATTTGTCTCAGTCAGCTTGTGACCATTTTAGTGTGGAAGCATTTCTGAATAATTATTGCACCTACAATCATTTTATTTGGCATATGCGTTCACCCTAACAAAGGCTCAAATAATGGGGCATCATTTTATGACCATACCCTATTTTTTCACTGTCAAATAATATTGCCTTTTTATATGTCAACCCTAGTATTCAACTCTGTTTCTAATTACAGTCAAACCTCAATGGCTCGAACATCTTTCGGACCATGAAAATTTGTTCAAGACATGGGTAGTTTGAGCCACTTGGGGTAAATCAAAACGCCAGGTTAGGTGGCAGTGGGGATACTTTAGTAATGTCTTTTTTCGATCTTCTATGAAATAATCTTATATTGAGTGTACTCATTAGAATTGCATCAATGAGGCCATTTTAATGAGTACACACAACATACCTTTTCATGATAAAATAAGAAAATGTCCCTTTTATATTCCAAAATATTTGTTTTCTTGAGCTGTCGGAAGAATCTCGTAGGGCCTCAAAAACGAGTTTGAATCATCCAAGGTAAACGAGCCATCAGTGTTTGAGTCTTCGAGGTTTTACTGTAACTGTATAGGCTGACCAAACTGACCTGTCAATTTGACATTTTGATTATAATATTTATAAGTATACATTTAGTTGGAAACAGGTACTATCTGTACAGGTGCACATCTTGCTGTTTCACGTGGAATGCAGGATATTCTGACTGGCATGCCTTAATTGTACAGGGGACAATATCCTTATGAATATTAAACATAAAAAATCAAAAAGACAAAAATGAGGTGGGTTGTGCCTCATAGCGATAGACGATTTGTATTGTTAAACATCCCATACACAGTGCCCAAAAAATTGTGGGGTTGCATAGTGGCCACAACATCTAATTTGAAGCTACTGTTTTTACCAAAAGCATTTGAACAAGCATACCTGAGCAAGGATGAATATAATAGTCTATACAAGCTGCATCATATGAAAATATCCATAATTGCATAAAAGGCAGTGTCACACGTTATTAACAGCCGTGCATTAAGCGGTGAAAAGCTGTGTATTAACAAGGCAACTCATGCACTGTTAATGCACGGCTATGCAACTTTCAATATGATCGTACCGGGGCCACAGATTTGTTGCTGTTACTAGATGTGTACTGCCCGGCCCTAGAACGAGCATAGTCCATGGAAATGACGTTCGCCAGACATCGGTGAAAAGGCAAAACAAAATAGTGCAAGAAATAATGCGAAATGTAGCAAATGTTTTTCAGTTTTTATGCAATAGTAGCGATCGAACATGGTTTTTCAATGCATTTACATTCGCCAGGTCCCTTGGGAGGTGTTGAAAACAGGACCTGGCGAATGTTAATGCATGAAAAACCATGTTTGACCGCTATTATTGCATATGCAAACAGCAAACGTTCAGTTAAACTTGCGCATCCGTACAGTCTATCCAAACCCTATGACTGTATGCAGTAGATAACAGAAAACTTCAGGCAAAGAACTAGCTGAGGCGTTGCCAAGGGGGCAAGGCATGCACACTGAAAGATTGGTTAGACGGAAAACTCGTAGAGTCTTTTTTCTCGCGATGCGGCTCATGTACATTGACTCCTTATAATGACATTAAAGTTAGTTTGCTGTTGTAATGAAGTTTTAATGAGCAGAATGATATGTAGAAATGGTGTCCTTTTATTCTTATTTCCTCCCATAGAGCATATGTTTTTTATATTTGTTATAATTGCCTCACTAAGGCTATTCTAACAAATATCCAAAACATGTTTCTTGAAGTATCAAATGCAGTGGTCTGGCATACGCTCATTTCTGATTAACCTTTAGAGTGAAGATTTCATGCCACTCAAATTATCATAACTAGTTTTGTCATTGTATGAAGAGTCTGTATAAAGAGCATTGACTATTTTTCTCTGAAAACAAAATTGAGAATTCCATAGTACACAGTGACACACCTGCAGGTATGAATGAGTTTAAATTTCATGTAAAAGTAAACATAATTGCGCATCTGTTTACTGTCCTTTCGACATCTCTTGGAAAGATGTTTTTTGCTTGGTGTTTTATTTTAAATGAAAATATTTTGTTCTGATTGACCATATCTTATCAGAAACCATTGGTCTTTTATGTTTCTGTGTTTTGTTCTCAAATATTTACACAAAAATTAAAGTTACGGCCAAAAATTGGTCTGACCTATGCAATTTCTATAGTGAAGTGATTTTTTGGGATTTTTGTCTAAGAAAATATTTTTTATTTTTCTTTGCTGAATTAGAATTATTGATGTTTTACAACAATATTGTGAAAATTTCAGAAAAATTGAACAAGTAGAACTTGTTGAAAATTTGGCTCCAAGTTACCTACCCTATAGATTTCTGCATGATTTGGCTTCATTTTTACTATGGGAAAAAGTGAAAATATTTGATTTTTTAAAAACCAATGACTAGAATAAAAATTTTTATACTTAGGTAGTTACGACAAATGGTTTTGCATTAAATCATGACAAAAATTTGCAAATTTACTTCTTCTATGTAAAGCGCCAAGCAAAAAATGACTTTCTGAAAGATGTCGAAAGCACAGTAGTTTGTTGTTCACAACTTTGAAGAAATTTTGCATCCTCAGCTGGCCTCAATGCATCCAGGAAGATTCAGACTGGGAATGCACAGGCTGAGCTGAATCTTAACTGGCACATGTCCCAAGGTACTTTTTCTGATGTTGCAACTCATATATAACACACACATCAATTCTACACCTGAATCTTCCCTGGGAACACATGTTCCAAGGTAAGTTTCAGACGTTGTGGCTCACATATAATAGAAAAACAGCAATTCAGCACATCACGAAAACATGCCTATATAATATTGACCCCCTTAAACCCCACTTTTATATAGTAAAACTGGGGTTTACAGGGGTATACATTATTTTTCCTATTTCTGCTAATAAACATAGATTGTGGGTACTCATTAGAACCACCTCACCAAGGCGGTTCTAACGAGTACCCACAATCTGTGTTTTGAGCAGAAATATGAAAAATATTAGAATTTTTATCTGAAAACTTTCAGTTTTTGGTGGTGGAATTTTCAGTATATTTGAATAGGCGTGTTTTCGTAATGATCTGAATTGTCACTGGTAGCACACATGTCCAAAGATAATTTTCTGATGCGGTGGCTCATAGACAACAAATACAACAATTCTGCATCTGAATCTTTGATGTAATTCTGCATCTCAATCTTCGCTGGGTGCACATGTACGAGGGTCCTGCAAAAAGTTTTTCACTGGGTTCAGATTACTTCAGTGCTACGTTTTATCAAATATATTTTTATTACAAACCTTCAAAGTATTCCCCCTTTACTGAAACACATTTTTGTAACCTTTTTACCCAGTCGCAAAAAACAGATAAATAGATAAATAGTCTTCTTTTGGTATCTGTTGGAGACATTGATAAATAGCGCTGCCAAGAGAACTTCTAGACGTATACTTATTTCCAGAAAGCACTTTCTTAAGCCTTGGAAATAAAAAGAAGTCACAGGGACTCAGGTCAGGTGAATAAGATGGATGGTTTTAAACTTTCACTTTTTCAGAAGCCAAAAAAGACTTAACAACCTCACATTTATGAGAGGAAGTGTTGTCATGTAAAAGGTGGACTCCTGACCATCCTTTGCTTGGTCGTTTCTTATTGTAACAAATAAATTGAACTGTGTATATGACTGCATCTATTTCAATTTGAAATAACTTGGTCAGTTGGAAAGCAATTTGAACGAAACAAATGGGTATCATTAGCTATTCAGCACACCATTCAAGTGCAGTGAAGCATTTTAAAATATACCTGGGATAAAACCAAGGAAGCTTATTAGTGACAGAACTTTTTGCAGGACCCTCGTACAAAGCTAAGTTTTCTAATGTGGCAGCTCATGCATAATACAAATACAGCAATTCTGCATCTGAGTCTTCTCTGGGAGCACATATACGAAGGTAAGTTTTCTGGTGTGACACATCATATATGATTACAAATACAGCAATTTTGCATCTGAATCTTCCCTGGGAACACATGTCTGAAGGTAAGTTTTCTGATGTGGCAGCTCATATATAACACAAATACAGCAATTCTGCATCTGAATCTTCTCTGAGAGATCATGTCTGAAGGTAAGTTTTCTGATGTGGTAGCTCATACATAACACAAATACAGCAATTCTGCATCTGAATCTTCTCTGGGAGATCATGTCTGAAGGTAAGTTTTCTGATGTGGTAGCTCATATATAACACAAATACAGCAATTCTGCATCTGAATCTTCCCTTGGAACATATGTCTGAAGGTAAGTTTTCTGATGTGGCAGCTCATATATAACGCAAATACAGCAATTCTGCATCTGAATCTTCCCTGGGAACATGTCTGAAGGTAAGTTTTCTGATGTGGCAGCTCCTATATAACGCAAATACAGCAATTCTGCATCTGAATCTTCCCTGGGAACACATGTCTGAAGGTAAGTTTTCTGATGTGGCAGCTCATATATAACACAAATACAGCAATTCTGCATCTGAATCTTCTCTGGGAGATCATGTCTGAAGGTTAGTTTTCTGATGTGGTAGCTCCTATATAACGCAAAACAGCAATTCTGCATCTGAATATTCTCTGGGAGATCATGTCTGAAGGTAAGTTTTCTGATGTGGCAGCTCCTATATAACGCAAATACAGCAATTCTGCATCTGAATCTTCCCTGGGAACACATGTCTGAAGGTACGTTTTCTGATGTGGCAGCTCATATATAACACAAATACAGCAATTCTGCATCTGAATCTTCTCTGGGAGATCATGTCTGAAGGTAAGTTTTCTGATGTGGTAGCTCATATATAACACAAATACAGCAATTCTGCATCTGAATCTTCCCTGGGAACATATGTCTGAAGGTACGTTTTCTGATGTGGCAGCTCATATATAACGCAAATACAGCAATTCTGCATCTGAATCTTCTCTGGGGGATCATGTCTGAAGGTAAGTTTTCTGATGTGGCAGCTCCTATATAACGCAAATACAGCAATTCTGCATCTGAATCTTCCCATGGAGCACATGTCTGAAGGGAAGTTTACTGATGTGGCTGTTCATATATAACACGAATACAGCAATTCTGCATCTGAATCTTCCCTGGGAACATATGTCTGAAGGTAAGTTTTCTGATGTGGCAGCTGGTATATAACACAAATACAGCAATTCTGCATCTGATTCTTCCCATTGAGCACATGTCTGAAGGTAAGTTTTCTGATGTGGCTGTTCATATATAACACGAATACAGCAATTCTGCATCTGAATCTTCCCTGGGAACACATGTCTGAAGGTAAGTTTTCTGATGTGGCAGCTCATACATGACACAAATACAGCAATTTCACATCTGAATCTTCCCTGGAAGCACATGTCCGAAGGTAAGTTTTCTGATGTTGCAGCTCATATATATAGAGGATCTTACATTCGTGGTCATTTAATATGAAATTTATGAAATTTATTTTGCGAGCCTTGGCGAGCAAAATACCGAAATTAGCCAACGAGTTTCATAAATTTCATATTAAATGACCACGAATGTAAGATTCTGTTCATCACAAGGCCCTTCCAATGACAAAAATGCACAAAATATATTAAGACAACGGCTTTCCATACCTCAGAGAATCAACTCACAACCAAGAATTCAGAAGTACTACGCAAGAAAAATAGTTCGCATATTATTTGATAAGTACCGAAAATAATTAGAAACAAGATAAATATGCCATTTATTACTTCATTAAACTGTTAGAATTGATGATGATTTTTATTTGAGCTAATATATATTTCATTGAAATAAATGAATTTAAAAATAAATATTCCCTTCGGCGTCATTCAGCGAGTCAATACGTAACTGAGAATCAGTAGGGGAATTCCCCGAAGTCAGCTGTTGTATTTAAAGGTCATTAGTAGATCAATACAGTGTATACGGTGGTTGATACACCCAAGTAAATGACAGATTTCAAGAACATAAAACATTTAACTGTAGTCTGGATTTTAATTTGACACATTTATTGACTGTCGGAGTCATGTTATCCTCCAATGCTTTTTTTGGAGGAGATGAATTATTTTTAAATTGACTGTAAGACGACATGTCTAAAGTGCCTCTAAATATGTTGCCGGAAAACATCGACTTTTAACCACCATGAATATTTCTGGTAGCTGTGTTATTCGCATTGTGATTGTGATGTGTCTTCCCTTCCATCGGTCTGAAATTTATCGTTCATCTCAAAATCGTCTCAAAATTGAGTGCAAGATCTGTTTCAAAAGTGAAAGTTGTATTGGAGAACACGGACACCATCTTGGTTGCTTGTAATAAGCGCAGTAATACGAATATTACTGAGGGTAATTAGGCTAACCAATGGGAAGCCTTGCAGGTGTTATAACACGTGTGGTTATGTGATTCTTATGACATGGGTTATTTCACTGAATAAGTTGATGGTCATGTGATAAAATACAAATACAGCGATTCTGCATCTGAATGATCTTCGCTGGGAGCACATGTCCAAAGGTAAGTGTTCCTGACGTTGCTACACATACATACAAATACAGCAATTCTGCATCTGAATCTTCCCTGGAAGCACATGTCCGAAGGTTAGTTTTCCTGACGTTGCAGCTCATATATAATACAAATACATCAATTCTGCATCTGAAACTTCCTGGGTAGAACATTTCTGAAGGTAAGTTTTCTGATATTGGAGCTCGTGTATAACACAAATACAGCAATTCTGGGTATGCATCTTTCACCAGAGCATATGTCTTAAGGTGCGGTTTCTGATATTGCGGCTTTTATATAACAAATACAGCAATTCTGCATCTGAATCTTTGCTGGGAGCACATGTCTTAAGGTGAAAATGTAAGCGAAAAATCCAGGGAGTGCCACAATCACAAGCCACAGCCCTTCCCAGACACTAAGAAGAAGAGGAAACAGACAAAAACCAAACAAGCGCAAATCTAACAAACAGACGAGAAACACTAAGATTAGCTCTTTGCTTCCCCAAGCGAGATAATTGCAATGCTGAAAGAAATGAAAACACAAGAACAAAATGTCACAAGGCAAGACTTGTAGAATAAACCACAAAGCAATAAAGAGTAATTAAGACTAACAGCGAGACCACCGCCTTAGAACGGTCAGTAGAATAAACTTCTGACTGACAAAGGGGCTATCTTGAAAAGATGGGCTGAGCACTTTGATAGTGTTCTTAATATGCCATCATCTATCAATGAGGACGCTATCAACAGACTACCCAAAGGTGGAATATAATCTGCTGCTTGACGAGTTCCCAACCGCCTCTGAAACAGTGAAAGCAATAAAACCTCTGTCATCTGGCATGCTCCAGGATCAGATGCAATACCTGCTGAGATCTACAAAGCAGGGGGAACTCCATTTGCACAGAAGATGACAGAGTTATTTCACATTATGTGGAGAAAAGAAGCCGTCCCTCAAGAATTCAAGGATGCATCAATTATCCACCTATTCAAACCGAAAGGAAATCCTCAGTTGTGTGATAATCATCATGGCAGATCTTTATTGTCAGTTGCTGGGAAGGTCCTTGCAAGAGTTCTACTTAACCGACTGAATGAACACCTTGAACAGGCAGGGCTTCTACCAGAAAACCAGTGTGGATTCAGAGAGGACAGAGGAACAATTGACATGATCTTCACAGCAAGGCAACTTCAAGAGAAATGCCAGGAACAGAACATAGATCTCTACATGACCTTTGTTGACCTTACCAAAGCATTTGATACAGTGTCATGAGAGTTTTTGGAAAAATATGGCGAAATTTGGCTGTCCGACCAAGTTCATAGCAATGGTGAGGCAGTTCCATGATAGTATGCTTGCACGGGTCCAGAACGATGGTGAGTTTTCTGATCCATTCCCTGTGACAAATGGTGTCAAGCAAGGCTGTGTACTAGCCCCAACTCTTTCAGCATGATGTTCTTTGCCATGCTCACAGCTGCTTCCCAGGATGGTGACAATGGTATACCTATAAGGTATCGCTTTGATGGGAAGCTTTTCAACCTAAGAAGGTTGCAAGCCAAGTCCAAGGTGCAGACAGAGGTGCTAGACGAGTTCCTCTTTGCTGATGACATGACAACGGGTGCTCCAAAAGAAGAGAAGATGCAAAAAGGTGTAGATCAAGTATCTGACTACTGTGACAACTATGACCTCACAATCAGCATCAAAAAGACCGAGGTGGTTTATCAACCAGCACCGGGCAAGCCTTACAAGGAGCACACCATTACAGCGAAAGGTCAAAGATTGCAAATGGTAGACAAGTTCACCAATCTTGGAAGCACATTGTCAAGAGTCGTGCACATTGATGATGAAGTCAATGCCAGAATTGCCAAAGCTAGTGCAGCATTTGGCCGCCTACGTGGTAGTGTTTGGGATCAAATGTGAATCAGGCTTGTTGCAGCTCTGTAATTAGTTGATTTTTGTGTTCTCGGAGATGTAGCACTAATGAGTTAGGAAGCCTTCATGCGGACTGAACAAATTATGTGTCTAAACCGCGGCAGAAGTAAGGCGAGGATTGTGGCCACGTAAAAGCGATTTAAGCCTTCCCCCAGTGAAATACTTTTCACTGACCATTCTAAGGCGGTTCTTCTGTCATGGTTTATTTTTGTTATAGTTCGTCTTTGAATGTGTGTGTCGCTTACATATTTTTGTTTTGGATAGCCATTTGGCCACTTTGTGGGAAAGCAACTGTCCGTTTGGCTTTCCGCTAGTGATGTTTCCATTAGGGTCTAGTTATTTCGTGTTTGTGTTTCTTTGACTTTGATGTCTCTGATGGGAGGTGTGGGATAATTGTATCGGTTCCTGATCATTGCCTTCCCTTCTATTTGACACAAAGCTGAAAGTCTACAAAGCTATGGTGCTGCCAACACTATTGGATGCATGTGAGACGTAGACAGTTTACCAACGGCATGCCAAATGACTGAACCACTTCCATTCAAGCTGCCTTAGAAAACTTTTGAAGATTAAGTGGCAAGACAGGATTTCAGACACAGAAGTCCTGAAAATGGCAGGGATGCAGAGTGTACATACTCTTCTGAAACTGGCACAGTTAAGAAGGACAGGTCATGTTACCAGGATGCATGAGGAACGTTTGCCAATGAAAATCCTCTATGGAGAACTAGAAATGGGCAAATGCTCCCTTGTTGGTCAGAAGAAGCGACACAAAGACACCCTCAAAGCCTCCCTCAATGATTTCAACATACCAACAGAGTCGTGGGAAAAAATTGCACAGGACCGAGCAAAGTGGCGAGGCCTCATCAGAAGAGCTGCTAGTGAATATGAGGCAAAAAGAATCAGCGAAAAGAAAGGTAAGAGAAGAATCCAGGGAGTGCCACAATCACAAAAAAGGTAATAGAAAAGTCCAGGGAGTGCCACAATCACAAACCGCAGCCCTTCCCAGACATCAAGAAGAGGAAACCGACAAATCCAAACAAGCACAAATCAATCAAACATACGAAAAGCACTAAGGTTAGCTCTCTCTTCCCCAAGCGAGGTAATCGCAATGCTAAAAGGACTGAAAAACACAAGAACAAAATGGCACAAGGTAAGACATACAACAAATCGCCTCGCAGAATAAATCACAAAGCTCGCACAATAAACCACAAGCCACAGCCCTTCCCAGACACCAAGAGGAAGAGGAAACCGACAAAACCAAACAAGCACAAATCGAACAAACGTAAAAAAGCACTAAGATTAGCTCTCTCTTCCCCAAGTGGGGTAATCGAGCAGAAACGTGCACAGCGCAAAGCCAGAGCTAAGGCATCACCATCAGAGCTGTCTTGCTCTGATCTCTGTTGTTCCATCTGCAACAGACAGTTTAGAGCTAGAATTGATCTAATCAGCCATCTTAGAACACACAAACAGTAGCATTTCTCGCATGTGATTAAGATTGGTCATTGTCAGTAATGACAGACGAGCTGTTATAGAATAAACCATCGTGGGGTTAAAAGCACTTACAGCCGACTAACTTCACTCTGGGTCCCGATGCCACTCTTAATCACAAGTAGTAAAACAGAAAGCAAAATCGGCAGCTATTGAAGGTGACCAAAATGCTAGCATCACAACACAACTAGTAAAACAGAAAGCAAAGTGGACAGCTATTGAAGACGGTGACCGCAATGCTAGCATCACAACACGTATATAAAAAAAAAAACAACAGAAAGCAATGTGGGAAAGACTACAAAGCTGCAAAGACTAAGAACAACACCAGGATCACCGCCTTAGAACGGTGTGTGTGGGGGGGGGGGAGCGGCCGGGGGGCGGGGCGTGGGTGCGGGGGGGGGGTGCGGCGCGGGGCGGGGTTAAAGCACTTTTGCAGCCGGCCAACTTCACCCTGGGTCCCGATGCTACTCTTAATATAGAAATACATAAAAATTCGGTTCGCATAAAGGCTCCCAACTCAGTCAATTCATCAAAGCAAAAACATAAAAATCAAATGAAGCACTATGATAAACAAAGACGAGCACTCATGGCTAATTCTACTGTGTGCCAGAGTAAATGAAAACCAATAGTTGAACCACGGTGGGCTAAGCCAAAGACATATCGTCAAGCCCCAACCCACTGGTTAAAGTTTTATGAAGAGGCCGTCATTGAGTATGAGGCCCGAACCGCTGACCTGCAATTAAAGAGTGAAGCCTAGCCATCCGCAATGATTGGGTTAATAACCAGGCATGCACCACCGCCGTGGTTCAACTGTTGGTTTTCATTTACTCTGGCATACAGTAGAATTAGCCATGAGTACTTGTCTTTGTTTATTATAGTGATTAATTTGATTTTTATGTTTTCGCTTTGATGCATTGACTGAGTTGGGAGCCTTTATGCGAACCGAATTTTTATGTATTTGTGTATTAAGAGTAGCATCGGGACCAAGGGTGAAGTTAGCTAGCTGTAAAAATGCTTTAAACCCCGGGTGGTTTGCTCTACTGACCGTTCTAAGGCGGTGGTCCCGGTGTTAGTCTTACTCTTTGTTGCTTTGTGGTTTATTCTACGAGGCGATTTGTTGTATGTCTTTCCGTGTGTCATTTTGTTCTTGTGTTTTTCAGTCCTTTTAGTATTGCGATTACCTCGCTTGGGGAAGAGAGAGCTAATCTTAGTGCTTTTCGTACGTTTATTCGGTTTGTGCTTGTTTGGATTTGTCGGTTTCCTCTTCCTCTTGGGGTCTGGGAAGGGCTGCGGTTTGTGATTGTGGCACTCCCTGGACTTTTCTATTACCTTTATTTTTTTATGCAGTCTGCCGCATAATATCCAGACTATATCCAGTACTTTTATAACGGTTAATTAGTTTTCTGAATTGCACCGAAAAGTTTTCTGATGTAGCTTTTGTTCAAGCATTTCATTTGTTTCGTGCTGTCGAGTCCTCATCGTTGTTTCGTCTCTGTAATTAGTTGATTTTTGTGTTCTCGGAGATGTAGCACTGATGAGTTAGGAAGCCTCCATGCGGGCTGAACAAATTATGTGTCTAAACCGCGGCAGAAGTAAGGGCGAGGATTGTGGCCACGTAAAATCGATTTAAGACCCTCAGTGAAATACTTTTCAGTGACCGGTTCTTCTGTCATGGTTTATTTTTGTTATAGTTCGTCTTTGAATGTGTGTGTCGATTATGGCTTTGGTACCATGACCGGAACTACTTATATCTTTTTGTTTTGGATAGCCATTTGGCCACTTTGTCGGAATGTAACTGTCCGATTTTGCTTTTTGCTGGCGATGTTTCCATTAGGGTCTAGTCACTTCGTGTTTGTGTTTCTTTGACTTTGATGTCTCTGATGGGAGGTGTGGGATAATTGTATCGATTCCTGATCAATGCCTTCCCTTCTATTTTTATATAACGAATACAGCAATTCTGCATCTGAATCTTTTCTACAAGCACATGTTCGAATGTAAGTGTTCTGATGTGGCAGCGCATATATAATACAAATACAGCAATTCTGCATCTGAATCTTCGCTGGGAGCACATGTCTGAAGGTAAGTTTTCTGATGTGGCAGCTCATATATAATACAAATACAGCAATTTTGCATCTGAATGTTCCCTGGTAGCACACGTCCGAAGGTAAGTTTTCTGATGTAGCAGCTCATATATATCACAAATGCAGCAATTCTGCATCTGAATCTTCGCTGGGAGCACATGTCCCAGGTAAGTTTTCTGATGTGGCAGCTCATATATAACACACATATAGCAATTCTGCATCTGAATCTTCTCTAGGAGCACATGTCCGAAGGTATGTTTTCTGATGTATATAACACAAATACATCAATTCTGCATCTGAATTTTCTAGGGCAAGAACATGTCTGAAGGTACATTTACTGACATTGCAGCTTGTATATAACACAAATGCAGCAATGTTGCATCAGAATCTTTCCTGGGAGCACATGTCTGAAAAGTAGTTTCTGACATTGCGGCTTGTATATAAGACAAATACAGCAATTCTACATCTAAATCTTTGCAGGGAGTACATGTCTGAGGATTAGTTTCTGACATTGCTGTTTGTATATAAGACAAGTACAGCAATTCTACGTCTAAATCTTTGCTGGAGCATATGTCTGAGGATTAGTTTCTGACATTGCGGCTTGTATATAAGACAAATACATCACTTCTACAACTAAATCTTTGCTGGACCACATGTCTGAAGGTACGTTATTGACATTACGGCGAGAATATAAGACAAATACAGGAATTTTCATCTAAATAGTTGCTGGAAACTATGGCAAGCCGTTTTACTATTTATTAAGCAAAATAGATATCTTATATATTATATCAGATATCTTATATAGGATATAAGATATCTAATATAGGATATAAGATATCTTATATACTAATTCAGATATCTTATATCCTATATTAGATATCTTATATCCTATATAAGATATCTGATATAATATGTGAGATATCTTATTTATTTCAGCTTAAAAGATATCTAATTTACCATATAAGATATCTTATTTGTTCAATAAAACCGAGACTTCCATTTTCTAATCCTCAGTGTGTTCTTTGGTTCAAAAGCAATCTTTTTGACGTTTATTTTACTACACTGCAGCTGGTTTTAGTGCCGTGTGGCGGCGGTAGAACGTCTCCCCGTACAACACCATAGTGCAGATTATATTTCATTTCCTTTGGGATCATTGGGCCCATTGTGGTATATTTGAAAATGGACTTCTGCTCATGTATACGCTAGAGAGCGTAAGCAGGGTTGCAAACTTCATTACTGCCTATGAAGAGTCTCAATAAAACCGAGACTCCCATTTTCTAATCCTCAGTATGTTCTTTGTTTCCAAAGGCAATCTTTTTGGCGTTTATATCTTCAGACATGTACTCAAAGAGTAGATTCAGACGAAGGATCGCTGTATTAGTATTATATTTGAGCCGCAATGTCAGAAGATGTACCATCGGACATGTACTCCCAAGAAGGATATAGGTGCAGATTTCATGTATTTCCTATATACAAGTTGCAATATCAGTAAACTTACCTTCGAACATGTGCTCCCAGATAAGATTCAGATGCAAAATTGCTGTATTTGATATATACGAGCTTCTACGTCAGAAAATGTACATTCGGAAATGTGCTCCCAAGGAAGATTCCCGAAGGTGCAGAATTGTTGTGTTCGTGTTATGTATGATGGAAATCTGACAAAGTTGCTTTTGGAAACAAAGAACGAACAAAGGACGACAATCGGAGATTCGGTTTTATAATGTCTCTCCTCAGGAAGAGTATGATGCAGAATTGATATGAGCCGCAAAATCGGAGATTCGGTTTTATAATGTCTCTCCCCAGGAAGAATTGATATGAAAACTACTTCGGACATATACTCCCAGCAAAAATTTAGATGCAGAGTTGTTGTATTTGATTATATACAAGCCGCAATGTCAGAAACTAACCTTCAGACA
Source organism: Anodontia alba (assembly GCA_964016985.1). Lineage (NCBI taxonomy): Eukaryota > Metazoa > Mollusca > Bivalvia > Lucinida > Lucinidae > Anodontia > Anodontia alba. The sequence goes on from OZ024829.1 coordinate 101,903,386, forward strand.
TGTGTTTCCTGTGGCAAGCCGTTTTACTATTTATTCTATAAATCAGATATCTGAGTTAATATATCAGATATCTTATATAATATGTAAGATATCTGATATATTATATCAGATATCTTATATAAATAAGACATCTTATATGTCAATTAAGATATCTTATATGCTATATAAGATATCTGATAAGCTATATAAGATATCTGAATTGGTATATAAGATATCTTATATGCTATTTAAGATATCTGATATGCTATATAAGATATCTTATATATGATATAAGATATCTTATTTACTAAAGAAGATATCTCATTCATTCAATTAAATAAGATATCTCATTTAGTATATCAGATATCTTATTTAGTATATAAGATATCTATATTAATATATAAGATATCTTATTTAAATAAACATAAGCAGTAATGAAGTTTGCAGCACTGCTTACGCCCTCCTGCGTATACTTGAGCAGAACTCCATTTTCAAATATACCACAATGGGCCCAATGATCCCAAAGGAAATGAAATATTAATCTGCATTATGGTGATGTATGTTTTCTGACCTTATAGCTCAAATATAACACAAATACAGCAACGCAAATAAGTGAACTCAGAAACTGACACAGTCAGACCCCGGATTCAGATCCACATCAAAAAAGGTAAGAGAAAGCCCCCAACACCAAAAGGACATACAGACAATTGCAATTAAGCAGCCACAAAATGAACAGATGGTAAGCAGAGTTAGCAACTCTTTCCAAAAAGGTGGCAATTCTTTTACCCAAACAACAAAAAGTATTTGACCTTACATAATTGTTAAAGGAAAACATTAGAAAGTGAATCACTACATAACAATTAACAAAGCGTACCACAATGAAAGAACCTTCTTGGAACGGTCCCAGAGAAGGTTCATACACCGATGTGCTTTTCTTATAAATAAGCTGCAATGTGAGACAACGTACCGTCGGACATGTGTTCCCAGAGAAGATTTAGATGCAGAATTGCTGTTGTAATAAATAAGCTGCAACGTCAGACAACGTACCTTAAGACATGTGCTCCCAGAGAAGATTCAGATGCAGAGTTGCTGTATTTGTGTTATATATGAGCTGCCACATCAGAAAACTTACCTTCGGTCATGTGTTCCCAGAGAAGCTTCAGATGCAGAATTGCTGCATTTGAATTATATATGAGCTGCAACTTCAGGAAAACTGACCTTGGGACGTGTGCTCCCAGAGAAGATTCAGATGCATGATTGCTGTATTTGTATCACATATGAACAGCCACATCAGAAAACTTACCTTCAGACATGTGTTCCCAGAGAAGATTCAGATGCAGTGTTGCTGTATTTGTATTATATATGTACTGCCACATCAGAAAACTTACCTTCAGACATGTGTTCCCAGAGAAGATTCAGATGCAGTGTTGCTGTATTTGTATTATATATGTGCTGCCACATCAGAAAACTTACCTTCAGACATGTGTTCCCAGAGAAGATTCAGATGCAGTGTTGCTGTATTTGTATCACATATGAACTGCCACATCAGAAAACTTACCTTCAGACATGTGTTCCCAGAGAAGATTCAGATGCAGTGTTGCTGTATTTGTATTATATATGTGCTGCCACGTCAGAAAACTTACCTTCGGTCATGTGTTCCCAGAGAAGGTTCGGATGCAGAATTGCTGTATTTGTATTATATTTGAGCTGCCACATCAGAAAACTTACCCTCTGACATGTACTCCTAGCGCAGAATTGCTGTATTTGTATTATATATGAGCTGTCACATCAGAAAACGTACCTTAAGACATGTGCTCCCAGGGAAGATTCAGATGCAGAATTGCTGTATTTGTGTTATGTATGAGCTGCCACATCACAAAACTTACCCTCAGACATGTGTTCCCAGGGAAGATTCAGATGCAGAATTGCTGTATTTGTGTTATATATGAGCTGCCACATAGGAAAACTTACCTTCAGACATGTGTTCCCAGGGAAGATTCAGATGCAGAATTGCTGTATTTGTAGTATATATGAGCTGCCATATTAGAAAACTTACCTTCGGTCATGTGCTCCTAGAGAAGATGTTGACATGTCTTCCCGGCGAAGATTCAGATGCAGAACTGATGTATTTGTGCTCATAGAGAAAATTCAGATGCAGAATTGCTGTTGTTATATATAAGCTGCAACATCAGAAAACGTACCTTCGGATATGTGTTCCCAGAAAAGATTCAGATGTAGAATGGCTGTATTTGGATTATATATGAGGTGCCACATCAGAAAACTTATATACGGACATGTGTTCCCACATAGATTTAGATGCAGGGTTGATGTATTTGTGTTATATACAAGCCGCAATTAGTAGAAATTGGTACACATATTTATAAAGTAAATCCTTTTTAAACAGAGCAGATTCATTTTTAACCAAAAATCTATTTTTACTTATATTTTACATATTTTCCTGCAATTAAATATGTGTTCCTTTTATGCATGTGTATGGCAAGCCATTTTACTGTTTATCCTATAAATCAGATATCTGATTCAATATATCAGATATCTTATATAAATAATCTATATTATGTAAGCTATCTTATTCAAATAAGATAAGTATATGCCAATTAAGATATCTTAAATGATGTAAAAGATATCATAAGCTATATATGGTATCTGTATTAACATATAAGATACCATAATTTTATATGCTATATAAGATATATGATATGCTATATAATATATCTTATTTAGGATATAAGATATCTTATTTACGAAAGAAGACATCTCATCTATTAATTAAAAGAAAATATCTAATTTAGTATATCAGATATCTTATTTAGTCAGCAAGCCCTTTTTACTATTTATTCTATAAATCGGATATCTGATTTGGTATATAAAAAACATATTTAATATGTCAATAAAGATATCTTATATACTATATAAGATAGCTTATAAGATATATAAGATATCTTATTCGACATGTAAGATATCTAATATGCTATATAAGATATCCAATATATATATATATATATATATATATATATATATATATATATATATATATATATATATATATAAGATATCCAATATATATATCACAATCTTTTATTCGTAAATTTTACATTTTTATGTCCTTTTTTTAAAATAGAAAACCTCTGAAGAAGGCGAAAGCCGAAAGGCCTCAGGTAAACAAATTATTTGCACTGTTAATGATTAACTCTCAACATATAGTTTAACGCCTATCATTTCAGCATCCTTTCTGGATCCAGTGCTACCAAAAAGATTTTTTGTTAGATGTTATGCTCTTTTTCCCAACATATATATATATATATATATTACAAGAGAAAATATCTCATTTATTTAATTAACTAAGATATCTCATTTAGTACATCAGATATCTATATTTATATATTTATTTAACAAATAAGATATCATCATAGGTAATTAAGATATCTTATGTGTAGAATTAAATAAGATATTTCATATATTATATCACATATCTTGTATAGGATGTAAGATATCTAATATAGAATATAAGAATTAGTAAATCAGATATCTTATATCCTATATAAAAAAAAAATCTGATATAATATATAATTGCATAGTAAATAGTAAAACGGTTTGCCATAGTGTGTGGCTTTGCATTAGTATTCCCTTTTGTTAGTTATTGTAAATTGAATTAAGAGGATCATCAACAATATAATCAAACAATCAGTTATCAGTATCCCTGAAAAGAGTCATGTTATCATTTTATTAAAGCATTTATATTAATATTTTAATGTGCGTGCATTTGTTGTCTGACTTATAATATCATATATGTTGTATCTGAATCTGATATGTTTGTTTATTTTGCAATGTATGATAACACTGGTGATGTATGCAGTTTTTACAATAAAGTATAGTATACAAAATAAGACTGGCTAGTTGGAGCTGAAAAGATAATCGATTATCAGCCTTGCCATTGTGATCGATAATCGATTAGTAATCGCTGAAGATTTGGTCATACCTGTTTACCTGTCTGTCTGAGCATGACTCTTACCCTATGTTGTACTTTACTGTATGTATTTAATCTGACAGGCCCAGATGAGACGCCGCAAACGCGGCGTCTCATAAGGGTCTACATTGTTTGCTACTCATCCAGCTATTTTAGACACAACATTGGGTAGTAAGTTGTACTTGTTCAAATTTAGGATTAAGTATGGTATAAGGATTTGAGGTGTCTGAATACTAAGGATACAATATGGTAAAGTAAGAGACAGAAATCAAATGATCGATTATTAGCAAATCTGTAACAATAATCATTTTTGTGAAATTTATCGATCGATTAATCGATTATCCGATTAATTGTGCCAGCCTTAATACAAAGTATACTTGTCCTTATGCTGTGATATCTAAAGCATGTTATACAGTCGGTAGAGAAAAGCCTTTAGCTTGTGCTAATCTGTTGTATAGATCAAAGTGACTTTAAATAAAGTTTACTTGACTTCTGGTGACAGCTAGGGACTAACTCGGTACTAACTCCTGGTCACATGTCATGGTGATTGAATGTCATTAGACGTATCACCAGTAAAAATTCTGATTCTAATTCTTGACTACAAGCAAATTCAAATGTAAATAATTTTATTGATCTAAAAAATTCAATTACAGGATGGTCTCCAAAGCAGCACGTGTAATTATGGGATTCATTTAACCCTTAACGCGCCAAGAAAAACTGCATCTGAAAATGTCGTCTGTTTATGTTGTCTGCTGAATATTCTTGCAAACATCTCAAAGCTATTTTTTGCATACCGGCGAACAGTGTGGACCCAGATCAGACTGCTCCTAAAGGAGCATCTGGGTCCACACTGTTTGCAGAAATGACTTTTAAAATCACAAGAAGAAGACAAAGCAGACGACATTTGTTGTGATTGGCGCTTTAAGGGTTAATGGTTATATATAAAATTTATTATCGACTGTAGCTCCAACTGGAGGGTTTCTGGTCAACTCGTACCTTAGTCAACTTGTACCTACTTTTGGTCAACTCGTACCTTAGTCAACTCGTACCCTTTTTTCAAATCATGCCTATTTTGGGTTGTCGTACCTTAGAATCTAATTTCAGTTGTCAAATTACATATTAATTTGTGGAATGTGGCTGTTTGATTTATTTATTCATAAACCCTTAAAGCACCAAGCAAAATTTGTAGCAGACACCATTTTGAATCTTTTATGTATTTTTTTTTTTTTTTTTCAGAGAAAAAATGTCATGACATTATCATGTGAAGCATCTGCTAGGCAGATGACTCACATGAAATGTCAAGACTTTATTCTATGAAAAAGAAAATAAAAAATTATTTTCTGCTGCTATTGTGATTGGCGGTTTAAGGGTTCTGCAAATCTGATATGTCGAGGTACCGATATCTCGTACTTCAGAGAGTCCCTTGAACTTCAAAATAACCAGAGTCAGCTGTAACTGAACGAAGTCATGAGCTGGGAGAAAGTTAGCAGTGTTTGCTTAGATCTGCATGCATATAACGCATTCCGCATAGCTCCAGAAAAGAGGAATATCCAGATAAATATTTTCCTTATTTCTCCACGAAAACATATCCTGAGGATACTCATTTAAAGAGTCTCACTGATGCTCTTCTAATGGTTTGCCACAACATATATTTCATGGAGAAATAACAAAATATTAAAACTCATGATTGAAAAATAAATACATCTGGAGATGTATTTATTGTTTGCCTACAGTCATTGAATACCATTGAATGCCTTGACTTTAACACCTACCACGCTATGGGCAGATTCAGCAGACGACAAATTAAAGTGATTCTTCTACATTTTCTTAGAAAATGAGATCTGACACTTAATGCAAATTGTCTCCTTAGGAGACAATCTGCATTAAGTGTCAGATCCTATTTTCTTGGGAAGAGTAAGAAAAAATATTTCCAAATCTCATCTGCTGAATTTGTCACCCAGCATGCAAAAGTGTTAAAAATGACTTCCTTTGAGCTGCTGAGACTTGCAAAACTGTAACCCATTTATAGACTGAATAATTTACCCCACGTTATATATTAGAAGATTCTAATTTCGATTTTAAGAAAGTCTAGTGATTCAGTTATTCTTTAGATAAAAACGGTTGAACTGGTTGAACTGTTTGCAAATAGTGGAGACCCTGATCAGAAGCAGCCTTCTGCAGCATCTAATGTGGGTCTTCACTGTTTGTCATCTAATCTATCTATCTATCTATCTATCTATCTATCTATCTATCTATCTATCTATCCACTCCTCTGTCCGTCTACTATCTCTTTTTTAAGAGGTACGAGTTGACCAAACTAGGTACGAGTTGACTTGGGAGGTACGAGTTGACCAGAAAACGGGTACGAGTTGACCAAAATAGGTACGAGTTGACTAAGGTACGAGTTGACCAGTTACCAACTGGAGCATTAGTCAAAACTTTTAACAAATGAAAAAACATGCAATAAAACATCTGAGGAAAGTTGCCAACTATGATATTGAAGAATTTTCTAAATCATCCTAATGGTCACATGGCTGTGACCAAGAGTATGTAAAAAAGAAAAACAACATCAGAGAATACAACCCTGATAAAACTAATAATAATATTAGTTAGTAAAAAAATGTCCATTTGACTAGATGGTTCACAAGTGTCCTATTGACTCGTTCATAAGCACCCACTGAAGCACTGACCCATTGCCGATTCAGTAAATGGTATCATACAACAAAATCCAGAATATCCGGCCGTGAAAACCACTGCAAGCATCATATATTAGATACGTTATATACAGACCCAAATCAGACCGCTCCCAGGAACATCCAAAGCCAAGCCTATACCGCAGTAATGACGTAAACATCCTAAATATATATATATATATATATATATATATATATATATATATATATATATATATATATATATATATATATATATTATATATATATATATATATATATATATATATATATATTACTGTAATCATCCCAAACTTTGTACAGTTTGGTTTTGCAATTTGCAAATGTATCCAAATGATGCAGATGGCAAACAGTGACTACCCCGACCAGACTGCTACTTAAGCCTCTGCCGACCCCATTTCACTGTCAAAAATATCTTTCGGACTATTTACAATACATTCGGTTCGGTACTGCGAAATTGTAATCAAAAGAAGCAGGAAGTAGAGCTGGGCGACGAGAAATAAAATATTGTGAAACTGTCATCATATCCTAATTCTGCATGGTTTTGTAGTCATGGATTCTTACTCAACAAGGACTGAAATACACAAGTAACTGTGTCAACGAACTACTACGAAACTTTCTTCGTAAGTTCCCCACAAGACTCGCTTCGCACTCATATTCATTCGTACAATCGCTGTTTTTTTTATTTGTTTCGTCTTCCTTTTCCGGGAAAAGAGGTTCTTGAGACTGAATAGTTGACCTGTTATGTCCTCTTCCAGTGAAAGTGGTTAAAACAGTAAAAGACCTCTATGCAAAGTTAAAATGGGAAGAATGGCTGTTTATGGGGTGAAGAAGACAGCTGCCTCAGTGGCTTGGATGGCAGCTGTGAACTCGAGAGTTGGACTGTCTGTGATTGTAGCCATCAGTCTGTTTAACTCCTGTATGGTTTTGGGATAAAACAAGGGGTCCATATAAACACGCCATATCACCCCAAAACATACCAAACCACCGCAAACCATCCTCAAAATACCCCAAACCACCCTCATAGGCGGGGTTGAATAGAGTGGGATGGGGTAGAATGTGTCGGGAATGGTGAGGTGAAAGTGGGGGAATAGAGTGGGATGGGGTAGGATGATGTGTCGTCTTGGGTATGGTGAGGTGAAAGTGGGGGAAGGGGTGGAGGTAGTGGTAGAGTACAGTACACCAAACTGCCAAGCAGACCTGTTGTAATTGTAATCAGTAATTGTGATTACATGTAATCGATTACAAGTTTTGAGTAATTGAAATGTAATCTGTTATCGTTGATTTCTATGATTACAAGTAATTGTAATTGTAATCCATTACATTGCAAAACAGCCTGTAATCATGATTACTTTGACGATTACAATACGATTTCAATATGGATATTTAAATAAAATAAGTCAGAAGGAATAGAATTGAAAAAAAAAAATCATTTCTGGTTTGACAACTTGACAAGAAACAAGAATATTGGAGATAATTATTTTGATTTGTATACATTTAATGACTTAATGACTCTGTATTGGTTTGTTTAAAACAATCAATACATCTTAAACAAACCAATACATTTTTGAGATAAAAGAAAATTTAAAAAATACATCTTCGAGATCAAAGGAAATTGAAGTTTCACACATGGATTAGCTGATATGGATTAGCAAATAATCAAAGTAATTAAATTAGCAAACATTTATAGTCTTTTTTCTATATATCTCTACGTTTTTGTTTGGATATAACATGGTTGTTTAACGGTGTATTATACTTTTGGACAGACAGGCAAACATTGCAGATCCAGATCAGAATTGACTAATCCATGTGATAATGGTAAAGGCATGCGCCAAAAGAGGCATTTCAGGTGCAGCTTTGAATTTGTGCAGTCCCACAAGAGCCTTCACTGTCTCCACACTTGTAATATGGAAAATGAAAATTTTAGTGTTTTTACAGTAACTTACAGACTTAAATAATTTCATGTTTATTGTGTGCATGCTGGCATTTACTAAAACTGGCCCAATTATACCCTTCTGTAAAGTACCTGTGTTAAGTTTTGACATATTGCCTGAGGACATTGACAGGTTTTGAGCTGGTTCTTTCATACAGGCAGAGGACCAAATAAGAGGAGTAAATTAGTGATAATTCAGGGATAATTTTTCTCTCAATGAAAACATATGTTGTGAGTACTCATTTGAACCATCTTGACAAGACGGTTCAAATGAATACCCACAACATGTTTTCATTAAAAGATAAGGAAAATTATCCTTCAAATCAGCAATTTACTCCTCTTATCTGGTCTACTGACAGGTAAAGCAATGTCCTAACAAAACTTATTCACTGCAAATTTTAAACTGTACAGCCCCGGGCCAAGATTGATTTTTTTTGTCCCCCTCCCCCCCCCCCCCCCCAACCCCCTCCCCGATCAACCACCACACTACATTTTTAGATAGAGAAGGGATTGTTCTTTCCTTTGTTCCATGAAGCTTAAAAATGCTGCTTATGCAAATTAAACTTATTTATAACAGATGAAAACTTGATTTAATTCCATTGTTGTTTTCATTTTTATATATCAATGCTTAAGATGAACAGCCTGACAGAATTATATTGCACCCCGGGGTGTACAACAAAAGCCAGGCACTATAAGTCTTCGAACCAGCTCATGGTACCAAGAGGAAGAGTAAAAAATAACCATACATCATAGAAAATGTATAGTAAATGGAATATCATAAAAAAAATGAATATATGGTATAAAGAATATGAATAACTTCTTGTCAGAAGATATAGCATGCCATGCATGAAGCTTTGAAAGAACAATAAAACAGATTATTAATTTAAACTAGAATTTTTTTAAACACGGAACAACAAGAAAGTAATTGTAATTGTAATCAATTACACTGCTATATAATTGTAATTGTAATTGATTACATTCAGGGAAGATGTAATTGTAATAAGTCTGTAATCATGAAATTACAAAGTAATTGTAATTGTAATCAAATACATTTGTATGTTATCGGTAACAGGTCTGCTGCCAAGCTTATTATCCCAAATCACACAATATTGAATGTTTAATAAATTAAAACCACAAAACAGCCCAAACCACTTACGGTATGCTCTTAAGACAGTATAGAGTATTATATGGTAAGTTAGGGTACATAGTTATGCATTTTACCCTGTCATATTAAGGAAAAAAATTTATCCTTAGTTTCCAGCTGGTACCGCACAAGAGCATTGTTTTCCATGGTATAGATCTGTTTATCATGTTGTGCGTGGAGGTGTGACTAAGACTTGCTGCAACAGATACCTGTAAATACCAATCATAAACATACATGTATATCTATGTGAACTACTTAATTAGGTTTATATAATTTATAACACATACATAATTCGATTATAGTTTTTATAGTTTCTCTGAAATAAATTTAAAATGTAAAAAATACTTTTCAACTGCTTTGGAATACTCTGCTCTGCACCATGAAACTAAACCCAGTCATACTTTTCATTCTTATTTCCTTCTTCCTTATTTCTTCATTCCTTCCTTTTTTCATTTCTGTTGATTTGGGGTATTTGTATAGATGAGTACATAAGGATTCTATGACTATATCTATATTAACCAAACTACATGTATATGGTGTGGTTAGGAGTAGGTTTGGTGTGGGCTACTCTGTTCTTCCAGATCTCACCCTTGGACCACCTCATCCCTTCTGGGGTGTGCAAAGGTATTGTGTATCTCACATCACTTGGGCGTCCAACTGATATTGGCTTACAGTTGGGCAAGGCCTGCTATCCTTGTAGCAGTTAAGGGAGAGGGGGGAATGTTTTTATTTCTTCTGTTTCTTCACTTTCACTCCTTTCCCTCTTTCTTCCCTGTCCCTCTCTTTCATCTATTCTATCTCTTTTCTCCCTTTATCTGGGAGATGACACAAAATGACCCACAAGGGTTGACGTGTCATTAAACCCCAATACAATCAATCAACCTCACCCTTTCCAGCCACTACCCACAAAGCTCCACCCACCAGACATCAACACCCTACCCCACCCACTCTATTCAACCCTAGCATACCCTTCGAGGGTGATTTGGTGTATTTTAAGGGTGGTTTGGGGTGTTTCTATGCACTGTTAAAACAAGTACATAAAAATATTGTTGGGTCTGCTGACTGATAAATAAGGTGTCCACCACTGGTGCGTTTGTCGCTAGTTTGTAATATGGACCTGTGGTTGAGATCAACCAGTCCTTTTTGAATTTGGTACAGCGTGACAAGTCTGTGTACGTCGTCTATCCATCAAAGGAAGCCAACAAAGATTCCAGGCCTCTAACATGGTAGTGCACTGGTGAGTTTCCCCTTTTTGAGGATCTGGATGGGGGTTGGGGGTCAGATAATCAGTATTCAATAAAATTATAGTCATTAATCACTTGTTACTAGAAAATATGCTTAATGAGTAAAATTCTTGAACTTTTGAGGAAAAAAGAAACTTAAAAAATAAAGTAATCTTCTTCATGCAGAAAGTGTGTGCAGTGTATACCACCAATAAATAATGAATAAAAAAGAAAGAAAAACAGCAACATTCATTTAAACTCATTCATTTCTCTGTTACAAGTATTGTTTATTAGCATTTACATAATGTGATCATGTCAAGACGGCACAGCACTATTAAAGCAGAATACCTTTTAGGTTGTATGGCCTGTCAAGATTATTTCACTCATTTTGAGCCAAAACACCCCTTAGGTGAGGCGAAAATGGCAGATCTCTGAGAAAAAGCCACCTTATAGCCCGCAAGCAGAACTTGGCTTGCCTTACATGTGACTGACAAGCAGTAACTGTAGTTTACCATTGAAGAAACAAATTACCTTAGTCATTGCGGTCAGTTGGCCTCTACTACAAAAAGCTTTTCCTTATGCAAGATCTTTTATAAGAAGGTTTTAGAGTAACACAGAGTTCTCGCTAATTCCAAATTGGGAGTATTTTACTTCAACTTATTGTCTCTGACTCCAACTTTTTGCAAAGTCAGTAGAAATGTATATAGAAAACTCCACCTTCTTGTGTGAGACAACAATTTGATTCCTTTTTTTCAAAATCCTAGTGAGAACTCTGGTAACACTATGCTATGAAACACCCTCATACAAACATTATCTTGTCATTATTTAGCAGGGATGCAGGAGAAGTGATAAGCAGCATATCCGCATATTTTACGCTAGTGTCAAGTCTAGATACTCACTTGTTTCGAAAATTAAGCATACCAGATATGCAGAATGGTTTTCCAATATGCAAATCACCTCCGCTTGATGCGTATCGACTTGTCATCGAATGCCTAACCAATGTCACTCTAACTGTCTCATGTTCTTAACCAGTGGTTATGCATTCATTCGTTTGGTAGGCTTGTGTAAGAGTATTTGATGTATAAACATCGTACTTATAGATTATTTGTCAGTATGACAGAAAATTTGACACCAAAATACATGTACATCACAGTTACGTACATTTCTTGCTCCAGAGATTCCGCCTTATGTAATAAAACATCATACCATATTCGACCTAATTACCACACATGCTCCTGTAAGCGCACAGTAAAGCAATTAAGTAGCCCTTAGATTACAGTCAGTATACTTTATCTACTTCTTTATAAAAACATATGTTGTGGGAACTCATTTGAATTGCCTCGACAAGTCGAGGCAATTCAAACGAGTACCCACAACATATGTTTTTATAAAGAAAATCAGAAAATAATGTTGCAGAAGCATCATTTAATATGCTCCTCATTAAGTCCTCTGCTGATCTTTCTTTAAAGAGTGCCCTTATTAGGTTGATATTTTACTACAAGTTTGTTCAGTAATTTTGAAAAATCTAAGTGCACAGTGCGGTAATTAGGTCGAATACGGTACTTATGGATTATGAGTCAGTATGACCTGAAGTTAGCCAGATTTTACGTCTGCATGTCTTTCGAAGGTTATAACTTGGTTGCCTTTTGTGCCAGGAAGTTGAAATTAGGTATGCTACTTACCCAGACCTGAACTTTCAACTCTGTTAGAGTTGCCCCTGGGTCAGATTGAGCATTTTGAAAATAGTTGTTGCCATATGGGCAAAGAGCAAGGTAGGGAATGGGGAGACATTTGTGTACTTTGGACACATGTGTAGTTTGATAAGAGCTACCATTTAGCTTGTCAAAATACCTCAATCAGTCAAAAAATAATATGGTTTTCTACCTTGCAAAACATTTTGTTAATGCGCATTGAAAAGCAGGAAACCAGATCAGATCTGCAACACACCGATTTGAGCCAAAATAATCCCAACAAACAGCATTGAGCAGAAATAATGTCAACACATCAATTTTTTTCACCTTAATCGTTAAATTTTTCACAACTCTTAGTCATTAATCAGTACTTTTAACTTCATAATACATTAACCTATAGATAATGTGCTATTCTCTTCTGTTTTCACACCTTCCACAGAAAAAACGACCTTTCAGTCGTTAATTAAAGTCTTAAACCAGAAGGTCCCTTAGGCAGTTACCTGTGTGACGTAACTCTTCCCGCTCAATTGACCACGTGTCAGTTTCTTTTCTGTGGACAAAGAAATTCAACAAGGATTATTTACCTGTGATAGAAATTTGGATTATTTCTTTCCTCACGGATAAATTTATGTATCCTTGTGTTTCTTTTGTTTATTTATAACTCCTTTCACTTTCTGTGTTATTATTTAAAATTTTCAATTTTCGATTTCATGTATTTTTGACTGGTCTTTTTCCACATGCGTTTTCGCGACTCTCGCTATTCGGCACAACGCTCGTGCGCGATCGGTTCGATAGTCGTGTTTATATATGCAGAATATTTTTGTTCTTTTCGTTCCAGGTTATTCAGCAATTACGATATGTTTTTCCTGGACTTTTGTTTGCAGAGATCTTCAGCTGGCTAAAGATTCTCATGGTGGAGAAGCTGATTGTAAAGAACTTGACAACCCTTGATGGGTTATAAGACAATTCTTTACTGATGGGAGCCCCACCCCATATGGCTATACTGCCAGGGTAAGACCCATCAAGGTGGCATCTTTGGGTACTTAGTATCCGATAAAGTCTAAGTCCACCAGTCACCAGTCACCAGTCATCCAGTCACCAGTCACCAGTCAACCAGGCACCAGTCAATCAGCTTCACCAGTCTCCAGTCAATCAGGTGCCAGTCAACCAGGCACCAGTCATCCAGGCGCCAGTCAACCAGGCACCAGTCACCAGTCACCCAGTCACCAGTCACCAGTCACCCAGTCACCAGTCACCGATCAACCAGGCACCAGTCAACTAGTCTCCAGTCAATAATTTAATTATTTTCTGGAAAGACTTAGTTTTTGACATATTTCACCGGACAAAATAGTCATGTATACTAACTTCCGGTCATTATGTCTAATTATTAAAAAAAATTTTCACTGGGCAAAGTATCAGTAATATTTCTGATACTTATACCCGGTCATATTATTATATTATTTCTGATTTTTCACCAGGCAAACTTTTACAGAAAGTGTCTGGTCAATTTTTGCCTAATAATTAATTATCTTCGGGAAAAAGTTTCGAATACTTGTGCCCGCTCAGTTTTCATAATATAATCTCCCTTTTTCATCGGACTAGAGTTACGAATACTACTATCCAATCAATTTGTCAAATTACTTGTAACTTTACCGGGCAACAGTTACGAATACTAGTGTCCGGTCATTGTGTCGGGTAACTAGTGTCAAAATAATGATCACTAATTCCCGAACAATCTATTATCGTTCATAGAGCTCCATTCACGTTTAAGTCAATGGATATAGGTTATTAAGTGAAATACATAATAACTTTTTATACAAAAAATTCTGTACAGTCTTTCCCGAATCAGACTAGAATCTTTAATATTCCATTGACTTATTATAGGTGTGTAATTCCATTAATATTTTAAATTAACTTATGTTTTATCTCTTTTATCCGCTAGAAAGAGTTAAACTTCCGACTATAACAAAATTCTTACCGGGCAGCAGTTCGTAGACTAGTGCCAGGTCATTCAAATTATGTTTTATCTCTTTAATTCGCTAGAAAGCGGTTAAATTCCGGCTCTAACGAAAATTTCATCGGGAGGCACTTCGTAGAGTAGTGCCATGTCATTCTAACGAAATTCCACCGGGCAGTAGTTTCGTAGACTTTGTGTCGGATTACTAGTGTCCGAGTAGTAGTCACTAGTACTCGCTCAACATATATTTATTTAATAACCACTATAGACATGTATAGTCTTGGATTATAGGTTATTGAATGACAGCGATGGGTTCTAATACCTAGTAGCCATTTATATTGTTGAATTCTGTCCAGTCACTTTCGAACTTGACTTAAATTCTATATATATATTTATTATTGAAAATGAATTAAGAATTATCGGTTACGATCAAATTCGCAATTCATTCACTAAGTGTAGAAGATACTTCCAGCTATAATTATATCTCTTTTATTCGCTACAAAGAGATTAACTTCTTACATATTCACCTTATTCGGCTCTAGGGCAAAGGTGAACTATAAAACTATCGTTATTTATAAGAAGAAAAATATACACGAAATCTAAAAAAATTTCTTCTTTCCTCCCTTGTTTTTCTTCTACATGCTCCGATATGTAATCAGCATGTAATCTAAGGAGTAAATTGACAAGAAAGTAGCAATCGATCTTTTCTACTTTCTATTAATTTTTCATTCTTAAGGTATCGGAAATTTACACCAACCAGATAAATAAATTAACAGTTTATTTATTTATTCGCTACCTCTCTAGATTACTACGATTTAAAATTCTAGTTGAGGTACATATTTTCCTTTTGCCTTTCCTACATGGAAAATAGTTGATCCGATAAGCTATTATTCTATTTTATACTATCTTTTGATTGATTATATAAGAGTCTAGGTCAGTCGTGCTCTGTCTAAACTCTGCTATAAAATAATAAATAAGAAAAAAATCTTATATTTAGGCATAGATATAATTCGATACGTTCTTTACTTTGCCTGTTTTATTTTTTCTTCTGGATCATTTAAGACTATGATAGCAATATACCAGATATTTTTGCCTCAGTAAGAATCTATTATGCCGAAGATTCTTCATATTGGACTAATAATTTTATTATGATTATAATTTCTAGACCCAATTAATCCTCGTATATTATAGGTCTACTTTATCTTATTGAGGAATAGTTTTGCTTCGACTAGCTCTATACCTCTAATATTTTATTTATAACTAGAGTCCATGTCAATCAAAATTTTCTTGCACTTTGGTATTGACAATGGATACATATTTAGTAAAGGCATTAATTATTCAGTACGTGACAGATTATTATTGCCTAAATTAGATATTATATACAATACTTTCCTTTTGATATTTTGTTTTATTGACTTTGTAACTATTCAGAAACTGCCAAAGTCAATCATTTCCTTCCTCTAAACTTACCGAAGCTCTAGATTATGTTGATATATATTTTTGATATATGCTTAGAGGTTAATTAACGAGAGTTTACCTCATAATAGCAGATATTATTATATTTATATTAATCAATCTATAGTCTAGGCTTAGACAAAAGGGAAAACATCCTTAATTACGAGCCGGTAAAGAATTAAGACACTCTTAATTATCTCTTTACCCCTCCTTTATGTTTACATTCGTTAAAGGGATCATAGTAATTCTCGCTAAGAGTTCAAGTTCAGTTTGCGAATAATGCAAAGATTAATATCTTGATTTCCAGTCCGCATCAAAAATGGTCTATATATATAGATAAATATCTTTTCCGAAACTGGATATTTATTTATTTTTCCACACAATAAGTCATTTCAAGATGTCGATGATTTTGAAATGCACTGCTTCAATTTATAATATAAAATATGTTTATATTAACTTCACAACTTAGTAAGTGCTGCACCTACGTTCCTGGTCAGATCTTACTTTTGTGATACGTTTTTGAACATACTGAAAGTTTTCTCCGATTATACATTTGGTAAATAAACTTTCGAGTAGTATTTATGCTTTTAAACATTCAGATTATTTGATAATTGTTGGAGATAATATATTATTCCGATATTTATATATCTATCTTCATTATTTATCTTTCTCATCTTACTTTTAAATTAGATTGACCTTCTCGCTACGTTCCAGGTTTAAATCTAGCTAACATTGTGGAACAGTCACTTTTTTATTTCCTAAACAATATTTTAACATTTTTCTCAGTATTCAGAGCATAACGACTTCATGAATACTTGGAAATAATTTAATTCTACGCTTGTTAAACTAAGCCTAAAACAAGCCCTAGTTTTTTAGAATGGATATTATCCTTCGATTCAGTTCATGGAGATACATCCTTTTAGATCCCATTATCTCTATTTCAATCATACAAAATTCTAATGACTAAGTACTCCTTTTCTACGTACGAATACAGAATATCGAGTCACTGTTGCTGCATATTGGTTAAAGATTAAACAAATTTTATCTTAAACCTATATGACGTTAAATTAATTATTATCTTTTTCATATACATGTTTTTACCCTTCCGTCAGGGATCGCGGTAATAATATTATTACTCTCTATGGTTTACACATAGATCTCGAGAGTGTATATATGTATTTTCTTCCTGAACTCATTTGCGAGTACGTAATTTGATATTTCAGGAATTACCAATTATGCAGACATAGATTTTATTCTATTAATATTCAATTCTAAAAATTTGATTGAATGTTTATCTATAAAATTTTCGGGCAGTAATTTTATAGAGAGTTATATGTTTAATAATTCCTTGCTTAATAAATAGTTATGCTTAACCTATTATTTATAGCAGGAATTTTGTTCAGTAGTATAATTTTTATTTAGTATTAATATATTTCTTACTATTCTTAAATATGCGTATAGAATAGTAATACTATCTCTTAACTTATAAATTAAGTGTTTTTTTGAGATTATTAATCAGTATTATTGTATAATCTTTCTTCAGAGATTATCACACTATTACTTTTTCTCTGAGTCCTTCTCTTTTTATGAACATGTTGATTCGTATCAAAGTGGATTTTTTAACATTTCTTGATTTCCATGATTATTTACTCAGGAGTACTTTTTATGGCAATCTTCTGGTATAGAAAGATTCTATCCAGCTTATTTATTATTGCTTAATCTTATCAATACGGTAAGATTTAGCCAAACTATGACTGTCATACAGTTTGCTGCGATCAACCTTATTCTTATCTCTCTTTTTCTCTGTCAAACTCTTAAGTTATGATGTTGACAGTTTATTCTTTATTTTTTTTGTCAGGACATCAAACGCTTTTATATGTCTATGACAAAACTAATTATCAATGGTTTAGGTTGTTTTTTCTTCCCAGCAGTTATATGCAAACTCTGTATTATTTTATTGCTTGACTAAAAATTCGTAATACAATTAGTCTAGCAATAGTTTTAACCATTATGTTTGTCTATACCTTTTTTCTTCTGATGGATAACTTAGTTATAGTTAAGTTAACTCCATCTACTTTTATTATCTCCCCTTCTTTAATTTGATCAAAGGGAAATAATTACATATTATGGTTATTTTAAGTCTGTGTCTGTTCATCGGAAACTGTCCTGTCGCTCCAATTAACAGAATCTAATTAGTTTATAATTCTAATAGCTTAGACTATTACAATTACATAGCTTCACATATCTAGAATTTTATCCAAAATATCTACATATGTCAGTTATCTATAGGAAACTCCACCGAGTAGACTTTTCCTTATTTATTCAAGACCCTACATAGACTACTTACAGTGTATGGTCTTGGCTTTTTGTTTTACAAATTTTGTTTTGAAAATATTTCTATATTCCTAGCTTACTTTGCGTTGGAATACTTATGTTATGTCTCAATGACTCCCTTTTCTTTTTGAAGCCAATTGTTGTTTCCCAAAAAGAAAAAAAGAGGGGGGGGGGGGGGGGGCAATGTTAGGTCTCTGAGACTTAAGAACTGGCTTCCTCTAGAGTCTACTAATATATATAAGGTTGTTAGATCATAACACCTTAAAGATATGCTATTTTGTGAATCTAGATCATTCTTTCTATTAAATATAGAATTAGAATGTATCTGATTCCTTTGAGTTTCCTGAGTCTTAACCAGAAGTGGTGAGATATTATTGGTGTTAGAATTAGGAGAGCACCTCCCTCCTATTCTGCAAATTCTAGCACATTATCTATAGGTTAATGTATTATGAAGTTAAAATGAAGTTTTTTAAAAGTAAAACATATTTTAACGAGTAATACTTAACCTATAGATAATCAATTATCTCCCTCCGCCCACCCTCGCTTATCTCTCCTAATTGTGTCTATTGTTTTACACATAAAAGAAACTGACACGTGGTCAACTGAGCGGGAAGAGTTACGTCACACAGGTAACTGCCTAAGGGACCTTCTGGTTTAAGACTTTAATTAACGACTGAATGGTCGTTTTTTCTGTGGAAGGTGTGAAAACAGAAGAGAATAGCACATTATCTATAGGTTAAGTATTACTCGTTAAAATAAGTTTTACTTTTAAAAAACTTCATTTTTTCTGCATCTCAATATCTTTTAAGGCTTTAATCATTAAATTCTACGTCACAAAAATCAATAGTCACTAAAATATTAGGCCAAAAATCAGTAGTCAACGGTCAGTGCTCCAGCTAGGATTTGAGAGCAGAGGGGCGCCATGAAGGGCACTCTTTGTGCGGCCATACAAGAATGCGGGCATTATGTGTCATGTGATGTGCTTAATATCAAGACATGTTACAAAATATAATCCCATTTCACAATAAATACCTCAAAAATAGAATACACATAAAACTGACCTTTAAACATTAATACCTTTTTTAATTTTGGACCGATTTTCATGAAATTTTCACCAAAATGTAGGGTCTTGTGTCTGGAGTTGAAATAAGGCAGTGGGCAGCCTAAAAAAGGATAGAGGGGTGGCCGGAGAGGGGTAGAGGGATGGCTCACCCCTTCTAGAAAGCGCAAGCTGGAGCACTGATGATAAATAAAGCCATTAATCAATAGTCAATAAACCCCATCCAGACCCTCTTTTTAGGTCCTTGCTACAAGCCTGCACCAACCCTGTATTAGCTATTACAGCAATAGAGCGACCCTGATATAAATCTACATATACAATAGGTACATTATGCTTAGTACTGGTTTCTACCTAGGAAGGCCTGCCAAAAATGTCCCCGGGTCCCCTGCCAAAAATGTCCCCGGGTTGTAGGCAGTACCGGTATTCAAAGATAAAAAAAAAAAAAAAAGAAATTAAAAAATACCAATACTTTCATGGATAATTCGAAACAAGGGGTAGTCATTTTGTTACCACTATTGAAGTGGAAGGGTCTGTGTATATGGATCACTTCTACAGCTCCACTGTGGAAGCTGGCTTTTATGGTGATGCAGATTCATAAAGTGAAGCAACATACACTGCAGATAGTACCTGGATGGGGGCGTGGTGGTGTTGACCGCTATGCTTGACTTTGTGAACAACCTGGCAAGTGCTACATTTGGTGACAGCAGTAGCCTGAGAGATGACAACGTCATCTCACCTCGGTAGCAAGGATATACGTCCTTAGCTTGCATTGTATAGGCTCTTTTCAGGGGACTGTCAAGTGGGGAGTAATAACTTCAGGGCTACAGAAGTATAGCTAGATAAATAGATAAGCCTTTGAGTAAATTTTTAATCTCATTGATTGCCAGTAATGAAATGTTAAGCTGGCAGTTTGCATTACGAAAACACGCCTATATAATTTTGACCCCCTTCATCCCCACTTTTATATAGTAAAACTGGGGTTTACAGGGGTATACATTATTTTTCTTATTTCTGCTCAAAAACATAGATTGTGGGTACTCGTTAGAACCGCATCAGCGAGGCAGTTCTAACGAGTACCCACAATATATGTTTTGAGCAGAAATATGAAAAATATCAGAGTTTTTCATCTGAAAATTTTTAATTTTTGGAGTTGAAATTTTCTACGTATTTGAATAGGCTTGTTTTCGTAATGGATGGTTACATCTGTTTATACTGGCACTTTGAATTAATGGTGTCCCAATGATCAATTTTAACAATTACCACACTGTGGGCAGGTTCAGCAGACGACAGACTGGAAATATTATTCTTATTTTACCTAGAAAAATAGGATCTGACACTTCATGCAAATTGTCTCCTAAGAAGATAATTTGCATGAAGGGTCATATCCTATTTTCTAGGAAAAATAAGAAAAAAAATATTTCAAAATGTTGTCTCCTGGAGTTTTTACCCAGCATGGAAAGTGTTAATCTATTATCAGTCAAGTATGCCTCTTGTGACTGATGGTCTGAAACCATTATAGTTGACTAATCAAAAAATTATAGGAACATTTTTATCGCACCTGCTTGTAGCAGGGTGCGATATAGGCGTCCGATTTTCCTTCCGTCCGTCCGTCCGTCCGTCCGTCCGTCCGTGTTTACGAATGGGCATTTATTGAGTATTTCACAAGTTCATTTGGGACTTGTTTGGTAGGTGAGTGTATTATTGGGTAGCTTTTGCATTGTTGGGTCATACCCAATACTCTTTTAAAAACTTTATTGTCCAAAACGTTTATTTGGTATTTTAAATCATGTGATGAAAATAGTTAACAATGTTTTTTGGACTCAAAAGTCCAAATGAAAATGTCCAAATGATGGACTACACCATAAAATTGAATATGTCTGTCAAGCATCTACCATTTGGTTGATCATGATCAGATTTTGACTGGTCCCCATTTCATCTTCTCTATGGTGTGTATTGTTTATTACTGAAAACAAGTAAATTGGGTACCAGTCTATAATGGAAATGTGCTGTGGAACAAGAAATAACTGAAAGGAATTTGAATAAAGGAACTGAACTGATTTCTGATATTTCCAAAATGAACTGATAAAAGGCACAGAATATTAAAAAGTTCATAGGACTGGAGGTAAAATTTATTGTTTTCACCAAAAGTTGAAAAACAAGTAAAAGTCATTAGTTTTCGAGACCTGAATCCGTCCGTATGACATTATTAAGTATCAAGAATCACACTTTGGTTTGGGTCAAATAGGATATCATTTAATAGTCTCATACCAATAAAAACTGCAGAAATAGTCAGAATTAAACATTACCAAAAACACTATTTAAAAAAAAAAAAAAAAAGCAATTGAACATTGCTTTTTTTTCAAAGAGAAGTATGTTGGATAGAACCTGTTTTCGGACATTGTATATTGGTTATACATGTACATCAGCTAGACTTTTAAAGTGCTTTTTCATTACTGGTTATTAGTCTTTTACCAGTCGTCTACACCATCTTAAGTCTCTCTGTAGAGTCCGTGACAGTCAAGAAAATTCATTTTCTTGATGTTAATATCTGATCTTTGTTTCATCATTATATCAGACTCCTGGGTGGCTGTAATGATGCCAGTTATGAAGCATTAAAACAGAGAAGTAATTCAGATATTTCGAATCAAAACATGAAAATGTAGTGTCCGTGACGGCTGTAGGGTCCGTGACAAAATATCCTGACATCTCTGTATAGGGTTATAACAGATTTTGATTTAACAGAAACAGTTTACTAGTCAATATTGTATTAAATAATGGTCAATAATGACATCAAAATCATGTTATTCCTTTGCATTAATGTAGTTAGCGTCACGGACACTACATAATCAGCTGACAGTTTCAGCATGCAAGCATTTGCACATTTGGAGGTTAAATCAAAATTTTAATGACCTGAAGTGAAGGGAAATGGAATTTATTTATATGATGATAAAATTTCATATCAAATTAACTTGAATTACAGTAGTATAAGTTTTCTGGCAATATTTAATTGAATTGAAATTTCTTTTAGTATCTCCTACACATGAAGTTTTGAAATGGCAGAGCAAAAATGCAAACGGATTTAAAACAATGAATAAAAACATAAAACTACCATCCTGAGAACTGTTTTGACTGACTACTGGAGCTTAAAATATACAATTCATTGCTAATTACTAGCCTTTGTTGATATTTCCATTTTGATATTAGATACTAACCTATTGAAGGTATTAGTTTTTGTTTACCAAAACCTGAACTTATAAGTGAACATATTTGATTTGACCTGACTAAAGTAAAACATGTACTGGGTAGAGCTGTTGAGCTTGTAAAATACATTTGAAATGTAAATACTTTTGCACAAAAACTCACAGATGTTTATATAGTGTCCGTGACACTAATAAGGTTGTCGCAAAAAATGTGATATATGTTGATCCAGAATGAAAAGTACCCGTCAAATGCTGTTTCCTGATAGATATAACTGTAAAGTTTGGAAAGAAAGAGACAATTTAGACAACAGTGAGGCATTATTAACAAAATCAAAAGTGGCATATGGTAGCAACTTGCTTCATAAAGAACGCAGACTTTGTGCATTTTCATCTGACTCTTGCAAACTGTCAAAACTGTCCAATCAGTTGAAGACAGATCTATTTTAGCATCTGCTTCTACAACAGTTTCAATACCATATGCATTAAATTTGATAACTAAATTCTTTTTAGTGCTTTTTAGTCCTGGTAATTATGTAAAAAAACAAGTCCGTAGTGTCCGTGACGGCTGAGGGATATGTAGCTTCAAAAGGAAGTTTTGTAAAAGTGGCTAAAGTTTTGTGCATGAAATTTTCAGAACATTTGTTCGATATATGGTACAACAAAGTTTTGATCAAATCTTAAGTTTTTTTGAAACTTTATTTTTTCATCTTAGTGCAAGGTTTATGGACTCCTGATCTTGACTAACCCGAGAGGAAAATGTTGTCTGCACTGTATCGGCTTTAATTTTTTCAGATCAGCTTCATTTTTGCAGATAATGAGGACAGGCATACAATCTCGATTAAGAATGATTTTTACCTGAATTGGATTGTACACTCAGGAGCTACGTGCCCTTATACGTTAGAAAACTCGCCCATACACTTAACAGAGAGAAAATATGTTGTCCGCACTGTAGCGGCTTCAATATATATTTTTTTCAGATCAGCCTTATTTTTACAGATAATAGGACAGGCATAAAATCTTGATTTGATTTTGGGCATGATTGTTCGCTCAGGAGTTATGTGCCTAAAAGCAGTGGAAGAAAACCCCCGATTAAGGACCGGGGAATCCTCTTTTACCTGTGGCCTTTTGTTCCATATATAGTAACTTATCCCCCAATTGGGGAACATAACAGCCATTTTTTCACTGGTAAAATTGAAGAGAACAACACTAAGAAACTGATACAATCGGAATCCAAACGCTTCCCATCCTCGGATTATTCACTCAGGAGTTACATGCCCTTGAACGTTAGAAAACTTGCCCATAGACTTAACATGGGGATTTTTTTTCTCTCTAATAGTAAGCCAGAAGGGTAAAAATTATGACCATATCCTCAGTGATAACTATAATTGATTATTGATCGCAAACACTGGATTGATAATCGATTATCATTTTAGTTTCAATTAGCCAGCCCTAACTTGCTGTGTATTGTTGTAAAGTGTTTTCTAATGGTCTAATCGCTCCATTTGGGGACGATAGGGCTGATTTTTCATTTCTTAAACACTTGTAACTGTTTTTGTTTTGTGTGTGTTTTCTCTTCTGCTGCCTTTTTTGAATGTGTGGCACTCCCTGGATCTTTCTTTTAAAATTTTCCATTTTATTCACAAACTGATATATCAAACAATGCTTGGACAGACTACCAAACACAACAATAGCACTGTAACCAATAAAATTCTGAATACAAGTTTTACTTTACTAACAAGTATGTCTAACAAAGCTAAGGACAGACTACAAAACACACCAATGGATATTTTATCAAACAATATTCTGGTCACTAGTTATACTAGACTGACCTTTCTTGATAAAACAATATATCTAAGCTTAAATGCTATGGACAAACTACCAAATACTGTAGTCAACTATTCTAGACATCAACTATACTAGAGGCATAATACTGTACAAACAGATGTATCTAGTAATATGTATCTAGCAATGCTATGGACAGACTACCAAACGCATCAGTGGACACTCAGTGTGTCTTACATGGTCTCGAATGTGTGCAGATCTATCACGGCGACCTTTCCAGCATTATCTCAGACTCTCACAATGTTTTGATAATCAGATAGAGTTTTCAAACTTCTTGCATTTTTGCAATAAAACAAACAAATGCTGTTTAAACTGCATACATATTATGGGGCTTAAATAAATACCAGCACTTGATGTACTGTTACGATCACAGTCTGGAATGAGTGATGAGGTCAAACAGAATCTTTCTGATATCTGTAGCCTGCTGCTCTTGTGAGCTGGACTGCACTGTATTTAACAATATTCTGGACATCAGCTATACTAGACTCCTCATAGCTGAATAACAGATATATCTAACAATGCAATGGACATAGTACCAAACACATCAACGGACACTCACTGTATCCAATAGTATTCTGGACACCACCTATCCTAGTAGACTAATCATAATTGACAAAGAGATATATTCAACAGTGCTTAAATTGGTTCTCTCACCCTATCTGTATATAGGGTTGGGTACAGGCTAATGAAAACGGGCAGATTTCTGCCCGTGAGATTTCATGAGACTGCCCAAAGATTTGATAATACTTCGAAGATTTATTTGATGAAACTTTATAAAACATTATCTCCAGAAGAGAGAAAGGGTTGCGTTATCAATATTTGGTGTTTTTGACAATAAGAAATACTGATTAATTATATTCCAATAATAATCATTATGTAATGCCACATTTGATTGGCTGATTCAAATAATCGATAGTACACTGTAGATCCAATATATCGCGGTGCTTGGGGTCCAAGTTCAGCTAGCGCGATATATCCGGATCGCGATATAAGTCACGGTGGTAGTTTGTCGAGACGCCGCTAATCAATCCACACCAAATGACTGTCAGTAAAGCTATCGGCCATATTTCACCATTACAGTAGGTTCAGAATTACTTAATGGCAGTATATACACTAGGGGACTATGTCTACCAATTAATTTTAATCGAGACCAGCTGATAAACTACGTTTGAAAATATTTGTTCGCCAAAATGACAAATGAGGACGCCATTTTGGATATACTGGTTCCCTGTAACAGTGAAGGGGAGAAACTCGCATATCCTAAATGCGTAGACAATTTGAGTTGCTTCCCTTCACTTGTTACGTCAGCTGCAGGCCCAAAACTATCAGTTTATTTATCTTTTGATTTTTTTAGACGGCACGTGGACATCGTTGACTGATTGAGCATTGGGTAGATGTACTCAATATTATGACACTGATTATGACAAGTGCAGTGATTAAAATTAATTGTTTGCCAGTTATAATAAATGCATGTACTGATTGACGCTAATTGGATTGTTTGGTCATAATGCGTGGTGAGACTTCGCATCTGGATATGCGCAAAAAATCAAGACCAGAACAAATTAGTCAGTTTTTTTTTTGTTTCAAATTAAGTAAAACAATAAACATACTATAAGTTTTTTTTTTTTGTTTTTCTTTTTGGCTCGTGGTAAATTTGGGGTCCACTGACGATTCGTGATATACTGGATTTCGCGTAATAACGGACCGCGATGTATTGGATCTGCAGTGTATAATCAAATCCGCTGAGACAGTAACCTGTGTCTGTTGTCAGATACTCGTACGTATGATAACAGTGGTACCTGTTTAAACAATGCTACGGTCAGACTACCAAACAAATCAGTGGACACTCTATCCAACAGTTTTCTGGACACCAGTTTACTCGTCATAATTGACAATGAGATATATCTAACAGTGCTATGGACAGATTACCAGACACTGTATCCAACAATATTTTGGACACGATTTCAATTTAAACATATTTTATTGCTTTACACATGACATATGTACTTGTAAGCAAAAGGGTCGGCCACAAGTTCTATCAACGTTATATATAGTTACGAACCTCCCCTTGGCTCATCATAATTGACAAACAGCTATATCTAACAAAGCTTTGGATAGACTACCAAACACATCAATGAACACTGTATCCACAATACTCTGGACATCAGCTATACTAGACTTACCATAATTGACAAAGAGACTTATCTAGCAATGGCTCATCATAATGACAAACAGAATATCTAACTGCTATGGACAGACTACCAAATACATGAATGGACACTGTATTTAACGATATTCTAGACATCAGCTATACTAGACTCATCATAATTGACAAACAGATATATCTAACAATGATATGGACAGACTGCCAAACACACCAATGGACACTGTAGCCAACAATAGTCTAGACACCAGCTATACTAGACTTACCATAATTGACAAAGAGACTTATCTAGCAATGGTATGGACAGACTACCAAACACATCAATCATGGACACTCTATCCAACAAGTCTGGACATCAGCTTTGTTATACTTATTATAATTGACAGAGATATATTTAATAATTCTTTAGACAGACTACCGAACACATCAATGGACACTGAATCCAACAATATTCTGGACACTAGCTATACACGACTCATCGTAACTGACTAAGAAATATATCTAACATTGCTATGGACAGACAACCAAACATACCAATGGGCTCTGTAGCCAACAATATTCCTCATGACCTCGTGTTGTTCCCAATCAAGCTTATAGATAAAAATCTTTTCTTCTTTTCTTTTGGGTTATGTATGCATTTCCATAGATAAAAAATACAGTGGGTGAGGTGATCTAACATCTATTCTAACCTGGGAGGGATTTATTTTTAATAAAGCGAAGCAATATACAATTTTTAAAACATTAAGATTCACCTCTGTTGATGAAGGCAGTGTTTCATAGAGAAAAAAAAAACAATTATGATGAATCTAGTATAACTAGTGTCCACAATATTGTTTGAAACAGTGTCCACTGAATGTGTTTGGAAGTCTGTCCATAGCATTGTTAGATATATCTCTTTGTCAATTATGATAAATCAAGTAAAACTAGTGTCCACAATATTGTTGGATACAGTGTCCATTGATGTGTTTGGTAGTCTATCCATACCATTGGTAGATATATCTCTTTCTCAATTATGATGAATCTAGTAAAACTAGTGTCCACAATATTGTTGGATACAGTGTCCATTGATGTATTTGGTAGTCTGTCCATAGCATTGTTCGATATATCTCTCTCAGTTATGATGAATCTAGTATAACTAGTGTCAGCAATATTGTTGGATACAGTGTCCATTGATGTGTTTGGTAGTCTGTCCATAGCATTGTTAGATTTATCTCTCTCAATTATGATGAATCTAGTAAAACTTGTGTTCACCATATTGTTGGATACAGTGTCCATTGATGTGTTTGGTACTATGTCCATAGCATTGTAAGATATATATCTCTCTGTCAATTATGATGAAGCTAGTATAACTTGTGTCCACAATTTTGTTGGATACAGTGTTCATTGATGTGTTTGGTTGTCTGTCCATAGCATTGTTAGATATATATCTGTCAGTCATGATGAATCTAGTATAACTAGTGTGCACAATATTGTTGGATACAGTGTGTATTGATGGGTTTGCTAGTCTGTCCATAGCATTGTTAGATATATCTCTTTCTCAATTATGATGAATCTAGTATAACTAGTGTCCACAATATTGTTGGATATAGTGTCCATTGATGTGTTTGGTAGTATGTCCATAGCAATGTTAGATATATCTCAGTCAGTTATGATGAGTCTAGTATAACTTGTGTCCACAATATTGTTGGATACAGTGTCCGTTGATGTGTTTGGTAGTCTGTCCATAACACTGTTAGATATATCTCTTTCTCAATTATGATGAATCTCGTGTACCTAGTGTCAACAATATTGTTGGATATGGTCAGCATTGATGTGTTTGGTAGTATGTCCATAGCATTGTTAGATATATTTCTGTCAATGATGATGACTCTGATATAACTAGTGTCCACAATATTGTTGGATACAGTGTCCATTGATGTGTTTGGTAGTCTGTCCACAGCACTGTTAGATATATCTCTTTCACAATAATGATGAATCTAGTATATCTAGTGTCCACAATATTGTTAGAAACAGTGTCCATTGATGTGTTAGGAGTCTGTCCATAGCATTGTTAGGTATATCTCTGTCAGTTATGAAGACTTATTAGTATAACTAGTGTGCAAGATATGGTTGGATATAGTATCTATTGATGTGTTTGGTAGTCTGTCCATAGCATTGTTAGTATATCTCTGTCAGTTATGATGAATCTAGTATAACTGGTGTCCACAATATTGTTGGATACAGTGTCTATTGATGGGTTTGTTAGTCTGTCCATAGCATTGTTAGATATATCTCTTTGTCAATTATGATAAGTCAAACTAGTGTCCACAACATTGTTGGAAACAGTGTCCATTGATGTGTTTGGTAGTCTGTCCATAGCACTGTTAGATATCTCTTTCTCAATTGTAATGAATCTCATATAAATAGTGTCCACAATATTGTTGGATACAGTGTCCATTGGTGTGTTTGGTAGTCTGTCCATAGCACTGTTAGATATAACTCTTTCTCAATTTTGATGACTGTAGTATAACTAGTGTCCTAGATATTATTGGAAACAGTGTCCATTGATGTGTTTGGAAGTCTGTCCATAGCACTGTTAGATATATCTATTTGTCAGTTATGATGAATCTAGTATAACTAGTGTCCACAATATTGTTAGAAACAGTGTCCATTGATGTGTTTGGTAGTCCATAGCATTGTTAGGTATATATCTCTCTCAATTATGATGAATCTAGTATAACTAGTGTCCACAATATTGTTGGATACAGTGTGAATTGATGGGTTTGCTAGTCTGTCCATAGCATTGTTAGATATATCTCTTTCTCAATTATGATGAATCTTGTATAACTAGTGTCCACAATATTGTTGGATATAGTGTCCATTGATGTGTTTGGTAGTATGTCCATAGCAATGTTAGATATATCTCTATGTCAATTATAATGAGTCTACTCAGTCTAGTATAACAAGTGTCCACAATAGTGTTGGAAACAGTGTCCATTGATGTGTTTAGTAGTCTGTCCATACCATTGTCAGATATATCTCTCTGTGAGTTATTATGAATCTAGTATATCTTGTGTCCACAATGATGTTGGAAACCGTTTCCATTGATGTGTTTGGTAGTCTGTCCATAGCATTGTTAGATATATCTCTTTCTCAATAATGATGATCTAGAAAAACTAGTGTCCACAATATTGTTGGATACAGTGTCCATTGATGTGTTTGGTAGTCTGTCCATAGCATTGTTAGATATATCTCTGTCTATTATGATGAATCTCATAAAACAAGTGTCCACAATATTGTTGGATACAGTGTCCATTGATGTGTTTAGTAGTCTGTCCATAGCACTGTTAGATATATCTCTTTCTCAATTTTGATGACTGTAGTATAACTAGTGTCCTAGATATTATTGGAAACAGTGTCCATTGATGTGTTTGGAAGTCTGTCCATAGCACTGTTAGATATATCTATTTGTCAGTTATGATGAATCTAGAATAACTAGTGTCAACAATATAGTTGGATACAGTGTCCATTGATGTGTTTGGTAGTCTGTCCATAGCATTGTTAGATTTATCTCTTTCTCAGTTATGATGAATCTAGTATAACTAGTGTCCACAATATGGTTTGATACAGTGTCCATTGATGTGTTTGGTAGTCTGTCCATAGCATTAATACATATACCCATTTCATGATGAATCTAGAATACCTAGTGTCTACAATATTGTTGGATACAGTCAGCATTGATGTGTTTGGTAGTATGTCCAAAGCATTGTTAGATATATATTTGTCAGATATAATGACTCTAGTATAACTATTGTCCACAATATTGTTGGAAACAATATTGTGGACACTAGTTATACTAGACTCATTATAATTGGAAACAGTGCCCATTGATGCATTTGGTAGTCTGTCCATAGCATTGTTACATATATCTCTTTCTCAGTTATGATGAATCTAGTATAACTAGTGTCCACAATATTGTAGACAACAGTAATATTATTATTATGGGAGTTATGGCCCCCTTTTGGTTTTATATACACTGCCATGTCCGCACTTTATAGAGTTTCATATTTGCTCAATAACTTGAATACCCTTTGGATTTTTTTCATGATACCTCACATTTATGTATGCCAGATAAGGGCAATATATAACAAAAAGAAAGACAACTCTGACTTAACTAATGGTTGAGTTATTGCCCCTTGATGGTTTTATGCAGTGTCTCATGTCCGCAGTTTGCAATATTTTTGGTCAACTCCATTATGTTGATGTTATGATGAGTGTTAAAGTAGCCCAATCCTCACAGTGTTATCATCTGCACTGTATTCTCTTCTCCACCTAACAACCTCAATCACGGCTACCCTTCCCCCACCCCCACCCCCTTTCACCTCATAAAAAGCCTTATAACTTGGAAACCGTTCAGATCCCCACCCCTAAACCATATATATGTTTGTTCCTTATTATAAGACACATCCAGTGACACTGACTGGGGGTCCCCCCAGGGGCATGCCCCACCCCCTCCACTTCATAAAAGGCCATATATCTCAGAAACCATTCAGATCCCCACCCCTAAACCATATACATTTGTGTTCCTTATGATAAGACGCATCCAGTGACACTGACTGGGGGTCCCCCTTGGGGATGCCCCACCCCCTCCACTTCATAAAAGGCCAAATATTTCAGAAGCCATTCAGATCCCCACCCCTAAACCATATATATTCTTGTTCCTTATGATAAGACGCACCCAGTGACACTGACTGGGGGTCCCGCTTGGGGATGCCCCACCCCCTCCACTTCATTAAAGGTCTAATATCTCAGAAACCATTCAGATCCCCACCCCTAAGCCATATACATTCATGTTCCTTATGATAAGACGCATCCAAAGATTCAACTGGAGTTCATAAAAGGCCTTATATCTCAGAAACTGTTCAGATCCCCACCCCTAAACCATATATATTCACGTTCCTTATGATAAGACGCATCCAATGATTCAACTGGAGTTCATAAAAGGCCTTATATCTCAGAAACTATTCAGATCCCCACCCCTAAACCATATATATTTTTGTTCCTTATGATCAGACACATCCAGTGACCTTGAGGGGAGTTCCCCCTGGGGACATGCCCCACCCCCTCCACTTCATTAAAGATCTAATATGTCGGAAAGCATTCAGATCCCCACCCCTAAACCATATATGATTGTGTTCCTTATGATAAGACGCATCCAATTACACTGACAGGGGGTCTCCAGAGGGCATGCCCTATCCCCCTCACTACATTACAGGTCTAATATCTCAAAAACCATTCACATCCCCACCCCTTTACCATATATATTTGTGTTCCTTATGATAAGACACATCCAGTGACACTGCCAGAATTACCAGAATTAAGTCCTTTTGTCAGTTGTCTGGTCTTTGCAACTCCTCTTGCAGTTGCAATAGATTTTAATGAAGCTTTCCAATTAATATTCCCATGAACTGGATTGCCTTTTGTCATAGTTATGGCCCTTTGTCACTTTTAGCTATTTTGTCAACAAAATGTCTTGTCTCTGCAACTCATCTTACACTTTTAAGGGATTTTGATCCTCTGATGATTATCATCCAAGGGAATCATTTCAAAGTTGCATTACCCAGATACTGATATAGGTCCACACGTTGGGGGCCATTGGGCCTTTGGGCTTTTATTTGGAAATGTGGATTGTATTAAATACTATTCAATGTCTAGATGCCCTGTGATTAGGTAGCAAAAACTACTGTAGCATAACAAATTTATTTACTTTAATTTTGTCAGTTGGACATAATGGTTACACATAGATACAAGTATTGGGTCTAGAGTTCAACTCTTGGGTGGACCTGTAGCAAGGGGGGGGGGGGGGTGGTTGTGAAAGAAACAGCCTTATGGGCAAAGGTCACAGGGCATAACAAATTTATTTACTTTAATTTTGTCAGTTGGACATAATGGTTACACATAGATACAAGTATTGGGTCTAGAGTTCAACTCTTGGGTGGACCTGTAGCAAGGGGGGGGGGGGGTGGTTGTGAAAGAAACAGCCTTATGGGCAAAGGTCACAGGGCGGGGGCATCTGTGTATTGTGGACACATGTCTAGTTGGATACAGTGTCCATTGATGTGTTTGGTAGTCCATCCTTAGCGTTGTTAGATTTATCTTATTCTCAATTATGATGAATCTAGTAAAACTTGTGTCCACAAAATGGTTTGATACAGTGTCCATTGATGTGTTTGGTTGTGTGTCCATAGCATTGTAAGATGTATATCTCTCTGTCAATTATGATGAAGCTAGTATAACTAGTGTCCACAATATTGTTGGATATAGTGTCCATTGATGTGTTTGGTAGTATGTCCATAGCATTGTTAGATACCTTTTTGTCAATTATGATGACTCTAGTATAACTAGTGTCCACAATTTTGTTGGAAATAGTGTCCATTAATGTGTTTGGTAGTCTGTCCATAGCATTGTTAGATATATCTCTCTGTCAGTTATGATGAATTTAGTATAACAAGTGTCCACAATATTGTTGGATACAGTGTCCATTGGTGTGTTTGGTAGTCTGTCCATAGCATTGTTAGATATATCTCTGTGAGTTATGATGAATCTAGTATAACTAGTGTCCACAATAGTGTTGTATACAGTGTCCATTGATGTATTTGGTAGTCTGTCCAAAGCATTGTTAGATATGTCTCTGTGAGTTACGATGATTCTAGTACTACTACTGTCCACAATATTGTTGGATACAGTGTCCATTGATGTGTTTGGTAGTCTGTCCATAGCATTGTTAGATATATCTCTGTCAGTTATGATGAATCTAGTATAACTAATGTACACAATATTGTTGGATACAGTGTCCATTGATGTATTTGGTAGTCTGTCCAAAGCATTGTTAGATATGTCTCTGTGAGTTATGATGAATCTAGTACTACAACTGTCCACAATATTGTTGGATA
This sequence comes from Anodontia alba, assembly GCA_964016985.1. Classification (NCBI taxonomy): domain Eukaryota; kingdom Metazoa; phylum Mollusca; class Bivalvia; order Lucinida; family Lucinidae; genus Anodontia; species Anodontia alba. Next base: position 101,936,978 of record OZ024829.1, read on the forward strand.
CAGTGTCCATTGGTGTGTTTGGTAGTCTGACCATAGCATTGTTAGATATATCTCTGTGAGTTATGATGAATCTAGTATAACTACTGTCCACAATATTGTTGGATACAGTGTCCATTGATGTATTTGGTAGTCTGTCCATACCATTGTTAGATATATCTCTGTGACTTATGATGAATCTAGTATAACTACTGTCCACAATATTGTTGGATACAGTGTCCATTGATGTATTTGGTAGTCTGTCTATAGCATTGTTAGATATATCTCTGTCAGTTATGATGAATCTAGTATAACTACTGTCCACAATATTGTTGGATACAGTGTCCATTGATGTATTTGGTAGTCTGTTCATAGCATTGTTAGATATATCTCTGTGTTATGATGAATCTAGTATAACTAGTGTCCACAGTATTGTTGGATACAGTGTCCATTGATGTGTTTGGTAGTCTGTCCAAAGCATTGTTAGATATATCTCTATGTCTATTATGATGAATCTAGTATAACTAGTGTCCACAATATTGTTGTATACAGTGTCCATTGATGTATTTGGTAGTCTGTCCATAACATTGTGAGATATTTCTCTGTTAGTTATGATGAATCTAGTATAACAAGAGTCCACAATATTGTTGGAAACAGTGACCATTGATGTATTTGGTAGTCTGTCCATAGCATTGTTAGATATATCTCTGTGAGTTATGATGAATCTAGTATAACTAGTGTCCACAGTATTGTTGGAAATAGTGTCCATTGATGTGTTTGGTAGTCTGTCCATAGCATTGTTAGATATATCTCTGTGAGTTATGATGAATCTAGTAAAACTAGTGTCCACAATATTGTTGGATACAGTGTCCATTGATGTATTTGGTAGTCTGTCCATACCATTGTTAGATATATCTCTGTGAGTTATGATGAATCTAGTATAACAAGTGTCCACAATATTGTGGGATACAGTGTCCATTGATGTGTTTGGTAGTCTGTCCATAGCATTGTTAGATATATCTCTGTGAGTTATGATGAATCTAGTATAAATAGTGTCCACAGTATTGTTGGATACAGTGTCCATTGATGTATTTGGTAGTCTGTCCATAGCATTGTTAGATATGTGTCTGTGAGTTATGATGAATCTAGTATAACTAGTGTCCACAATATTGTTGGATACAGTGTCCATTAATGTATTTGGTAGTCTGTCCATAGCATTGTTAGATATTTCTCTGTTAGTTATGATGAATCTAGTATAACAAGTGTTCACAATATTGTTGGATACAGTGTCCATTGGTGTGTTTGGTAGTCTGTCCATAGCATTGTTAGATATATCTCTTTGAGTTATGATGAATCTAGTATAACTAGTGTCCACAGTATTGTTGGATACAGTGTCCATTGATGTGTTTGGTAGTCTGTCCAAAGCATTGTTAGATATATCTCTCTGTCTATTATGATGAATCTAGTATAACTAGTGTCCACAATATTGTTGTATACAGTGTCCGTTGATGTGTTTGGTAGTATGTCCATAGCATTGTTAGATATATCTCTGTCAGTTATGATGAATCTAGTATTACAAGTGTCCACAATATTGTTGGATACAGTGTCCATTGATGTGTTTGGTAGTCTGTCCATAGCATTGTTAGATATATCTCTGTGAGTTATGATGAATCCAGTATAACTAGTGTCCACAGTATTGTTGGATACAGTGTCCATTGATGTGTTTGGTAGTCTGTCCAAAGAATTGTTAGATATATCTCTCTGTCTATTATGATGAATCTAGTATAACTACTGTCCACAATATTGTTGTATACAGTGTCCATTGATGTGTTTGGTAGTCTGTCCATAGCATTGTTAGATATATCTCTGTCAGTTATGATGAATCTAGTATAACTAGTGTGCACAATGTTGTTGGATACAGTGTCTATTGATGCGTTTGGTAGTCTGTCCATAGCATTGTTAGATATATCTCTTTCTCAATTGTGATGAATCTAGTATAACTAGTGTCCACAATATTGTTGGATACAGTGTCCATTGATGTATTTGGTAGTCTGTCCATAGCATTGGTAGATATATCTCTCTGTCAGTTATGATGAATCTAGTATAACTAGTGTCCACAATATTGTTGGATACAGAGTCCATTGATGTATTTCGTAGTCTGTCCATATCATTGTTAGATATATCTCTGTCAGTTATGATGAATCTAGTATAGCCGGTGTCCAGAATTATGTTGGAAACAGTGCCCAATGATGTGTTTGATAGTCTGTCCATAGCATTGTTTGATATATCTCTGTCAGTTATGATGAATCTAGTATAACTAGTGTCCACAATATTGTTGGAAAGAGTGTCCATTGATGTATTTGGTAGTCTGTCCATAGCATTGTTAGATATATCTCCTTGTCCATTATGTTAGGTATTATCTGTTTATAGCAAATCTACTGTATCTGATATACATTTTTTGGGTTCAGTATGTGTTCATGTGTTTGTTAACCAGACAGTAGCCATATCTGATATGCCTGTTAGTAATGATGAGCATTGTGAAGCGAGTGTCCAGAAAATAGTTGGATACAGTGTCCGTTTATGTATTTGGTAGTGTGTCCATAGCATTGTTAAATATGTCACCAGCTTGCCATAGAAAAACACTTCAGTTCAAAGCTATTCTGTGTAATTCCTGAATGCCCTTATGGTGGATACAGTGTCCATGTGTTATTTTGTTCTCTGCCAGAAACAATGTTGAAGAGGTCTGAAATGCAACTGAAATTATGCAGCTTGAATAACATGTGCAGATACAATGTTCTGCCACATATATGGAGCTTTGGTTGCATTTTTTTGAATATGCATACCACTTATGATGTATATAACCAAACTTGTGCCTGAATACATGCAATATTCAGATTAAAATGTTCCAGACCTCAAGGTTATGTATTTTTTTTATGTATTTCTGTGCTCAACAGAATGGAGCACAAAATTTATCCTGCACTTAAATGTCAGAATGTTAAAAAAATTGACAATTTTGAGCAGGATAAATAATTTTGCTTTAATAACTAAAGCATGAAAATTGCTATAATGTCAATAAATTATTACTTATGAGCTAAAGAAAGTTTCCTGGAGTTTATCACAATAAAGTATTTGAATTTCTGGACAAGAAATTTGAGAGCAAAGGCTGTTTCTTTGTGCTTAATTGGGCATACTTGACAATACTCTGGACCATTTACCAAAGGGTGGTTAAGGACTAAAAGCCAACATGTGCCTAAACGCGAGAACACTTTTTTCTACCCAATAGTACATACCAAACAGAGCTATGGATTTGTTAGCCAAGAAGTGCCTAAACGTAGGTCCGTCCGTCCGTCCGTCCGTCCACATTTATGTCGACGTTCGACATTTATGTCAAAGTTAGTATTCTAATCAACTACAAGACTAAACAACCATCAAACCTTGCATGAAACATCTCCCTGACCTCCTGACTTTGCAACATAGGCGTCCGCTTTTCCGTATGTCTGTCCATTCGTCCGTCCGTCTGTCAACATTTATGTCGAAGTTCGACATTTATGTCAAAGTTAGTATTTTAATCAACTACAAGACTAAACAACCATCAAACCTTGCATGAAACATCTCCCTGACCTCCTGACTTTGCAACATAGGCGTCCGCTTTTCCGTATGTCTGTCCATTCGTCCGTCCGTCTGTCAACATTTATGTCGAAGTTCGACATTTATGTCAAAGTTAGTATTTTAATCAACTACAAGACTAAACAACCATCAAACCTTGCATGAAACATCTCCCTGACCTCCTGACTTTGCGACATAGGTGCCCACTTTTCCATTCGTCTGTCTGTTCGTCCGTCCGTCTGTCCGTCTGTTAACAGTTCTGTTATGTCGAAGTTCGACTTTTATGTCAAAGTTCGTATTCTAATCAACTACAAAACTAAACAACCATCAAACCTTTTATGAAACATCTCCCTGACCTCCCGACTTTGCGACATAGGTGCCCGCTTTTCCATTCGTCTGTCCGTTCATCCGTCCGTCTGTCTGTTAACAGTTCTGTTATGTCGAAGTTCGACATTTACGTCGAAGTTAGTATTCTAATCAACTACAATTCTACAACAACCATCATACCTTGCATGACACATCTCCCTGACCTCCTGACTTGGCAGGTATGTTGATCCAGTGACCTTGACCTATATTTTGCGCTCCATTGACTTTGACACAATTTACGTTGACGTTCCAGATCTTCTCAACTATAAGGCGTACAACTACCAAACCTTGCATAGTGCTTCTCCTAGATGTACTGACTTGGCAGATACCTTGACCCGGTGACCTTGACCTATATTTTGCGCTCCAGTGACTTTGATATATTTTGCGTCGACGTTCGATATCTCCTCGACTATAAGGCCTACAACCATCAAACCTTGCAAAGTGCTTCTTCTCAATGTACTGACTTGGCAGATACCTTGACCTGGTGACCTTGACCTATATTTTGGCTGCAGTGACTTTGGCATAATTTACGTCAATGTTCCAGATCTCCTCAAGTGTAAGACCTCTAGCCACCAAACCTTGCATAGTGCTTCTCCTAGATGTACTGACTCGGCAGGTATCTTGACCCGGTGACCTTGACCTATATTTTGCGCTCCAGTGCCTTTTACACATTTTACGTCAACGTTCCAGATCTCCTCAACTGTAAGGCCTACAACCATCAAACCTTGCATAGTGCTTCTCCTCAATTGTACGGACTCCGCAGGTACCTTCACTGGGTGACCTTGACCTATATTTCGCGCTCCATTAACTTTTACACCTTTTACGTCAGCCTTCCATATGTCCTCAACTGTAAGGCCTTCAACCACCAAACCTTATATAGCACTTCTTCTCGATGTACTGACTCGGCAGGTACCTTGACCTGGTGACCTTGACCTATATTGTGCACTCCAGTGACTGACACATTTTATGTTGGTGTTCGGTATCTCCTCAAATATAAGACCTACAACCACTAAACCTTGCATAGTGCTTCACCTCATTGCACTGGCTTGACAGGTACCTTGACCCGGTGACCTTGACCTATATTTGACACATTTTACGTTAATGTTTGATAACTCCTCAACTATAAGGCCTACAACCACCATACCCTGCATTGTGCTTCTCCTTGATGTACTGAATTAGCAGGTACCTTGACCCGTGACCTTGACCTATATTTCATGCTCCAGTGACTTTTACACATTTTACGTCAACGTTCCATTATCATTCGGCTGTATGATACGAAAAGTCAGTGCTGAAGATATAGCCATTAGAGGGAATGGGACTGGCCTGGAATATATGTGCCCCATTAGGCACTTTGTCTACATTTTTTTCAACCCAGTTTTCCAAGTAAGCACTGCTAAGAATGAAATAAACTTATTTAATAACCACGTTCTGATTGTGGTTCCTGTGACTTTTGCCCCAGGAGGTGCGATGACGCCTTCCGCGGAATTCTTGTTTTTTTTTGTTTTTTTTTACTTTTTATTCTAATAGGTAAGTTGTAAAACCTGAAATGCAAAGCTGTCTGTTTCGGTCATTTTCCATTTGTGATGAATAAAGGTGAAGAAATTTGATAAAAATAGCCTGAAGAAAGGCACTTTTCCAACCAAAATGTATTTTTCTTATTTCTCCATGAAAACATATTTTGTTGGTACTCATTAGAAGTGCCGCTGCAATGCACTTCTAATCATCATGAAAACATACCTATATAATTTTGACCCCCTTAAACCCCCTTTTACATTGTATATAGTAAAACAGGTTTACAGGGATATACATTAGTTTTCTTATTTTGCTACAAAACATAGATTGTGGATACTCATTAGAACTGCCTCAGTGAGGCAGTTCTAATGAGTACCAACAATCTATGTTTTGAGCAGGAATATGAAAAACAGAATTTTTTATCTGAATTTTTTTCCTTTTTTGGTTGTAAAATTTTCAATATATTTGAATAGGCGTGTTTTCGTAATGGATTACCACAACATGCGTTTTCATGGGGAAATAAAATAGACGTATGTTGATTCCTCTCTGATTGAACTGGAGCTATAAGTACATGTATCTGGGCCTCCTAGAGGGCTGAACTAAGAATGAGTACATTTTCTACAATTTGACTATTAGTTAATGATCAGTCATTTTTACAAAACCAACAATCGACTATGAAATTCTTGCCGATTCCCAACCACTTCTTTGAATGTTTTCATCAAACTTTGCTTACAAGTGTAAGTAATTATTTCATGTACTACTGTAAGTTGCATGTATTATTTTTGAGCCAGGTACATGTAATTCAAATATTCCTATCTGTCACTGGAGTTTTGTTTGAATGAAATTTGTATTATTTCTTTGTAGGCTGCATGCAGTTCTTTGCATAGATACAGATGAAAAAGAGTTGAACCTTGCTTTGGTTAGAACCTACAATAAAATTGTGATTAATTTAAAAAAAAAATGAGGATAAAGGTGAACAGTAACAGAAACATGGTCTTGAAATATAGAGATAAAATTTAGTTACAATAAAAAAAGGAGAAACAAATGTTAATGAAAGTGGTCTTGCTGACTGTAATCTAGAAATGGATGTAAAGCCGACAGTGAACTTCTTTGTTAAGTTTTTGAAGAAGCTGGTATTGAGTGGATCAAAATGTTTTTTTTGTATAAAATTAGATCATTAAGCCAGTCTGGTGCAACAAAATTATACAAGGTACTTATTGAAACAAAATGATGGGGAGTAAACTGAGAAAAATTTTCCAGAGCACAGATGCTGATGACATAAATGCTATTGAAATTGACATAAATAATCCAGCAGTAAAGGTTTATGATTTAGCCAGGAACAGTGTATATAAAGTGAAAGATATTACTGCAGGTGCTGAAAACATTACTTGTGAAGAGATTTGTCTGAAACTTAGTGAGAGACTTGGAATTGGGGTGATTTCATCACATTTACTGGGCTTGCAAGTGAGCAACAGTAGAAATGGTTGTCAAAAGTGGCTCAGTCCTAAAGATACAGTAACTGTTGAATCAGGAGAAGAAGTATTCTTGAGATTTAGGCATATTCCAACTAAGCTTGGTTGCCGTAAACTGACAGAAGAGGATAAACATGGTCTCTCATACCTATACTTCCAAATTTCAGATGATTTTCTGCATGAAAAGCTCCCATTACAGGGAAACATTGGCATTTCGGATGCTCTGGGACTAGTGACACTTTCTTTACTTATCAAGTTAAGACTGGAAACAGAAAGCAGATCCACAGATTCGGAAGATCTTAATCTATTTTTGAAGACAGTTGATGTAGTCTCATTTGTTCCAAGATTGTTTATGAGTGACAGCCTAATTGGCAAAATTAAACTGAACAAAAGTATTTGTCAAAAATTAAAAAGTATTCATAAAAGTTATCCTGCAAGTCACCATAACTCAAAGGATTTAATGAAGTGTTATTTAGAACATATCCTGTCAAAAGATTTTCTGAAAGCACACTTTTATGAAGAAACATTTAAAGCAAGAAGGCTGGTTCGGGGTTCGGAACTGGTTGATGTAGCAGTACAAGTGGACAAAGGAATTAATGTTCCTGTGGTGCAGTTAATTAGTGAACATTCAGTAAGTAATTATGGGTAATGGTCTAAAATTTCAAACGCTTTATTCCATTCTTTGTTGGCCTAGATTTTGATTGTTATGCAGTTGTTTCTTAAAATAATGAAGGAATGGCAAACATTGTGCTCCTGAAGGAGCAGTCTGACCGGGACACAAAAACATGCTCTGAGTACTCATTAGAAGTACCTCTGTGATGTCAGGTGCTTCTAATGTATCCACAACATATGTTTTTGTGCAGAAATAAGAAAAATATTTACCTGATACCTCTTCTAATCTGGAGCTATGTTTACCCTTAACATTTGGGCGAACAGGCCTGTATTAACCCTTCAGCGCCAAGAAAAACTGCATATGAAAATGTCGTCTGTTTATGTCGTCTGCTGAATATTCTTGCAGACTTTTCAAACCTATTTTTGCATACAGGCAAACAGTGTGGACCCAGATCAGACTGCTCCTAAAGGAGCAGTCTGATCTGGGTCCACACTGTTTGCAGAAGTGACTTTTAAAGTAACCAGCAGAAGACAAAGCAGACGACAATAGTTGTGATCAAAGTCAACACCGCCACTTATTCAGAAGTTTTTGGACACATCAACAGGTAGTAAAATAGACTTTATAGAGTTTGATTGTGATGCTTATATTGTGGACAGGTGGCAAAAAATGAAGAACCAAGCTACATCAGTCATGAGCGATAGTTCTACAAGTTAAATTTTTTTTACTCAAAAGAGTTAACAGTTTTGCTACAGTTTTTATGGATTTAAATTGTATCAGATATTTTTAATTTGTGCCATTTTTTTCACCTTCTGACTGTAGATTTACAGCAATTTTCAAGGGCAAGTGGTTAATTTTGTATGAAAAGATCTGTAACATACATTGTAACTTTATGATCAATAACAAAATTTTATATGCATCGTCCAGAAATGTATAAGCAGGGGCCTTTTAAGTTAATGAAAAAATATAATATACTTTTTAGCTGAAAGCAGTTATGAGAAATAATTTGAAAAGTTAAAACCTTCAGCCAAAGGAAAGTTAACTCTTATACATTGTACTTTGGAAGGGACGTAACTTTATAGTTGAATTTTAACTTAATCAAGGTGTAAGTTGTCTCAAAATTTTAACCTTTAGAAGTTATGCTCCTGACTGTAAATTGTAAGTAAAAAAAAACATGTCATGTGGTTTCCAGTTCCAGTTTATTTGCATATTCATCAGACTTTCCTGGAAATAATTGAAAACAAAAATTTTGACAAATTACATGTATACAAAAGATGCAGGAAGGTGTGTTCTTTTTGTCCTGTACATGAATATAATAACGCAACATTCTAACATAATGTCATTTTGTGGTGTCATGTCGCTAGGAGAATTAGGTAAGGTAGGGTTACCCTAAACACAAATATGTTTTAGCTCACCTGAGCTATTTAGGCTCATAGAGGTGAGCTTATAGTAAAGTCATGTATCCATTGTCCATCATCTCATTCTATCAATATTTTCATTCAACATATCAGTCAACATTTGACTTCTCCTCCAAATCTATAAAGCCAATTCTTATCATTTTTCACATTTAGCAACTATAGGCAGAGAGAACGAATAATTACATTTTTTTGTTTTTTTTTTGTTTCAATCTGATATTAAAGAACTCTGGTTGCTATGGTAACTTAAAGCTGCCACTGACTTAAAATGGAAAAAGTGGAAATAGACCCTTTTCTCAATCATAATATCCGATAATTGCCGAGCGGAAATTTTCCGGAAATGGGTACTGAGAGCGAGGTTGGCGGTGTATTGACAATGTGGAAATGAAAGACACTCGCTACAACCTGTGATAAATTCAGAGTTTTCGGAGTCCCAGACTCCTGCGTCCAGGGATGCACAAATCCGGGTTCGGATTCCTAAAAATTCCCAAAGCCGAGTCTGTCAGGCGCATGTATTTTCCCGTGGGAGTACTACTAATTATGGTTTGATTATTTGACTGAAGTCCGCCACGTGTTATTAGCTCACCTGAGCTCTGCTCAGGATGAGCTATTGTGATCACTTTTCATCCGTCTTTCGTCTGTCCGTCCGTGCGTCCGTCCATCAGTCCGTGCGTCCGTGCGTTAACATTTTCAAACGACTTCTCCTCTGAAGTCGCTGAGCCAATTTTGCTCAAATTTCATATGGAGCCTGCTTAGGGTGGGGGAACGAAAAATTGCTAAAATGGTCATGGTCCGTTGACCAAGATGGCCGCCACACCCTTATATGGTAAAAACCTTTAAAAATCTTCTCCTCCAGAACAGAGAATGCCTTGGGGCTGAAGCTTTGCAGGAATCATCGGGGACGGGAGGTCTACCAAAATTGCGAAAAGAATTGTCGTACGTTGACGTTTGACCTTTTTACGGCAAGGTCAAGTTTGCTTCCCTATGCATTTGTATGGGAAAAAACTTTTATAAATCTTCTTCTCCAAAACCGAGCATGCCTTATGGCTGAATCTTTGTGTATATCGTTGGGAACAGGAGGGCTGCCAAAATTGCTAAAATAATGGTTGTACATTGACATTTGACCTTTTTAAGGTAAGGTCAATTTTGCTTCCTTATGCATTTGTATGTGAAAAATGTTCAGAATTTCAAACAACTTCTCCTCTGGAGCCTCTGGGCCAATTTTGCTTAAATTTCATATGGAGCCTCCTTAGGTAGGGGGAACAAAAAATTGCTCAAATGGTCACGGTTTGTTGACCAAGATGGCTGCCATGCCCATATATGGTAAAAACCTTTAAAAATCTTCTTCTCTAGAACCGAGGATGTTTTGGGGCTGAATGTTTGCATAAGTCATTGGGGACAGAAGTTGCTAAAATAATGGTCATATATTGACATTTGACCTTTTTACAGCAAGGTCAAGTTTGCTTCCTTATGCATTTGTATGGGAAAAAACATTTAAAAATCTTATTCTCCAAAACCGAGGATGGCTTGTGGTTGAATCTTTGCATATATCATCTGGAATGGGCGGTCTACCAAAGTTGCTAAAATAATTGTCATACATTGACATTTAACCTTTTTAAGGCGAGGTCAAGTTTGCTTCTGTATGCATTTGTATGGGCCCCATACATTTGTATGGAAAAAATGTTGATTTCAAATGGCTTTTCTTCTGAAGCCTCCGGGTCAGTGTTGCTCAAATTTCATGCGGATCCTCCGTGGGCAGGAGAATGAAAGATTGCTAAAATGGGTATGGTCCATTGATCAAAATGGCTGCCATGCCCATATATGGTAAAAACCTTTAAGAATCTTCTTCTCCATAACCAAATAAGCCCTGGGTCCTAATCTTTGCACAAATTATGGGGGACAGGAGATCTACCAAAATTGCTAAAATGATGGGTCTATGTTGACATTTGACCTTTTTACCTCCAAGGTCAAATTTGCTTCCCTATTTGTATGGGCCATATACATTTATATTGAAAGTATCGAAGTAACTTGTAGATCAACAGTAGTTAAAATTGTTCTGATTGGAAATCTAAGATGGCCATCATCTGGTTTATATTTATAATATTTCCCTGCCACTGTGCTGTTTACATGTATAAAATCATGATTCTTCAGAAACCACTTAGCCAATTTCCACCAAATTTCACATTGATCCTTCTGTTGAAATGTGATTGATTGTTTATTCAAATGATCATGCTCCATTGACTGTCAGGCCCATATATTCTTCTTCAAAACTAAGAACTGCTCAAATGATGATATTTTCATTAGTTGCGATGATAGGATTGGAAAAATGTTGCATAACATCTGCATGTCTGCAGTGGCTATGTCACTCAGGTGAGCGAACCGTGGCCCGTGGGCCTCTTGTTCTTACCATTGGTAGCATCTTAAAAGAATAATCCACCCCGTGTTTTTCACACCTGCGACAGTACTGTTATTTTCTACTTGCTAAACAAGCGGTAGTTAAACATGTGTTGGCAGTTAACACTTATGCGATCGTTAACTGGTCGAGCAATTAAAGCATGCAACTGACACCATTATGCACCCCCTCCCTCATTGTGTATTGACTCTACCAGCCGACTGATTCATCGAGACACACACGCGGGTGTCACATCTTTTATCCCCTGAGGCTGGCAGTTTTTTTTGTTTTTGTTTTTTTTTGTTGCTGTTTTTTTTTTAACTGATCTTTTTTTTTCGATTCAAAATTTTTGGATGTTGATTTTTTGTCATTGACTTCAGAGATGCACGCTCACCGTTTTCTGCTGAAAGACAACAAACCTTATCCGTTTGCGAGATCTGTACATCAAAACGGTTATTCCTGCTGGCCACTAAAATAGTTTCTAAGTACCACCAAATGTATCACGTAAACCCTGTGTAGAGTCTCATGTTATAGGATGCTCAGATGCACCCCAGACGACGATACACTGAACTGTTCGCGTTTCTAATATAAGATAAAATTTTCTATTCGCTTTATTCCAGAAGACCATAATGCTTGTGGGAATGTGACATCCAGTTTAACCGAAAGTAGAAAAAACAATACTGATAGTGTTATGATGACCGCTTTTTGTTTGACTAAAGATGAATTATTTTCAAGATTTTACATTAAAATCAACAATGGGAATACTTTTAAGCAAATTGTTTAGATGGGAATAAAATAATACCGACCAGTGGGTTTATTTTCTTACTTTTATCCTTGCAATTATCACCAGGAGCTTCGGGAAAAAAGTGCAAGATTATTGTTAGTGATGACTAAATCCCGACATCACACAATTTATACCCACGGTTTAGAATTGTTTGCAAAGTCTATATTTTCACTCTATGAGATAATAGAATAAATATTTAAATCCCCGATATAACTTTCAGTAAACTTTACCCTTTATAAACAGACGTTCATATATTAAGCAGAGAATTACACTATAAGCCAGTGACTGGCATTTTAACTTCGTAATACATTAACCTATAGATAATGTGCTATTCTATTCTGTTATTCACCCCCTCCACAGAAAAAACGACCTTTCAGTCGTTATAAAGTCTTAATTCAGAAGGTCCCTTTAACAGTTACCTGTATGACGTAGTTCCTCCCGCTCAAATGATCACGTGTCAGTTTCTTTTCTGTGGACTTTGAATGTTCAAGGATTATTATTCTGTGTTAGAAAAAATGGATTAAAAATTATTCTACACGGTTAAAATTTTTATATCCTTGACTTTCTCTGGTTCTATATTCATTCCTTCTACTATCTATGTACTTATTTTCGAAATATCGATCTTAGATTTCTTGTTTTCTCAATGTTAAATTTCTTCCTTTGTTTCCGCGTCAGTCGATGCATTTCGCCCGCGGCAACTGTGGCCATTTAAAAGCTAAATGGGATACACATTTATCTTGTCTAACTTGTAATTCTTGCACACGTATCTCTCCGTGTTATATTTGTAGTTCCTGGACAGAAAAAGTTTGGAACCTAGCAGAAAGAAGACGCCTTCATGCTACTAGAAAATCAGTTATGACGCAGAAGAGAAAACAGAAGAAATCAAAGAAATCCAAGAAGTCCCAGTCAGACATGTCTGACAACGGGACAGTTGATGGGAGCACTGCCCCTCATAGCTTTACTGCTCGGGGCAGGACCCATCAAGGTGGCAGCCTGGCGGACTTAGAGTCTGACCGGGCACTAAGCCCACCAGTCACCAGTCACCAGTCACCAGTCAACCAGTCACCAGTCAACCAGTCACCAGTCATCCAGTCACTGGGCAACTTATCTCCGTTCATCCAGTCACCGGTCATCCAGTCGCCAGTCAACCAGTCACCAGTCAACCAGTCACCAGTCAACCAGTCACCAGTCAACCAGGCACCAGTCAACTAGGCTCCAGTCAACCAGGCATGGGTTTACAGTCATTCGCGTATGACCTACAAACACAAATTCCGCCTGGTTATATTCCTATAAATGTGCCTGTACAAAGCTACGCTCCGTCCATAAGTAGCCATATTTCACTGGGTAGTGTCCACAGACTATCCAATGTCTTTATTCCTGGTTACGAACGTTCTAATAGACTAGAACTTCCTAATCCAGCTTCTTCCTCTAGACAGATTATTCCACTCGAACCTGATTTTTCGCAGGTCTCAGATCCGAGTGTAATGATTGAGCCTCCAAATTCAAATGATTTATCTATCTCCAGACCTTCAAGGAAGGATCAGTCAAAAAGAGAGCATAACTCTAAAAAGAGAAGAAGCCATTGATCGTCCTCTTCTTCTATCTCTACTTCCAGATCAGACTCTTTGAGTTCTTCTCGGCGAAAGAAAAATTCAAAGAGATCTAAGCACTCTCATAAAAAGAGAAGAAGACGATCGATGACGCCTTCTTCTTCATCAAATTCCTCCCAATCTCAACTTGACATTGGTAGATATACAAGGGCTCATAAATCTCCCCAGGTTGTTCAAACGCCAACTCCAATACAACCTGAGGAGACTAATTTTAGTCAAATCACTAATCAACCTATTAATTACGATCAGATTCAGCCGAATCTCACTCAACAGAATAAGGAGTCAGATTCGGAAACTGAATCCGAAATCTGGTCATTTGATCGTGCGATTAACGAGGTCTTCCGGCTTCTTCCTCCTGAGTTATGCCCCAAAACTCAGCAGGATCAAGCTCCATTAAAACCTCTCTCTGGGATCGAACAATTAATGGAGTCTCGTTCCACTCCATTACTTGTCCTCCCACAATCCAAATTAGTACAAAATACAACAAAATATATTCAAAATAGACTAGAATCGGACAAATTTTCAAGAGATTGGATTTGCCCGCAAAGCTTGGTTTCGGCTCTTGCTCCGACTAAATTCTACAAGAGCCAAAACCAATATTTGCCAACTGATAATATCCCTCAATTAGAAGCGGATGCGTCGCTCCTAGACATTTCTAATAAAGGAAGAGCTTCTATTCCGCTCAAGAATCTAGAAGCATGGGAAAGGAAGGCTAGAAAACTAGTCGCTATTAATTCTCATGCTGATCTATTTTCTTCAGCTGCCTTCCTTTCATTACAACAGGAATCGATGTCGGTTGCGGCCCTTTCCAGACTTCTGGAGGCCGTAGCCAAATCGATTAAACATGCTACTGCCATGTCTACACTTTTAACTACTGAATTATTCCAAGCTAGGAGGGACGCAGCCCTAGCTTCGTCTAAACTACTACTCGACAATTCCACATACGAGTTAAGGAACGCTCCTATTAACTCAAAGTCCTTATTTGACGGCAGGATAAAAGAAATAGCTAAATCAAACTTCGAAGCTCAACAGCAAAGGTTTCTAGCTTCTACATCCATTCAGTCACAATCTCATTCTTATAAGCCTCCTCCGCAGAGCAGAGCTTTCAAGATACCTAAATATCCTGCTAAACAAACAACATCCAGACCTAAACCTACGCAGTCGTATAGGTCCAAAAATATTTCTCAAAGCTCATCTTCTCACATTAAGAAAGATAATATCAAGAGGACTGGTAACATCCGTCAGTTCCCCTCCTCTAAACCTGCCTCTTCCTCCGCAAGATTATGAAGGCCAGCCCTTTCCACTGCCTGCTCTTCCGCTCGCGGACATTCCAGTGGGAGGACGATTGGCCCATTTTGCGGAAAAATGGGAGGAAATAACAGACAACAAATGGGTCCTCTCTATCGTACGAAACGGATTCAGGATACCATTCATCAAAATTCCTCCTTTGTCATCTGTTCCGATCAAAATGAGTCAATCCTCCTCCCCGTTTCTCAGAGAAGAGATCGAAAATCTTCTCAACAAACGGGCAGTGGAAAGGGTACAGAATCCGGAAACTCCCGGCTTTTATTCCCGGATATTCCTTGTGCCAAAAAAGAACGGAAAGTTTCGTTTAATATTAGACCTGTCTTTATTAAACCGTTACATAGAGAAACAAGCATTCAAAATGGAGACAGTCAAATCGGTAAGACAAGCGATGAGACTCAACGATTGGGCTGTCTCCATAGATTTAACAGATGCATATCTACATGTGCCGATACATCGTCAATCCAGGAAGTATCTTCGTTTCGTACACGAAGATCAAGTATATCACTTTTCGGCCCTACCGTTCGGAATGTCCCTAAGTCCGTTAATTTTCTCGAAACTGATGGACGTTATTGCAGCTTTTCTACGCCAACATGCCATATCAGTTTTTCCATACCTAGACGATTGGCTGATAAAAAATCTGATTCACAACTGTCTGATTACTCAGACAAAGATTTGCATTCAAACTATTCTAAGCCTAGGTTTTCTGCCAAATCTCAAGAAGTCAGACCTCTTTCCTGCTCAGAAATTCACCTTCGTAGGTATGGAATTTCTGACGCAACAAAATTTAGTCAGGGTTCCAGCGGATCGTGTACAGAACCTAATTCTAACAATCAAGAAAATAATGTCAGCAAAACATGTATCGGCACGAACTTTCCTTTCTCTTTTGGGCAAACTCAGTGCTGCAGCAGACCTTGTTCTCCTGGGCAGACTGCACTTACGTCCTCTTCAGATGTGCCTGCTGTCAGTCTGGAAACCTCATATTTTTCCTCTCGATCACCCGATCTCGATAAACGGCATGATTCGATCTCACTTACAATGGTGGATAAACCCCATTCGATTCGAGACAGGGACTTCAATCCATCCTCCAGACCCCAAATTCTTCCTTTATACGGATGCCAGTCATTACGGATGGGGAGCTCATTTAGAGCCGACAACACTGTCCTTTCAGAAAACCAATCCCAGCTCCATATCAATATGTTAGAAATGATGGCCATACGATTAGCACTGAAACAAGCCAAAACATTTATTCACCATTCTTGCATCATGATATCCACAGACAACACAACGGTGGTCTCATATATCAACAAACAGGGTGGCACTCATTCCCCCAATCTTTGCGTAGAAGTTTGGAAAATACTCAATTGGTGCCTGGAACAAGACATAGTTATCAGAGTACGTCACATCCCAGGCAAATTCAACATTCTTGCAGACCGCCTCTCAAGACTAGACAAACCTATCAAGACAGAATGGTCTCTGGATCAAACAGTTGCGAATTCAGTATTCCAGATGCTCAACTTCCCAAATGTGGATCTGTTTGCGACAAGATTCAACCACAGACTCCCATTATATGTCTCTCCAGTACAAGACTACAAAGCACTAGCGATAGATGCCCTGTCCATGGACTGGAATCATCTTCATGCATATGCTTTTCCTCCTTTTATTCTGATACCTGCTGTTCTAGAGAAAATCCGACAACATCAGTGCAGAATAGTTCTCATAGCTCCGTTCTGGCCACAGCAACAGTGGTTCTCAGAACTTCTTCTTCTATTAGTGTCAGCTCCGATTCGTCTGCCACTAATTCCAAGACTACTGACTCAATCCAAAGGAAGATTTGTACATCAAAACCTCCCAATTCTCGACCTTCACGCTTGGGAGTTATCAAACAATCAATCAGAGATAAGAAATTTTCACAAAACGTTACAGATTTTGTCTCCAGATCAAGAAGAGCATCTACACAAAAAGTCTACGATGCAAAATGGACCATCTTCTCTAATTGGTGTCATACAAAAAAGGTTAGTCCGATCTCGGCCCCTATTACAGTTATAGCCGATTTCTTAATCTTTCTTTTTTCGGAAAAGAAATGTCAGATTAGTACTATTAAAGGTTATAGATCTATGATCTCTAACACTTTAAAATTCAAAACTGGTAATAGAATCGGATCTAATCCAGTTTTATCTGAACTTATCAGATCCTTTGAACTTCAACGACCAGTACAAAGATCTCTTACACCTAAATGGGACTTATCATGGGTTTTAGTATGTCTACAAAAACCACCTTTTGAACCTCTTGATAAGGCTTCTAAATTTCACGTTACTATTAAGACAGCCTTTCTCTTAGCTCTTGCCACTGCTAAAAGGTGTAGTGAAATACATGCTCTAGCTATGGATTCACAACATTTAAGATTTAATCAATCTGATGGTTCAGTTTCCTTGATTCTTAAATCTGGTTTTTTAGCAAAAAACCAGCTTCCTTCTGTTAAACCAGATCCTATTGTTGTTCCTAGTCTTGCTCGAATATGTAAATGGGAACATACTGACAGACTTCTTTGCCCCGTTAGGGCTCTGAAATTCTATCTCAAAATGACTAGCTCTTATCGCCAAAATAGAACTAGACTTTTTCTTCCTATTAAAGGCAATAAGGATATTTCTAAAGATACTATCTCGAGATGGATATCTTACACTGTTAAACTTGCCTATAGGAAACCAGGCCCCAACCTAGGCCCAACAAGTAGGGAGAAGTGACTTCTCCCTCCAGCCCAAATAGGGAGAAGTGAAGGACCAGAGGGAGAAGTGACTATGACTGTTCATGCAAAATGGTGGATGATGCAATATTATGAATGAAAAAAAAAATCAAAAACTAATTTATTGCTTTATTAAAACCTTAAACATTTTAAAACTATTTATCCAGATATTAGGTAAAGAACATGTACGTGTAACTTTTCATTATTTGATTCAGCTCTTTGGCGAATGGTTATTTTTTTTTTCTCACACAGCTCCAGATAATTCAGTAATAATTTTCTGTGATTCTCTTTAAAAATATACATTGTTGGTACTCATAATTAGAACTGACTTGGAACTGATTCTAACAGGTACTCACAACATATTTTTTTAAAGCAGTAATAAAAACTATCCCTAAATTGTCACCATTTCCCCTTGTTTAACCCTTGTCCTGCTGAACCCGGATATACCCTGCCATTGCAAACAGTGTAGATCCAGATCAGGAAGCCAACTGATCTGGATCTGCACAATTTGCCATTAAGTATGTAAATTTATAGCAACATTCACAGCTACTGGGTTTGGGAGACCCAATTTTCAGCCAAGATGTGAGCGACATGACTGCCGTTTACGAGCTGATATACGAAGAGGAGAAAAAAAATGATTAAATTGATTAAACACTCATTTGAAAAACAAACAAACAGTTTTCAATTAAAGTCAAAGAAAAGACAAACTATTCAATTAGCATCTATTAATCGGTACGTTAATCCGCTTATCACCACAATCTGACATTACAATTTGCATCCGAAGAGTCGCTGCCTAAAGAGATCAAAGAGTTTTTAGTTGTTTGTACTGTTGTTTGAGCACAGAAGCGTGTTATCCAGGCAATCCTTTTGACGGTTATTGACACATTGGCCCCGCCCACTAAACGGTAAAATTGTCACTCTTACATTGTCCACGTGGTGCTTTGGGCCAATCGTTTTGGGCAGTTATCATCACGGGTGATTGCATGGTATCTGATGACATCAACACTAGTGATTACTGGATTAATCAAAGGAATATGGACGGTTATGGATAATTACCAATCAAGGTAATTATATCATGTTTTTGTAAACAACGAGTTGTTGTAGGTGTATCGCCGTTAGCGATCATTAAAGCAACTGTCAGTGTCTGCTGTAAACAAGCAAAAAACCGACTCACCGGCGCAAGCAAAACCGAAAGTAGGTTTCGAAAATTGCCGAAAAACGGGGCGAAGTCGTCTTCTCCTTCCCGGACCGATAGGGCGAAGTCATAAGAATTTCGGCAACTTCTTCGCCCGAATCGCCCCCTCGGTGGAGGCCTGGGAAACTCACTAAACGAGATATCTCTTTCCTTAAAATCAAAGCTCATGAAGTTAGAGCTCTTTCCTCTTCTTGGGCTTTCTTCGACAAAGTTCCTCTCAATGATATACTTCAAGCAGCGGTTTGGAATAGTTCATCAACTTTTGCCAAATTCTATCTCAGAGACATGTCTCAACAAGCACAGAATCTCCAAAGTTTGGGCCCCATTGTAGTGGCCCAAAAAGTGGTGGGGGGCCAACAGCAATCAGCTATGGATGTGTAGACAACGTCAACAGCCCCCCTAGACCTGATGCTATACTAGAGAGGTACTAATTATATCTTTATTATATATATATGTTAACCCTGGATTACTTTATCCTTGGTTAAAGGATCTTATTATTGCCTTAAGCACTAATTATGTCCTCATTATATATATATAAAAAATAAATCCTTTTATTAAGCCTTAATTCAGAAGTTGGGACTAACTTATTAGGAGAAATCCTCCCTCCTATTCTACAAATTCTAGCACATTATCTATAGGTTAATGTATTACGAAGTTAAAATGAAGTTTTTTAAAAGTAAAACATATTTTAACGAGTAATACTTAACCTATAGATAAGTATTTATCGTCCCACCTTCCTTCCCTCGCTCCTTTCTCCTAATTGTGTATTGTTTTACACATAAAAGAAACTGACACGTGATCATTTGAGCGGGAGGAACTACGTCATACAGGTAACTGTTAAAGGGACCTTCTGAATTAAGACTTTATAACGACTGAAAGGTCGTTTTTTCTGTGGAGGGGGTGAATAACAGAATAGAATAGCACATTATCTATAGGTTAAGTATTACTCGTTAAAATATGTTTTACTTTTAAAAAACTTCATTTTTGTTGACAAAACAGCAATTAAAAATTTAAAAATAAACACACAATCTAACATGGTATTAGAGAACTTCATATCATTGATTGATTGATTGATCTGCAAACACGATACGCAGCATAAAAAGAACATTATGTTCTCAATGTGACAGGGTCGAAATTGATGGGTTGTTGATAGTTGACAATTATAAATATACCTGAATAAGCAACAAAGTATACAACGACCTGTCAGCTACACTGTTACCCAGTGTATCAGTCAGTAACTGGGGTAAAGTGATCTGTCACATGGAGAGTATACCGGAATATTGGTCAGCGACAGAGTAAACCAAGACCTGTAAGCTACACAATACATTGGTGTATCAGTCAGTAACCTAGGGTATAGCGGCCTGTCACCTAAAGTGTATACCGGAATATTAGTCGGAGACAAAGTATACAAAGACCTGTCAGCTACACTGTACCCCAGAGTATCAGCCTGTAACTTAGGGTATAGCAGCCTCTCACCTGGACCAGAATGTCAGTCAGCAGCAAAGTATAATAAGATCTGTAAGCTACACTATAGCCATGTATAGCCACCTGTCACTTGGAGTACATACAGTACAGCTCAGGTGGTTTTTTCAAAATCCCCCCGAGCCGGTGGGGAGTGGATTCGGGTGGAAAGGATTAAATTTTAGTATCCCACGGTGGTTTCACCCGGGCCGGTGGATCTGCTGCGTTCCCGTGGTAAAAATCGCCTGATAAAATTACTTTCGAACAGGTAAAATTCGATGCGATTATGACAGGCAATTGAAACAGCCGCGGGGGCCACGCGGTGTTTCCGCGATGAAGTGAGAAAGCTGTTTCCAAAGGTGCGTGGCTAAAGCCAGTCGTACTTTTTCGGCATGCATGGTTGAATAGGACCAAACTGCCGACCTGATCAAATCAGCCTTTTCAACTCATTGTGTGACAACAATTAACGAATTTTGATTGTAAGCATTCCCATTCACCATGAGCATACAGAATTGTTGGTATTTGCGTACACAAAACGTACCGCAAATTCGGTGCATAAATTGCTATATTCGTACGTCCTGCTTGAGTCAATTTTCGCTCATCAGCATCCTTTTGAATATTAATAAAGCATCGAAACAGTGCGATTGCCGATGGACAATAACGAATGCGTATGGCCAATGCATAGATGAGTTTTCCAAATTGCCACTCTCCGATCCCCCAAAATTAGGTTTATTCCCATGTTCTCTTGAAATATTAACCAATGCTGCCCTGTTCCTTGAAATATATTTGGGTGTTCCCTTGGTCCATAGAAAACCCCGGTAGCCCCATTCACTGTTCGAGGTAACATGGGCCGCAACAAAGCTCAATATGAAAAAGTACCGGATTCTGTGGCTTAGTTTGGTCCGGCCAACAAGTGGGCACGGCATGGTCATTTTTACTCAATGTGCCGTAAAAAAACAAAACAAACACTCAAAAATCTCAAAGAGAATCAAACATCTGCCTCGAATCCACGAATCCACGAATTACGTATCTATGTTTGGTATTCCTGTAACTGCCTTTTCCCATGCAACAACTGCACGCGCTCAATATAAATGACGTAATGTGGTAAAAGACCGGGAAATTCTCACTCGCATGCAGCAACCGCATGTGTCAATATAAATTTACTTAAAGGGGCGCTTCTGCTATCAAAGTACATTGAATCAATGAGACAGCCCAAGCAAAAATGGTGTCTGTCATACAAGAAACACACGTAACGAACAAGGGGCCACAGAAGTTAATGACAATTCAAATGAATGAGTGAGTTTTTTAACGTCCCACTAATAGCTAGTTCATACGGAGGTGTGGCCCTTGGTTTAAAGTCCCATATGAAAGAAGCCTGGGATCGAACTCATGACCCCTGAGTGACAAGGCGCGCAGCTTTACCACTACACCACTGAGGCACCCTTTCCCAATATTTCAACCCGTTAAATATCTAATAAAAGGGCTGCAGACATTTCACCATGCCCCACCACTGCACTTACATCAAACAAGTACCATAACTTCGTTAATAAATTAATTAAGTTTCAAGAAAATATCGCAGTTTTCAAGTTACAGAGGGACACAAATATATTACAGAAATCACGAAAATAGTTTCGGTGTTCAAAGGGCCATAAATCCAAAAGTAGGCTCTATCGTCTAAGTATATGAAAGAAAAGAAGGGCAGTTGTCAGTTTCTGCTGTAATAGCTTATGAATAAGCCCGCCCGGAAAAGTGTGCCGGCTCAATGAATAGTATTAACTGGACAGTTTAACTCCAGTTCAAACAAAAATTACGTCGGTACAAAGTTCTCATGTCTGAAGTATGATTTACAATGTACGAACTTTGAACCAGATAAAACCTACAATACTACAATGTACGTGCAACCAGCAAAGACTCAGGTTAGTCTGTGCATCGCTTTGGACAGCCCGGCTATCGATGGTAAATATGATCAGCGAATGCTCTTTCAGAATGTGCAGGCGCGTACTGACCCGAGTCTTCACTCGTCGCACGAGACGTTTTGTTACACCCAGTGATCATAGGGAGTATTTATGATTAGCGAAGGCTCTGATCAGACTACTGAGATCTGCTGATGTGCAGTCTCAGAGTGTGCAGGCTGATCCATCTCTTCCTACAAGTTTTATTGTAGGTTTTGCCATGCACAGACTCATGCGCGAGTTGTTTGTGCAAACCTTAACGCTAAGCACCCTGGGTACAATTTTCAGCAGACGACATTTTGAAATATTTTTCTCATTCTTCCAAGAGAACATTATTTGCACTTCATGCAAATTGTCTCCACTGCATGAAACGTCAAATCCTGTTTTCTTGGTAATGAAAAGAAAAAAAAAAAAGAAAACGAATTCAATCTGTCGTCTGCTGATTTAGCCCAGAAGACGCTTTCCCGCCGATGCGCTAGGTTTATACAATGCATCTCTTTTACCCGTTAAATAAATTATGGTCTTGGTTTTGCATATATTGAAGCATATATTGAAGCCACAAAAACAGAACACTTTACATGGAAACGAAAGTTCTGAAGATTGCTGTATAAGCCAATAAATATAATGTTATTAATGTATTATACTGTAAGAGAATAACATAACATAGTATTTATTTGTACCCTGATAAATGCTGGGTAAGGTACTCACACTGCAGGTTTTACTGATTTAAGGGAGCTAACTGTAACTGACTTTCAAGGGAGTTAACTGCAATTGCTTTACGCGTCTGATCTGTGCGAAATGGAATGTTTGTGTTGAGGTTTTACGGCCCAGTCAATCCAATGGGGCCATGTCGAGTGCGGCCAGTTTACCTAACCACACGTTTACTGGGCAAGCTTAGTCCTCTAAGCGGTTAACCAGTATTGCGCACATTCTTTCGCCAGAAACTGACAATTGCCCTTCTTGAATCAGCCGAAGAGAGAGAATGACCGCAGACAATATTTCGTGATCAATCTCCACGAAAGAATGTTGCCGACCTCGGCGGGGGTTTGAACCCGCGACCTCCTGGTCTCCAGTCGGACGGCGCATCTTACTGTGAAATGGAATGGGGAAGAGCATTTTTTATGAATCGCGCCAATACAGAGGGGTGTGGGGGGGTGCATGCTTATACAATAAGTGGTGAACTAGTACACTGAACTCCCTTCCGCCAGAAACTTGTAACTGCCAATCTTGAAGCAGTGGAAGGAGCGAATGACCATAGCAAATACATGTGTTTCATGATAAATCGCTCAATCTGTGAGGATCGAATGCACGATCCTGACCATCGGAGATTAATGCGTCGGCCTACGTGGCATTACTCATATTTTTTTTCCGCGACGATGCTCGTTGGTCTCCAAATAAAAGCCTCTAAGATAACAGAAGCGCCCCTTCAAGTACCCGGGTACAATGTAAGAAATAAACAAACAGAAATATGTTATTTTTTATTGTTTTATTCATTAATTCTTTTTTTTTTCTTTTTAATCTCTAGGTAGAAATATTTCTGTATTTATTCTGCAGCAAATCAGCCGAATGATGCGTAAGCAAAATAAAGGTTCCGATTTCCTCCCCATGCAAACTCGGAAAAATTCGGAGCTGTCAATCATTCTGACGTCACTAATCTTTCAATGCGAGCTCGCCAGGATAAACTTTTGCCCACCACGGAGTTCTAAAGGTAAGTGGGTGGTTTTGCGGAGGGAACTCGGCGGAAACGCGGTGGACGAAAAATCCGTCGCGGTGGGAATTGGAGTGGGGTATCAGGAAGATCCGCGGTGGGCTAAAAAATCAACCCCACCGGTTCGGGGGGGATTTTGAAAAACCACCTGAGCTGTACTGTACCTGGAGTGTATACCAGAATATCGGTCAGATACAAAGTATATAAAGACCTGCAAGCTACACTGCTCCCCGGTATATCAGTCAGTAACCCGGTGTACAGCGGCCAGTCACCTAAAGTGTAAACCTGTGAATATCGGTCAGCGACAAAGTATACTAAGAAACATTCCGGGTGACAGGGTGATATATCCCGGGTTACTGTCTGATACACCGGGGAACAGCATAGCTGACAGGTCTTCATATACGTTGTCGCTGACCAATATTCTGGTAGATCTATACACTTCAAGTGTATACCCCAGGTTACTGATTGATATATCGGGGTTCAATGTAGCTGGCAGGACTTCATATACTTTGTTGCTGACTAATATTTGGGTGTACACTTCAAGTGACAGGCCACTATACCCTGGGTTACTGACTGAATACCGGGTAACAGTGTAGCTGATACAGGTCTTCGTATACTTTGTCGCTGACAGATATTCCGGTATACGGTCCAGGTGACAGGCTGCTATACCCCACGTTACTGACTGACACAGGGGTACAGTGTAGCTGACAGGTCTTCATTTACTTTGTTTGTTTGTGTTGAGGTTTTACGGCCCAGTCAACCCAATGGGGTCATGTCAAGCGTGGTCAGTTTACCTAACCACACGTTTACTGGGCAGGCTTAGTCCTCTAAGCCGTTAACCAGTATTATGCACATTCTTTCGCCAGAAACTGACAACTGCCCTTCTTGAATCAGCGGAAGGGAGGGAATGACCATAGAAAATATTTCACGATCAATCTCCACGAAAGAATGTTGCCGACCTCGGCAGGGGTTGAGCCCACAACCTCCTGGTCTCCAGTCGGACGTCGCTGACTGATACTCCAGTATACACTCCAAGTATCAGGGGCCTATACCCCGGGCTACAGACTGATACACAGAGCCAGTCACTGGCTTATAGTGTAATTCTCTGTCTAATATATGAACGCCTGTTTATAAAGGGTAAAGTTTACTGAAACTTATATCGGGGATTTAAATATTTATCTGTTATCTCATAGAGTGAAAATATAGACTTTCCAAACAATTCTAAATGGCGGGTATAAATTAAGTGATGTCGGGAGTGACTTGTTTTTCCTGGAGCTCCTGGTGATTATTGAAAGGGTAAAACTACCATAAAAGTAAGAAAATAAACCCACTGGTTGGTATTATTTTATTCCCATCTAAATTATTTCCTTAAAAGTATTCCCATTGTTGATTTTAATGTAAAATCTTGAAAATAATTCATCGTTAGTCAAACAAAAAGCGGTCATCATAACACTATCAGTATTTTTTTTTCTACTTTTGGTTAAACTGGATTTGCGCAAAGCATTATGGTCTTCTGGAATATCATGAATAGCTCTTGCATGAAAAAAAGTGCATGCTCATAACGGTAGTGCATGCTCGTAATGGTAACGTCAGATGAAACCCTCTTGGGAGAAAAACAAACTATTACCATGTTGGATTGTACATGTAGAGCGTTTTCTTGTCGGAAATATAAAACAGACACATATAAAAACCAAAGCCCAGTTGTTCAAAGCGTCCTTAGCTTAACGAGCTCGTTAAGGGTCATTTCGTTAACTATTTTAGCGGATTCAATGTACAATATTCTGATATTTTTTGCTGAAAAAATATGAGTAGCCTTTGCACTGCAAAAGCTACTCACATTTTTTCAGCAAAAAATTTCAGCTTATATGCGTATCACTCGATGTAAATTTTAACGAATCGTTAAGTTACGACGTCGTTAGCTTTGAATAACTGGGCCCAAGACTTTTCCCGCGAATCAAAGCAGTAGATCGAAATGTCAGCAAGTAGAAAACAAGGCCTGAACATTTTTTCCTAGTGTATATCAGTACTCCAACTAGGATTTGAGGGCAGAGGGGTGCTGGGTAGGGCACTTTTGTGCAGTCGGGGAAGAATAAGGGCATCATTTCATGTATGAAGTACCAAAGAGATGTTACAAATGATAAGGCATGTCACATTAATTGTCAGAAACTTGAAGGCACATATAATGAACAGGTAAACATGAATAACTTCTTTATTTTTTGTCTGAATTTTCACCAAAATGAAGGTTTTTATGTAAGGAATGGAATTCAGGCACAGGGGAGGTGCAGAAGGGCAGAGGGGTGGCTGGAGAGGACCAGAGGGGTGGCCGAGAGGGCCATAGGGGCGGCCCGCCCCTCTGTACAGGGCTAGCTGGAGTACTGTATATTGATCACTGCACATGTAAACATTGAAATGACGTTTTGCTGGTAGCTCATTTGAGGTGGTCATGATCAGAATGTGCAGATATATTTCATATACAAGTTTGCAATTGCATATAAGAGGCCTTAAATCAGTTTTTGGCTGGGACTCCTCTAGGCGACTAACATGGATTCATTTCCTGTTACAGTTTTTTTTGCTGTTTCTTAAAATATCCCTGAGCTTCTTACATGGAAATAACCACAAATCTTCTATTGTGTACTAAGTCACGGTCTGATGATCCGCCATTGTTATCTATGATACACCATAAGCCTTGTTCTGGATTAACAAGATTATGCATGTATTGGCGAGAGCGGTAAAATTTGCGATTGTGAAACTGGCCTATTGTCTTTTAATGTTGTCTCACTGCAGACATTTTGACAAAAGTTTTTATAGAAATGTTCCTTGAGAAGTCCTCTATGTTACACATAAATTTTGTCCAAACTGCTGATTTGATTAGTTGCAATGGAACCAAAACATTGGATTTTCCAGAAAGTATTCAAAATTCTTCTCCTCAGAAGCCATGAGGATTAAGCTGAAAGTTTTCAGAAAGGTTTGTAGCAGTAGCCGCTACTAAAATTGTGCTTGTAGCAGGGTGCGATATAGGCGTCCTTTTTTCCGTCCTTCAGTCTGTCAACATTTATGTCGACATTCGACATTTATGTCGAAGTTAGTATTCTAATCAACTGCAAGACTAAACAACCATCAAACCTTGCATGAAACATCTCCCTGACCTCCTGACTTTGCGACATAGGCATCCACTTTTCCGGTTGTCCGTCCGTTCATCCGTCCGTCTGTCAACATTTATGTCGAAGTTCGACATTTATGTCAAAGTTAGTATTCTAATCAACTGCAAGACTAAACAACCATCAAACCTTGCATGAAACATCTCCCTGACCTCCCGACTGTGTGACATAGGTGCCGGCTTTTCCATTCGTCTGTTCGTTTGTCCATCCGTCTGTCCATCTATTAACAGTTCTGTTCTGTCAAAGTTCGACATTTATGTCAAAGTTAGTATTCTAATCAACTACAAGACTAAACAACCATCAAACCTTGTATGAAACATCTCCCTGACCTCCTGACTTTGAGACATAGGTGCCCGCTTTTCCATTCATCTGTCCATTTGTCCGTCCATCTGTCTGTCTGTTAACAGTTCTGTTATAATGTCGAAGTTCGACATTTACGTCAAAGTTAGTATTTTAATCAACTTCAATTCTACAACAACCATCATACCTTGCATGACACATCTCCCTGATCTCCTGACTTGGCAGGTACATTGACCCAGTGACCTTGACCTATATTTTGCGCTCCATTGACTTTGACACAATTTACATTGACATTCCAGATCTTCTCAACTATAAGATGTACAACTACCAAACCTTGCATAGTGCTTCTCCTAGATGTACTGACTCGGCAGGTACCTTGACCTAGTGACCTTGACCTATATTTTGCGCTCCAGTGACTTTGACACATTTTGCATTTATGTTCGATAGCTCCTCAACTATAAGGCCTACAATCATCAAACCTTGCTTCTTCTCAATGTACTGACTCGGCAGATACCATGACCTGGTGACCTTGACCTATATTTTGGCTGCAGTGACTTTGACATTATTTACGTCAATGTTCCAAATCTCCTCAAGTTTAAGACCTCTAGCCACCAAACCTTGCATAGTGCTTCTCCTAGATGTACTGACTCGGCAGGTAGCTTGACCCGGTGACCTAAACGTATATTTTGCGCTCCAGTGCCTTTTACACATTTTACGTGGACGTTCAATATCCTCTCAACTATAAGGCCTACAACCATCAAACCTTGCATAGTGCTTCTTGTCAATGTACAGACTCCACAGGTACCTTGACCCGGTGACCTTGACCTATATTTCGCGCTCCGTTGACTTTTACACCTTTTATGTTGCCCTTCCATATGTCTTCAACTGTAAGGCCTTCACCAAACCTTATATAGTGCTTATTCTCAATGTACTGACTGGGCAGATACCTTGACCTGGTGACCTTGACCTATATTTTGCACTCCAGTGACTTTGACACATTTTATGTTGATGTTTGTTATCTCCTCAAATATAAGACCTACAACCACTAAACCTTGCATAGTGCTTCACCTCTTTGCACTGGCTTGGCAGGTACCTTGACCTGGTGATCTTGACCTACATTTGACACATTTTACATTGATGTTTGATAACTCCTCTATAAGGCCTACAACCACCATACCTTGCATAGTGCTTCTCCTTGATGTACTGAATTAGCAGGTACCTTGACCCATGACCTAGACCTATATTTCACCCTCCAGGGACTTTTACACATTTTACGTCGACGTTCCATTATCATTGGGCTGTATAATACGAAAAGTCAGTGCGGAAGATATAGCCATTAGAGGGAATGGGACTGGCCTTGAATATATGTGCCCCACTAGGCACTTTGTCTACATTTTTTTCAACCCAGTTTTCTAACTAAGCACTGCTAAGAATGAAATAAACTTATTTAATAACCACATTCTGATTGTGGCTCCTGTGACTTTTGCCCCAGCAGGTGCGATGACGCCTTCTGCGGAATTCTTGTTTTTATTGCAGTTGCTCATGTGCTTTCATTGCTATGGCAATTTAAAGCTTCCGTAGGCTTATAATGGGAAAAGTGAAAGTATGTCTTTTTATCACACCGGCTTGTAACAGGGTGCGATATAGGCGTCCTTTCTGTCCGCCAGTCCGTCCGTCCGTCCGTCCATCTGTCAACATTTATGTCGATGTCCGACATTTTTGTCAAAGTTAGTATATGTTACGCCCTAGGGCGGTCAGGACGGAACCGATGGTGATTTCCTATTTAATGAGACTCCGGTTTGGGCTTTGCCTATACGTACCACTACACAGAAACTCTAACAACGTTAGATTTTATAACTTTTTTCTTACATATATTTATACAACATATAATAACATGAAATGACACTAATTTACTATTACACACACACACACACACACAAAATAAATAACAGTCTTGACATACCCCAGCTATACTCTTCGCGTCGGCTACGGTAGCCCAACATGGGTGGTGACTGATACGTTTTACAATTTGACTAACTTGGTAGGTTAGCCAAATTGTTTAACAATATCAATACGACTCCACCCAAGTGTGCTGAACCCTGGGCCGATGCGAAGAGAATATGCTGGGTTATCTTCCGAATTCTTTATATGTTAATACGGGCCCTTTACTTATACACTTTATAACATACTAGTTATTTCCTTTAAGGATCCTGTTTATATTAATTATATTTCATATTCTTCATATTCTTAGTTGACAGAAATTTCTAGGTGAACTGGCACCTTTGCGACCGTAAATTTCACCATAGGTGAACCTCGCCTCTATGGGCGTCGGCTAATAACACATCTTTGTTGTACAGGCTCTAAGGGCCTGTATGAAGTAAGGTGAATGAAGGGCTACAATAAAAAGAAAAGAACATAACAATTACTAGATAGAATTAACAATCACTAGATAGAATTACACCATCATATGATGAAGCTTGCCGTATGACTACATATATATTCAATCAACAATGACGCTATACGTCGCCGGATGGTGTGACGTCATTGGCGTCGCAGCTGAATCCTCGACGTCTATTATCGACGTCGCTGTGATTCATCCGTGGCTTCAATCCAATTGTCGACATCATATGCAAAACTCCATATTATTACAATAATTGACATAACAGTAATAAATAAAATTAGGGACATGACATTTGAAATGCACACAGATAGCGACCAGAGCAAAGACATTTCATCCGCTGTACCTGCGATCAGGACATTTCACATCAGGGTCATGACACATCAAATGCCCATGGCTAAACTGACATTTCGATTGTCAACCCATTATTATGACATTTCAACCTTCTAGTATTTGGGACCTGACATTTGTACTGTCGACCCAAATGTCATTCACTAATAAATGTTAACCCCTAACATATCATATAATACATACAGCTTTATGGTATATTTTTCGTCTGCCGCATCAGGGCAAAAAAAATTGAGCAGACAAAAAAATATTTACAAATTAATGATTTTAACTTTACTAAATTATGTTGCCCGGTCCTATGTAACCGCAAATGCTTGCAATTTATGTGTTTCAAAATTTAACAAGAAAAGTTTTTTTAGATTGCACATACACTGGGCAGGCTTGGTCCTCTAAGCGTCTATTTGCCCATATTCCGTGCCGTCTTTCGCGAAGAGGGCATAAATTACATATATGCGTGTCTGTCATGCGTGTATGCCTTCATGTCGCGAATTTGATGATAATCGTGATGCTCCTATTTGCTCATCGGTAAGTCCGGCTCTGCTCTGTTCAAAAGTCCCCTTTTTTTTGCGTCTGCTATAAAGAACCGATCAGACTGAACATACTGCACAGTCCGATCAGCATCCTTTATAGCCACATCATTCCCGCAAAATGAAGACACCGACTAGACCGAATTCGCGCTTGACAGGAAAAACCCCGATAAGACTGATTATACTGCTCAGCCTGCTCAGCGCCTTTCCCATAAACCTCCTGCGCTGGGAAAAACCGCACCAGCCTGTAACATTTTTGCGCAACTGGTAAGCATACGTGAACAAATCTAAATAATAAAATGCAGAACCGTACTACCATGCGTCTGTTATATAGACCGTGTAATCAACAATTAGCAGGTTTTAAATCAGACAGTAATTCATTTCTGGCCGTTCAGACCTTGCGAATAAAACCTACAAACCGATGACTAACACTAAAATTATCAAAAGTAATAAATATTCACTCACCGAAATGAATCCCATATAACCGAGAACTGGTGTCCTATGACACTCCTGTGTACAATTTCGCCCTTATGGGAATCATTTACGGTGGAGTTTATATAGGGCCGGTATTACACCACCACGTGGATTATACGCGCGTTACACGGGCAACCTGTGTACTTAAGTTATTTATGGTAACATCGCATGATGTTTTACTAGCTACGTAGGGTTAAGGTGAAAATGGCCTTATGTGGGTGAAAAGGTACCCTACGTAAGAACAAAGAAACTGTCCCCTTCGGGGTTCCCTTTCTGTGTCGTCACAGTATACTAATCAACTACAAGACTAAACAGTCATCAAACCTTGCATGAAACATCTCCCTGGCCTCCTGATTTTGCGACATAGGCATCTGCTTTTCCGTTGGTCTGTCCGTTAGTCTGTCAACATTTATGTAGAAGTTCTACATTTATGTCAAAGTTAGTATTCTAATCAACTACAAAACGCCCATCAAACCTTGCATGAAACATCTCCCTGACCTCCTGACTTTGCGACGTATGTGCCCGCCTTTCCATTTGACTGTCCGTTAGTCCGTCTGTCTGTTAACAGTTCTGTTATGTCGAAGTTGGACATTTACGTCAAAGTTAGTATTCTAATCAATTATAATTCTACAACAACCATCATACCTTGCATGACACGTCTCCCTGACCTCCTGACTTGGCAGGTACATTGACCCATTGACCTTGACCTATTTTTTACGCTCCATTGACTTTGACACAATTTACGTTGACGTCCCAGATCTTCTCAACTAGGCGTACAACTACCAAACCTTGCATAGTGCTTCTCCTAGATGTACTGACTCGGCAGGTACATGTACCTTGACCCAGTGTCCTTGACCTATATTTTGCGCTCCAGTGACTTTGACACATTTTGCGTCGACCTTCGATATCTCCTCAACTATAAGGCCTACAACCATCAAACCTTGCAGAGTGCTTCTTCTCAATGTACTGACTCGGCAGATACCTTGACCTGATGACCTTGACCTATATTTTGGCTGCAGTGACTTTGACATTATTTACGTCAACGTTCCAGATCTCCTCAAGTGTAAGACCTCTAGCCACCAAACCTTGCATAGTACTTCTCCTAGATGTACTGATTCGGCAGGTATCTTGACCCGGTGACCTTGACCTATATTTTGCGCTCCAGTGCCTTTTACACAATTTACGTCGCCCTTCAATATCTCCTCAACTATAAGGCCTACAACCATCAAACCTTGCATAGTGCTTCTCGTCAATGTACGGACTCTGCAGGTACCTTGACTCGGTGACCGTGACCTATATTTTGCACTCCATTGACTTTTACACCTTTTACGTCGCCCTTCCAAATGTCCTCAACTGTAAGGTCTTCAGCCACCAAACCTTATATAGTGCTTCTTCTCGATGTACTGACTCGGCAGGTACCTTGACCTGGTGACCTTGACCTATATTTTACACTCCAGTGACTTCGACACATTTTATGTTGAAGTTCGGTATCTCCTCAAATGTAAGACCTGCAACTACTAAACCTTGCATAGTGCTTCACCTCATTTCACACATCTCCCTGACCTCCTGACTTGGCAGGTACATTGACCCAGTGACCTTGACCTATATTTTGCGCTCCAGTGACTTTGACACAATTTAGGTTGACATTCCAGATCTTCTCAACTATAAGGCATACAACTACCAAACCTTGCATAGTGCTTCTCCTAGATGTACTGACTTGGCAGGTACCTTGACCCGGTGACCTTGACCTATATTTTGTGCTCCAGTGACTTTGACACATTTTGCATCGACGTTCGATATCTCCTTAACTGTAGGGCCTACAACTATCAAACCTTGCAAAGTGCTTCTTCTCAATGTACTGACTCGGCAGATACCTTGACCTGGTGACCTAGACCTACATTTTGGCTGCAGTGACTTTGACATAATTTTGTCTACATTCCAAATCTCCTCAGGTGTAAGACCTTTAGCCACCAAACCTTGCATAGTGCTTCTCCTAGATGTACTGACTACAGGTATCTTGACCCGGTGACCTTGATCTATATTTTGCGCTCCAGTGCCTTTTACACAGTTTACGTCGATGTTCAATATCTCCTCAACTATAAGGCCTACAACCACCAAACCTTGCATAATGCTTCTTCTCAATGTACGGACTCTGCAGGTACCTTGACTCGGTGACCTTGACCTATATTTCGCTCTCCATTGACTTTTACACCTTTTACGTCACCCTTCCATATATCCTCAACTGTAAAGTCTTCAACCACCAAACCTTGTATAGTGCTTCTTCTTGATGTACTGACTTGGCAGGTGCCTTGACCTATATTTTGCACTCCAGTGACTTTGACACATTTTATGTTGATGTTCGGTATCTACTCAAATATAAGACCTACAACCACTAAACCTTGCATAGTGCTTCACCTCATTGCACTGGCTTGGCAGGTACCTTGACCCAGTGACCTTGACCATTTTACATTGATGTTTGATAACTCCTCAATTATAAGGCCTACAACCACCATATCTTGCATAGTGCTTCTCCTTGATGTACTGACTTAGCAGGTACCTTGACCTGGTGATCTTGACTATATTTCATGCTCCAGTGACTTTTACACATTTTACGTAGACGTTCCATTATCATTGGGCTGTATAATACGAAAAGTCAGTGCTGAAGATATAGCATTAGAGGGAATGGCACTGGCCTGGAATATATGTGCCCCACTAGGTACTTTGTCTACATTTTTTTCAACCCAACTAAGCACTGCTAAGAATGAAATAAACTTTTTTAATAACCACATTCTGATTGTGGCTCCTGTGACTTTTGCCTTAGTAGGTGCGACGACACCATCCGTGGAATTCTTGTGTTGCTATGGCATTTTTAAAGTTTCCATAGACGTATAATGGGAAAAGTAAGAGTAGGCCATTTTTGTCGCACCTGCTTGTAGCAGGGTGCGATATAGGCATCCCCTTTTCTGTCTGTCCGTCAGTCCGTCCATCCCTCTGTCAACATTTATGTCGAAGTTCGACATTTAATATTCTAATCAACTACAAGACTAAAAAACCATCAAACCTTGCATGAAACATCTCTCTGACCTCCTGACTTTGTGACATAGGCATCCGCTTTTCCGTTCGTCTGTCCTGTTTGTCCATCTGTCTGTCTATCTGTCAACATTTATGTCCAAGTTCGACATTTGCATCAAAGTTAGTATTTTAATCAACTACAATTCTACAACAACCATCATACCTTGCATGACACATCTCCCTGAACTCCTGACTTGGCAGGTACATTTACCCTGTGACCATGACCTATATTTTGCACTCCAGTGACTTTGACACAACTTACGTTGATGTTCCAGATCTTCTCAACTATAAGGCCTACACTTACCAAGCCTTGTGTAGTGCTTTTCCTAGATGTACTGACTCGGCAGGTACCTTGACCTGGTGACCTTGACCTATATTTTGCGCTGCAGTGACTTTGACACATTTTGCGTCGACGTTCGATATCTCCTCAACTATAAAGCCTACAACCATTAAACTTTGCAAAGTGCTTCTTCTCAATGTACTGACTTGGAAGATACCTTGACCTGGTGACCTTGACCTATATTTTGGCTGCAGTGACTTTGACATAACTTACGTCAACGTTCCAGATCTCCTCAAGTGTAATACTTCTAACCACTAAAACCTTGCATAGTGCTTCTCCTAGATGTACTGACTCGGCAGGTATCTTGACCCGGTGACCTTCACCTATATTTTGCGCTGCAGTGCCTTTTACACATTTTATGTCAACATTCAATATCTCCTCAACTATAAGGCCTACAACCACCAAACCTTGCAAAGTGCTTCTCCTCAATGTACGGACTGCAGGTACCTTGACTCGGTGACCTTGACCTATATTTTTTGCTCCATTGACTTTTACAGCTTTTACATCACCCTTCCATATGTCCTCAACTATAAGGCCTTCAACCACCAAACCTTATATAGTGCTTCTTCTCGATGTACTGATTTGGCAGGTACCTTGACCCGGTGATCTTGACCTATATTTTGCACTCCAGTGACTGACATTTTACATTGATGTTTGATATCTCCTCAAATATAAGACCTACAACCACTAAACCTTGCATAGTGCTTCATCTCATTGTACTGCTTGGCAGGTACCTTGACCTGATGACCTTGACCTATATTTGACACATTTTATGTTGATATTCTATAACTCCTCAACTATAAGGCCTATAGACATTGATGTTTGATAACTCCTCAATTATAAGGCCTACAACCACCATATCTTGCATAGTGCTTCTCCTTGATGTACTGACTTGGCAAGTACCTTGACCCGGTGGCCTTGACCTATTTTTCAAGCCCCAGTGACTTTTACACATTTTACGTTGACGTTCCATTATCATTGGGCTGTATAATACGAAAAGTCAGTGCTGAAGATATAGCCATTAGAGGGAATGGCACTGGCCTGTAATATATGTGCCCCACTAGGCACTTTGTCTACATTGTTTTTCAACCCATTTTCCAACTAAGCACTGCTAAGAATGAAATGAACTTATTTAATAACCACGATCTGATTGTGGCTCATGTAACTTTTGCCCCAGCAGGTGAGACGACGCCTTCCACGGAATTCTTGTTACTATCTTACTACAGATATTTTGACAAAAGTTTTACAGAAATGTCCCTTGAGTAGCCCTCTTATAAACATATGAATTCTGTCTGAGCGGTTGAATTTAATTGGTTGCCATGGCAACAAAAATCATGAAAAAATATAAAATAATAATAATAATAAAAAAACTTCCAGAAGCTATAAGGAGGGTAAAGCTGAAATTTTGCAGAGTAGGTCAAAATATTAGCTTTTACAGCAGTTTCACTCAGGTGAGCATTGTGGCCCATGGGCCTCTGGTATTTGTTTAGCCCAAACCTGAACCTCCTCTTGTGACAGATATATCATACCTCCAGTTGACCCATTTTGTAAACTGAATGAATTCCCCCACACTATATATTGGAGGATTCTAATTTTGATTTTAGGTATGTCAGGCTATGTGATTTAGCTATTCCTAGAGAAAAATGGTTGAACTGTTTGCAAACAGTGGAGACCCTGATCAGACACCTCATTCTGCTGCATCTGATCTGCACTGCTTATCTGGGTCTGCACTGTTTGCCAGTTACCCTTTTAGGGGTCTCCAGATTACAATGGGTTAAAGCACTTTTTCTAGCCAACAAGTACTGATATTTGTCTTTTTATACCCTGCCACACGATAGTGGCGGGTATTATGGTTTCACGTTGGACATCGGCGTGTCTGTCCGTGTCCGTATTTCGTTTCCTGATGATAACTTGAGTAAACATCAATGGATTTTCACCAAACTTGGTATGTGCATTGATATTGTGGAGATCTGGTTTGGGATTGGTAATGGGGCAAATTTCGTCAAAAATTTTGATGGAGTTATCTGCCCGAGGCACGCCCAGTTTTCGTTTCTGGATGATAACTTGAGTAAAATTCAATGGATTTTCACCAAACTTGGTATGTGTACTGATATTGTGGAGATCTGGTTTGGGATTGCTAATGGGTAAATTTCGTCAAATTTTGATCGAATTATCTGCCCGAGACACGCCCATATTTTCGTTTTTGGACGAAAACTTGAGTGAAAATCAAGGGGTTTTAACCAAACTTGGTACATGCATTGATATGAAGGAGATCTGGTTGAGGATTGCTAATGGGCAAATTTCCTCAATGTTTGACAGCGTATCTGCCCATGACACGATTGGCGGGGTATTATAGTTTAACGTTTTTATTTCTTCATGAAAACATATTTTGTTTGTACTCATAAGAATCACCTTGATATAAAAAAAATATTATGTGGCTACCCCCTCTTATCTGGAGCTATGGATATATTCCATTATTGTGCAGAAAATCAAAAGGTGTGAAGCAGGAATCATTTAACTGTAAACCCTTGTTACAGAACCAGCATTTGTTCTCAAAGATATTGCCATTTAACCTTTACCACTCTCTGGGCATTTTCAGCAGACGACAAAATGATGTTATTTTTCTTATTTTTCCCAGAAAACAGGATTTGACATTTCATGCAAATTGTCTCCTTAGGAGACAATTTGCATGAAATGTCAAATCCTGTTTTCTGGGAAAAATAAGAAAAATATTTCAAAATGTCGTCTGCTGAAAATTTTACCCAGAGTGCTAAGCATTAAATGACTTTTCTGTTCTAAAGAATCCTTAATGAGCAGACTGATATGTAAGAAAGCCCTAGTTTTATTCTTGTTTCCTCATTGCACATATTATGTTTTGTATATTTGCTAGAATCATCTCGCTGAGGTGCAAGGTCTGAAAAATCCAATGACCCGTACCAGTTCTTCTGTCTGAAACTAATATTTGAAGAACTGGACCAAATTTCACTACAGAAGGACATCAAAGATTCATTCCATAATAATTCTGTTTTTTAATTTTCAGCTTTAAAATTTGCACCTTATCTAGAGCAATACAAACAAACAAACCTTTTGTCAATACATATTCCAACCGTGTACCGGAAATTGCCTTTAGCGATCTGGGTCCAGTTGTTCAAAGCATTGTTAGCTTAACGAGCTTGTTAAGGGTCATTTCGTTAACTGTTTTAGCAGATTCAATATACAATATGCTGATATTTTTTGCTGAAAAAATGTGAGTAGCTTTTAAAGAGCAAAAGCTACTCACATTTTTTCAGCAAAAAATTTCAGCATATTTGCGTATCACTCGATGTAAATTTTAACGAATCGTTAACTAACGACATTGTTAGCTTTGAACAACTGGGCCCTGCTCTTTAATACAATGTCCCTAAATCCACAGGTCAAAATGAAAAATTAAATAACTGCCCAGTGCCTATTTCATGGATGCGTGAAAAATCCATACTGGCTATTTGGTCAGATGTTAAAGTGCAGTATTTACCCTTCAGGCATTACAACAATAAAAGATGATAGGTTAATAAAATGTTTTATTAATAAATAAATAATACCTCTGCCAAAATTGGATGCGCTGGACCTCAACACAGTGCATTGGAGAAACACTGAATTTATATTACTGGGCCCAGTTGTTCAAAGCGTCGTTAGCTTAACAAGCTCGTTAAGGGTCATTTCGTTAACTGTTTTAGCGGGTTCAATATACAATATTCTGAAATTTTTTGCTGAAAAAATATGAGTAGCTTTTGCACTGCAAAAGCTACTCACATTTTTTCAGCAAAATATTTCAGCATATTTGCGTATCACCTGATTTAAATTTTAACGATTCGTTAACTAACGACATCGTTAGCTTTGAACAACTGGGTCCTGGTCTGTAGAAAGAAAAAAAAATGTAGTAGTAGCTGCAGCACAATGGGAACACAGAAACGGGAAGTTGCCATGACGTGAAGATACTCTGCTTGTTTCCCTTTTGAGCTCTTCACTGACTGAGTGCTTGGTTGTTGTGAAAGTGAAAGTACATTTAATAAATTGCGCATGTCTGATAATGTTGAGCTATATTGCTGTTTATAATTGTGATACTTATGTGCATGTTAGTTCAGCAAGTGTAAGCATATCATTCTTTATGTTAATAAACCAGTATCTGTGTTTGGAAATTGCAATTCGGAAATTCTTTAACAATGGTTATGGAAAATACAGAAATCACCACTCGGTAAACTCCATAAATGTGGCTGAAAATGACTTGGCAAACTCTGTAAATGCGGGCAAAAATTACTGGACCGATTGGCAGTTTTCAGTTTCTCGAGGTGAACTGAGACACTTTCAGGGCAGGAGCAAATTCTTTCTTTTAAAAATAGACAAGGGCTCGAGAAACTGAAAATTGCCAATCTGTCCTGTCATTTTGGGCCGCATTTACGGAGTTTGCCAAATCATTTTCGGTCACATTCAGGGAGTTTGCTGAGTGGTGATTAGGTATTTTCCGAAAAACATTGCACTGATAGATTTTTTTTCTCTTTTCTGCTTATCTAATTTGCTGTTCCCATAGCTCCAGATAAGGCATTTTCACCCAAAAGTTCCGTATTCCACCTAATTACCGCACATACCCCTATAAGCGCACAGTCAAGCAATTCCATAGTCTTCATATTACAGCCAGTGTACTTTTTGTCTACTTCATTATAAAGACATATGTTGTGGGTACCCATTTGAATTGCATCGACTTGTCGATGCAATTCAAATTAGTATCCACAACTTATGATTTTGTAAAGAAAATCAGAAAAGGAAAACACAAAAACATCACGTAAGCATCATTTCATAAGTCCTTCTCTGATCTTTGTTTAAGTGTACCTTTAGTATACATGTAGGTGAATACATAATTTACCACAAGTTTTCCCAGTAATTTTGAAAAACCTGAGCCCAAGGTGTGGTAATTAGGTCAAATACGGTAATGGTATTTTTCTTATTTCACAACAAAAACATATATTGCGGGTACTCATTAGAAACACCTTGCTGAGGTGATTCAAATGAGTTCCACAACATGTTTTCTGGATAAATAATAAAAGTATTAACCTTACACTCTATTTATCTGAAGCAGTGAATTCCCTTGTATATTTCAGAGTTTTTTTGTTTGTTTTTTTTCTCTACATCATTTGATGCACAGAGGGTCAGGGAGGGCCATCCTTCTGTGCATCTTGCAATGTATCGTTTATATACATTAAACAGAGCTCTGTTTAATAACATTATAATCAACTTTACCAATCGTAATTATGTATGAGCTTAGCAATGTTATATGAAGAGAATATATTATTGTCCTATCCTGTCAGAGATGTTTTATATTTAACCCTTAAGACGCCAAACACAAACATTGTTGTCTGCTTTGTCTTCTGCCGGTTACTTTAAAGGTCATTGTTGCAAACTGTGTGGATCCAGATCAGACTGCTCCTCTAGGAGCAGTCTGAGCTGGGTCCACACTGTTTTCCTATATGCAAAAATTATGTTTGAAAAGTTTGCAAGAAGATGCAGCAGACAACATAAACAGACGACATTTTCTGATGCAGGTTTTCTTGGCATTTTAAGGGTTAAACTACACATGTAGTCTCTCCGATCTCTAACACGATAGTATCTGATGTATTATTGATGTTTGTAACATGTTTCAGAGAGTTTGCTGTCCCATTAAAGACCTGAGCTCACTAGATATCAGCCAGAAGTCGACAGACTCACAAGATATCAACCAGAGTTCAATAGAAAGTGGCAGTTTCTACAAAGTTCAGATCGGCCGAGTCACTGGCATTCCTGAAGTAAGTCAACAAAAGGGCTGTACCAAAAGGATAAGGGGTCTTTAATGCTTAACATGTTGGGTAAGAATTTAAGCAGACGGCATTTTGAAATATCTTATTTTTCCCAGAAAACAGGCTGATCTAACACTTCAAGCCAATTGTCTCCAGTGAAGACAATTTGCTTGAAATGTCAAAGCCTGTTTTCTGGGAAGAATAAGAGAAATATTTTCAATTTGTTATCTGCTGAATTTGCCCAGAGGGTGGTAAAAGTTAAGCAGATCCAGCTCACCCTGTGTGCCTTCAGTTTGATTACCACCATTCACAGCTGCACATAAGGAAAGTGTTCTGAAGATTCATGGCCCGAGATATACATGTACATGTTTTCGACCAAAGAGCTTAGCTCAAGAAGGCATTTTCATCTGAACATTGTGGCATTTTTTCCTTATTCCTCCACGAAAACATGCTGTTGTGCTTCTAATTTCTTACTTTACTGGAGATAGATGTCAGACTAAGCATTTC
Organism: Anodontia alba; assembly: GCA_964016985.1. Lineage (NCBI taxonomy): Eukaryota > Metazoa > Mollusca > Bivalvia > Lucinida > Lucinidae > Anodontia > Anodontia alba. Next base: position 101,978,013 of record OZ024829.1, read on the forward strand.
TCCTTGTAAAGATGCCGACTATCTAGTGGTAGGGGAAAACCAGGGCAATTTTTGGCAGATTGGAAGGGAAATATCCTGTAAAACCACTGCATCTTGGAAGGTGACAGTCAAACCATTGCTACATTCCAGCAGGTTATTTATTAACACATGTATTTTTCACCACTCGATATTTTACTAGCGGCACTAGCGTGATTCGAACCTGCACAGGTAGAGCAGTATTCGCATTCACACCCAATGTTGGAGTCCTGGGCTGTGTTCGGAAGTGCAAGTTACTCACAATTGTGTTGCCCTGCATAGCTACAGATAAGAGGGGGTATCCACATAATATTTTTCTTATTTCTTGACAAAATCATACGTTGTGGGTACTTATTAGAAGCGCCTAGCTGAGGCGCTTCTAATGAATACCCACAACATATGTTTTAGTCGAGAAATAAAAAAGATATCAGCCTTTTTTGGATGAAAAAGGCGCCTTATCTGTTGCTATGGCCCTGGAGCCCTGCTCCTATTGGTGCTCATCATCAGGTACAGGGATCCAGGGCAAAACATTCACTATCTCTTTACACTTCTTAACACCGCCCAAGGCTCCTGTTGTATTAATTGGGACACCTAGCATAGCAACAGATAAGTCGCTTTTTTCATCCGAAAAATGCTGATATCTTATATATGTTGTGGGTACTTATTAGAAGCGCCTCGGCAAGGCGCTTCTAATGAGTACCTACAACATATATTTTCGTGGAGAAATAAGAAAGATATTATGTGGATACCCCCTCTTATCTGTAGCTATGCTCCTAGTTTTCTGGGAATTGTTAGCAAAATTGCATTTTGGGACTCCTACTTTTTTGAGATAATGCGTTTGAGACTCTTTTTTTTCAGTTTAATTCCTACTGAGAATTCTGGGTAGAGGTATGTACAATGTAGCTGGTCATGAGCCAAATGAGCTCCCGACTGAGCTGTCTAAAAATATTATGTGGCACCCACTTTCAGCTGGAGCTATGGAAAAGTATTGATATATTTAACTCACCTGAGCTGAAGGCTCTGTCTGTCTGTCCACACCTTTGAACGACTTCTCCTGAAACCCCTGGGCCAGTTTTCTTCAAACTTCATGTTGAGCCTTCTCATAAAGTGGGATTGAAAATTGTACAAAAGGTCACTGTCCATTAAGTAAGTTAGTCGCTATGCTCATATAATCATGATAAAAACACTTAAAAAGCTTCTTCTCCAGAACTGAGAAAGCTTTGAGGCTTTGTTGGTATATAGCTTCGGGGACTCAAGGTCTACCAGTTTGTTCAACCTTTTGACCTTTTTACGGCAAGGTCAAATTTGCATCCCTTTCCCTTTGTATAGGAAAAATAAAAAAAAATCATTTTCTCAAACTGTTTTAAAGATTAATAGCTGAAACTTACAATGTATTATCAAAGTAGCAAACCCTTTTAGTTACAATCAAAATTTTGTCCCTTGGGGTTATCTGCCCTTGCCCCTTACATATTCAAAATCTCGTAATCTTTATATGTCTTCTCTGAAACCGCTGGGCCAATATTCTTCAAATTTCATGTGAAGCCTTGTGTTAAAGGGGGATTGAAAATTTAAGCAAGATGGCTGCCATGCCCATATATGATAAAAAAAAAAAACACTTAAAAATCTTCTACTCCAGAACAAGAAAGCTTTGAGGCTGAGTCTTGGTATATAGTATTGGGGACTCAAGGTCTACTAGATTGTTCAAATGATGATCCTAGAATGACCTTTTACCTTTTAACAGCAAGATCAAATTTGCATGCCCACTCTTTTGTATGGGAAAAATGTTAAAAAATCATATTCTCAAAATGTACATGTATTAAAGTCTAATGCCTGAAATTAACAGAGTATGATTAAAATAATAAAGCTTTTTAGTAACAATCAAAATTTTGTTCCCCGTGAGTTATCTGCCCTTGTCCCATGGCTATATAGAGTTACAAAATCCTGTAGTCTTTAAAAGTCTTCTTCTCTGGAACTTTCAACAGATTTCACATGGGGCCTTTTATTCAAGGGATATTGACAATTTGTTAAATTGTTCCACCATTAATCAAAACAGCCACCATGCCCATATATGGTAAAAGCAAAAAAAAAACAAAAAAAAAAAAAAAAAAAAACACTTAAAAAATCCAGAAAGCTTTGAGGTCGAATCTTTGTATATAGCATCGGTGACTCAAAGTCTGTCCAGTTTGTTCAGATGATGATCCAAGGATGACCTTTGACCTTTTCACGGCAGGGTCAAATTTAGGTCTCCATACATACATGTACTTTGTATATTTGAAAAATCATTTTCTCAAAATGTATTCAAGACTGATGGCTCCTTCCTAGGTCTGTCTAGATTCAAGAATAAAAGATAAATAACTGTAAAGATAGCAAATATTTGGGCAGTAACTGCTTTAGTTTACAATTTAACCCTTAACCCTTAAAGTGCCAATCACAACTGCAACAGACGAAAATTTTTTTTTATCTTTTTTATTTTACAGAGAAAACCGGTTTTGACATTTTATGTGAATCATCTGCCAAGAAATGTCAAAACTTGTTTTCTCTGAAAAATAAAAAAAATTTTTGAATGTCGTCTGCTACAAATTTTGCTGGGCACTTTAAGGGTTAAATCACAAAATAAAACTTTTAGCAGATGACATTCTAATTTCTTTTTGTTTTCAGAGAAAATAAGTATTGACATTTCATGTCTCCTTGGCTATTCATATGCAGTGTCAAGACTTTCTCAGAAAAATAAACAAAACTCAAAATTATTGTCTGCTGCAGTTGTGATAGGTGCTTTAGGAGTTGAAGTTTTCAGTAACCTGTTATAGTTACTGTAAAGCTTCAATGACTCGAACACTGATGGCTCGTTAACTGTGGCTGTTTTGAAATTGTTTTTGAGTCCTTAGGATATTCTTCTGATAACTCAAGAAAACAAATATTTAGGGATATTTTAGGGATTTTTTTTTTTTTTTTTTTTTATCATGTATGTTATTTTTATTCATTCTAATTTCCTCACTGAGGCAATTCTAATGAGTATGCTCAGCATACTATTATTTTATGAAATATCGAAAAGACATCCCTAAATTATCCCCTTTACTTCCTGACCTGGCGCTATGATCAACCCTCAGTGGTTGAAGTACTTATGTCTTGAACAAATTTCCATGGTCCCAAAGATGTTCGAGCCTTTGAAGTTCAACTGTATTTTATTAACCAGAAATGGTTGGCTCTTTCAGTGTTGTCTGTGTATTTCAGATTGTGTATTTTCCATCAGAAGCAGACGCCAAGTCATTTGTGTCGTGCCTTGAAAGTTTAAGTAGATTGACATGTGATTACTATGGCAGTTTGTGTCAGACTGTGGCACCAGACTGGTTCCGTGAAATGTTACACGCTGGTGTGCATGGACCTTCATCGTAAGTTTCTCAGCTTAACATTAACCTATTTAAGCCTGGCGTCCCATAAAAAAGACATTGGCAAACAGTGTAGATCCAGATCAACCACAAACTTTGGCATCTGATCTGGATCTACACTGTTTGCATTAAGTTCAGAAATTTCTCTAAAATATGATAACAATAAAAACTAACCAGATGCCCCTTATAAATGAAATGGACCTGTCCAAAGAGTTATGGTAGAAGAGTTCACTCAGCATAAAAGGGTTGAGTGGGCCACATCAAGTGAAAATATCTTTGAACATTCTCAGATTCAGATTCATCTGGCGCAGGCACAAAGTTTTATATTTATTTGCTCACCTTTTATACATTTTATAGTGTGGAGTGATTGTGTTAGCAGACAGTGAAAGCCCTGATCACACTGCATGTCCACACAGTCTGATTTGGGGATTTCCTAGTCCGCATTTGCCCAAAAACATGTTTTCACTTGGCGGGGCCTGTCTAGCTTCTGCTTTAAGCATTCAAAAAGTTTTGCTATTTTTTCTTCTTCTCCATGAAAAGATCATTTAAACATCATTTACCATGCTACAGACGACATTTTGAAATATTTTTCTTATTTTTCCTAGAAAATAGGATCTGACACTTCATGCAAATTGTCTCCTAGGGAGACAGTTTGCATGAAATGTCAAATCCTGTTTTCTAGGAAAAATAATAATATTTCGAAATGCCGTCTGCTGAAATTTTTACCCAGCATGCAAAGTGTTATTTATAGAACTATGCATAGATCCATATAAGAGGAGTACCCAGGTGTGGGTAAAGTTTTTTGTTTGAAAAATGCTGTTTATCTGGAACTATGACTATCGTGAGGTTGGCTTTGTCGGAGTTATTACGGTAATTTATTGAGATCATCTCGCTGTAATAATACTTAAAGAATATGATCATATAAGGTAAATGTTATCAAATTTTGAAAAATTCATTCCATAATTCTTGTGCCTAAATTTTGCTTATCATACAGTTGGTTTCTTAACCCTTAAAGCGCCAATCACAACAATTGTCATCTGCTTTGTCTTCTGCTTGTGATTTTAAAGTCATTTCTGCAAACATTTCTGCAAACAGTGTGGACCCAGATCAGACTGCTCCTTTAGGAGCAGTCTGATCTGGGTCAACACTGTTTGCCGGTATGCAAAAAATAGCTTTGAGAAGTTTACAAGAATATTCAGCAGACGACATAAACAGACGACATTTTCAGATGCAGTTTTTCTTGGCGCTTTAAAGGTTAGTAGGTATTTGGTGATAAGGCCAAATAGAAAATTATGTACATGTATGTTTATGGTAACATGTTAGAAAAAAATAAGTAGGGCAGATAGGATATTTTTTATGTAGAAGTATACCATAAATACTAGATACTTTTTTACCAAGTCTGTTTGACTGCCCTCTGATGTGTCTAAAAGTACTTTTTCAATGGCACAGTGTAGATCCTGATCAAACTGCTCCTAGAGGAGCAGTTTGATCTGGATCCACACTGTTTGCTCAGACCTATTTGTCCAAATATTTAGCATAAATATTTTATCCCAGTAACACCTATTTATTATTATACATTTTTTTTTTTTTTTTTTTTGTTTTTTTTTGTTGAAAAAACATAGGTAGGGTTACCCTAAACACACATATTATTTTTATTTGGCCTAATTCAGAGATCTTTTCTACCAACTCCTCTGTAAATCACAACTCCAGATAATGCATTTTTTTTTCAAACTAAAAGTACTGGGCCCAGTTGTTCAAAGCTAACGATGTTGTTAATTAACGATTCCTTAAAATTTACATTGAGTGATACGCAAATATGCTGAAATCTTTTGCTGAAAAAATGTGAGTAGCTTTTGCAGTGCAAAAGCTACTCACATTTTTTCAGTAAAAACTATCAGAATATTGTATATTGAATCTGCTAAAACAGTTAACAAAATGACCCTTAACGACCTCGTTAAACAAACGAGGCTTTGAACAACTGGGCCCTGGTATTTTTCTTATTTTTTGATGAAAACATATATTGTGGGTACTCATTAGAAGTACTTTGCTGAGGCACTTTTAATGAGTACCAACAACATATACATTGAATTGCTTCTAATGAGTACCCACAACATATGTTTTTGTGGCGAAATAAGAAAAATATTATGTGGTTACCCCCTCATTTCTAGAGCTATTGTTTATGTTCCTTTTTCTAGATACGTAATGACATAGTCAGAGCTGTGGAAATACCATGCCCGACTTGTCCAACTTGTCCCTTTTCCCAGAGGACAAGTACGAAATTTCAGTTTACTTGTCCTGGGACAAGTAATTCATAGCTCTGGCAAAAGAGTATCCAGTTATAAGAGAGATATTTTTCTTATTTCTCGAAAAATCATATCTTGTGGGTACTCATTAGAAGCACCTCAGTGAGGCACTTCTAATGAGTACCCACAACATATGTTTTCTTCGAGAAATAAGAAAAAATGTCAATTTTCGGGCAAGTAAATCTTGGTTGGGCAAGTGGATTTTGACCTTTTACTTGTCCGTGGACAAGTAATGAAATTTGATAATTCCACATCCCTGACATAGTCATGTTTTCTTACTTCCAGAACAGACTATTTGGACCGTGTCCTGCAGGTCAAGTCTAAATGTCGAGAAGATCGGTATATTTTGTACAAAAGTCAGTCGGATTACAATACATATAAAATTTGCTTCTACAACAAAAAAAAGAAGGTTCAAAATATTCTGATTGGAAAGGTATGTACATATATACTTCATAATAAATAAAAATGTCTGGCACAGTTTTCCCTCAGGGTTTGAAAATGAGGGTCCCATGTATTCCCTGATGTGGAATTAAGGGGTCCTTTAAAAAGATTTAAGGGTTTGTTGATTTAAAGAAGTTAATTAGTGTCATAATGCTGATAATTCTTGTTCTTTTGGTCTGACACAAGTCATCTATTTTAGATATACATATTTCATGTGACACCGATCATGGGTCCCCAGGGGTATGCCCCACCTACTCCAGTTCATATAATTAATATCTCAGGAACGGTTCAGAACCCCACCTCCTAACCATATATATTGTTGTTCCTTACGATAAGCTTCATTCAGTGACAACAACCTTGGGTCCCCAGGGATTATGAAATATGTATATCTAAAATACAGATGACTCTCGCTATCTCGGCCTCGCTTATCTTGAATAACCGCTTATCTCGAAGTGAAGATCTGGTCTCTGCCTAAACATGAAAATCTAACAACATGTAAAAAATATTGTGGAAAAGAGGAGAAATTGCTCCTAAGGAGCAATTTCTCCTCTTTTCCACAATATTTTCAATATAACTCTAACTTCAAGAGTCCAATTACACATATATTTGTTAAATTTGGTCAATCGAATTAGTTTTTCCTCAATTCTGCAAATCTGATATGTCGAATTACAGATACCTCGAAGTATTTCAGAGAGTCCCTTGGAATTCGAGATAACGAGAGTCGACTGTAGATGATGCATTTTCAGTGGCGTTGAGTATGTATTAGAATATAAAGCCATGAATAAATAAACTTTTAGGCTGATCATATATACACATCTCACAGTACCCTTGTCCCTAACTTTTGAGGGTGCAGAACAAGGTTTTGGTGGTACAAACTGTCCGGAAAAAATCCTGCTTTAGATTAAAGAATCTGAGATATATCCAGATAAATATATTTCTTATTTCTTCTTGGAAACATATATTGTGGGTACTCATTGGATCTGTCTCATTGAGCCAGTTCTGATGAGTACCCAGTACTACCCTTATGTTTATATGAGAAATAAGAAAGTACCTGGTGCTTCAGACAAGGTGCTCTTTTTTTTTTTTGACTGAAAAATATTCACATTTTTCTTATTTCTCAATTTTTATACCCCTTCACACGATAGTGGGGGGTATTACGGTATCACATAAGCTGCCGTCTGTGTGTCGGTCCGCCTGTCATACGTCTGTCCGTCCGTCTGTCAGTATTTTTATTTCTGGACAATAATTTGAGTAAATATCAATGGCTTTTCACCAAACTAAGTGTGTGCATTGATATTGTGGAGATATGCTTTGGGATTGTGAATGGGCAAATTTCGTCAATTTTTGACAGAGTTGCGATACATCAGTATTTTCATTTCCGGATGATAACTTAGTAAATGTCGATGGTTTGTCATCAAACTTGGTGTATGCATTGATATTGTGGAGACCTACTTTGGGATTGCTGATGGGAAAATTTCATCAATTTTTGACAGCCTTATCTGCCTGCAATACATCCGTATTTTACTGCAAGGACAATAACTTGTGTAAATCTAAATGGATTTTCACCAAATTTGATATGTGCATTTAGATTGTGAAGATCTGTTTTAGGATTGCTCATTGTCAAATTATGTCAATTTTTGATAGGGTTCTCTGACCACGACATAATTATGGCGGGATATTATCATTTCACGTTCTATTAGAAGCATGTGCTGAGCCACTCCTAATGAGTATTTATTATAAAATTACCCAGTATTTATCTGGGTACCCATTTAGTCTCAAGCTATGAAATTGATATGCTTTTGGTGACAACATTTTATTAATATTATGGTGAACATCCTAAAATTTCAAACGCTTTACTTCATACTTTTTTTTAGCCTCAAGATGCTTTTTGTGTAGTTATTTCTTAAAATAATTAGTAGAATGGCAAAAATTGAAGACCCAGATCAGACTGCAGTCTGATCTGGGTCTGCACTGTTTGCATATGCCATTTTATTGGCAACTTTGGTGTATAAAATCTTAGGATGTTTACTGTACATTTAAAATGAAAACCTAAACACCTAGCTCTAGGTGAGATGGGGTATCTACATAATTTTTTTTATATTTCTCCACAGAAACATAAGTATAGGTGCTCATTAGAAGAACCTCGCTGCATATGTTGTGGCAGTCATTAGAACCACCTCAGTGAGACAATACCCATAAAAAACCTTTTCATGAAGAAATAAGAAAACATATTTTCTTTTATACCCCGCTTATCTGAAGCTATGAAGAACCAAACTTTTTCTTACATAGTTCCACCTAAGAGGGAGTATCCACATAACATTTTTTTCTTATTTTTCCACACAAACATGTTGTGGGTACTCATTAGAAGTGCCTCACAGAGGCACTTCTAATAAGTACCCACAATATTTTGTGGAGAAATAAGAAAATATCAGCACTTTTTTTTTGAAACATTGGCCTTAACTGAGCTATATTTTTTTATTTTATAGGTGGAGCACAGTGACAGTGGTTACAAACTACAGGGACAAACTATAGAACCCACTAGGGATCTGAAGACACTGTTAAGGAAAGCGGTGATCAGTAATAACCTTGTAACTAGTAACAGTTTTCCCATCAGACCACAGGCTGAAGGTACTATTCTTCATCAACCCTGACAATTCTGGGATGATTTTTCCTTATTCATACATAAAAGATATGTTAACCCTTGTCAAGATGAATAAATTAAGATGCCACGCCCACTTCTAATTTTTCAGCCAGTTAGAATACTTAATCCAAGTTATGACAAACAGGGCAGATCCAGATCAGTTGGCTTCTTCAGAAGCCATCTGATCTTAATCTGCACTGTTTGCAAAGGCAGGGTTCCAGGTTCAGCAGGACAAGGGTTAAGTTAAACCTCATTAATATTCAAACCGCAATTAATATTCAGTTCTGAAGAAACCAACTGATCTGGATCTGCACTGTTTGCCATTCAGTATTTGAATTTATACCAACAACCTGGATCAAGTAATCTGATTGGCTGAAAATTAGAGGTGGGCCTGGCATCCTAATTTATTCAGCATGACAAGGGATAAAAAAAGTCCTTTCTTTTTGTTTGCAACTCGAGTTTATGAGCAATTATATAGCTGGGCCCAGTTGTTCAATGCTAACAATGTCGTTAGTTAACGATTCGTTAAAATTTACATTGAGTGATACACAAAGATGCTGAAATGTTTTGCTGAAAAAATGTGAGTAGCTTTTGCAGTGCAAAAGCTACTCACATTTTTTCAGCAAAAAATATCAGAGTATTGTATATTGAATCTAGTAATAAAACAGTTAACGAAATGACCCTTAACAAGCTCGTTAAGCTAACAACACTTTGAACAACTGGGCCTTGAACTTCAATGCCTGAAACATTTTTGGGACCGTATAAATTTGTTCTAGACATGGGTAGTTCTAGACATGGGTAGTTCTAGACATGGGTAATTCAAGGCAAATGGAGGCAATTTAGGGATGCCTTTTCAAGCTTCTGTAAGATAATAGTATGTTATGTGTACTTCATAGAATTCCCTCATTTAGGAATGTTTTTTGGGGAAATTTTATCAAGAAAATTATGTAGTGTATACTCATTAGAATTGTCACATTGAAGCACTTCTAATGAATAATCACAACATAATTTTCATGAAATAAGAAAATTTCCCGAAAATATTCTTAAATATTTGTTTTCCTGAGCTATTGGAAGAATTTGTGAGCAAAGAACAGACAAAGAAAGAAAGCAATGTGATTTGTTATTTTTTGTCACACCTGTTTTTGCATGGGTGACTTAGGCATGCAAGTTTCCAGCTGTCCGTTCATTCGTGTACTTACGTCCACCCTAGCGTCCACTCACATTTTAGTATGCTGATGCAACATAAACTTCAACGAAGCTTTCTTTTTTTTGTGCTACCTGCATTAGCATGGGTCACTTAGGCATGCAAGTTTCAGTCTGTTCGTCAGTTCATTAGTCGGTGTACTTACACCCAGCCTAGCGACCAACCTAAATGAAGTCTAGCAAATTGTAAAGTTAATTTCATTTCTCTGATCACTGAGCAGAACAAAGATGATAATTCTCTCAGTTCTGGTGCTTGTTTTCACATTTTAGTACATAGGTGCGACATAAATTTCAGCAAACCTCTTTCTGTTTTTCTTTTAACTGTATATGCCATGGATACTTTCAACACATGATTATGTTATGAGGGGATCAATGAAATCAAAATAATTAAGTGGTAAACTGTTTATTCAGTATTAGAAATAGGTTAATTTTATGAGATAATGGAATGAAAATATGCAAAACAGTGAGGTAAGGCTGGCTAATTGGAGCGGAAAAGATAATCGATTATCAGTCCTGCCATTGTTATCGATAATCGATTAATAATCACTGAAGATTTGTCATAATTTTACATATCTGAGCATGACTCTTACCATTTGTTATACTCTATTGTATGTATTTGGTCAGACAGGCCTGAGCAAACAGTGTAGACCCTGATGAGATGCCGCAAATGTGACATCTCATCAGGGTCTACACTGTTTGCCACTCATCCACCTATTTTAGACACAACAGTGGGTAGTTAATTCTACTTGTTCAAATTTTTTGATAAAGTATGGTAAGGAGTTGAGATGTCTGAATGCTAAGGGTTAATAAGGTAAAGGTTAGACACAAAAATCAAATGATCAATTATTAGCAAATCTGTAATGATAATCATTTTTGTGGAATTTATTGATCAATTAATCAATTATCCGATTAATTGTGCCAAGTTTAGTATTGGGACATCTTAAAATAATCATTTTTCATGTCAGTAGTATAGAGAATTATTATTTTTTTAGACTGAAACAGAATTTTATTGTATTATATTGTAGTACATGTGTGTGATACAGTCTATAAATTACTACAAGATGGGTCTGTGCCAAGACTGTTGGAAGAGGATGAGATTGAAGAGCAGGACCGGAAGAAACTAGAGCTACAACCCAAAGTTTACCTACCCGGTGACTTACAGATACAAGGATCTATAGGTAAATTGGGCCGTGCCATGCAAAAACTTGTTTTCAGAAGGCAGAGAAATTTTCATGTTACTGATCTGGATCTACACTGTTTGCAAAGGGTATATCCGGGTTCAGCAGGACAAGGGATAATAATGAGTTTCACAACATATTTTTTTGTGAAGTAAGAAAAATATGATATGGATACCCCTCTTGTCTGGAGCTACATTGTACATCTCTGCTTGCAGCCTGGCACATAGCTAGTGCTAGGATGATAGAGTGATACAGTGAACCCTCGTTACAACGACAGCATTTATTCCAAAAGACTTTGCCGTTAAAATGAATTTGCTGTTGTACAGAATACTTAATGAGCAGATTGATATGTAAGAAAGGTCATTTTTAGCTCACCTGAGCAAAAGCTCAGGGTGAGCTATTGTCATCACCCTATGTCCGTCGTCCGTCGTCGTCCGTCGTCCGTCGTCAACAATTAGTTTGTTAACACTCTAGAGGTCACAGTTTTGACCCAATCTTGATGAAACTTGCTCAGAATGTTTGCCTCTATGAAATCTAGGTCAGGTTCGATACTGGGTTACTTGGGGTCAAAAACTAGGTCACCAGGTCAAATCAAAGGAAAAACTTGTTAACACTCTACAGGTCATAGTTTTGACCCAATCTTGATAAAACTTGCTCAAAATGTTTGCCTCCATTAAATCTAGGTCGAGTTCGAAACTGGCTCACCTGGGGTCAAAAACTAGGTCACCGGGCCAGATCAGCAGAAAACCTTGTTAACACTCTAGCGGTCACATTTTTGAAGCAATCATCATGAATCTTGCTCAATATATTTGTCTTGATGATTTCTAGGTCAAGTTCGAAACTGGGTCACCTGGGGTCAAAAACTAGGTCACCTGGCCAGATCAGCAGAAAACCTTGTTAACACTCTAGCAGTCACGTTTTTGAAGCAGTCATCATGAATCTTGCTCAATATATTTGTCTTGATGATTTCTAGGTCAGGTTCGAAACTGGGTCACTTGGGGTCAAAAACTAGGTCACCGGGCCAGATCAGCAGAAAACCTTGTTAACACTCTAGCGGTCACATTTTTGAAGCAATTATCATGAATCTTGCTCATTATGTTTGTCTTGATGAATTCTAGGTCAAGTTCGAAACTGGGTCACCTGGGGTCAAAAACTAGGTCACCTGGCCAGATCAGCAGAAAACCTTGTTAACACTCTAGCGGTCACATTTTTGAAGCAATCATCATGAATCTTGCTCAATATGTTTGTCTTGTTGATTTCTAGGTCAAGTTCGAAACTGGGTCACTTGGGGTCAAAAACTAGGTCACCTGGCCAGATCAGCAGAAAACCTTGTTAACACTCTAGCGGTCACATTTTTGAAGCAATCATCATGAATCTTGCTCAAAATGTTTGTCTTGATGATTTATAGGTTGAGTTCGAAACTGGGTCACTTGGAATCAAAAACTAGGTCACCGGGCTAAATCAGCAGAAAACCTTGTTAACACTCTAGCGGTCACATTTTTGAAGCAATAATCATGAATCTTGCTCAAAATGTTTGTCTTGATGATTTCTATGTCAGATTCGAAACTGGGTCACGTGGTGTCAAAAACTAGGTCACCAGGCCAAACCGGCAGAAAACCTTGTTAACACTCTAGCGGTCACATTTTTGAAGCAATTATCATGAATCTTGCTCAAAATGTTTGTCTTGGTGAGTTCTAGGATATGTTTGAAACTGGGTCACTTGGGGTCAAAAACTAGGTCACCGGGCCAAATCAGCAGAAAACCTTGTTAACACTCTAGCGGTCACATTTTTGAAACAATCATCATGAATCTGGCTCAAAATGTTTGTCTTGATAATTTCTAGGTCAAGTTCGAAACTGGAACACCTGGGGTCAAAAACTAGGTCACCTGGCCAAATCAGCGTAAAATCTTGTTATCACTCTAGCGGTCACATTTTTCAAGCAATTATCATGAATCTTGCACAAAATGTTTGTCTTGATGAGTTCTAGGTCAAGTTCGAAACTGGGTCACTTGGTATCAAAAACTAGGTCACCAGGCGAAATCAGCAGAAAACTTTGTTATAATCATTTTGAACTTTGATCAGAATGTTTGCCTTGATCAGTTCTAGATCAGGCTCTCAAAGTGCTATGTTGCTCAGGTGAGCGTTACAGGGCCATCATGGCCCTCTTGTTGTTTTTGTTTCCTCATAGAAAGTATGTTCTGGATATTTTTTAGAATTGCCTCGGTGAGGCGATGCTAAGAATATCCAAAATATATGTTTCTTGAAAGTATTAAATATAATATCTTTGCATAATTTGTGACTAAATGTTATCTCTCAAGTGAACGTTTTTTGACAGTTTAATTGTCATTATAACGAATTTTGTCATTGTTTCGAGTGTCGGTATAAAGAAGATTGTCTGTATATGCATATCACTAGATAGGCCACTTTTTATCACCTGAAAAGTACTGATATTATTCTTATCTGTCCACAATATATGTTTCTGCTGACATACAAGGCATTTCTAATGAGTATGTTTTTATGGACAAATAAGAAAAATATGGAGGTTCTTCTAATGAGTACACACATTCCACAGTTTAGTATTTTAGTTTAAGTCAGCAATCTGGATCAAGTAATCTGATGGCTGAAAATTAACAATGGGTGTGACATCTTAATTTATTCAGCATGACTAGGGTTAAACATGTAAATAGAAATACAAAATACAAAAAAAGAATCAAAATTCTTTATTAGTTTTGCTGCATGTAACTACAGCTCATCTCTAATATAAAATAGATCAGCAAATAATGAAGAAAAAGAAATTACTATATAGTTCCTATTGCCATCATCATTTCCATTTATATATTGTAAGTCACAGCAGAGTTTTTAGCTCGCCTGTAGGAAGTACAAGGAGAGCTATTGTAGTCACCCCGGTCGTCCACGTTTGCGTTTGCGTTCCCGTTCCCGTCACACTGCGTTAAAGTTTTTCAAATGCTTATATCTCAACAGTCACTCCTCACAGAGGCATCAAATTTGGAACTTAGGTACCTTGGAGGGTCTTCTGAGATTCCAAGAGAATAAACCCCTGGGTTCATGCCCCTGGGTGGGGCTAGGGGTCAGAATCTAGGACACCTTTGTAATACTGTGTTAAAGTTTTTCAAATTCTTATATCTTGACTTTCACTCCTCATAGAGCATTCATATTTAGAATTTGGGTACCTGGACGAGTCTTCTGAGATTCCAAAAGAACATACCCCTGGGTTCATACCTCAGGGTGGGCCTTGGGGTGGGGATAGGGGTCAAAATCTAGGACACATTTGTAAAATCTTATATGCCTACAGGTTATAGACACAACTGGTTATACATCAGCTAACTATGTGACATCGGTTTAAGTGTAAGAGAGTGAAGGTCATGGTGACCTACATTTTACGGTCCAGGTCACCTAGATTTCACGGTCCAGTGATTTTGCCTTATATCTTGAATACTATTTGTTGGATAAATGTCACACCTGGGATATTACTTCCATGTGACCCAATGAATGACCACTTACTATATCTAGGTCATTGTGACCTATATTTCATGGTTCAGTGATTTTGCCTTATATCTTGAATACTATTTGTTGGATAAATGTCACACCTGGGATATTAGTTCCTTGTGACCCGATTATTGACGTCAAAATATATCTCTGTTGGTGTGACCTATATTTCATGGTTCAGTGATTTTGCCTTATATCTTGAATACTATTTGTTGGATAAATGTCACACCTGGGATATTAGTTCCATGTGACCCAATGAATGACCACTTACTATATCTAGGTCATTATGACCTATATTTCATGCTTCAGTGATTTTGCCTTTTATTTTTATTACTATTTCATGGAGAATTGTCATACCTGGATTATTATATCTATGTGACAAAATGATTTACATACAAATACATCTAGGTCAGTGTGACCTATATTATATGGTTGAATGATTTCGCCATATAACTTGAAAATTATTTCATAGATTATTTCATTTTGATTTTCTTAATGATAAAAATGTTACAATATAAAATGTACCCAGCAGGCGAGCTACGCTGTCCTACGACAGCTCTTGTTTCATAAGGGATTACAAGAAATGACTGCTACAATATTGCCTCTCTCAGTAAAAAAAATAAGCATTGAAGACCTATAGCTCCAGATGTGAGGGGATATTAGGTAAACCTTTTTCTTATTTCTCGATAAAACATATTATTGGTGCTCATTAGAAGTACCTCAGTGAGACATTTCTAATGAGTACCACAATATATGTTGGCATGGAGAAATAAAAAAAAATCAATATTTTTTGTTTGAAAAATGAATGCCTTATCTTGAGCCAAGAGACAAATTTTCACATGAACAGTGGAATTACAGATATAGTAGCCAGTTTGCTCTGTAATCGTGAACAGGCAAAAACATATTAGCAGATGGTATTTTTAAGTTGTTATATATAGGGTGTTTGACTATATCAAGTATCATTATTTTCATGTTTACTACAAATTTCTATATATAAATAGAACTTTCTGGAAAAATATGTTTACAATAACAAGTTATGTTCTTTTTGGAATCTTCCAGAAGGAATGTTCGGGATTGAGCTATTTTTGGTATGTCATAGAACATTCGGAAGATTCTGACGCCTCTAGTAAATTCTTTTTCTAGAATGTTCTCTGATATTATATATGGAGGAAAGATTTTCATATGGGCATCTTTGTATACTTTCATCGGAAATTATTCTATACTGGATTACTTTAATATTTTATTCATTCTGGAATTAAACTCATAATTCAGGGACTTAAAATTGTGGGATCAGAAGCTGTTATTCAAAGGATTTATTTTAGAAATTCTTGTGGAATATCTCTGAGGGATTTTGTGACAATAAAACTTGAAAGGTACTGTTTACTTATATTTTTCTGTTTGCACATTGTCTTATTTTTTGTTGTTAACCCTTCTCTTGCTGAACACATCATGCCCTGTCTTAGCAAACAGTGTAGATCCAGATCAGTTGGCTTCTGAAGAAGCCAACTGATCTGGAGCTGCACTTTTTGTCATTAAATACGTGAATTTCTATCAAAAACCCAAATCAAGTAATCTGATTGGCTGGAAATTAGAAGTGGGCGTGGCATCTTAGTTTATTCAGCATGACAAGGGTTAATAATTATTGTAAACAATTTCAAAGCTTGTTGCTGGGTTCACCTTCATTTCTTTCTCTTTATGCCTGGCTCATAACAAAGATTTTCTCTTTCTCCCTTTTTTTTTTTTTTCTTTTTTCCAGAAAGCAGGTTTGACATTTCATGTAAGTTGTCTAATGGGTGCTACAGCATGGGTTTTTGTGCAGAAATAAGAAAAATAATATGTGAATAAGCTCTTTTATCCGGAGCTATGAAATTCACTGTGTTTATTTTTTTTAGGGCAAGGATATTTTACAGATGTACATAAAGCTGTTCTAAATGAAGAAGAGTCGGTGATAGTGAAAAGTCTGCGACTCCCAGAAATACCCAGTGAATACCAACATGTTTGCTTTAAGGTACTGATACGCACTTCTGATGAAAAACTTTGAAACTGCAAATTATACCCTTCCATTTATTAGTTGGCCATTTCTTAAATTTTCGAAGGCAGATTCTCAAAACTTTGGGGTGAGTTGTCTATGTGTAAATGTAACATTGCATGCTGTTGCTTATTTAATTGTCACTGGAACATATTTCGTAAAACTTCTTATCAGTGTTACAGTGACATAATCTTCCTAAGCATTAAAAAAAATGAGCTGCTTTACGGTTGAGCTAATCTTCTTTTACGCTTGACAGGCCTATGAACCAGAAAATAAAAAAGAAAACATGAACTAACATTTTTATTTACATCCATCAACAACAATGAAAATGAAGGTTAAATGTAAAGTAATGAACCATTTTACTAACGAAATATTTAACCTTGCGTAACGCGGAGCAGAATAGACAAACATTGACAGCTAATGAAGATTTGTATCACTCTGCAATAAACCGGCTGATACAGATCTGAAAGGGCTAACTACACGTTTCTGGCCAATTTATTTCACTTTTTGTCTCTGCTTTCACTTTAAAAACGTCTACTTTTAGTGTTATCAGAATTGTTATTTCTGCTGTAACCAACATCACTTAATAGTGTGACTGTTAATCTGGTGTCAGTTACGTGTAGTGAATAAACCCATGAAGTCACTTGGGTGTGTAACAATCAAACTCCCCGCGCAAAGAAATCATGATCATCATGCGCGACCTTAATTGGCAGTTTGGAATTTCGAATTTAGCAGGGGATTTTAATAGGAATTTCTTTGATTGGGACCAACGAATCTGTTGAATTTTTCGAAAATGTGAAATTAGAAAAATCAGTTATAGTTTCATAGGTCTAGATAAGAGCGAGTATCAGGTAAATAGTTTTTTTATTACTCAACAAAATCATATGTTGTGGGTACTCATTAGAAGCGCCACGCCAAGGCACTTCTAATGAGTACCACAACATATGTTTTCATCGAGAAATAAGAAAAGTATAGATACTTTTTGGTGGATTTGAAGAGCTATGATTTTTAATAAAAAAGTCAGGACCATCAGTTGTCTTTGAAAAATCTGGTAGTTTAAAAAAATCAGCTTTTGAATATATATATATATATATATATATATATATCAGGGCTCGGGAAAACCGGAAAAATAGCCGGTCTGGACCGAAATTAGGAATTCTGGACCGATTTCAAACACCCCAAAACGCTAATAAATCGGTCCAACATTTCCCAAACCAACCAATTTTCACAAATCAATGATGTCTAAAAAATCACAAACGGTCAAGTCTTTCCAAACTGACAACGTCCGCGCACCTTTTAAATGCGATATTATGGTAGTTAAAAGGCTCTAAACGGTCATTTGACATGTATATTGGAGAGACAGCTGAATAACGGCAACCTACCCGCAGCACAAATTAATTACGTCATTATCCAAACATTGTCAAAAAATCAACACTTCACTGACCTTTGTGCAGTAAACAAGCGATTAACACGAATCATCAGTAACGGTAGTCTGATAATTAATCCGTTTGTGTGACACGTGTGAATACACTGAGACTGCAAAACATCCAGGTGCAGTCGGCGTGTCCAAAAGATCAAAGGTCGCTTTACTGAGTATGATAAAAGAATGCACCGCTTGAACGCACCCGTTTTCTTCCTCTTCTTTTTTGTTTTGATCAACACGGTTTGTCGGTCCCAGATTCGATAAATGAATTCCCAAACCGTGTATGTCCTGATCAGATGTCGCATACAACGGCGTCTGATCTGGGTATAATTGATTGCTTTTTTTTTTTTTTTTTTTTTTGTTGATTGCCGTAGCACGCGAGTATAATTCAAGGTAGATTTCACAGTAAAAATAAGTAATGCACCACTTGCGCTAGGCAAGATTGGTCAGTGCTTACAATTTAAGCAGTCTGATTAAATCTTGAAACACTGAAAACTGCAAAACTGCCCGTGGCGCAGGCCTTTTTTATTAGACCTAATTAGGTCCATGAAAGTCGTTTCGTTCCGTCTCTCCTGTTTCCCGCCGTCTTCGCGCTTATACAAGACGGGAATCAGTTGTTTATAAATAGTTTAGGAAAACCCTGCGGAGGTGGAAATAACAACAAAACCTTTTTTTTCTTTGTTTTTTTTTTTTTTTTTTTTTCTTTCTTTTTACATACCTGACTGTATTTATTGATGACGCCAGCTTTGATCATGCTCGTTGTACCCGGACTTCCGTCATATAATGGAGCTGAGGTGTATTATTTAAAAGGAGTTATAGGACTGCCAATTGTCATTAGTTTTCGTGACAAGTGATATACACATATTTTTTTTTTTGGAAATGGGCTCATTGATGATGTCATCGTCATCGGCTGGACCGATTCAGATTTCAAAATTTCCCGAGCCCTGATATATATATATATATATATATATATATTTTTTTTTTTTTATTTTTACATGAAACCATACTCATTAGCAGTGCCTCAGTTTTTTATTGTAAGTGAACAAGTTTGTGATCATAGCTTAAATCTTGTTCGACCTTGAAAGACCTATGTGCAAGGACGCTCTGAGACATACGTTGGCATGTCTGGGCTGATTTCCCACCCGCATACCAGCCTTATTGACAAACAAGAAAAATCTATTTCTGGATACTCCTCTTAGCTGGCACTCTGCCAATGGATATTGCTTTGCCGAGGCAGATCCTATAGGTTTCCAAGGAGATACAAGGAAAACATAGTAAATTTTTGTTGACAAAAATATCTTATCCAAAACAACAGTCGACTCTCATTATCTCTAATGCCAAGGGACTCTGTGAAATGCTTCGATATATCCATACCTCGACATATCAGATTTGCAGAATTGAGGAAAAAATAATTTGCACAACCACATTTAACAAATATATATGTAATTGGACTCTTGAAGTTAGAGATATATTGAAAATATTTTTTTACCTGTTGTTAGATTTTCATGTTTAGGCAGGGACCAGATTTTTACTTCGAGATAAGCCGTTATTCGAGATAAGCGAGGTTGAGATAACGAGAGTCGACTGTATTTACTAAATCACTTCAAATTTCAGGCATTGCAAGATGGCATGACCAAACTAATGACCTTGGATTACCCTTCCTGTTTCACTGGATTTGTTGGGATGTGCTTGGATTCTTCAACCAGGATGATTTTGAAAGAGACGGAATTTGGCAACCTGAAAGACTTCTTACGACACCGGGATCCTTCAACTACCCTTCATCAGCAACATCTAAATGAAGCCACACTCTGTGTTGCGAATGCACTTCTGTTTATGGTATGTGAGCAGGGCTCTGTTGAAACTATTGAAATGATTGATGTTTTTTTATTTTCAGGAGGACTTTATCTATTGTTGTAAGCTGTGGTTCATCCCATTTGCTTGTTGATTATTTGGCAATAGAATATAATTAAAATTTTTTTTTTTTTTATTAATTTGATATTTAATATAAAATTTAAAATTACATATAAAACAGGGCCCAGTTGTTCAAAGCATCGTTAGCTTAACGAGTTTGTAGTGGTCAAAATGTTAACTGTTCCATTAAGTAAAATATCTAATTCACAGGTATTTTTGCTGAAAAAATGCGAGTAAATGCAAAAGCTACTCACATTTTTTCAGCAAAAATATTAGCATATATGCCATATTCAATGATCAAAGATTTAACGATACGTTAACTAATGACATTGATAGTTTTGAACAACTGGGCCCAGATTAACCAAAGGTCTTTCATTTGTTGAATATGAACTAGAATATTTCAAACAGAAAGGGGATCTGTCAGCAACAAACTGCTGTCAGGCCCTATATCACTGTAGTCTGATCAAGGTGCTGAGTTGCATGTAATGTTCTTAATGCTGGTAAAATATATATACATAGCTCTGTATGATGGTTTATCAGTATCTATAAGTGAGAGGGTATCAATAGCTTAATATGAGAGGGGTTATCAGAAGCTCTATGAGTGAGGGGTTATCAGTAGTTCTGTGTAAGAAGGGTTATCCGTAGCTCTATATGAGAGGGTTTTTTGGTAGCTCTATATGAAGGGTAATCAGTAGCTCTATATGAGAGGGGTTATCCGTAGTTCTGAATGAGAGGAGAGCAGTTCTTTGTGAGAGAGTTATCAATAACCCTAAGAGAGTTATCAGTAACTCCATATGTGATGGGATATCTGTAGCTCTATATGAGAGGGGTTATCAGTAGCTCTATGAGAGAATATCAGTAGCTCTATATGACAGGGGTTATCAGTAGCTTTGTGTCAGAGGGGTTAATCAGTAGCTCTGTTTAAGAAGGGTTATTAGTAACTGTGTGAGAGGAGTTATCCTTAGTTCTATATGAAAGGGGTTATCAGTAGATCTATATAAGAGGGGTTATCAGTAGCTCTATATGAGAAGAATTATCAGTAGCTTCATATAAGAGGGATTATCAGTAGCTCTATATGAGAGATTATCAGGAGCTCTATATGAGAGGTTATCAGTAGTTTTATATGAGAGGTTATTAGTTGCTCTATATGAGAGTGGTTCAGTAGCTCTATATGAGAGGGGTTATCAGTAGTTAGATATGAGGGTCATCATTAGCTCTGTATGGGAGGGATTATCAGTAGCTCTATATGTGAGCAGTTATCACATATTCATTACTATATTTGGCATGAGAACCTTCCTTTCATATGCGATAATGTGTTCTCAATAACCTGGTTACAATGTTGACAGGTACAGATAATCATGCTTGTAACCATAAACTATGTATTTTGAAAGGAAAGTAGTTCTTTACTGCCCGGTCTGATAACCAGAACCAGTGTACTTTGAATGGACAATGGCCCAAGTTATACATCAGCTCCCAAAGTTATGATGATATAAACAACATGATATAAATGAAGTAACATTACGGGCATTTGCACTTGAATCAACATCTGTTTTATCATTTTTATGGTGATTCTGAACTTCCAAAACAGTAACAAGCTGATTTGAATATGTGATAAACAGATTATGACATGGTATTTTGGTTATCATCTCTGTATCAACCCTCAACCATTATTTATCCTCAAGTTAAAGCCTTTTGGGCAGAAAATGGAGTCTTTGGTTGATACACTGGATGATAACCAAAACACCAAGTGATAATCTC
Source organism: Anodontia alba (assembly GCA_964016985.1). Classification (NCBI taxonomy): domain Eukaryota; kingdom Metazoa; phylum Mollusca; class Bivalvia; order Lucinida; family Lucinidae; genus Anodontia; species Anodontia alba. Next base: position 101,999,809 of record OZ024829.1, read on the forward strand.
TAATAATAAGTAGTTCTGTATGAGGGGTTATCATTAACTCTATATGAGAGGGTTATCAGTATCTGAGAGGTTATCAGTAGCTCTTAGAGATGTTATCAGTAGCTCTATATGAGAGTGGTTATCAGTAGGTCTGTATGATTATCAGTAGTTCTATTTGAGGGGTTATCAGTATTTCTATATGAGAGGGGTTATCATTAGCTCTATTTGAGAGGGTTATCAGTACCTGAGAGGTTATCAGTAGAGATGTTATCAGTAGCTCTATATGAGAGTGGTTATCAGTAGGTCTGTATGATTATCAGTAGTTCTATTTGAGGGGTTATCAGTAGCTCTATATGAGAGGGGTTATCAGTAGCTCTATATGGGAGGATTATCAGTAGCTCTACTTGAGAGGGATTAACAGTAGGTTTATATGAGAGGGTTTATCAGTACTATATGAGGGGTTATCAGTAGCTTTAAAGAAAGGGTGTATCAGTAGTTCTGTATGAGAAGGGTTATCAGTAGCTCTATATGAGGTGTTATCAGTAGCTCTATGTGAGGGGTTATCAGTAGCTCTATATGAGAGGGGCTATCAATAGTACTATATGAGGGGTTATCAGTAGCTTTAAAGAAAGGGTGTATCAGTAGTTCTGTATGAGAAGGGTTATCAGTAGTTCTATATGAGGTGTTATCAGTAGCTCTATGTGAGGGGTTATCAGAAGCTCTATATGAGGGGTTATCAATAGTTCTGTATCAGGGGTGTCAAAAGCTCTGAATGAGAGGGGTTATCAGTAGCTCTGTATGAGGGTTATCAGTAATTCTGTATGAGAGTGGTTATCAGGTAAATATTTTTCTTAATTCTCCATAAACAATACTATAATTATGTACTTACTAGAAGTGCCTCAGGCCTCGGTGGCTCAGTTGAATGCGCCGTCTGACTGGAGACCAGTAGGTCGCGGGTTCAACACCCGCTGAGTCTGCCGGCCTCGGTGGCTCAGTTGGATGCGCCGTCCGACTGGAGACCAGGAGGTCGCGGGTTCAACCCCCGACAAGGTCGGCAACATTCTTTCGTGGAGATTGATCATGAAATATTTTCTACGGTCATTCTCTCCCTTCCGCTGATCCAAGAAGGGCAGTTGTCAGTTTCTGGCGAAAGAATGTGCACAATACTGGTTAACCGCTTAGAGGACTAAGCCTGCCCAGTAAACGTGTGGTTAGGTAAACTGACCGCGCTCGACATGACCCCATTGGGTTTACTGGGCCGTAAAACCTCAACACAAACAAAATCAACACCCGCTGAGGCCGGCAACATTCTTTCGTGGAGATTGATCATGAAATATTTTCTACGGTCATTTTCTCCCTTCCGCTGATTCAAGAAGGGCAGTTGTCAGTTTCTGGCGAAAGAATGTGCACAATACTGGTTAACCGCTTAGAGGACTAAGCCTGCCCAGTAAACGTGTGGTTAGGTAAACTGACCGCGCTTGACATGACCCCATTGGGTTGACTGGGCCGTAAAACCTCAACACAAAGAAGTGCCTCAATGTGGCATTTCTAATGAGTACCCACAACATACGTTTTAATGGAGAAATAATAGGGGAAATGCTTGAGCAACCTCATGGCAAAACCAACAAAACTGCATCAGCCCAGTCTGATCAGAGTCTTGGCTGTCTGCTTGAAGAAAGCTTGCGTCAATAGCTACCCATTGAGCTCACAGCAAAGATCCTGATTTGACTGGGCAGATGACCAGGCTGATCTGAGTCTTCACTTGGCCCATTTTGTTGGTTTTGTCATGAAGTGCCTCATATTGCCAGCAATAGCAAATATTGTTAACCATAATCAGACTGCAAAGATGTACATAGTGGGTTATCTGGGGCTGGCTTTTTCTGTGTACTGTATTTTCCCAAATACAGTATAACCTCAGTGGCTTGAACCTGGATGTCTCGTTTACCGTGGATGATTCAAACTCTTTTTTCAGTCCCTACAAAATCCTTCCAATACCTCAAGGAAACAAATATTTAGGGATTTTCTTATTTTATCATGGAATTGTATGTTGTGTGTACACATTAGAATTGCCTCATCAAGATGATTCTAACGAGTACACTCAACATACAATCATTGTGTAGAAAATCGAAAAGATTTCCCTAAATTATCGTTGTTTGCTTCCTGAACTGGTGCCATGATTAACCCTCAGTGGATCGAACTACCCATGTCTCGAACGAATTTCCATGGTCCCAAAGATGTTTGAGCCATTGAGGTTCAACTGTATTTGGACACCTGAATCCCTTTACCAAACTTATATAAAGTTTGAAAAAGTTGTTTTTACTATCAGATGATTAAACAACATGATATAAATGATGATGATATTATGATGATATAAACTACTATGTCACTTCTATCACTCTAAAAGTGATAACTAAATGACAAACAGTATGACTGCTCCTTTTGATTACCACATTTACTGTATGTATTCGGACAGACAGGCCTGAGCGCACAGTGCAGACCCAGATGAGACGCCGCAGAATGCGGCGTCTCATCAGGGTCTACACTGTTTGCCACTCATCCAGTGATTTTTAGACATAACATCGAGTAGTAAATTGTACTTGTTCAAATTTTAGAACAAGTATGGTAAGGAGTTAAGGTGTCCCAATACTTAGGGTAAATATGGTATACTGTTTGCTTCAGCACATCTATTATAATATTTAGGGTAAATACGTACATTTGCTGTAGTGGATGTGGTGGAGTAAAGGCCTGCTGTGCATACAAAAGATGAGGGGACGGGGGCATTCTATTCTTTTTTTTTTTTTTTTTTTTTCTATTGCCTTTTTTATTTCCCTCTGACTCTCTGTAGCTCTCCTTCCTAGCTTCTACTATCTCTTCTATATCCTTTCTCCCTTTCTCCTGGAGAGGACTGTGACATAACAAAAATTTGTGTGGCCTTACTCCTTGTTTTTCTCTATTTGTAGGAACAAAAGAAACTTTTCCATGGCAACATAAATTGCTCCAATATTGTGGTGGCTAAATATGACTCTGGTACTCTTGGTGTGAAACTAACAGACCCAGGGCTTGTTACATTATATAACAAGCTGCCTTTAGATCATGTGGTTAATAGAAACAGGTATCCAGGCTCAAGACTATATTTTTTCCTATATGATGTAGCTATTTCATTTTTTGCTGAAACTATGTGACCATAAAGGTAATATCACATGACATTGTAGCTCTTTCATTTTTGCTTGCTCCTGAATGATGAAACCATGTGACCATAAAGGTAATGTCACATGACATTGAAGCTATTTCATTTTTAATTGCTGAATGAAGAAATCATATGACCATAAAGGTGATGTAACATGACATTGTAGGAGGCCGTCTTGAAAATCTATTTTTCGCTTCTACTCTTGAGCCTATAGGCCAACTGACTCGAAATTTGGTAGGAAGCATTGGGGTGACTTTTAGATCAAAAAAAGCTAAAATCATTAGGATTGGAAATCCAAGATGGCCGCATACCATCTTGAAAATCTATTTATCGCTTCTTATCCTGAACCAAAAGGCCAATTGACTCGAACCTGGGTAGGAAATTTTGGAGTGACTTGTAGATCAAAAAAAGCTAAAATTTTAAGATCGGAAATCGAAAGGCCAATTGACTCAAAATTTGGTAGGAAATGTTGGGGTGACATAGATCAAAAATAGCTAAAATTGTTAAGATTGAAATCCAATTTGGCGGCCATCTTGAAAATCTATTTTTCACTTCTTCTCCTGAACCGAAAGGCCATTTGACTTGAAACTTGGTAGGAAGCATTGGAGTGACTTTTAGACGAAAAGTAGCTTAAATTGTTCCAGTAGGAAAGCCAAGATGGCTGCCATCTTGAAAATCTATTTTTCCCTTCTTCTCTGGAAACGAAAGGCCAATTGACTCGCAACTTAGTAGGAAGCATGTGGGTGACTTGTAGATCAAAAAATAGCTAAAATCATTCCGATCAGAAATCCAAGATGGCGGCATTCTTACATTGGGTATACAGTTTGGTATCAGTGTTTAGATGACCTGATAAAACTTTGAGAGAATTTCCTAACTACTGACAGTTATGCCCCTTTTTGGACTTTGCTATTACAGTCTAACCTGTCTTAAGCAAGGGACTATGGATAAGGCAAAACCGCTTGCTTAAGGCAGGTGCTTGCTTAATAGAGGTTCTTCAGAGACCTGAGAAAAATTGTTTGGTCCTCATTGGGTGGCTTGTATGGCCTTAACATTACTGGTCCATTCTAGAAAGGAAAGAAATCTGATCATAAAGGTCTATAAATCGGGTCACAAAAACAAACAAACATCTTTTAATGATTTACCCAATAATACTTTCTCGCACCTTTACTCAAATTATTAAATTAACACTTGCCACGCTATTGGCAGATTCAATCAGCAGAAGACAAACTGATGATATTTTTTTATGTTTCCTAGAAAATAGGAAAAATGGGGGAAAAAAGAGAAACGTCTTCAGTTAGTCATCTGCTGAATTTGCCCATTGCATGCATAATCATGAGTTTTGACAGTTGCACTATTAAATTTGTTCATTGTCAACATGCTCGGCTCCTTAAGCATAGTCAGACTTCCTCTGACTGCAGAATGATCTGCCTTGGAAGTGTATCAAAATGCTCTCCCTTAGAGGTGTATCAGTATGATCGCCCTTAGAGGAGTATCAGTATGATCACCCTTGGAGGTGTATCAGAATGATCTGCCTTTTTGATGTATCAGAATAATCTCCCTTGGAGGTGTATCAGTATGATTGCCCTTGTAGGTGTATCGGTATGATCGCCCTTGGAGGTGTATCGGTATGATCTCCCTTAGAGGTGTATCAGTATGATCGCCCTTAGAGGTGTATCAGTATGGTTGCCCTTGAAGGTGAATCAGAATGATCTGCCTTGGAAGTATATCAGAATGATCTCCCTTGGAGGTGTATCAGTATGATTGCCCTTGTAGGTGTATCAATATGATCGCTCTTGGAGGTTTATCAGAATGATCTGCCTTGGAGGTGTATCACTATGATTGCCCTTGGAGGTGTATCAGTATGATCACCCTTGGAGGTGTATCAGAATGATCTGCCTTTGAGGTGTATCAGAATGATCTCCCTTGGAGGTGTATCAGTATGCTCACCTTTGGAGGTGTATCAGAATGATCTCTCTTAGAGGTATATCAGAATGATCTCCCTTGGAGGTGTATCAGAATGATCTCCCTTGGAGGTGTATCAGAATGATCTCTTTTGGAGGTGTATCAGAATGATCTCCCTTGGCGGTGTATCAGAATGATTGCACTTGGAGGTGTATCAGAATGATCTCCTTTGGAGGTGTATCAGTATGATCACCCTTGGAGGTGTATCAGAATGATCTCCCATGGAGGTGTATCAGAATGATCTCCTTTGGAGGTGTATCAGAGTGACCTCCTTTTAGAGGTGTATCAGTATAATTACCCTTTGAGGTTAATCAGAATGATCTCCCTTGGAGGTGTATCAGAATGATCTCCCTCGGAGGTGTATCAGAATAACATCCTTTGGAAGTGTATCAGAAGGAGCTGATTTGAAGGTGTATCAGGATGATCTCCCATGGAGATGGAAGTTAACTTCTTAACCCATTTACATTGAATGCACATTTAATCCACAAGTCCTTGGACTGATCTATTTTCAGTAGCAGGGTGTCTAGTTAGTTTTTAGCAGTAAAGGCCAAAGGCTAGAAGAGCTTATGTCATGGCATGGTTCCTGTCTGTCCATCCGTGAGGACATCTGTTAATGCATACATGCCCACATGACATTTCGGGGTTACACATTATGAGGTTGTTCATTCCGTCATTGTGGGATTAAATTTGCATTGTAGGGTTAAATAAAAATTGGTGGTGTGGGGTTAAAAAGATCAAAGACAGATCAAAGGGATAACCTTATAATGTCCATCTTGTAAGTACCTCTGTGCGTGCATCCGTCCATCCGTTAACTTTTTCTTGTTAACGCAATATTTTTGATCCAATCTTTTTGGAACTTGCACAGATTTTTTGTATCGGATTAACCTTACTGAAAATGAAGAAAATTCATCAAATATTATGGGAAAAGGGCCCTTTTAAAATTTTGGTTAATTTTTCTCATATACGTTGTGTTGACATTACACAGATTGGTTGTATCATTGTCAGGATTAACCCTATCGCAAATGAAGAAAATCTGTCAAACATTATGGGAAAAGGGCCCTTTTAAAATTTTGCTTATTTTTTTCTCGTTTACGGGATAAAGTCTACATTTTTTTATCCAATTTTTTTTAAACATGCACAGATTGTTTGTATCATTGTAAGGATTAATCCTATCAAAAATGCATCCAGCATTATGGGAAAAGGGCCCTTTTAATTTTTTTTTCTTATTTATGCGATAGTTAACATTTTTTATCTGATTTTGACTTTTACAGATTGTTTGTATCATTGTAAGGATTAACCTTATCAAAAATGAAGAAAATGCATCAAATTTTATGTATAGGATATAGGATGAATTACTGATTAGGGTCTGTATAATTATGGTTGTGTGCAATTACCACTGGCAGGAAGATTTTTCTTGGTGAATGGCGAATTTCCCATTTGTCCGTGCATCCATCCGTCTTTGCACCTGTTGTCTGTACCTCATTATACCATATATTTCTGATGCAGGAAAGGCTTTTATCTATTACTAAACTATGAGTTTTAAACTCTTGAAAGATTATGCTGACAACAAAATTAATTAAACTAAAAGTCAATAGTTCAAAGATAGGGTAGAAAACAATGAGAGATAAGGAGAAATTGCATGTTATGGCAGCCATCTTGAAAATCTTCAAACCACATTTCCTCCCAAACTGTAAGTCAGTTTGAGATGAAACTTGAAGGGAGGCATCATTCCCTTCATCAGAACGACATGGAGATTCAGAACTGCTAAAATCTTCCTGGTCCCATATCCAAGATGGCTGCCATAGCCATGGAGATTCAGAATTGCTAAAATCATTTTGTTAAGATATCCAAGATAGCCGCTACAGCAGCCATCTTGAAAATCTTCAAACCATATGCTCTCGAATGGTAAGTCAGTTTGAGCTGAAACTTGATGGGAGGCATCGGAGTGACCTGGAGATTCAGAACTGCTAATATCATTTACTAAGGATGTCCAAGGTGGCTGCCAGCCATCTTGAAAATCTTCAAACGACATCTGCTTCCGAACAGTAAACCACATTTCCTCCCAAACCATAAGTCAGTTTGGGCTGAAACTTGAAGGGAGGCATTGGAGCCACATGAAAATTTAGAACTGCTAAAATCTTTCAGTACCTATATCCAAAATGTCCGCCATGGCGGCCATCTTGACGGTTGTCAAACTACATCATTCTGCTCCCTAATAGAAGTCGAAATGAGCCAAAAACTTGGTGGGAGTCATTGAAGTGACATGGAGATTTAGAATTGCTGAAATCATTTTGTTACGATATCCAAGATGGCAGCCATGGTGGCCATCTTATAAATCTTCAGTTGTTTTCTGCTCCCGATTGGTAAGTCAGTTTGAGCCGAAACTTGGTGGAAAGCACTGGGGCAACATGTAGATTTAGAATTGCTAAACTCCTTCTTTGCTGATATCCAAGATGGCCACCATGGCAGCCATCTTGAAATCTTCAAACCACATCTGCTCCAGAAGGTTAAGTTGGATTGAGCTGAAACTTGATGGGAGGCATTGGGGTGTTACGGAGATTCAGAATTGCTTAAATCATTCTGTTCCAATATCTAAGATGGCTGCCATGGAAATTCTTCAAACCACATCTCCTCCCAAACTTAAGTTGGATTGAGCCAAAACTTGATGGGATGTGTCAGGGTGACATGGAGATTCAGAATTGCTAACATGTTTTTGTTCCAATATCCAAGATAGCGGCCATGGTGGCAATCTTGAATCTCTCAAACAACATCAGATTCTGTATTGCCAAAGGCAATCTGGGCCCAGTTGTTAGCTTAATGAGCTCGTTAAGGGTCATTTCGTTAACTGTTTTTAGCAGATACAATATACAATATTCTGATATTTTTTGCTGAAAAAATGTGAGTAGCTTTTGCACTGCAAAAACTACTCACATTTTTTCAGCAAAAAATTTCAGCATATTTGCGTATCACTCAATGTAAATTTTAACGAATCGTTAATTTACGACGTCGTTAGCTTTGAACAACTGGGCCCTGATTGGATAGCCTATGGCCACTATGGCACAATGTAAAGTATCATGATCAGCCTAATCCAGGTGAGTTATTTCTGGCCCACTTAGGCCTCTAGTTACTATGTTTTATAGAAATTCCTGTATTTAATGCAAACAGTGTAGACCACGATCAGACACCACATTTTGTGGCATCTAATCTGAGTCTGCACTGTTTGCTAATTTTCCTGACTAAAATGGGTCTACCATACTGTTTTAAAGTTTAAACAAGACTTCTTTATTTCCTGTTGATTTGCAGTAAAATTGCTAGATGTGTGAAAAACAGTGTAGATACGGATCAGAAACATGTCTGATCAGGATCTACACTTTTTGCTTAGGCCTGTCTGTCCAAATATTTAGGATAATTCAAGTTGGCCTCGGTGGCTCAGTTGCATGCATATCGACTGGTAATCAGGAGGTTTAGGGTTCCACCCCTGCTGGGTCAGCAACATTCTTTTGATCTTGAAATATTTTCTATGGTCATCTCTTCCTTCCACCGATTAATGAAGGGCAGTTGTCAGTTTCTTGTGAAAGAATGTGCACAATACATGTACTGGTTAACTGCTTAGAGGACTAAGCCTGCCCAGTAAAAGTGTGTTTAGGTAAACTGACCGCGCTCGACATGATCCCTTTGGGTTGACAGGGCCATAAAACCTCAATACAAATCAGGGTGTATCAGCACTCCAGATAAGGCATTTTTTTTTCAACTAAAAAGTACTGATATTTTTTTATGTCTCCATGAAAACATATATTGTGGGTACTTATTAGAAGCACTGTGCCCCCTTAGCAAGATGCTTCTAATGAATGCAACAACATAATGTTTTCGTGGAGAAATAGGAAAAATATTTACTTGATACCCCCTCTTATCGGGAGCCATGGTAAATATCATATTCGCAATAAAGGGATGTTCTTTTTCTGCAGAGTGCCATGGTTGAGTCCGAAATTGTTTGACAACTTGACTGTTACCACTCTACAGACAGATGTGTATGCATTTGGGACCACTGTGTGGGAGATGTTTAATAATGGCTGGGGTCCACTGGATGTGGGACAACAGCTGCACGACTTGCGCCATGACGAGGTACAATGAACAATTGATAATGATCATTATGCATAGAGCTAGATAAGGTTCTTTTTTTCAACTAAAAGTTGTTTTTTTTTCCTTAATAAAAACATATGTTGTTGGTTCTCATCGAGGTGCTTCTTATGAGCACTACAACATACCGAGGGTTGATCGCAAGACTGTAGCAAGTCAGATGGTTGTTTTTCCCAATACTTAATCTCCTCACCATGAAGGCGTTATGAAGATTACAACATTTCTTTCTGCAAACAAAGGAAATTTAGGTGCCATTGCTCGTATGAGCAATGGCACCTAAATTTGTATTGTTTACAAAGGAGTCAAAGTTGCCCCTAAACAAGCGTTTCAAAATTATGTTTGAGTTACTACAGTCTTGCGCTCAACCCTCGATATTTCATGGAGAAATAAGAAAAATATTTACCTGGCACCCTCTTTTATCTAGAGCTACATGTATACTTCATGAAAAGAAAATAATAGTAGTTTTCTTATTTTTCTATAAAAATACATTTGACTCTCATTATCTCAAACTCCAAGGAGCCAGAATTTTCTGTTTGCGATAAGAATTATTTGAGCTAAAAGGAGTTGAAATATAGGGAATATATACCAAACCAATATAGCCCTGTTGCCCTCTGTTAAGTTTAACTTAACCTTTACCTGTCTCTGAGCTAATACAGCAGAAGACATATAATTGATGTATTTATTCAAAGAATGGTGGAAAAGGCATATAGTATTACCCCTGTCTGTCAGTCTGTCTCCGTCCTTGTCTGAGATGGCATTAGCAATTTGCGTTTAACTTCTTTATGCGTTAGCAATTTGCGTTTAAGTTTTTTTAGGCAGGGGCATCCATGTCCTTTGGACACATTTCTATTTTTTAGCTCACCTGAGCAAGTAGTGCTCAGTGAGCTATTCTAATAGGCCAGCATCCGTCGTCGATATCTGTCAACAATTGACATCTCTACTAAGGCTGGCACAATTAATCGGATTATCGATTAATTGATCGATAAATTTCGCAAAAATGATTATCATTACCAATTTGCTAGTAGTCGATCATTTGATTTCTGTGTTTGTTACTTTACTGTATTTACCCTTAGTATTCAGACACCTCAACTCTTTACCATACTTAATCTAAAATTTGAACAAGTACAGATTCCAACCCACTGTTGTGTCTGAAAAAAGCTGGATGAGTGGCAAACAGTGTAGACACTGATGAGATGCCGCATTTGCAGCGTCTCATTAAGGTCTATACTGTTTGCTCAGGCCTGTCTGACCAAATACATACAATAAAGTATAACATATGGTATATGTAAGAGTCATGCTCAGACGGGTAAAATTATGACTATATCTTCAGTGATTACTAATCAATTATCGGTCACAATGGCAGGACTGATAATCGATTATCTTTTCAGCTCCGATTAGCCAGTCTTAATCTCTACTTAACTTAATGGACCAATTTGGACTAAACTTCACAGGAAGGTTCCTTGGGAGGAACTAACTGAAAGTTGTTCAAAACATTGGAATCTAAGCAGAACTCTGGTTGCCATGGCAACCAAGTGGCAAAATCTTTAAATATCTTCTTGTCAGAAACCACAGTTCCAATTTCAGTATAATATAATAAGTTAGAAATGTTCCTTTGGTTATCCTCTACCAAGATTGTTCAAGCCATCATGAGTCATCAAGAAAACATGGCCACCAGGGGGCAGGGTTTATTTTCCCTATATATCTATATAGAAAACTTTAAAAATCTTCTTGTCAGAAACCACTGGCCTGATTTCAATATATACTTAGCAGAAATGTTCCCTTGGTGACCCTCTACCAAGATTGCTCAAACCATCATGATTCATCAAAAAACATGGCCACTAGGGGCAGTCAGGGTTTATTTTCCCTATATATCTACATAGGAAACTTTAAAAATATTCTTGTCAGAACCACTGGACTGATTTCAATATAACTGGCAGGAATGTTCCCTTGGTGACCCTCCACCAAGATTGTGCATGCTGTCATGATTCGTCAAAAAACATGGCCACTAGGGGTAGGGCTTATTTTCCCTGTCTACCTATAGAAAAAGTTTTACAAATCTTCTTGTCAGAAACCACAGGACTGATTTCAATATAATTTGGCAGAAATGTTCCTTTGGTGACCCTCTACTAAGATTGTTCAAGCCATCATGAAATTTTGGCATTTGTGTACTATGGCTTGATTGTAAACAATCAACCCCAAAATTTATATTTGTTAAAACTGGCCTATCTAGAACTATAGTTAAGAAGTGAACATTTAACAAGATGTGTTAACCCTTAAAATGCCAAGAAAATCTGCATCTGAAAATGTTGTCTGTTTATGTCGTCTGCTGAATATTCTTGTAAACTTTTCAAACCTATTTTTGCATACAGGCAAACAGTGTGGACCCAAATCAGACTGCTCCTAGAGGAGCAGTCTGATCAGGGTCTCCACTGTTTGCAAAAATTACTTTTAAAATCACAAGCAGATGACATGTGATTGGCAGTTTAAGGGTTAAAACTGGCCTATCTACAGCTATAGTTAAGAAGAGAACATTTTACATGGGTGTGGTAATGTAATGCCAGTCCATTTTTTACACCTTCAAGGGGGTGCAGCTTATAATCCTTATATATCTATATAGAAAAATTCTAAAATCTTCTTGTCAGAAACCACTGGACCAGTTTCAATATTACTTTTGGTGAGACACTTCTAATCAGTACCCTAAACATATGTTTTCGTGGAGAAATAAGAAAAATATCACTTGGATTGAAAAATGTGTCTTAACTGGGGCTCTGTGCAGGGTGAACTTATTGTACTTGCATCTGGTGGGTAAGTGGGTATGTTGGTATTTCTTCTGTTATTGCACCGTTGTTTGATTTTTCCTTTATCCTTGTCTCTATTTCTCTTTTTCCTCTCATTTGCTAGCGTTTTTTGTATCTTTTCTATGGGAGCTCACTTAAAATGATCCTTAAGGTTTGACTTGCCATTAACCAAGGTATCAAAATTTTAACAAAATTATATTGACCTTGCAAAAACCTGTCTTTGGGCTTATGCAGACAGTGAAGGCCCAGATCAGCCTGCACACCTACACACCTGCACAGTCTGATCAGGGCCTTCACTGTTGGCAAAATAAATAATAAATAAAAAAAATTCAGTATTACAGAGTGTATTAATGAAAAGAAAAGGCCAGAATGATACTTTACACATACTTAGGATGATCTGAATCAGCGCATTTTGTGCATGTTTGAAGGCATTTTTTCGCTAGATGCAACCTACAGACAGCCCTCTTTATACCGACACTTGATACAACAACAAAATTCGTTATAATGACGATTTGACTGTCACGAAACCTTCGCTTAAGAGGTAACAGTTTGTCACAAATTATGCAAGAATATTATATTTGATACTTTACAGAAACATACATTTTGGATATTTGTTAGAATTGCCTCAGTGAGGCAATTCTAACAAATATCAAAAACATATGTACTATTTACTTTACAACAGCAAATTCATTATAATGGCAACATTTTGCGAACAAATGCTGTTGTAACGAGGGTTTACTGTATATGATACATGTTCGCCAATATTTTTTATGAAAAACTGAGAACAGCTTAACCCATTGTAGTCGGGAGACCCGTAAAAGGGTACTTGGCAAACAGTGCAGACCCAGATCTGACACTGCAGAACACGGCGTCTGATCAGGGTCTCCACTGTTTGCAAGTAGTTTAGCCATTTTTCTCTAAGAATATGTAAATCTTATAGCCGGGTGTACCTAAAATTGAAATTGGACTCTTCCAGTATATAGTGTGGGAGAGTCTATTCCATATACAATGGGTTAAATTACATTGCTGTTTTATTTTGGCCTGTACTATTTGTTTACAGTTGGCTGTCCAGCGGAAATAATACAGATTAATCATAAACTTGCCCATTTTCTTTAAGTATGCTAATTTTTCTTTAGGTAACAGAGTTTTTCCGTTCAGGGAAGCACCTGAATAGTCCAGTGTACCTGGTTAAGTCAAAATCTGATCCAGACAGAATGAAAACAATAAAAAAGAAGATATTTGAAATGGTGCTTCAATGCTGGGAAACAAATGAAGAAGAGATGTTGCTGCCCGACCGTATCGTCAGAGATCTTAATCAGATTCTTGGAAGTTACGGTTCGTATATATACCATGCATAGCTCTAGATAAAGTATTTTGGGTCAATTGTTTACAACTGAGCCATAGTATACCAATGCCAAAATCTCCTTAAGGTAGTTGTCCTTGTTATTATTAGTGACCAATGTAATAAATTCCTTCAGTACTGTCAGTGCTTCGATTTCAATAAGAATTAAAACATATATTGTGGGTAGTAATTAGAAGCACTTCAATGAGGTGCTTATGAGTGCCCATAACATACATTATGTTTTCATGAAGAAATAAGAAAAAAATCCATCTTAGTACCCCTCTTATCTTAACCTGAGTAACCCCCAAAAGGGTAACTGGCAAACAGTGCAGACCCAGATCAGATGTGGCAGAAGGTGGCATATGACAGATGATCAGTGGCATATGATCAGGGTCTATAAGGTTTGCATTAAATACAGGAATTTCTATAAAACATAGTAATAATAAAAACTAACCAGACACCTTTGTATTGGTAATAGACCAGTCCAAAGAGTTGGAGTAGAAGAGTCCACCCAACGTAAGTGGTTTAAAATCTGCATTGCCCGCCTCGGTGGCTCAGTTGGATGCGCATCTGACTGAAGATCAGGAGGTTGCAGGTTCAACCTCCGCTGGGTCAGCAACATTCTTTTGTGGAGATTGATCATGAAATACTTTCTACAGTCATTCTCTCCCTTCAGCTGATCCAATAAGGGCAGTTGTCAGTTTCTGGCGAAAAAATGTGCACAATACTGGTTAACCGCTTAGAGGACTAAGTCTGCCCAGTAAAAGTGTGGTTAAGTAAACTGACTACGCTCGACATGACCCCATAGGGTTGGGGGGTGGTCGGGTGTGGCAAAGGTGTTGTGTATCTTACGTCACTGGGGCGTCCAACCGAAATTGGCTTAGAGTTGGGCAAGGCCTGCTATCCTTTGTAGCAGGTAAGGGTAGAGGGGGAATGTTTTTATTCTGTTTCTTCACTTTCATTCCTGTTCCTCTTTCTTCTCTGTCACTCTCTTTCATCTCCTCAACTATCTCTTTTCTCCCTTTCTCTGGGAGACGACACAAAATGACCCACAAGGGTTGACGTGTCGTTAAACCCCAACACAATAAAAAAAAACCATAGGGTTGACTAGGTTGTAAAACCCACAAACAAACAAATAAAAGCTGCATCAGACAGCAAGCAATGTCATTAACCCATTGTAGTCGGGAGACCCCTAAAAGGGTAATTGGCAAACAGTGCAGACCGAGATCAGATGCTGCAGAATGCGGCGTCTGATCAGGGTCTTCACTGTTTGCAAATAGTTTAGACATTTTTCTTTAAGAATATCTAAATCAAATAGCTGGACGCACCAGAAATTGAAATTGGACTCTTCCAATATATAGTGTGGGGGAGTCTACTCAGTATACAATGGGTTAAAAAGATTAAACTGTCATGAAACAACAATGATTACACCACTTTTCCATGGCTTGTACAGCAGTAAATAAAGAAGACACTGGCTGAAAAGACAAACCAGCCAGCGTACAACCACCTACAATAAGTGTTGTGCCACCAGTGAAGACTCAGATCAGTCTGCACATTTGTGTAGTCTGATCAGAATCTTCGCTGATTGCATGTGCCTTCTACAGCCTCCAGGGCCCAGTTGTTCAAAGCTAACGATGTCGTTAGTTAACGATTCGTTAAAATTTTAATCGAGTGATACGCAAATGTGCTGGAATTTTTTGCTGAAAAAATGTGAGTAGCTTTTGCAGTGCAAAAGCTACTCACATTTTTTCAGCAAAAAATATCAAAATATTGTATATTGAATCCGCTAAAACAGTTAACGAAATGACCCTTAACGAGCTCGTTAAGCTAATGACGCTTTGAACAACTGGGCCCAGGTCATCCAAAGAGGGATAAATGAAAACTCTTGCCATATTGGGTTGATGTACAGGCTGATCTGAGTCTTTGCTGGTCACACAGGACTTATTGTAGGTTTTGTCATACGCTGGCTCAAACTAAAATAGGTTTTAGGAGGACATGGAAGCACTTCAAGTTTTCTTAGGGAGCTCAAAAGGACAGATAAATCTTGTTTGTTTGTGTTGAGGCTTTACGGCCCAGTCAACCCAATGGGGTCATGTCGAGCGCGGTCAGTTTACCTAACCACACGTTTAGTGGGCAGGCTTAGTCCTCTAAGCGGTTAACCAGTATTGTGCACATTCTTTTGCCAGAAACTGACAACTGCCCTTCTTGAATCAGCGGAAGGGATAGAATGACCGTAGAAAATATTTCATGATCAGTCTCCACAAAAGAATGTTGCCGACCTCGGCGGGAGTTGAACCCGCGACCTCCTGGTCTCCAGTCGGACGGCGCATCCAACTGAGCCACTGAGGCCGGCTCAGATAAATCTTATGTTAATTGGATTAAATTGATGATAGAATAAAAAAAAAAGAATGGCGAGCTTATGCTTTGGTTATGTAGTGAAAGATAAAAATGAAATGGCCACCGAAGATTTAGAGCGGGAGTCTGTACGTAGGAGATGTATATGTCTTGCTGTCCAATCAGATGCCTGGAAATCTCTTTGCAGTATAACAATTACTCATGTTGAAGCTCAACAAGTAACAATTACACTAAGACATAGCTCCAGATAAAGCACTTTTTTCATCTAAAAATACCGTATTCGATCTAATTACCGCACATATCCCTATAAGCGCACAGTCAAGCAATTCCGTAGTCTTCAGATTACAGCCAGTGTACTTTTTGTCTATGTCTTTATAAAGGCATATGTTGTGGGTACTTATTTGAATTGCATCGACTTGTCGATGCAATTCAAATGAGTACCCACAACATACCGTATTAATCCGCCTATAAGACAGGGATTTTTAAAAAAAAAAAAGCCCCAAAAAATCCAGACCCGTCTTATAATCAAGGTCTTTGGCCATATTGGTATTTTTGGCAAAGTCCGGTGGTGCCACGTGGTCACGGAAAATGCCGATCTTTGAAACCGGTAGAAGGATATAATGTTTACCTTCGTCCCTTGACAGAAATAGCAGCAAGGTAATTTTGTAGGTGAAGTACCGAATTTTTCTGTGTATTACTCGCACCCGTGTATAACACGCACTGAATATTTGCTAAATAGTATTGAAATAAAAAAAAAAAAGGTTCCTATGTAAAACACGAAGAATTTATCCGTGCATTATTTACTAAGTTACCAGATACTAAGTTTGTCAAATTTCACTAGGATTGAGTTGAAAATGGCCGAACTCGGAAGGTTTAGAGGCTCGAAACAGGCCGAATTTACGATAATGCTAACTGAATTTTCGTTGTGCAGCTCTGTTACCATGGGCCTCAGGTAACTTGATGTAGTGTAGGCAGTTCTTTGCTTCCCCACTGCAGACGCTATGATAATAAAAATGTAGTTATTTCTTTTGTGTTCTCATAATTAACACCTTCTTTGTGTCACTTTCTTAACTGAGACGTGAAAGTATCAACTCAGTGCCTCAGGGCAATGCAAACAACAACTAAAGTCAACTAGTTGTCATTCTGTCTGCCAATTAACTAATTAAGTGCACAGATGTATGCTGGTAGTTTTTTTTCTTTATCATAAACATTGTTTATTTCAAACAATTTTTTTGGTAAGTTGGAAGAAAAGTTCAAAAAAAAAAAAAAAAGAGAAAGAAAAAAAAAAGATAAACATATGGTAAGAAAATAAAAGATAAAATGCAAATGACTGATCTACCTACCTTAAAAGCCAAGTTGGTTTTGTTTATTATCAATAATTTTAATAAATGCATAAACATAAATACTTTTTTATTTTTTCAATGTATGATCGTTCGTGCCAATATTTATGTTCTACCAAATTTATTTCCTATTTTGAACTACGATAAATCAGTTGTGCAGGCTGATTTATTCAAGTTACGGTGTGAGTCTTGTCAAAGTCCGGTAATCAATACAGATTCATATGCATATGCCTGTTTGAGTAGTTCCCCTTTGAAGAGATCACATGATCAGCAAAATAAAAAAGCGTAAACAAAAAGAGCATGGACAAGAAAAGGTTATCAAATTACTGCAAATCAGATCGAGTTGCTTGTTTTGAGCTGCCAGAACCCTGGTATGGGCGAGATAGGTATAAAAAATCATGAATATCTTATAGCGATCATTCTATTTCGCATTTTTAACGGCCGATCGTGAATGTTATGAGTTTTCGCGACCGATTATCTTGGCGATTTCTGTCCCGATTTTGGTGTTCCTATAAATAATACACATCGGATTTTTATAAACGTTTTCTACCCTGGGTAAATAAGGTGCGTGTTATACACAGTTAAATACGGTATGCATGCTTGTAAGTGGTGTTGGAAGTTTTTTTAATTGCTGCTCTGTGATAAATTCACTTACAAATCTGACCAATCATCGCCGATGTCTTAATGTACTTTAGGAATTTCTGAGTGGCAGGAAATATCTCCGACAGGCGACTTTTTTAACCCGTCTTATAATTAAGTAAAAGCAAAATCCTGCCTGAGAAGGGCCCAAAAACAGCCCCCGTCTTATAAACAAATCGTCTTATAGGCGGATTAATACGGTGTGCCTTTATAAAGAAAATCAGAAGAAAAAAATCGCATAATCATCATCAAATAAGTATTTCTGCTGATCTTCTTTATTGTGTATCCTTAGTAGGTAGATACATATTTTACCACAAATGAGTGTTCCAAATAAGTTTGAAAAACCTAAGCGCACAGTGCGGTAATTAGGTCGAATACGGTAATTGATATTTTTCTCATTTCTCCACAAAAACAGATGTTGTGGGTACTCATTAGAAGTGCATCGCCAAGGCACTTTGAATGAGTACCCACAACATATGTTTTCATGGAGAAATAAGAAAAATATCTGGAGCTATGTAAGACTTTCTATACTTTAATATGGCTATGATATTTTCTGATGTATTGTATTTTCAGGAAAATACCATGAGTATGATGTAATCCCTTACTCGGATGGTTGGTCCTCATCTCCTCAGCCACTGGACGTCACGAGTGGAAGACCTGGTCAGGTGGCCCTGATGTACCAGCACAAAGATAAACAAGTCCCCGACCTGTCCTGTTTAAACTCTCCAGGTACTTCACCATCTCTTCATAATCATATTGCAAGGATAAAAAAAACATGTTGGCTAAACAGCCCCTGTTGTAGCCAAAAAATAAAATGTATAGATTACGAGGGATGTTCGAAATGAATTGCTTATTTCTATCTGGAGACTTCAAATTTCAAGTTAGCCCAAAAGTACTCATTTCATGCCCTCGAAGTACTCCCCGTGGCTAGAAATGCAAAGTTTCAGCTGATGTATCCACTTCTTGAAGGCGTCACGGTACGCTGATTTGGGCACAGTAATAAGGTACTGATGAATGGCAGATCCAAGTGCCTGTCGGGACTGGTATTTCCGCCCAGCAAGGAATGCTTTCAATTTCGGAAACAAAAAGAAATCACATGGGGCAAGGTCTGGGGAATACGGGGGTGAGGCAAAACAGTTACTTTTTCTTTCTTCAAAAACGCCGTAACTATTGCGGAGGTATGAGCTGGGGCATTGCCATGTAGAAGACGGACATGTTTAAAACCAGTGGCAGGGCGTCGTTTCAGATAATACTTTTTCAGTTTCTTCAGTACTACGTCTTTGTAGTACTTTCCGGTGATGCTTTTGCCCTTTTTCACTGGCACTTTTATTGCGACTCCTTCACCAGAGAAGAAGATTGCATACAAAACCTTCTTTGTACTCAAAGAATGTTTGGCAATTATTGGGTGTTTGCTGTGTTTAGTGGCCCAGATCTTATTGCTAACCTTTCTGACGGGCTCAAAATAATGGACCCAGGTTTCATCACCTGTGACGACATTGGCAAACTGCTTTTTGTCATATTTTGGAAACATTTGAAGCAGCTTTTTGGCCACTTTAACCCGTTGCCTCTTTTGCTCGTCAGTCAACAGATGTGGCACCCATCTAGCAGAAATCTTTCTGACTTTCAAATGCTTCTTCAAAATAAGGTGAACCGTTGATAGTGATATGCCTACCTTTCATGCAATATCACGAACTGTAAATCTGGCATCTCCTTCAATGATTTCCTTTATTTTGGAAACAATTTCTTTATGAGATGCAGATTTTGGCCTACCTGATTTCGGTGCATTTTTGATGGACTCTACACCAGACTCAAATTTCTTTTTCCACCACCGAACTGTGTCATAAGACACACAAGAAGGTCCAAAAGCAGTAGAAATTTCAGTCATCAGCTTCTTCAAAGAACAACCAAGTTTTGAGCGAGCTTTGATGTAATCCCGTATTTCATCTTTTTTGTCGACGCTTCTACCAACCATTTTTACTGCAGTGGTCAATGACTGCGTGTATTCAAATGGCAAATTTTATGTCTTACACTTAGTCTAACATGTACATTTATACACCATTGTGTAGATATTGAATAGCCCTATACAGGTATGTATTGGTTTTTATCGTGTCCCACGTGGATATCGAGCTAGAGGACAATAAGCAATTCATTTCGAACATCCCTCGTATATAGAAAAATGACTATAAATGTTTATGGTCATTTTTCTATATAATCAATACATTCTTGTTTTATAGGCATTTTTCTGGATGAAAATGAAGTAAAATGTTTAGATTATATAGAAAAAATGACCATGTATGGTCATGATAAAGAAAAGTAATGATAAAACAAACTTATATCGAATATATAGAAAAATCATCATAAATTGTCATCTTTCTAGATAATGTATAAATTTTTGTTCAGATAAAACATTTTTGGGGTCCATCTTTAAACCTTGTTATATCCCAAACAATACTACAATGAACCATGTTATTAGCTCACCTGAGCACGAAGTGCTCAAGGGAGCTATTGTGATCGGTCAATGTATTTCGTCCCTCGTACGTTGAAGGTCATGCTTTGTCAACAATTTGATTTAAAAGCATACTCCTCCTACACCCCTGGGCCAATTGAGGAAACTTTGTAGGAAGCATTGGGGTGACTGGTAGATAAAAAATAACTAAAATCATAATGATTGGTAATCCAAGATTGCCTCCATGGTGGCCATCTTAAAAATCTATTTTCAGCTTCTTCTCCTGAGCTGAAGGGCAAGTTGACTTGAAACTCGGTAGGAAGCATCTAGGTGACTTGTAGATCAAAATAGTTAAAATTTTCTGGATAGGTAATCCAAGATGGCCACCATGGTGGCCATCTTGAAAATCTGTTTTTAGCTTCTTCTCTTGAACCAAAAGGCCAATTGACTTGAAACTTGGTAGGAAGCATTGGGATGACTTGTAGATGAAAAATAGCTAAAATTGTTCCCATTGGAAATCCAAGATGGCCGCCATGGCTGCCATCTTTAAAATCTGTATTTTGCTTCTACTCCTGAACTGAAAGGCCAATTGACTTGAAACTTGGTAGGAAGCATCGGGGTGACTTGTAGATCAAAAATAGGTAAAATTATTCCAATGGGAAATCCAAGATGGCTGCCATGGCGGCTGTTTCGAAAATCTATGTTTTGCTTCTTATGAATTGAAAGGCCATTTGACTTGAAACATGGTAGGAAGCATCGAGGCAATTTGTAGAGCAAAAAAAGCTAATATCATTGCGATTGGAAATCCAAGATAGCTACCATGGCCACCATCTTGAAAATCTATTTTTCGCTTCTTCTCCTAAAACGAAAGGCCAATTGACATGAAACTTGGTAGGAAGCATCGGGTGACTTGTAGATAAAAAATAGCTAAAAATAGCTAAAATTGTTCTGATGGGAAACCCAAGCTGGCCACCATCTTGAAAATCTATTTTTCGCTTCTTCTGAAACGAAAGGCCAGTTGTCTTGAAACTTGATAGGAAGCATTTGGGTGACTGGTAGATCAAAATAGCTAAAATCAATCATTCTAAGTGGAAATCTTAGATGGCTGCCATTGATGCTCTCTTGGAAATCTATTTTGCACTTCTTCTCCTGAACCGAAAGGCCAATTTATCTTGAAAATCTATTTTTCCCTTCTTCTTCTGTATCGAAAGGCCAGTTGACTCCAAACTTGGTAGGAAGCATCAGGGTGACTTTTAGGTAAAAAAGAGCTACAATCGTTCCGATCAGAATTCTAAGATGGCCGCCATGGCTGCTATCTTGGAAATCTATTTTACACTTCTCCTGAACCGAAAGGCAAATTTATCTGGTAATCAAGTGAGCGATACAGGGCCATCTTGGTTCTCTTGTGCCTTGGAACATGCACAAAATGCACAGATTCTGCTAGGCGTGAATGGCAAGTCTTTATTTTCTCTAAAAAATACAAAAAAAAAAAATACTCAGAATGTCCTCTGGAGCAGTGGTGATTAGCGCTTTAAGTGTTAATTTCAGATCTAAACCAGACAACACCCAAGACAGTGTTTAATGAGCCAGGTACAGACCAAGACCAAACAACTCCCAATGAAGGACCAAGTATAGATCCAGACCAGACAATTCCCAAGACACTGTTTGATGGACCAGGAAAAGACCAGGACCAGACAACTCCCAAGACACTGCAGATCGAAGCTGCAGTAAAGGAATCAGTGCAAAAAGGTAATTTTGCACCCTGTCTACAAGGCATATGGCTGACCTCGGTAATTCAGTCAGATGCCCATCTGACTGGCAATCAGGAGGTTGCGTGTAGGCCAAAATCTGGTGTAATGATTTTATCTTGCTCCCTCAGCCACTTGCCCACAGGGATGAAGCTGCTTCTGGGCAGCTTGCCCCTCCCTACCCCCCCCCCAGGGGTGAAGATACTGTGGGATATCTTGCCCCCCTCCACCCCCCCTACCCCCCCCCCCCCCCCCCCACACACACACACACACACACACACCCACACACACCCTGGGCAGCTTGACCCCTGGCTATAATGTAAACAATTTTGGTAAAACTAGATACCAAATGTCAAAGACCTAGGCCTTATGTTTCACACAAGAAGATTTATAAAGTTCTTCCTCATACAAGTCTATGTAAGACAAGTGACCTCAAGGACATAGCCATTTTGACTCACAAAAGAAGATTTATATTTTCCTAGTGAGTCTAGTTTCTGAGAAGAAGATTTTTAAAGTTTTTCCCTATATGTGTCTATGTTAAACAAGTGACCCTTAGGGCAGGACCATTTGTGACCCCAGAGCTATAATTTGTGACCCCAGAGCTATAATTTGAACAATCTTAGTAAAGGCCTACTAGACTAAGCAATATACCAAATATCAAAGGCCTTGGCCTTAAAGTTACATAAAAGAAGATTTATATTTTCCTAATGAGTCTATGTAAAACAAGTGGCTGTTTTTTGACCCCAGAGCTATGATTTGAACAATCTTGGCAGAGGTCCACAAGATAAAGGTACATACCAAATAGCAAAGGCCTGGGCCCATCTGCTTATACTGTAAGCACCTATGAGCCTAAAGGCTCAGGTGATCGAAAAGTCAAGGTCATTTACTGACATTTTCCTGGATGCCTCAGTATTTTTAATGTTTTTCAAATGACATCTCCTCCAAAATCGCTGGACCAGTTGAAACCCAATTACATGTGGAGCCTCCATGCGGTCGGGGAACAAAATCTCCTTTAATCTGTTAATGCAAAAAACTAATTCAGTGTTTGATTAAATTATGCTAATTGATGCTTAATCACTGACAGGCATTGAAATTTTCTATATGTGAATTTGCAACAAAGCGTTTATTGTCATCCTTTAACAGATGAAGCTTAATGATGGGTGAGTTTGAACATTGAATATTGTGTGGCCTGGATGCATTTTCAACCTTTATTATACCCCCGACATACGAAGTATGTGGGGGTATACAGTTTTCGCTTTTCCGTTCGTCCGTCTGTTTGTTCGTACGTACGTACGTTCGTTCATTAGTTTGTTGGTTCGTTCGTCTTTCCGTCACAGGGTCAAAGTTTTTGTGTTAAAGTTTATAAGACCTCATATTTTGAAGACCCTTTCATGGATTTCATTCATATTTGGCATGATGGTAGAGATAGGTCTAAAGTTTTCATCAGCACCATCCCCACCCCGGGGGTGACCTTGGGGTCAAGGTCACGGATTTAGAATTTTCGTAAAAAAGTCAGTTTTTTGTGTTTAAGTTTATATAGCTATGTCATCAAGACCCTTGAGGAATTTCATTTATATTTGACGTGTTGGTAGATATCGGTCAAGCATTATACTCGGCATGATCCCCACCCGGATGTGACCGAGGTCAAGGTCACAAACTTAGAATTTTCATATAAAAGTAAAAAAAAATTTGCATCTAAGTTTATCTAGCTATACCATCAAGACCTTTTGTTGAATTTCGTTATCCTCCTACCGAGAGGTTTGGGGTCAAGGTCACGGACTTAGAATTTTCATAAAAAAGTCAAAGTTTTTTGTGTTTAAGTTTATATAGCTATACCATCAAGACCATTTGAGGAATTTCATTTATATTTGACGTGTTGGTAGATATAGGTCTAGAGTTTTACTCAGCATCATCCCCATCCCGGGGTATGATCTTGAGGTCAAGGTCACAGGTCAAGGTCACAGACTTAGAAATTTCATATAAAAGTAAAAAAAAATTGCATCTAAGTTTATCTAGCTATACCTTCAAGACCTTTTGTTGAATTTCGTTATCCTCCTACTGAGAGGTTTAGGGGATATAACTATCAGCATGGAATCCATCTGTCCATCCATCCATCTGTCTGTCCATAAACGCATTATTGTGCACCCCATAACACCTGTTGGTATATATAGGTCTAAAGTTTTTCTCGGCACCAGCCCTAAGCTGGGGCATGGCTTTTAAGTCAAGGTCACAGACTTTTCATACAAATGTCATTTTTGCTTATATTATAAAGACTGATTGATTTCACTAGTATATGGTGATAGTTATAGGGCTAAAGTTTTATTTAGCTCAATCCCTGCACCTGTGCCTGATCTTTAAGGTCAAGGACTTCATATTATGTGTGATTGAATTTTTTCAATGTTATAACATACAGCATACAACTGCTATCTCCAGAGTCAAAGCTACATACTTTGTGCTCTTTAAAAACTGGTGGTAGCGCTGGTCGGGGGTATACGTGCCCCACTGGGCACTTTGTCTAGTTTTCAACCTTTATTTAAAAGAAATAAAGAAAGCAGGAAAAGGTTAAAGAATGCAGCAAAACACTTTTATTTTTTTAATTAGGCAGAAAGATCTTTTAAAGTTGGGGCGACAGGGGGCAAGTTGTCTTCTAAAATTGGGCCAAATTGTCTTGTGCTGACTTTTAAATGGGATGAGTTGTCTTTGTGCCCAGTTGTCTTTTGGCCGAGTTGTCTTTGGCCCGAGTTGTCCTGAACCCATCAAAAATAGCTTAAATTATTCTGATTGGAAATCCAAGATACCCGTCATGGCTGCGATCTTGAAAATCTGTTTTGAACCTCTTCTCCTGAACCAAATGTCAATCGACGTGAAACTTTGTAGGAAGTACGAGGGGAGTTCAATAAGTTTGTAGAACTAGGTATTTTTCTATACAATTCAAGATTTCTTTTTTTCATTTTTGTGCAGTGTAAACATTTGTCAGTTGAATGATAACAGCCGTTCAGTCAACACGTACATTTTTTGCTCTTACTTTTTGTTTGAAAACCTATACCAATAGGCAAAAATGGAAAGTCAGAATATTGAGTTCAGAGCAGTCATAAAGTTCCTCACTAAAGAGGGTGCAAAGGCCAAAGAAATCCATCAGCACATGGCTGATGTGTATGGGGACAGTAACCCAAAGTATTCCACAGTGGCAAAGTGGTCAGCAGAAATTAAATGTGGGCGAGACTCCTTAGAAGATGACCCAAGGCCAGATCACCCTGCTGATGTCATCAGCCAGGAGATGATCGACCGTGTTGAGAGACTTGTGCTAAACAATCGCCGAATCAAAGTTGCCGAACTTGCTTCAGAATGTGGTATTTCTAATGGAAGTGTTTACACTATAATCCATGAATATTTAGGCATGTCAAAAGTATCTGCCAGGTGGGTACCCAGAAACCTGAACATGCAAGATCATCAGCAAAAGGTGGAGTCAAGTCAAGAACTTCTGGAAGTGTACAATGCCAATCCAGAAGACTTTCACACTCGTCTTGTAACAGGAGAGGAAACTTGGCTTCACCACTGGGATAGATACTAAAGAAGAGTCCATGCAATGGAAGCGCCCTGGCTCACCCCCACCTAAGAAATTTCGTACCCAACCATCAACCAGCAAGGTAATGGCCACGGTGTTTTGGGACTCCAAAGGGATTATATTGATAGATTACAAGCCTGCTGGTACTTCAATTACAGGAGAATACTATGCCAATGTCATTAAACAATTAAGGGTTGCTATTGAAGAAAAATGAAGGGGAAAGCTAGCTGCTGGTGTCCTTCTTTTGCATGATAATGCCCCTGTGCACAAGTCCAGAGTTGCACAAGCGGCTATTTGTGAGTGCAAGTTTGAGCAGTTAAATCACCCGCCATACAGTCCAGACTTGGCCCCAAGTGATTATTATCTGTTTCGAAATTTGAAGTCCCACTTGCGTGGAACGAGATTTCGGGACGATGATGAGCTCAAGGATGCTACAGAGGCTTGGTTTGAGGACCAAATAGACGACTTTTATTTCAAAGGCATAGACTGCTTAAAAGAAAAGTGGGCCAAATGCATTGAAGTAAAGGGGGATTATATTGAAAAATAATGTTGAAACCATCCCAATCGGTGAGTTAAACCCCGAGTTCTACGAATTTATTGAACTACCCTAGTATCTGTGTGACTTGTAGATCAAAACTAGCTAAAATTGTTCTGATAGGAAATCCAAAATAGTCGCCACAGTCGCCATCTTGAAAATCTATTTTGAATTTCTTCTCCTGAAGGGAAAGGCCAGTCGACTCAAAACTTGATGGGAAGTATTGGGGGTAATTTGTGGATCAAAAATAGCTAAAATCATTCTGATCAGAAATCCAAGATGGTTGCCCTAGCAGCCATGTTAAAAATCTATTTTGAACATTTTCTCCTGAACCAAAAGGCCAATTAACTTCATTGGAAGTATCAAGGAGATTTGTAGATCAAAAGTAGTTAAAATCGTTCTGATTGGAAATCCAAGGTGACTGCCATCTTGAAAATCTATATTGAACTTCTTCTCTTGAACAAAAGGCCAATTGACTCTAAACTTGTCTGGTAATCAGGTGAGCAATACAGGGCCATCTTGGCCCTTTTGTTCATGTTTTTTTTTCCAGAAAATAGGCTCTGACATTCCATGCAAATTGTCTTCTGAGAAGACAATTTCCATGAAATGTCAGTGCCTATTTTCTCAGAAAAATAAGAGAAATAATGTGTTTGTTGTCTGCTGAAATAGCCCAGAGAGTGGTAAAGGTTAAAAAAAAATTCTCTAAAAGTAGAAAAATGGAGATATCATCTTTTATAATTGTTTAACAAGTATAAATACCTTTTCATACTTTTCATTTGCAGTCGCAGAAAAACACGATACAACTCATATCAAGACTGACATTGTACAACCTCGTCCTGAAAATAGAAATGCTACAACTGCTTTCCTGCCTACCAGACCACCTAGCCAGAATGGTAATACACTATACATACAGTCAGCAGACATAATTATTTCCAGCTTCATAACATTGCCAGTCAAATCAGGGTGTTTCTACATTTTCTTACAACCTTCTATCTATCTGTAGATACTGCCATTAACCCCGAAATGAAGACTTTTGAGCAGGGGCATAGAGGTGCTGTGCCAAAGAAAAGAAATGGGAAAGTCAGATAGGAATGATGAAAAAGTTTAAAGCTATATTACAGAAGGGATTAAAAAAAACAGATAAAAAGAGCTGTGGTTTGGGGCATGCAATGTGAGAGTGTCCTAACCCATGACCTGAAGGACTGAAGGAATCTAGGTCTGGGAGGATAGGGGTGTAACTTGATTCCACTGAACATGAAAAGATATGTCTGTGTATCACCCTGCAAATCTAAAGTTTATGAAAAATACACATGATTAAAGCTAAAAGAAAAATGCAATAGTCAGATGAATGTGATGAGTTCGCCCTTTACTTATGAAATGGAGCTCTTATAAAGTGAGCATAAATTCTCAAAATTGACGATTTCCATTAATGTTGAAGTTGCCGAAAAATGGACATGGAGAGGGGTGCATGAAAAATAAACTGATTACAGACTGCTTGAAATTGTGTATGTTGTTTTATCAATTTGCATACTTTTGGTATATTTTTCATTTTTGTAGCCTTTATCATTAGCTCACCTGAATATGAAGTGCCCAAGCTGAGCTATTGTGATAGGTCAGTGTCTGCCATGCGTCATGGGGTGTCTGTCATGGGGAGTCAACAATTTGCTTTAAATGACTACTCCTCCTACACCCCTTGTCCAGTTTCAATCAGACTTCACAGAAATGTTGCCTAGGTGACTACCAAAATAGCTAAAATGGTTCAGCTCCGTTGAACAAGATGGCCCCAAGAGCTAAAAACAGAAAAAAATATATTTGAGCTTTTTCTGAACCGAAAGGCCAATTGACTCGAAACTTGGCAGAAAGTACCAGGAAGACTTGTAGATAAAAAAAAATAACAAAAATCATTCTAATCGAAAATCTAAGATGACTGCCATGGGGGCCAGTTGAAAATCTGTTCTGAGCTTCTCCTGAACCGAAAGCCCAACTGAATTGAAACTTGATAGGAAGTATCAGAGTGACTTGTAGTTCAAAAATAGCTAAAATTGTTTGGATCATAAATTCAAGATGGCCGCCATAGCTGCCATTTTGAAAATCTATTTTGATCTTCTTCTCCTGAAATGAAAGGCCAATGGACCCGAAACTTGGAAAATCAAAAACATCTAGTCGTTCAGATTGTAAATCTGACATGGCTTTGAAAATATATTTTTAACTTGAATATAAAAGGTCAGTTGACTCGAAACATGGTAGGAAGTATTGGGGCAACTTGTAGTTCAAAAATAGACAAAACCGTTCTGAAGGGAAATCCAAAATTGCCACCATGGCTGGCATCTTTGAAATCTATTTTGATGTTCTCCTCCTTAATGGAAAGGTAAATTGATTTGAAAAGTGGTAGAATGTATTAGGAAGACTTGTAAGTCAAAAATAGCTAAAATCATTCTGGTCGGAAATCCAAGATGGCCGCCAAAATCTATTTTGAACTTGTTTTCCTGAACCGAAATGCCAGCTGACTTGAAACTTGTTAGGAAGTATCGGGGTGACTTGTAGATCAAAATCAGCTAAATTTGTTCCGTTCTTAAATCCAAGATGCCGCCATCTTAAAAATCTATTTTGCACTTCTTCTCCTGAACTGAAATGCCAGTTGACTGGAAAGTTGGTAGGAAGTATCGGGGCAACTTGTAGATCAAAAATAGGTAAAATTGGTTCGATCAGATTTCTAAGATGACCACCATGAAGGCCATCTTGCAAATCTATTTTGCGTTTAGCAGACGATTCACATGAAATGTCAAGTCATATTTTCTCTGAAACATAAAAACATTTCAAAGTGTTCTTTGCTGTAGTTATGATAAGTGTTTTAAGGGTTATCCTCTTTAAAACAACAAACCCCTAAGTCTTATTAAAGAACCTCTTAACTCCACATAAAGGAGCCCCTTGGATACTCATTTTAACCCTTAAAGAAAAACTGCATCTGAAAATGTCGTCTGTTTATGTCATCTGCTGAATATTCTTGCATACTTTTCAAGCCTATTATTGCATACAGGCAAACAGTGTGGACCCTGATCAGACTGCTCCTAAAGGAGCAGTCTGATCTGGGTCCACACTGTTTGCAAAAATGAATTTTAAAATCACAAGCAGATAACAAAGCAGACGACAATAGTTGTGAATGGCGCTTTAAGGGTTAAAACTTGGAGGGAAAAGCCTGAATCCTTCTCATGTCATGGCACAAACAATTTTTTGTAGGTCCTCAGTCCCTCACAGCCTTGATGACAGGAGCAAACCGAAAACTGCCAGCTGTGAAAAATATCAACTATCTAATAGCTGAACAACGATTAACACTTGACAAAACCCATCCTCTTGGGCAGGTAAGAAGAATGCTCATAGTTCCGGATAAGAGGGGGTATTCACAAAACATTTTTCTTATTTCTCCACAAAAACATATGTTGTGGGTACTCATTAGTAATGCCTTAGTGAGGGGCTTCTAATGAGTACCACAACATATGTTTTTGAGAAGAATAGGAAAAATATCAATACTTTCAGTCGAAAAAAGTGCTTTTTCTGTAGCTATGATGCTGTAACTGTGTAAGAAAAATTATCCAGGCAAGTATTTTTCTTATTTATGAAAGCATATGTTTTATAAACATATGTTTTATGCAATTATAAATATTGCCTCACCAAGGCAATTCTAGATGATGCAATTCTAATTACAGCATTTTAATACTGTACTTTCAAATCATTTTTAAAAAATTCTGCCAACTGTTATAATGCTTAAAATTTGGACACCTGGGCCCAGTTGTTCAAAGCTAACGATGTCGTTAGTTAACGATTCGTTAAAATTTTAATCGAGTGATACGCAAATATGCTGAAATTTTTTGCTGAAAAAACGTGAGTAGCTTTTGCAGTGCAAAAACTACTCACATTTTTTCAGCAAAAAATATCAGAATATTGTATATTGAATCCGCTAAAACAGTTAACGAAATGACCCTTAACGAGCTCGTTAAGCTAATGACACTTTGAACAGCTGGCCCCTGAACTCTTTACTATACTTGTCCTGAAGTTTGAACAAGTTCATTTTTAACTGCACAATACATTAACCTATAGATAATATGCTATTCTATTCTGTATGTCACACCTTCCACAGAAAAAACGACAGTTCAGTCGTCTTAAAAAGTCTTAATCCAGAAGGTCCCTTAAGCAGTTACCTGTTAACATCACTCTTCCAGCTTTTTTAATTAAGTGTCAGTTTCTTTTCTGTGGACAAGAAAGTAAACAAAGGATTTTCTTCGGGTTAAAAAATCTATATTTTCTTTCTTTTTCTCCAGTTAACTTTCATAATCCTTGTCTTTCTTATGTTCCTCTATCATTCCTTCCACCAAATATCTTATTTATTTGTGTAAATCGTTTTTCGATTTCTTGTTATTATTGATCACTTGTTCTTGTCATGCGTTTTTGCGACTTATCATGAAGATGGTTTGCTGATATTTTGGACATATCAAAGCACGGTGGGATAATCACCAAAATTCTCTATCCTGTTTTTCTTGTTCCAGGTTGTCGACTTGCTCCACCTGTAGTCAGTGGTCTGAAAATGTATGGGTTCTTGCGGATAAGGGAACAATACACTCCACAAGAAAGTCCGTGATGACTAGGAAGAGACACAACAAACAGAAGAAACAGATTGTTGTTTCAGATCTGTCTGACGACAATTCTATTGATGGGAGCACCACTCCACAGGGCTATACTGCCAGGGGTAGGACCCATCTGGGTGGCATCTTTATGGGTGCTGAAGGCCCCCAGAATCTAAGTCCACCAATCACTGGTCTCCAGGCACCATTCAACCAGTCACCAGTCAACCTGTCACCGGTTGTCCAGTCACCAGTCAACCAGTCACTGGTCAACCAGTCGCTGGGCAAAATTTTATCAGTCAACCAGTCACCAGTCATCTGATACCAGGCACCGGTCATCTAAAAGTGACAACCAGGCACCGGGCATTTATTCACCAGGCATCGGTCACCAGGCACCAGTCAACTTATCAGGCACCTGTAACCAGTCTTCATGCTATAGGCAGTGAATACAGGGTAATTAAACAGTCAGTTTTGGGTTTTGAGCATTCATTTTCGAATGAGCCTCAGAACCCAGTTACCTCAAAGAGAGTATTGTTACCTCTCAAACCTGGTTTTAGTCAAATGTCAGACCAAAGTATCGTAATAGAGCTGCCTAGTAATACTAGGAGATCAAATGACAGGCATACATCTCAGACTAGGCGAAGTAGAAGAGATCAGCCTAAAAGGAAACACAAATCTAGAAAGAGGAGAAGACATAGATCGTCTTCTTCCACCTCTTCTAGATCATCCTCTTCAGACTGCTGTAAAAGAAGTAAAAGCTCTAAGAAGTCTAAACAATCTCATAGGAGGAAAAGAAGACGATCAACATCGTCTTCTTCTTCCTCTTCAACAAATCATTCGGTGAATGATTATGGCAGATATAAAAGAACTAGACAATCTCCGCAGATTGCAGAGGTACCAACTACACTGCAACCTGGAAGGACACCTAAAGAAACACCTGTATTGCTCAAAACTCTGTGAAGGACACTGGTTCTGAATCAGAACAAGAAATCTGGGCCCAGTTGTTCAAAGCTAACGACGTCGTTATTAACGATTCATTAAAATTTACATCGAGTGATATGCAAATATGCTGAAATTTTTTGCTGAAAAAATGTGAGTAGCTTTTGCACTGCAAAAGCTACTCACATTTTTTCAGCAAAAAATATCAGAATATTGTATATTGAATCCTCTAAAACAGTTAACGAAATGACCCTTAACGAGCTCATTAAGCTACGACGCTTTGAACAGCTGGGCTCTGGTCCTTTGACAGGGCTGTCAATGAAGTATTCAGACTTTTATCTCAGGAATTGTGCCCTAAACAGATCGAGGAACAAACTCCTGCTAAGCCACTTTCAGGAATTGAGCACTAATAATGGAGTTGCATGCAACTCCATTATTAGTGCTCCCACAGTCAAAGTTGGCGGAAAATATTACAAAATTCATCCAAAACAAATTAAACATTGAGAAATATGGTAAAGACTGGCTATGTTCACAGAATTTAGTGGCGCCCTTGGCTCCGACTAAATTCTATAAAAGCCAAAACCAATATTTTCCCACTGAAAATATACCACAGTTAGAAGCCGACGCTTCTTTACTGGATTTATCTAACAAAAGAATATGTTCCGTCTTGGCAAAAAATTTAGAAGTATGGGAAAAGAGAGCTCGCAAATTGGTGGCGATCATCTCTCACGCAGATTTGTTCTCTTAGCAGCCTACTTATGTCTCCAACAGGAGTCCATGTCAATCCCTGTCCAGATTCTTGGAGGCTGTGGCTAAGTCCATCAAGTATGCCACAGCCATGTCTACTATTTTAGTCACTGAATTATTCCAGGCTAGACGGAATGCGGCTTTAGCCACATCTAAGTTCCTGTTACGAGTTAAGGAATGCTCGAATTAATGCCAAGTCACTATTTGATAATAAAATAAAGGAAGTTGCCAAAGCTAATTATGAAGCGCAAAAGCAGAGATTCTTAGCTTCTTGCTCAACCAATACTAACTTACAACAACAAAAGACATCTTATTCCGTTCCAACAGCGTTCAAGAGCCCTAGACAGTCGAATAAGCCTTCTAGACCTAAACAGACACAACCATACAGGCCTAAAACTCATACCCAGTCCTTTGCATATCTTACCATGCCCAGATAGATCCATACCAGTGGGAGGAAGATTGGCCCACTGTGTGGAACAATGGGGAGAATTAACAAACAACAAATGGGTCCTCTCTGTCATTCGAGACGGTTTCAGGATACCATTCAGGTCAACTCCCCCCTCTTTCGGCAGTTTCGATAAGTCATCAGAGTCAATCTTCCTCCCCGGTACTACGAGAAGAGATCACGGAACTTCTCCAGAAAGGGACAATGGAAAGGATACAAGATCCGGGAACTCCCGGTTTTTATTCCCGGTTATTTCTTGTCCCAAAAAAGAATGGACAGTTACATCCGATAATAGCTCTTTCTATATTAGATCAGGTCTTCCAATTCACAGCCTTATCTTTCGGAATGGCCCTGTCCATGGATTTTCACCAAACAAATGGACGTAATAGCAGCACACTTGCATCAACGTGCCATCTCGTTACTTCCATATCTAGACAATTGGCTGATAAGGGGTCTGATTTGCAACTGACAAGTATCTCACGCAATCTATTGCCTTCAAATTGTACAAAGTCTAGATTTCATTCCAAATCCAAAGGTCAGTTTGATACCAGCCCCGAAATTCACATTTATAGGCATGGAATTTCTGACACAACAAAATATAGTCAGGGTACCAGCAGACCGAGTTGATTCTCTTATTCTGACTTATCAAAATATTTCTCAAACTCAGGTGTCAGCACAAACTTTCCTTTCTCTTTTGGGCAAACTCATTGCAGCAGCAGACTTCGTTTTCCTAGGCAGACTTCATTTACAACCTCTGCAAATGTGTCTATTATCTGTCTGGAGACCTCACATTCTTCCTTTCAATCATCAGGTTCCGATTAACAGTATGATTCAATTCCATTTGAAACGGTGGATGGACACCAATCGCTTTGTTCAAGGAACGCCCATTCATCCTCCAGATCCCAATGCATTCCTTTTTATGGATGCCAGTAATTATGGATGGGGAGCTTATCTTGAGTTGATGAGACTATCCTTTCATGGTCACTGGTCAGAAGACCAATCCCTGCTCCATATCGATATGCTGGAAATAATTGCCATTTGTTTCGCATTGAAGAAAGCCATAAGATATATACACCATTCTTGTGTCATGAGTTCTACCGACAACACAACAGTGGTCTCCTTTATCAACATACAAGGAGGAACACATTCTCCTAACATATGTGTAGAAGTATGGGAGATCCACCATTGGTGTCTGGAACATGATGTAGTGATCAGAATTCGACATATTCCAGGCAAATTCAATATATTGGCAGATCGTCTCTCGACAATGGACAGACCTCTGAAAACAGAATGGGCATTGGACCAGTTGATTGCAGTATTACATTTTCCAGATGCACAATTACCTCAATGTGGATCTGTTTGCAACACGATTCAATCAAACTCTCATTGTATGTATCTCCAGTTCCGGACAATCATGCCTTGGCCGTAAACCCATTATCAGTGGACTTGAATCTTCTTCATGCATATGCATTTCCTCCAACAATTCTGATACCCTCTGTTTTAGCCAAGATACATCAATCTCGGTGCAAAATAGCTCTTATTGCTCCTCTTTGGCCCCAATGGCTGTGGTTCTCAGAGGTATTACAACTGTTAGTATCAGCTCCAATTAGTCTTCCCCTCTTTCCAAAACTTCTGATTCAGTCAAGGGGAAAGTTTCTACATCCAAATCTCCCATTACTCGACCTTCACGCTTGGGAGTTATCAAGCCATCAATTAGAGATAAAAAGTTTTCACGAAACATTGCAAGAAAGTCTATGATTAAAAATGGGTTGTATACTCCAATTGGTGTCATAGAAAGAAGGTTAATCTGGTCTTGGCCCCTCTTACAGTCATAGCCGATTTCCTTATTTACCTCTTTTCTGAGAAAAAATATCAAATAAGTACCATCAAGGGCTATAGATCCATGATATCAAATACTCTTAAATTTAAGACTGGTAATAGAATCTGATCTAATCCAGTTCTGTTAGAATTAGTTAGATCTTTCGAATTGCAACATCCAGTATAAAGATCTCTTACTCCTAAATGGGATTTATCTTGGGTCTTAGTTTGTCTTCAGAAAGCCCTATATGAACCTCTACATAAGGCATCTAAACTTCATGTTACGATTAAAACAGCCTTTTTATTAGGTCTTGCCACTGCTAAAAGATGCAGCAAAATTCATGCTTTGGCAATGGATGCAAATCATTTAAGATTCAATCAATCTTATGGTTCGGTATCATTGATAGCACAAACTGAGTTTTTGGCTAAGAATCAGCTTCCATCCATCTGCCAAGAGACCTGTAGTTATCCCTAATTTAGCTTGAACATGTAAAAGGGAACACTCGGATAGACTTTTATGCCCAATAAGAGCATTAAACTTTTACCTTAAAATGACTAGTTCTTATTGTCAGAATAGAACTAGATTATTTCTACCAATTAAAGGCAACCAAGACATCTCTAAGGCTTCTGTCTCGAGATGGGTATCTTATACTGTTAAGCTTGCCTATAGGAAACTCACCCATAGAGACATTTCTTTCCTAAAAGTTAAGGCTCATGAAGTTAGGGCACTATTTTCTTCCTGGGCATTCTTTGATAAGGTTCCGCTCAATGAAATACTCAAAGCAGCAGTCTGGAATCAGTACTCTACTTTTGCTAAATTTTATTTGAGAGACATGTCTAAAAGTGGTGGGGGTCAGGAAAATAGAGCCTTTGACACCTAAAGAAAACTGACAGCCTCCAAAGCCTACAGTACATACATTAAGATAATTAATATCTTATATATATGTTAGGAATTTAGATCATTCTTAGGATCATATATCATGTAGCTTATTCCTTAGAGTTTCCGGAGTGTTAATCCAGAGGTATAGGGATTATATGTTTTATTGATGTTAGAACTAGGACAGCTCCTCCCTCCTAATCTGCAAATTATGGCACATTATCTATAGGTTAATGTATTGTGCAGTTAAAATGAAGTTTTTAAAAGTATAACATATTTTAACAAGCAATACTTAACCTATAGATAAGAGAATCCCCCCCCCCACTCCTCCCCTCCAAAAAAATGTCAATTTTCGGGCAAGTAAATTTTTGTTGGACAAATGGATTTTGACCATTTACTTATCCGTTGACAAGTAATGAAATTTTTGTTAAATTCCACAACCCTGTTTAAGGGGTAGGCTAGGGGGAAACTTCAGCTGAAGAACTAGACTAGTAGCCCCACTAAGGGGCCAGGCACGTGCATCGAAAGATAGATTTGACAGAAAGTCTTAACCCTTGTCCTGCTGAACCCGGATATACCCTGTTTTGCAAACAGTGTAGATCCAGATCAGTTGGCTTCTGAAGAAGCCAACTGATCTGGATCTGCACTGTTTGCCATTAAGTTTGCAAATTTATAGCAAAAATCTGGATGAAGTGACCAGATTGGATGAAAATTAGAAGTGGGCGTGGCATCTTAATTTATGCAGCAGGACAGGGGTTAAGACTTGGCTTATGTGGTACAAACTTTTGTTGATACTGTACCAGATAGACCTTTGCAAACAGTATAGACCCAGATCAGACGCCGCAGAATGCGGCATCTGATCAGGGTCTACACTGTTTGCATACATACTGCAATAGTTTAGACACGTCAGGAAGTAGTAGAATGGACTGTACTGTTTCAAATTTTAGGACATGTATGGTAAGTGAATAAGGTGTCCTAATACTTAGGGTTATTACAGTAGATAAAAAAGATAGGCGAATATTTTAATCCTTAAAATGCCAAGAAAACCTGCATCTGAAAATGTCTTCCATTTATGTCGTCTTTTCAAACCTTTTTTTTGCATTCAGGCAAACAGTGTGGACCCTGATCAGACTGCTTCTTTAGGATCTGGGTCCACACTGTTTGCAAAAATAACTTTTAAAAACACAAGCAGATGTGAAAGCAGATTGGTAGTTTAAGGGTTAAAACAGATGAGCCAGAACATGAGACAGTGTACCTTTTGATATCTAGGAAAAAGCTCCGATCAGCGTCCCATTTTGCATAGTTTGAACAGTGGTAACTTGACACTGTGTAAATAGTAAAAATCAAGATTTTGTCGGGCAGACAGGGAAGACTGATCAAACTATGCAGAATTACTGTCTATTAATACCGTAATAACCCTAAGTATTGGGACAGATAAGCCTTTGCAAATTGAACAGTCTTCTTTTGGCACGTTGTGGCTAATAAAAGCCCAAGGTTTCTTCAAGCAAACGGGTAAGACATTGATCAAACTCTGTGGAATTATGGTCTGTTAATATCATAATGACCCTACGTATTGTGACAGATAGGCCTTTGCAAATTGAACAGTTTTCACCTGACATTGTATAGATAGTAAAATCCAAGGTTTCTTCAGACAGACAGGGAAGACACTGAGCAAACTGTGTGGAATTACGGTCTTTTAATACCATAATAATCCCAAGTATTGGGACAGATAGGCCTTTGCAAACAGTGTAGACCCAGATCGCTGCGTCTGATCAGGGTCTACACTGTTTGCCATATAAATAGCAATATTTTAGACACTTTACATGGTTAGTTTACTTTAGAGACTTTACATGGTTAGTATTGGGACAGATAGGCCTTTGCAAACAGTGTAGACCCAGATCAGATGCCGCAGAACGTGGCATCTGATCAGGGTCTACACTGTTTGCCATATATACAGCAATATTTTAGACACATCAAGAGGTAGTAGAATGGACTATTTCAAACTTTAGAAGAAGTAGAGTAAGAGGATAAAGTGTCCAAATACTTAAGGATATATATTATGGTAACCAAAATATGGTGTCAGGATTGCAAAAGTTCAGGTAAACGTCTGAGTCTGCATAGACTGATAGTCTGAACAGGGCCTTTGCTTTTCCCACATAGTTTCTACTTTGTCCGCACTTATACTTCTGTTTTATGTTTTTTTCAGGGCTACTATGGTACAGTGTTTAAGGGAAATTTAATGCCCTTGTCTTCTACAGGCCTCAGTAGTCCAATACCAGTAGCAGTAAAATGTAAGTAAAGAAGGTTGTTCCTCATCTCTTCATCGTTTGGTGGGGATGGTTGGGTGTAGTGAAGGTGTCGTGTATCTTATGTCACTGTATTGGCTTACAGTTGGACAAGGCCTGCTATCCTTTTAGCAGGTAAGGGTAGAGGGGGAGTGTTTCTATTTCTTCTGTTTCTTAATTTTCATTCCTGTTCCTTTTTCTTCCCTGTCCTTCTCTTTCGTCTCCTCAACTATCTCATCTATCTCTTTTCACCCTTTCTCTGGGTGATCACCTTTCTTAAGTGATTATAATCTTCCCTGGGAGAAGACGCAAAATGACCCACAAGGGTTGACGTGTCGTTAAACCCCAACACAATCAATCATCTTGCTTTTTGATTATGGTCTTTTGATGGTTTTACATGATTTTAGAAATTAAGTCTTAGTTAACCCATTGTAGACTGAATGAACTCCCCCGCACTATATATTGGAAAATTCTAATTTCAATTTTAGGTATGTCAGGCAATGTGATTTAGATATTCCTAGAGAAAAATGGTTGAACTATTTGCAAACAGTGGAGACCCTGATCAGATGCTGTGTACTGCAGAATCTGATCGGGGTCAGCACTGTTTTCCAATTACCCTTTTAGGAGTCTTCAGACTACAATGGGTTAAGTAGTTAAGTCTGTATAAAATAATATAGCTCCAACAGTCATAGTATTAACACTTTTGATTGGTTGCCTTAGGAATATAGCTTTTCTGGCAGTAGAATGTACACAATACTGGTTAACTGCTTAGAGGACTCAGCTTGCCCCAGTAAAAGTGTGGTTAGGTAAACTCGACATGACCCCATTGGGTTGAATGGGCCATAAAACCTCAACACAAACAAAAACTTTCAGAAAATGTATGTCTGCAAACTTCCCTGGGATGCTGGCTCATGGTCTATATCCAGACTATAGGATGTATTTAGTATCACCCCTACTCTTGCCCGTGACTTTCAAGGTCACTTTGAATTTTATTTTGAAGTTTTATGTTTTAAATTCTTAATAAGTGATTATGATAATGTTCCTAGCCCTTGGTGTACATCTGATATTGTGTTAGGTGGTGAAAAATACTTTATTCAATACCTGCCCATAGGTCTAGATGAGAGTGGATATCAGTTAAATATTTTTCTTATTTATCAACGAAAATATATGTTGTAGGTACTCATTAGAAGTGCCTGAAGAAATAAGAAAAATGTCAGTACTTTTGGATTGAAAAAAGGATCTTACCAAGAACTGTGCTGCCCCACCCCTGCCAGTAATCTAGAAAGTAGAGGGGAAAACTTACACTTTCAAGGGAAGCAACTCTACCAAAATGTTCGACTCTTCTTGAAAGAGATTCATTTTAAAAGGGGAGTTTGTTCCCCTTGGGTGCCTACTCTATGAGGAAAGAATTTGCTCCCCTTGGGAGCAAATTCTTTCCTTATAGAGTAGACCGTTTTTCAGTCTGAGGCTTGGCGAAAAGCAAACAGGAAGTCCTAAAAGTTGTCTCCCTTTCAGAAAAATGGCAGAAAACCTGCTAAGTGTAACCAGTCCCTGTAAAGTCATGAACAAGCTTTTAAGTTTGGCAATCATCAATTTAGCTGAACTATAGCTCCAGATATGAAGTGGTATCTACGAAATATTTTTCTTACTTCTCCTTGAAAGGTATGTTGTGGTACTTTGATGAGGCGCTTCTAATGAGCACCACAACATATGCTTTCATGGACAAATAAGAAAAATATCAGTATTTTTTACATGAAAAAATTTCTTATTTCTCCTCGAAAACATATGTTGTGGGTACTCATTAGAAGCACCTCAGTAAGGCACTTTTAATGAGTTCCACAACATATGGTTTTATGGTCAAATAAGAAAAAAATAATAGTTCGAGATAGTGAGAGTCAACTGTATTTTTAGTTGAAAATTTGGCTTATTAACCCTTGTCCTGCTGAACCCGGATATACCCCCTGCCTTTGCAAACAGTGTAGATCCAGATCAGTTGGCTTCTGAAGAAGCCAACTGATCTGGATCTGCACTGTTTGCCATTAAGTATGTGAATTTATATCAACAATCTGGATCAAGTAATCTGATTGGCTGAAAATTAGAAATTGGCATGGCATCTTAATTTATTCAGCAGGACAAGGGTTAAAGCTATGGATATGCTGCCATATGCAACACATGTTGCAAGCTGTTGCCTTTGAATTTCAATTTATTTAAATTTTTGACGTTATCCAATCAGACGTCGCGTTACATACGCAAGTGCATTAGAATTGTCGTTCTTCATTGTAGGTTTAAAAGAAGAAATGCTAGATAGATTTGCTGATGATTTTCGTAAAGAAATTGCAGTGATGGAAACACTAGAACATACCAATATTGTAAAGTTTTATGGAGTCTGCAAGGGAGGTAATTATTAGACAAATGCAATATCCTGAATACTTTTCTGATGGTCCAGAGGAAGGAAGTAACTTTGGTGGGGAAAATATCTTATTAACACTTTTAAGCAAAGTGATTATGTTTAAATTTGACTATTGCCCCTTCTGAAAAGTATCTACTCTTGGGAGCAGATTCTTTTCTTTGAGAGTATTCCCCTTTTTAAAGGGGACTTCATAAGCAATATGACAAACAGGAAGTCACAAATTAGCTCCCTTGAAAACTACCAAGTGTATTCCTTCCCCTTAAGTACATATATCTATTTATACCCTAATACAAAGTATGCCGAGAGGTATATAGTTTTTGTCTTTCTGTTTGTCTGTGAGTTTGTTTGTACCTATGTAGATTCTTCCTTCTGTTAGTTAATCCTACAACACAGTTTTGCATTAAAGCTTTTATTTCCAAACCATATGATGGAATCTGTTTATATTTGGTATGATGATAGATATTGGTCTAAACTTTTATTTATCACTGTCCCCACACATCCTGTGACCTCAAGATCTAGGTCACAGATTTAGAACTTTAAGCGGTGGTGGACTTGTGTGGCGAAGGTGTCATAGTATATCTTACATCACCGGGGCATCCAACTGAAATTGGCTTACAGTTGGGCAAGGCCTGATACCTTGTAGCAGGTAAGGGTAGAGGGGGAATGCTTCTATTTCTTCACTTTCATTCCTGTTCCTCTTTCTTCTCTGTCCCTCTCTTTCACCTCTGCTATTTCTTCTATCTCTCTGGGAGACCACATAAAATGACCCACAAGGGTTGAGGTGTCTTTGAACCCCAACACAATCAATTAGAACTTTAGGCAATTTAAGCAAGCTTGTGAATTGTTTAAGAATCTATTTTAACTTTAATCTGGAAGCAGCTTCTGCATTAGCTGGTCAGACATGGCTCAACCTTGTGACATGGACTTGTGGGTCATGAAGTGAAGATCATCCTGCCTGTGACATCAAGGTCAAGGTCACAGACTTAGAACATTAGACAATTTTAGCAAGCTTAAGAGTTTTTTTTTTAACAATCTGTTTGAACTTTAACTTAGAAGCAAGCTATGCAGTTAGTTTGTCAGACATGGCTCAACCTTGTGACATGGACTTGTAGGTCATGAAGTGAAGGTCAGCATGACCTATATTTCACAGTTCAGTGATTTTGTCAGTTATTTTGATGTTTATTTCATGTATGTCATACTTTCGACCTCAGAATCAATGTAGGTCACTGTGATCTATATTTCATGGTCTAGTGATTTGGCTTTATATTTTGAATGTTATTTTACCCACTGGAAACTGTTTGTGTGTGTGTGTGTGTGTGTGTGGGGGGGGGGGGGGGGGGTGTATTGTTTTCACATCAGTCCATCTTTCATCCATCTGTCTGTCCATCCATTACCTTTTGGTTTCTGCTTCTTATCTTGCTAAATAATTTCAAGA
Source organism: Anodontia alba (assembly GCA_964016985.1). NCBI lineage: Eukaryota > Metazoa > Mollusca > Bivalvia > Lucinida > Lucinidae > Anodontia > Anodontia alba. The sequence continues at coordinate 102,041,414 of OZ024829.1, forward strand.
ATCTTTTCATATTTTGCAAAAATGTTGATGTTGATAAGATGTTCCTATTACAAAAAAATAATTGCCAGGGGGTTAATTCCTTTAGATTTTTTTCCTTTGTAATTCTTGAAAAGTCATTTGGGTTTATTCTGTTCTGTTCTATTCTGTTGGTTTCAGCTTCTTATTTTGCTAAATAATTTCAAGATTTTTGTCATATTTTGCACAAGCTTTGATATTGTTAAGGTGTTGCTCTCAGACAAAAATAAGGGCATAAGGGTTAATCCCTTTATGATTATTTCCCTTTGTAATTCTTGAAAAGGTGTTTTGGTTTCTGTTTCTTATCTTGTTAAATGATTTCAGGAATCTTTTTGTATTTTGCATAGACATTGATATTGATGAGATGTTGTTGTAAGACAAAAATAAATGCCTAGGGGTTAATTCCTGTTATTTCCCTTTGCAATTCTTGAAAAGGCATTTTGGTTTCTGCTTCTTATCTTGCTAAATAAATTCAGGACTCTTTTCATATTTTGTTTAAATGTTGATATTGATGAGATGTCTAGGGTTTATTTCCTTTATAGTTATTTCCCTTTGTAATTCTTGAAAAGGTGTTTTGGTTTCTGCTTCTTATCTTGCTGAATAATTTTAGGAATCTTGTCACATTTTGCATAAACGTTGTTGATATTGATAAGGTTTGCTGTTAGACAAAAATTACCGTATTTACCATATATTTTCGGACACCATTAATGTTCGGACACCGCCTATTTTCTGCAAAATATGATAATTTAATGCACCATAACAATTCGGACATCCCCTGAATTATAAAAAGGCAATTTCCTAATTTCGGACACAAAAATGCCTCTGGACAAAGCCGAATTTTCAATGAAATCCAACACCAAACCCACAGCGTCGCTGTTTTCACGGATGTTTTGATAGACGAAGCCATTTTCTAACAGGTCAGAAAGTAAGTAGTAGAGTCTAAAATTTAACTTAGTTCAAGTTATTTTCCATCAGGGTTTGCTGTTTTCATTCAGGGAGAAACTACTTTTATTTGTTTATTCAAATCGCCGAGCTGTATAAAATGTGCATGCCATTTACTATACATTCGAAGACGACAAAATCGCCCCTCGTCCAAATGGACTGATCTACCAATACACAGCTAAAAATAGGCAAGAAAATAAAATAATGAAGGCCGTGGAACATGCCAAAATCTCATTACCTTTTAATGTTGTTCAACGAGGAGATATTATAGCACCTTTCTAATTCTCGGTACTTAAAAAAAAACAAAAAAACACTTGTATTCTATTTATTGTTATCTTTTAAAAACCTTAATATTACCACGTGGTTCTACACCACGTGTTATACCACATGTTAGTCACATGCAAACTTTATGACACCCGAGGTCACGTTTCCTCTATATGGTGTGTTGGTGTGTCGAGTAAAAAGACGTCATTATATAATTTTCATTATGGGCATTCCCTCATTACCAAGATAAAAAACGATCACAGTGACGATCAAAGCAGTGAAGCTTGTGAAATGTTTTAATAAAATTAATGTCCATTAATACTTATTAAAACAAGCACCTATTAAATAGGCAATCAGCGACCTTTTGTTTTTAATACGCTGTGTAACTGTCAGTGCGTTAATATTACGCAATTTTATGATCGTCTGCTCAGGGCGATTGGGCAACCTCGTGAAAAAAACTAAGGCCTGAGAGGACACCATTTACTTCACCAACAAAAGTACCTTGCCGCTTATGCGACTGATCAAAATGGTGACCGACGCACTCGGGCCGACACATTCTCACAGTCAGTTGAAGATTTATGTGATTGGTAAAGCTGATTCCGAAGAGCTTAAAAACAAATCAGAATTCATTTTTTTAAAGCGCAGACTCATCTGGGTCTCTGTATTTTGCAATGGTTATAAGGCACAATTTTCCTTGTTGCTATCCTAGAAAGTTATGCAGGTGGTCATTAAATACTTAAACCAAAAAAAGGTATCTTACCGATTCTAAAAAAAAAAAAAAAAAAACAATAGCCAAAAAATAGGACAGGGTGTCGGATCCGCTTGTTCCGATCAGGACCGACTCTGTTTGCTTGACAGGGTTTGCTTTTCAGGGCCTAGAAACAGCGCGTCTTTTCAAACATTTAATGCGCAGGCAGGTCCAGGTCATTGTATCTTGCCCAAAAAGTAAGTTACTATTTTGCGGATCACAAGCCTACCTGTTATTTAATCCCATGCAGTGTCCCATTTACAGGCTTACAATAATTGTTCTGACAAGTCAAAAAAAAAAAGTACCTTATCGCAAATGTGAAAAGGGAACCTCCAGATTAATGTGCTCATCTGCGCGGTCTGATAAGAGTCTATTTTATTTATTGTGCAGACTTACAAGGCCTGGCATTCTTTATGTACAATATTAGCGGTTTTATTATTCTGTGTAGCCTGCGCAGCCGATCTGGTTGAGATTAATTTGTATGAACAAAATAAGGTCTGTTTATCTTTCTGGTAACATCAAAGAGATTATAAAAGTGGCTGATTCGTTTTATGGCAATTGGTTTGTTCACACGTCAATCATGTGGCCAGTTAGTGAATGTATCACTGAAATGGATGTGATTAACCTTTACAACTCTGTGGGCTAATTCAGCAGACGACAAATTGATCACATTTTTCCAAGAAAACTGAATTTGACATTTCATGCAAATTGTCTTCATTGGAAATAATTTGCATGAAATGTCAAACCTGTTTTTCGGGACATATATGTATCAGAAAAAATATTCCTAAATGCTGTCTGCTATTATTTTACCCGGAGTGCTAACTCCTTGTTTCTGTTTTTTTACACAACTAATTTCCTTACCCATTCCACCTAATGGACCAGTCCGAAAAGTCAGTGTACACGTAATTATTTCCTGTGTCCATTGTAAGGAAAAAACGTCTTGTGTTTTAGTGTTCCTCGGGGTTAGATAACATTTTTGAAAATATTGTGATTTTAATTGGTCTGGATTAGTAAATTTCGGTCAAGGGACGAAGGTAAACATAATGGCTTTCTACCGGTTTTGAAGGTTGGCATTTTCCGTGACCACGTGGCACCACCGGACTTTGCCGAAAATACCGATATGGTCGAAGACCTTGATTTTTGGCCAAAAACCGCTGATCTACCAGCCTTAAAATCTACATTTTTATCGGAATTTTTCGGGTATTTTCTTTAATTTTCGGACACGGCGTTGTTTTGAAAATTATATTTTCCTAAATATTCGGACAAAAAATAAAATAATTATTTTAACGTGTCAAACAATATATGGTAAATACGGTAGGGCCTAGAGGTAATTCCTTTAGAGTTATTTCCTTTTGTAATTCTTGAAAAGTGTTTTAGTTACTTCTTCTTATCTTGCTAAATAATTTCAGGAATCTTTTCATATTTTGCATAAGTGTTGATATTGATGAAATGTTGCTGTCAGAGAGAAATAAGGGCCTAAGTATTAATTCCTTTCTAGCTATTTCACTTTCTTATTCTTAAAAAGGTGTTTTGGTTTCTGACCTATTTTTGCATACAAACATTATGGACCCTGATCAGACTGCTCCTAGAGGAGCAGTCTGATCTGGGTCCACACTGTTTGCAAAAATGACTTTTAAAATCACAAACAGATGACAAAGCAGATGGCAGTTGTTGTGATTGGCAGTTTAAGGGTTAAGGGAAAAAGTGCCTTTGAACATGTGCAGAACATGCAGATTCAGCTCATCCTGTACATGCACATACCTGCCTATGTTCTCCTTTCATACATTCTGTAGTATCTAAGGCAGGCTAATCAGAGCTGAAAAGATAATCGATTATCAGGCCTGCCGTTGCGATCAATAATCGATTAGTAATCACTGAAGATTTGGTCATAATTTTACCTGTCTGTCTGAGCATGACTCTTACCATATGTTGTACTTTACTGTATGTATGTGATCTGACAGGCCTGAGCAAACAGTGTAGACCCAGATGAGACGCCTTAAACGGAGACGTCTCATCAGGGTCTATACTGTTTGCCACTCACCCAGCTATTTTTAAACTCAACATTGGGTAGTAAGTTGTACTTTTTCAAATTTTAGATTAAGTATAGTAAGGAGTTGAGGTGTCTGAATATTAAGGGTTAATAAGGTAAGTAAGAGACACAGAAATTAAATGATCGATTATTAGCAAATCTGTAACGTTAATCATTTTTGTGGAATTTATTGATCAATTAATCGATTATCGGATTAATTGTGCCAGCCTTAGTAGTATCCAATATTTCTGTTAGCAGACAGTGAAGGACCTGATCAGACTGCACAGATGCACAGGCTGAACTGGATCTTTGCTGTCCCCATTTGACTGAAGACATGTTTTCAGCGGCCCTTATATTGTTATAGTCTACAGTACTGTTATTCTATAAGCCATTAATAAAGACTGATGAGACTGTGTGGATGGCTGGCTGATCTAGGCTGTTGCTCATAAGATGGCACATTTTTATTTGCCCGTTTGAAAAACGGGACATATTATGTTACGGGGTCTGGTGTCCGTCCGTCCGTCTGTCTGTAAACTTTTTTTGTTTCCAGCTAACTTTTCTTACAGTTTACATCCGATCAAGCTGAAACAGTATATAGTTAGACCATGATGGGGAGCAGCGCATAGTGTTTTGGGGTTACAGGCCACCAACTATTAGCAGAGTTAAGCCCCTTTGAAAATTTCTGTAAACTTTTCGTTTCCGGTCAACTCCTCCTACACTTTACATCCGATCAAGCTGAAACTTGATTTATAGTTAGACCATGATGTGGAACAATGCATATTATTTCGAGGTTACAGTCCACAAAATATTAGCAGAGTTATGCGCCTTTGAAAATTTCTGTAAACTTTTTGTTTCCGGCTAACTCCTCCTACAGTTTACATCTGATCAAGCTGAAACTCGATTTATATTTAGACCATGATGTGGAGCAGTGCATATTGTTTTGAGGTTACAGTCCACCAAATATTAGCAGAGTTATGCCCTTTATGGTAAGTTTTCATTTCCGGCTAACTCCTCCTACAGTTTACATCCAATAAAGCTGAAACTTCGTAAATAGTTACACCATGATGTGGAGCAGTGCATATTATTTCCAAGTTACAATACACCAAATATTGGCAGAGTTTAAAAATTTCTGTAAACTTTTCGTTTTCAGCTAACTCCCTACAGTTTACATCTGATCAAGCTGAAACTTGATTTTTTGTGAGTTATTGACCATGATATGGAGCAACGCATATTGTTTCGAGCTTATTAGCAGAGTTATGTCCCTTTGAAAATTTCTGTAAATTTTTCTTTCTGACTTACTCCTCCTATAGTTTACATCCAATCAAGCTGAAACTTTGTAAATAATTATACCATGTTGTTTAGAGGTAATAGTGTGCAAATTTTATTTTATAATATGTCTATTTTTTGTAAATAACTAAAATGGGCATATGGGCAAGTTATTTATTTATTTTTTTTAAATCTTCATTTATTAGATTTGCACTGAAATGTTGCCATTATTAAATCTTAATAAGTAAGTTTATTGAATGATATAGAATTAAGAAGCTTAACTAATCTCAAAACTTATAAACATAATTATTTTTGGATTTTTTTTAGATACTCTTTGGAGTTGCCTCCCTTGAAGAACAAAAATAAAATCAGTATAAAACAATTTAAAGCATAACAAACATTTTTCTTGCAGCTTTTTCTGCGGGGAGGGGGAGGGGGAGGGGGGGGTGGGGGGGGTGTTTATTTTTGTTTTGTTATTGTTTGGTCAGATATTGAAGTATAGGAAAACAAATCAGCCAAAGGCTCATATGAGCTTATAGTATAGCCATGCTTCTGTTGTCCATCCTCTATCCGAAACCACAAACATCTCCCTATTTTCTCAGGAGGGCAGACTCACTTCTTCCTAAATTTCTAGGCCAGCTTGGACCCTGAGGTTACAGTTCACCAAATATCAACAGAGTTATTCCCCTTTGAAATTTTTTTAACATTTTTTTGTTTCCAATTAACTCCACTTACAGTTTACATCCGGAACACTGAATTATACAGGAGTCAGGGTACGTGCTACATCTTATTACTTGTCACGAGTGTATAATGCCTCCGCTTGCGGAGCTCTTGTTACATGGCATAGTTCTTATATATATTTATCTGAACAACATCCTCTTCTGTTTAGTCTTCACAAGGGCAAGAGGTTAGCAATCCTGACTTTGGACAACAAGGTCCCAGGTTTCCTAAGGGGACAACTTGCATGATCTGTCAAAACCTGATTCCTTGAAAAAATAAGAAAAATATTTCAATATGTTCTCTACCGAAAATTTTACCCAGAGTGCTCAGTAGTGCTTTTTAAGTGCTTTAACCCTTGTCCTGCTGAATAAATTAAGATGCCATGCCTACTTCTAATTTTCAGCCAATCAAATTACTTGATCCAGGTTGTTGTTACAAATTCAAATACTGAATGGCAAACAGTGCAGATCCAGATCAGTTGGCAGAAGCCAACTGATCTGGATCTACACGGTTTGCAAGGGCAGGACATATCCGGGTTCAGCAGGACTAGGGTTAACACTAGGCATGCTGGGTAAACATTTCAGCATATGACAAAAAATATTTTCCTTATCTTTCTTAGAAAATAGACATTGACAAGGAGACAATTTGCATAAAATGTCATAGTCTATTTTCTGAAAAAAAAAAAATAACAAAAATCTCATCGGTTTTTCCATCTGCTGAATCTGCACAGAGAGAGGTAATAGTTAAGCAGTGCTCTATCCTCATATATAACATATGAGCATGGTAATCCTTAAGAAATCAAACCCAATTTCCTGGGAAAATGAGTAAAATATTTCAAAAATACCGTCAGCTGAAATATTTATCCAGCATGCTAAGCGTTAACCTTTACCACTCTCTTGGCAAATTCAGCAGACGACAAATTAGTATTATTTTTCTTATTTTTACAAGAAAGCAGGATTTCACACAAGTATGAAAAATATTTCAATATGTCATCTGTTGAAAATTTTACCTAGCATGCTAACTGTTTATCATCCAAGTTTTATTCCAGAGCGATACATAGTAATGGAATGTCTAGATGGTGGCTCCTTACATAGTTATGTGTCGAAACAGCGTATCGATTCCAAAGTCATACCAACAAGTCTGTTTGTCAGCTTGTCTCTAGATATTGCCAAGGTAAATCCTCAGATTCGTCACGGGATAGCTGAACTCCATATAAGAGGAGTATTGAGAAAATTATTTTATTTGTTTCTCCACAAAACTATACAGTGTGATCTATACAACAGCCTCCTTTGCATTACAAAATGATGCCTATTCAAATAAACTCATAGGTCTAGATAAGAGTGAGTATCAGGTAAATAGTTTTCTTATTACTCGACGAAAACATTTATTATGGGTACTCATTAGAAGCGCCTCGGCGAGATGCTTCTAATGAATACACACAAGTTATGTTTTCATCCAGAAATAAGAAAAAATATAGATACTTTTTGGTGGAAAAAAAGCGCCTTATCAAGAGCTATGAAACTAAAAATTTTACCACCAAAAAATGAAAACTTTCAGATAAAAAATTCTGATATTCTTCATTTTTCTGCTCAAAACATAGATTGTGGGTACTTGTTAGAACTGCCTATATAAAAGTGGGGTTTAAGGGGGTCAAAATTATATAGGTATTTTTCATGATGGGCATGATTGTGGGGAAGTGGCTGCTGTGGAGGTTAAATATGTACAGTAAAGCTTCAATGACTCAAATACCTATAACTGGTTTACTGCGACTAATTCAAACTGGTTTTTGAGTTCCTAGGATATTCTTCCGACATCTCGAGAAAACATATAATTAGAGATATTTTAGGAATTTTTCCTATTTTTTCAAGAAAATGTGTTGTGTGTACTCATTAGAATTGCCTCATTGAGGCAATTCTAATGAGTACATGCAACATACCATTATTTTATAGACGGTTAAAAGACATGCATATATTATTCCTATTTGTCTCCTAACTGGCGCTGTGATTAACCCTCAGTGGCTCGAACTCCTCATATCTAGAACAAATTTTCCTGGTCCCAAAGATGTTTGAGCCATTGAGGTTCAACTGTAGTAAAAGAACACTTTTGGGAAGAAGCAGCTGTTATAGGAAGATGTCTGTTATTTTGAGGTGATAGTTTGTAGAGTTTCTGCTGTATGTTGTGGATACTCATTAGAAGTGCCTCAATGAGGTGCTTCTAATGAGTACCACAACATATGATTTTGTGAAGAAATAAGAAAAATATACATGTACCGTATTCCACCTAATTACCGCACTGTGCGCTAAGGTTTTTCAAAATTACTGGGAACACTCATTTGTGGTAAAATATGTATCTACCTACTAAGGATACACTATAAAAAGATCAGAAAAAGGACTTATTTGACGATGATTATGTGATTGTTTCTGATTTTCTTTATAAAGGCATATGTTGTGGGCACTCATTTGAATTGCATTGACAAGTCGATGCAATTCAAATGAGTACCCACAGCATATGCTTTTAAAAAGAAGTAAAGAAAACTTACACTGGCTGTAATCTGAAGACTTCGGAATTTCTTGACTGTGCGCTTATAGGGGTATGTGCGGTAATTAGATCGAACACGGTATATACTTTTGGTTGACAAAAGCATCTTATCTGGAGTTGTGATATGTATTTGAAAAAAAAATACAAAAAATATAATGCAGTGCACACATGTAGATAAGGCTTTACAAATAAAGCAGTTTTATCTCCAGTATAGACCCTATTTACCATATGTATTTGGACAGACAGGCCTCCGCAAATAGTGTAGACACAGATGAGATGCTGCAGAATGCGGTGTTTCATCAGGGTCTACACTGTTTTCCACTCCTCCAGCAATTTTTTGATACAACATCAGCTAGTAAATTGTACTTGTTCAAATTTTAGAACAAGTATGGTAAGGAGCTGAGGTGTCTGAATGCTTAGGGTAAATATGGTGAAAGATAAAATATATTGAGCTTTAACGTCAGAAAACTTACCTTCCAACATGTGCACCCAGTGATGATTCAGATCAGCCTGCACAACTGCGCAGGCTGATCAGTATCTTTACTGGTCGCATTTTGGATAGCCAAGGATGCCAAGTTTCATCATGCAGACAAAGAAGACTGACGAGCCTGCGCAGAGTACTGGCTGATTTGAGCCCTCATTGGGCACACATGGCAGAAGATACATTTCATTACCTTGAGCTCCATTTTTGTTGGAAGTTAATTGTTCCCTTCAGCTCCAGATAAGACCCCTTTATCAACCAAAAAGTATTGATATTTCTCTTAGTTTTCCAGAGAAAACATATTTTGATATTTTGTGAGTACTCATTAGAAGTGCCTCGGTGAGGCGCTTTTAATGAGTACCTACAACATATGTTTTTGTAGGGAAATCAGACAAATATAGATACCCTGTCTTATCTTGGGCTTTGAAATTATGTTGAAGTTTACGTAGTCTTCATCCTTCAATCAGTTTGTCCATTTGTCTATATGACCGATACTTGTGCCGAAATTTTGCATTAACTGTTAACACATTCTGGGCAAATTCAGCAGGTGAAAAATTGATGGCATTTTCTTATTTTTCCTATAAAATAGGCTTTGACATTTCATACAAATTGTCTCCTAAGGAGACAGTTTGTATGAACTATCAAAGCCTATTTTATAGGAAAAAATAACAAAAAATATTTCAAAATGTCGTCCCCAGAATGCTAAGCATTAAGTTTTTCATGTACCATAGCTAAAGATAAACTGAGTATCCTTAAAATTTATTTTCTTATTTCTCCAAGAAAACATACATTGTGGTTACCCATTACTCCTGGCAAGACACTTCTAATGAGTACCCACAACATGTACTTCTGCTGGGCACCACAGCATAAATTTATAACAATATATAAGAAAAAAATCTGAACTTTTCGATTGGCAAAAAATGCTGATCTGGTGCTACATTGCACCTGTCTTGAGATCATCCTGGGAAGGTGGAACAAAGGTCTGATGGGAGCACAAAGTAATGTCCCTGGTCTAATCTCTGTAATATTCATCATAAGTCTTCTCTCCTTGAAGAATATCCCTATTTTCAAAAAGTTTCAAATGCATATACACAAAAACCTCTTTAAAACTTATTACTGGGAGTCAAAGCACAAATCATGTAAACTAAAAACGCATGCTGTATCAGAACAAAAATGTGTAGATTAAATATAAAAATGACCATAAAATATAATGTATACATTTTTAGCTCGCCTGTACGAAGTACAAGGAGAGCTATTGTAGTCACCCCGGTCGTCCGCCTTTGCGTTCCCGTTCCCGTCACACTGCGTTAAAGTTTTTCAAATGCTTATATCTCAACAGTCACTCCTCACAGAGGCATCAAATTTGGAACTTAGGTACCTTGGAGGGTCTTCTGAGATTCCAAGAGAATAAACCCCTGGGTTCATGCCCCTGGGTGGGGCTAGGGGTCAGAATCTAGGACACCTTTGTAATACTGTGTTAAAGTTTTTCAAATTCTTATATCTTGACTTTCACTCCTCATAGAGCATTCATATTTAGAATTTGGGTACCTGGAGGAGTCTTCTGAGATTCCAAAAGAACATACCCCTGGGTTCATACCTCAGGGTGGGCCTTGGAGTGGGGCTAGGGGTCAAAATCTAGGACACATTTGTAAAATCTTATATGCCTACAGGTTATAGACACAACTGGTTATACATCAGCTAACTATGTGACATCGGTTTAAGTGTAAGAGAGTGAAGGTCATGGTGACCTACATTTTACGGTCCAGGTCACCTAGATTTCACAGTCCAGTGATTTTGCCTTATATCTTGAATACTATTTGTTGGATAAATGTCACACCTGGGATATTACTTCCATGTGACCCAATGAATGACCACTTACTATATCTAGGTCATTGTGACCTATATTTCATGGTTCAGTGATTTTGCCTTATTCTTGAATACTATTTGTTGGATAAATGTCACACCTGGGATATTAGTTCCTTGTGACCCGATTATTGACGTCAAAATATATCTCTGTTGGTGTGACCTATATTTCATGGTTCAGTGATTTTGCCTTATATCTTGAATACTATTTGTTGGATAAATGTCACACCTGGGATATTAGTTCCATGTGACCCAATGAATGACCACTTACTATATCTAGGTCATTGTGACCTATATTTCATGCTTCAGTGATTTTGCCTTTTATTTTTATTACTATTTCATGGAGAATTGTCATACCTGGATTATTATATCTATGTGACAAAATGATTTACATACAAATACATCTAGGTCAGTGTGACCTATGTTATATGGCTTAATGATAAAAATGTTACAATATAAAATGTACCCAGCAGGCGAGCTACGCTGTCCTACGACAGCTCTTGTTGTTTGGATAAAATGTATAGATTATATAGAAAAATGACCATAAAATGATCATTTTTCTATATAATCTATACATTTTTGTTTAGATGTGTTGTATCCAAACAAAAATATATAGATTATGTTGAAAAATGACAACATTGGTCATTTTTAGCTCGACTGTTTTCGAAGAAAACGACAAGGTATTGTCATAGCTCTGGCGTCGTCTGCGTCGTCGTCGTGGTGCAAAAACTTGGACATTTTGTAATATCTCTGTTATTACTGAAGATATTTACTTGAAACTCGGACTAGTTGTTCATTATGAAAAGGGGAACTCATACCGATAGGGGAGGTAACCCTCAAAATATTTTTGGCACAGTTATGCCCCCTTTTCGACTTAGAATTTTTGTTGAAAAATTGTTTCACTGCGATTTCTCAAAAACTGATGGATGAATTCTGATCATGTTTGGTATTACATAATTATGTCACTTCCAATTTAATGTACTTAAGTAGTTCTGTTGCTTATAATCAAACATGCCCTATATATTTCTAAAAGAAACTGCAGCTGAGCATTGGCACCCGCATGCGGTGCTCTTGTTCTATATAATCTATACATTTTTGTTTGGATACAACACTTTTGGGTCCACATGTAACGGAAACCAACTTGTATTGAAATATCTTGTAAAGCAGTTCCACTGTACTATGAATGCAACTCCTGTCTGCAAACTGGTGGCAAAATCATACAGGTGTACCCTTTGTGTGTATAGTTTTCCATATCCTAGGTGTAGCGCTCATTACACACAGGAGCATAAGGAAAACTGTTTGCATGCGCCGTCCGACTGGAGACCAGGAGGTCGTGGGTTCAACCCCCGCCGAGGTCGGTAACATTCTTTCGTGGAGATTGATCATGAAATATTTTCTACGGTCATTCTCTCCCTTCCTCTGATTCAAGAAGGGCAGTTGTCAGTTTCTGGCGAGAGAATGTGCACAATACTGGTTAACCGCTTAGAGGACTAAGCCTGCCCAGTAAACGTGTGGTTAGGTAAATTGACCGCGCTCGACATGACCCCATTAGGTTGACTGGGCCATAAAACCTCAACACACAAAAAAAAAAAAAGACTGTTTGCAATAAAGAGAGGTCATCTAACCTAAAAATACATTTTCCTCCATTATTATAGGGGCTATCTTTTTTTAAATGATGTTCTCGGTGGCTCAGTTGGATGGGCTTCCGACTAATGATCATTCATGGTGATTTGATCATGAAATACTGTCTACGGTCATTCTCTCCCTTCTGCTGATTCAAGAAGAGCGGTTGCCAGTTTCTGGTGAAAGAATGTTCACAATACTGGTTAACTGATTAGAGGACGAAGCCTGTCCAGTAAAAGTGTGGTTAGGTAAACTGACAGGGCTTGACATGACCCCATTGGGTTGACTGGGCCATAAAACTTCAACACAAATAAACTATCTTTCTTAAAGGAAAGAAAATGCTACCAGAGGGAACAAATTCTTTCCTTTAAGAGTAGGCTCTATTCTGGAATCAACAGTAGCGAATTATTTTTGTAGATTTTTACAGGGTGTGTGTAAAGCTAATTCCTTTATGGCTACGCCACTGCATAGCTCCAGATAAGAAGAGTAAACAAACAAATATTTTTTCTTATTTCCCCACAAAAACATATGTTGTGGGTACTTATTAGAAGCATTTTCATGGAGAAGTATAAAAAATATTAACCCTTGTCATGCTGAATTAATTAAGATGCCATGCCCACTTCTAATTTTCAGCCTTGATCCAGAGTGTTGCTATAAATTCACATACTTAATGGCAAACAGTGCAGATCTGAAGAAGCCAACTGATCTGGATCTACACTGTTTGCAAAGGCAAGGTATATCTGGGTTTAGCATGACTTTGGTTAAAAAAAAAGTGACTATTGTCTTTACTGCTGGGTATGGCTACTATGTGGTCCAAAAATGTTACACATGGACCTGGCTCCAGAAAAGAGGAGTATTATTTCTCTACAAAAACATATGTTGTGGGTACTGATTAGAAATGCTTCAGCAAGACCCTTCTAATGAGTACCATAACATGTGTGTTTGTGGAGAAATAAGAAAAATATCAATACCTTTTGGTGTAAAAAAAAAAGTGAGTTTTCTTTACTTCAGGGTATGGAGTATTTGTGGTCCAAAAAAGTGTTACACATGGACCTGGCATGTAGGAATATTTTGTTGAAGAAGTTGCCGTCAGATAAAAAGCTGTGTGCTAAAGTAAGTGACTTCGGTCTCTCGAAGGTACTGGGTTTGGAAAAAGATTATTATAGACGGATGCGTGGCAGGGAGAAGACCATTCCTGTTCTTTGGTAAGTATCTAGGTAGCTCCAGTTAAGGAGAGTATTAACATTGCTCCAGATAAGAACAGTATCCAGGGCCCAGCTGTTCAAAGCATCGTTAGCCTAACGAGCTCGTTAATGACAGACTCGTTAACTGTTGTAGCTAAGGTGTTTTTAAATACATTGATATTTTTGCTGCAAAAATGTGAGTAGCTTTTGCAATGTGAAAGCTACTCTCATTTTTTTCCAGCAAAAAATATCACATTGATAATTTTGCTGCAAAAATGTGAGTAGCTTTTGCAATACAAAAGCTGCTCACATTTTTCAGCAAAAAATATCAATGTATTTGCCATAATTTAAGATAGAAAGATAAAAGTTTTAACGTCATGTTAGTGAACAACTTCATTAAATTTTGAACAGTTTGGCCCAAATAATTATATTTCTTATTTCTCCATGAAAAAGTATTGTGGGTACTCATTAGAAGGACCTCAGTCTGGTACTTCTAATGAACCCCTATAACATCTGATGTGCAAGATGTGAAAAATGCCTGTATACCATGACAAACAGAAAAGACCCTGGGCTCAGTTGTTCAAAGCTAACGATGTCGTTAGTTAACGATTTGTTTAAATTTTAATCGAGTGATACTCAAATATGCTGAAATTTTTGGCTGAAAAAATGTGATTAGCTTTTGCAGTAGCACTGCACACTTTTTCAGCAAAAAATATCAGAATATTGTGTATTGAATCTGCTAAAACAGTTAACAAAATGACCCATAACGAGCTCGTTAAGCTAATGATGCTTTGAACAACTGGGCCCAGATCAGCATACACATCCTTGCATCCTGATCTGAGCATTCTCTGTTAGTTGACATTTACTACAGTATCTCTTGATTCTGTAAGCTGGCAATGAAGGCCCTGATCAGCCTATGCAAATGTTTTAGTTATACCTTGGTTCATGTCAAGCAGATGATTCACATGAAATGTCCAGACTTGGCATGGTGTAACTAAGACGTATTGGTATCTACTCATTAACTTTTGCGGATGCATTAATTTCATTGGAATCTATATCAGTGTCAAATACCGGTCAAGGGACAGGAGCAATTATTAGGACAGATATAGTGTTGTTGTTTTTTTTCTATTTTCATAGCAGATGGTTGGCGCTTAAAGCAGGCAAAACATCCGATTCTTGGACTTCTAGTCTTTGCAACAAAGCATGCATTGTGAACACTTATTGCAATGGCAAAGTTGAGTCATAATTGGCACAGTCTGATCTGAATCTTCTCTCTCATTCTTTCGTTAGCCAAGGATCCAAGTTATCTTCAGAGCAAAGACTACTGTGCTTTCAACATCTTTCAGAAAGTCGTTTTTTGCTTGACACTTTACACAGAAGAAGTAAATTTGCAAATTTTGTCATGATTTAATGCAAAACCATTTGACTACCTATGTACAAAAAGTTTTATTCTAGTCATTGGTTTTTAAAAAATCAAATATTTTCACCTTTTCCCATAGTAAAGATGAAGCCAAATCATGCAGAAATCTGTAGGGTAGGTATCTTGGAGCCAGATTTTCAACATGTTCCACTTGTTCAGTTTTTCTGAAATTTTCACAATATTGTTGTGGCACATCAGTAATTCAAATTCAGCAAAGAAAAGTAAAAAAATTTTCTTAGACAAAAATTCCAAAAAATCACTTTACAATAGAAATTGCATAGATCAGACCAATTTTTGGCCGTAATTTAATTTTAGTGTAAATATTTGAAAATAAAACACAGAAACAGAAAAGACAAATTGTTTCTGATAAGATATGGTCAATCAGAACAAAATATTTTGATTTAAAATAAAACGCCAAGCAAAAAACATCTTTCTAAGAAATGTTGAAAGGACAGTAGTAGATGTCATGGATTTGCAGTCTCCACTGCCCACACATTTTTGCACGTTTTGCAGAGAAAGTAAGGCTTGTCCGTCACTCTTGATAAGATGGGGTTTTTTTCAATCCAAAAGTATTGATATTCTCCATGAAAACATATGTTGTGGTGCTCATTAGAAGCGCCTTGGCGAGGCACTTCTGATAAGTACCCACACCATATGTTTTTGTGGAGAAATAAGAAAAATATTTACCTGATACCCAGTCTTATCTGGACCTATGCTTTACGTTTCATATGTTACATGTTGAAATGAGAATATGTTAGGGTATCGTTAGAATCAGTTCATGGAGAAAAACTGTGATGGCATAGATGCCACACTAGTTTTTTGTTTTAATGAAGGAATGCAGTGTCTGATCAGGGTCTACACTGCATTAAATGCAGGAATTTCTATAAAACACTGTAATAATAAAAACTAATCAGACACCCTGCTATTGGAAATAGACTGGTCCAAAGATTGTGGTAGAAGAGTCCACTTGATGTAAATGGGTTAATACTTCCCATGCTATGGCCAAATTCAGCAGACAACAACCTGATGATATTTTCTTATTTTTCCTAGAAAACAGGATCTGACATTTCATGCAAATTTGCATGAGGTGTCAAATCTTATTTTCTTGGGAAAAAAAGAAGAAAATTATTTCAGAATGTCATTTGCTGAAATTTTTGCCTAGCATGCAAAGTGTTAACTTGGGTTCTGGCTGTCTTGTTGCAGGTGTGCATTAGAGTGGCTTGGCCAGTCCAGATTTACGACAAAATGTGACGTCTGGAGTTTTGGTGTGACAGTATGGGAAATGTGTAGCTATGGCAAGAAACCAAACATATGCGAGACTGAGCAACAGTTTGTACAACAGGGTTACCATCGTCTGAAGAAAGGAGAAAGACTTCCTCAGCCACCAGGGTGCTTGGCAGAAATATACCAGCTTATGCGGGACTGCTGGGAGGAGACTCCAGAACGGAGACCCGAATTTACTGACTGTGTTGCAAGGTTAGTTCAGATCTATGAGGTATGAGAAAAGGGCTCTAATATTTTACCATATCATAGCACAAGAAAAGAGAGGGTATCAGGTTGTTACAGTCGAACTTCAATGGCTCAAACATCTTAGGGACTATAGAAACTTGTTCCAGACATGGGTAGGTTGAGCCACTGAGGGTTATTCATGGTGCCAGGTCAGGATGCAAATGGCAATGACTTAGAGAAGTTTTGATCTTCTATACAATAATGGTATGTTGTGTGTACTCATTAGAATGGCCTCAATGAGGCAATTTTAATCAGTACACACAACATACAATTTCATGATAAAATAAGAAAATTTACTTAAATATTTGTTTCTGGAGTGATCAGAACAATTTCATAGGGTCTCGAAAACGAGTTCGAATCAGCCATGGTAAACGAGCCATTGGTGTTAGAGCTATTGAGGTTCAACTGTATTTTCATTTCACCTGTGATCACTTGCCATCCATCTGTCCTTCCATACTTTTGAAAGTCTTCTTCTTTGAAACCCCCTGGATCAATTTTTATCAAACTTCATGTGGTGCCTTCTGTTAAAAGGGGATTGAAAGTTTGTACAAATTGTCATGGTCCGTTAAATAAGATGGTCACCATGCCCATATATGGTAAAAACACTTCAAAAATTTTTTTCTCCAGAACCAAGAAAGCTTTGGGGCTTAATCTTGGTATATAGCATCAGGGACTCAAGGTCTACCAATTTGTTCAAATGATTATCATAGGTTGACCTTTGAGCTTTTTATGGCAAGGTCAAATTTGCATCCCCGTACTTTTGTATGGGGAAAATGTTGAAAAACCATTTTCTCAAAATGTACAAAAGACTAATGGCTGAAACTTACAGTGTATGATTAAAGTAGTAAAACTTTTTAGTGACAGTCAAAATTTTGTCTCCCAGGGGTTATCTGCCCTTGCCCCTGTTATACATGTTATCTTTAAATGCCTTCTCTGAAACCACTCAACTAATTTATGCCAGATTTCAATCGTTATAATCTTTAAATGTCTTCTCTGAAACCATTCAACCAGTTTTCAGCAGATTTTACATGGGACCTTCTTTTGAAGGAGTATTGACAATTTGTTCATTGGTGTGGAACCGTGATGGCTGCCTTGCCTATATATGGTAAAAAACCCTTAAAATAAATCTTCTTCTCCAAAATCAAGAACGCTTTGAGACGAGTCTCAAATGATTGACATATTTGTAACATTTTGATGACAAATGATTTATAAGGAATGAATTATTATTTTTGAGGATTTTATCAATGTGTAAACTGCAGCGGATCACCGCCAGAGCATCAGTAAAATCCACAAAACTAAAATTCATCCCTATTTTGAAATATGGGTTAGTAAGGAAGTTTCTATTGTTATAGTCTTACCCAATGAGTTTGTACGGGGTGGTCAGGTGGTGCAAAGGTGTCGTGTAGCTTACATCACCGGGGCGTCCAACTGATATTGGCTTACAGTTGGGCAAGACCTGCTACCCTTGTAGCAGGTAAGGGTAGAGGGGGAATGTTTTTATTTCTTCTGTTTCTTCACTTTCATTCCTGTTGCCCTTTCTTCCCTGTCCTTCTCTTCCTTCTCCTCTACTATCTATTCTATCTCTTTTCTCCCTTTTTCTGGGAGACGACACAAAATGACCTACAAGGGTTGACGTGTCGTTAAACCCCAACTCAATCAAATGTAATGTTTATTATGTTCAACTTCTTCAAAAGTTGTGACATTTGGCAGAGTTCTAATGAGTCATATGTAATTGAAAATCACCTGAGAATATAAAATATGAGAGGTAGGGTCAATGTGCTTGAAAAAGTGTAAACAAATGTTGGAAGTCTTGATGTTTATTGTCACCCACACCCCTCCCCCTCCCACCCTATCCTTCCATGATTCCATCACATTTTGTGTCATATCTATAACTCTGGAATATTTTCATGAAACTTCCCACACATACTACGCTTGATGAGAGGATGACAAATCTTGCCCTCTTGATTCTGCCAAAATATAAGACTTATATCGAGGATTGATCGCAAGACTGTAGCATGTCAGATGGTTGTTTTTCCCAATACTTAATCTCCTCACCATGAAGGAGTTATGAAGATTACAACATTTCTTTCTGTAAACAATGGAAATTTAGGTGCCATTGCTCATATTAGCAATGGCATCTAAATTTGCATTGTTTACAAAGGGGTCAAAGTTGCTCCTAAACAAGGGTTTCAAAAATATGTTTGAGTTACTACAGTCTTGCCCTCAACCCTTGATATATAACTATATGGTACCGTATTTACCATATGTATTCGGACAAACAGTATAGACCCAGATGAGACGCCGCAGAACCCGGCATCTCATCTGGGTCTACACTGTTTGCCACTCATCCAGCAATTTTTAGACACATCGGGTAGTGAATTGTACTGGTTCAAATTTTAGAACATATATGGTAAGGAGTTGAGGTGTCCGAATACTTAGGGTAAATATGGTACTCACTGAATTGCAGACAGTACAGACCTTGATAAGGAGCAGTTATATGGTATTTCCCGTTTTATGCACAGAGCCTTTCATTATCACCTGGGCCCGGTTGTTCAAAGCGTCATTAGCTTAACTAGCTCGTTAAGGGCCATTTCGTTAACTATTTTAGCAGATTCAATATACAATTTTTATCACACCTGCTTGTAGCAGGGTGCGATATAGGCATCCGATTTTCCGTCCGTCCGTCCGTTCCCACGAGCAGGTACTTGCGTGGCTTACCATCAGCATTTTAGATACTTAAGTGGCAAAATGGTCATCACAGGCTAGCCACATTAGAGAGAGCTATGGACAGGTAATCCATACTTAATCTGGCTAAATAAAGTTATTTTAATTTGTAGGCACATAATGATGGTCAGAAATCCATCCATTCCTAGGGACGTCCAAGTACCCTCGTACCATTTTTTTTTATGCGCCTGCGCAGTAATACATCTTTTGAAAGCCACTTAAAATCAGTAGCCCCTTATGAACAGTTAATCTATACCTAACGTGGCTAAATGGCTAGCCACATAAGAGAATGGTAGTTACTGACACGTTATCCATACCTAATGTGGTTAAATGGCTACCCACACAAGAGAATAATAGCTATGGACAGGTAATCCAAAGCCACTTAAAATCAGTAGCCCCTTATGGACAGTTAATCTATACCTAACGTGGCTAAATGGCTAGCCACACAAGAGAATAATAGCTATGGACAGGTAATCCATACCTAATGTGGCTAAATGTAATTTGTAGACACATAATGATGGACAGTAATAGGCACTTAAAATCAGTAGCCACTTAATGATTTTTGCCACAAAGTGCATAGCCACGTATGTACCCATTCGTGAGTCTGTCCGTCCTTCCGTCCGTCCGTCTGTCAACATTTATGTCGACGTTCGACATTTATGTCAAAGTTAGTATTCTAATCAACTACAAGACAAAACAACCATCAAACCTTGCATGAAACATCTCCCTGACCTCCTGACTTTGCGACATAGGCGTCCGCTTTTCCGTATGTCTGTCCATTCGTCCGTCCGTCTGTCAACATTTATGTCGAAGTTCGACATTTATGTCAAAGTTAGTATTTTAATCAACTTCAAGACTAAACAACCATCAAACCTTGCATGAAACATCTCCCTGACCTCCTGACTTTGCGACATAGGTGCCCACTTTTCCATTCATCTGTCTGTTCATCCGTCCGTCTGTCTGTCTGTTAACAGTTCTGTTATGTCGAAGTTCGACATTTATGTCAAAGTTAGTATTCTAATCAACTACAAAACTAAACAACCATCAAACCTTGTATGAAACATCTCCCTGACCTCCCAACTTTGCGACATAGGTGCCAGCTTTTCCATTCGTCTGTCCGTTCATCCGTCCGTCTGTCTGTTAACAGTTCTGTTATGTCGAAGTTCGACGTTTACTTCGAAGTTAGTATTCTAATCAACTACAATTCTACAACAACCGTCATACCTTGCAAGACACATCTCCCTGACCTCCTGACTTGGCAGGTATGTTGACCCAGTGACCTTGACCTATATTTTGTGCTCCATTGACTTTGACACAATTTACTTTGACGTTCAAGATCTTCTCAACTATAAGGGGTACAACTACCAAACCTTGCATAGTGCTTCTCCTAGATGTACTGACTTGGCAGGTACCTTGACCCGGTGACCTTTACCTATATTTTGCGCTCCAGTGACTTTGACATATTTTGCGTCGATGTTCGGTATCTCCTCGACTATAAGGCCTACAACCATCAAACCTTGCAAAGTGCTTCTTCTCAATGTACTGACTTGGCAGATACCTTGACCTGGTGACCTTGACCTATATTTTGGCTGCAGTGACTTTGACATAATTTACATCAATGTTCCAGATCTCCTCAAGTGTAAGACCTCTAGCCACCAAACCTTGCATAATGCTTCTCCTATATGTACTGACTCGTCAGGTATCTTGATCCGGTGACCTTGACCTATATTTTGTGCTCCAGTGCCTTATACACATTTTACGTCAATGTTCAATATCTCCTCAACTGTAAGGCCTACGACCATCAAACCTTGCATAGTGCTTCTCCTCAATGTACGGACTCCACAGGTACCTTCACTGGGTGACCTTGACCTATATTTCGCGCTCCATTGACTTTTACACCTTTTACGTCACCCTTCCATATGTCCTCAACTGTAAGGCCTTCAACCACCAAACCTTATATAGCACTTCTTCTCGATGTACTGACTTGGCAGGTACCTTGACCTGGTGACCTTGACCTATATTGTGCACTCCAGTGACTTTGACACATTTTATGTTGATGTTCGGTATCTCCTCAAATATAAGACCTACAACCACTAAACCTTGCATAGTGCTTCACCTCATTGCACTGGCTTGGCAGGTACCTTGACCCGGTGACCTTGACCTATATTTGACACATTTTACGTTGATGTTTGATAACTCCTCAACTATAAGGCCTACAACCACAGTACCTTGCATTGTGCTTCTCCTTGATGTACTGAATTAGCAGGTACCTTGACCCGTGACCTTGACCTATATTTTATGCTCCAGTGACTTTTACACATTTTACGTCAACGTTCCATTATCATTGGGCTGTATGATACGAAAAGTCAGTGCTGAAGATGTAGCCATTAGAGGGAATGGGACTGGCCTGGAATATATGTGCCCCACTAGGCACTTTGTCTACATTTTTTTCAACTCAGTTTTCCAAGTAAGCACTGCTAAGAATGAAATAAACTTATTTAATAACCACGTTCTGATTGTGGCTCCTGTGACTTTTGCCCCAGCAGGTGTGATGACGCCTTCCGCGGAATTCTTGTCTAAAATTTTTTGCTGAAAAAATGTGCAAAAGCTACTCACATTTTTTTCAGCAAAAAATTTCAGCATATTTGCGTATCACTCGATGTAAATTTTAACGAATCGTTACCCCATCTGTGTTTAACACTTTGCATGCTGGATAATAATTTCAGCAGACAACATTCTAAAATATTTTTCTTATTTTTCCTAGAAAATGGGATTTAACATTTCATGCAAATTCCATTTGCATGTAGTGTCAGATCCTATTTTTTGGTCACCTTGATAAGGTAATCTGAGATTTGACCCTGGGATAGAAATTCTCATCCTACCCAGGTTATCCTTCCCAGTTGAGAATTCTCACATGTTTGATGTACACTAGTAGTATAGGATGTCAGTGCGCCATCGTTAAGGTTAACACCACTGAACGTATTTGACGTTACCAAACGTCACAGTAATGTCATCACAATCAAAGTTATTACAATATTAAAAACCCACATTCAGAAATGAAAAATATGCATGAAAAAGAATCTATCGTGTGTGAGGGGTAGATAGAAATATCCATCTCTCTGAATCACAGTCTGGCATCACTTGGCAAGCCTCGTGATGCCAGACAGTGATCCTTAGGATAGAATTTTCTCTCTACCCTTCACACCCATGTTAGATTCTTATTCTAGGAAAAAAAAGAAAAATATTATCAGTTTCTCATCTACTAAATTTGCCCATTAAGTGTAAAAATATTTACTCTAGGCACACTGAGAAGCCTGAGCAAACAGTGTAGACCCAGATCAGATGCCACAGAACATGACATCTGATCAGTGCCAACACTCTTTGCCACTCATACAGTAGGTTTAACCCTTAAAATGCCAAGAAAACCTGCATCTATAAATGTTGTCTGTTTATGCTGTCTGCTGAATATTCTTGCAAACTTTTCAAACCTATTTTTGCACACAGGCAAACAGTGTGGACCCTGATCAGACTGCTCCTAGAGGGTCCACACTGTTTCCAAAGATGATTTTTAAAATCACAAGCAGATGACAAAGCAGACAACAATTGTGTGATTGGCAGTTTAAGGGTTAAGACCCATCAGAAGGTAGTAAACTGGACATGTTGAAATTTAAGGACAAGTACCATTAGGAGTCACGATGTCTGAACATTTATAGTAAGTACTTTATTAGCTCACCTGAGAACAAAGTGCTCATGGTGAGCTATTGTGGTCAGTCAATGTCCGGTGTCCGTAGTTCGTCGTCCGTCGTTCATCGTGCGCCGTCAACAATTGCTTTAAAAGCCTACTCCTTCTACACCCCTGGACCAACTGATACTTGTTAGGAAGCATCAGGGTGACTTGTAGATCAAAAATAGCTAAAACCATGCCGATAGGAAATCCAAGATGGCTGCCATGGCGGCCATCTTGAAAATCTATTTTTCGCTTCTTCTCCTGAACCGAAAGGCCAATTGACTCCAAACTTGCTAGGAAGCATCAGGGTGACTTGTAGATCAAAAATAGCTAAAATCGTGCCGTTCGGAAATCCAAGATGGCCGCCATGGCAGCCATCTTGAAAATCTATTTTTCGCTTCTTCTCCTGAACTAAAAGGCCAGTTGACTCCAAACTTGCTGGGAAGCATCAGGGTGACTTGTAGATCAAAAATAGTTAAAATCGTGCCGATTGGAAATCCAAGATGGCCGCCATGGTGGCCATCTTGAAAATCTATTTTTCGCTTCTTCTCCTGAACCTAAAGGCCAATTGACTCCAATCTTGCTAGGAAGCATCGGGGTGACTTGTTTAAGCAATCAAAATGAATCTTGCTCAAAATGTTTGTCTTGATGATTTCTAGGTCAAGTTAGAAACTGGGTCACCTGGGTCAAAAACTAGGTCACCTGGCCAAATCAGCAGAAAACCTTGTTAACACTCTAGTGGTCACATTTTTCAAGCAATCATCATGAATCTTGCTCAGAATGTTTGTCTTGATGATAAGGTCAAGTTTGAAACTGGATCACTTGGGGTCAAAAACTAGATCACTGGGCCAAATCGGCAGAAAACTTTGTTAACACTCTAGCAGCAGGGCTCCGGAAAACCGGAAAAATAGCCGGTCTGGACCGAAATTAAGAATTCTGGACCGATTTCAAACATTCCAAAACGCTAATAAATCGGTCCAACAGGTTTGTGCCTTGAACCCCATTTTTCCCCAACCAACTAATTTTCACGAACCAATGATGTCTAAAAAATCACAAACGGTCAAATCTTCCCAAACTGACAACGTCCGCACACCTTTTTAAATGCGATATTATGGTAGTTAAAAGGCTCTAAACGGTCATTTGACATGTATATTGGAGAGACAGATGAATAAAGGCAACCTACCGCAGCACAAATTAATTATGTCATTATCCAAACATTGTCAAAAAATCAACACTTCACTGACCTTTGTGCGGTAAACAAGCGATTAACACGAATCATCAATAACGGTAGTCTGATAATTTATCCGTGTGTGTGACACGTGTGAATACACTGAGACTGCAAAACATCCAGGTGCAGTCAGCATGTCCAAAAGATCAAAGGTCGCTTTACTGAGAATGATAAAAGAATGCACCGCTTGAACGCACCCATTTTCTTCCTCTTCTTTTTTGTTTTGATCAACACGGTTTGTCGGTCCCTGATTTGATAAATTAATTCCCAAACCGTGTACATCCTGATCAGATGTCGCATACAACGGCGTCTGATCTGGGTATTATTGATTGCTTTTTTTTTTTTTTTTTTTTTTGTTGATTGCCGTAACACGCGAGTATAATTCAAGGTAGATTTCACGGTAAAAATAAGTAATGCACCACTTGCGCTAGCCAAGATTGGTCAGTGCTTAAAATTTAAGCAGTCTGGTCAAATCTTGAAACATTGAAAACTGCAAAACCGCCCGTGGCGCAGGCCTTTTTTATCAGACCTAATAAGGTCCATGAAAGTCGTTTCGTTCCGTCTCTCCTGTTTCCCGCCGTCTTCGCGCTTATATAAGACGGGAATCAGTTGTTTATAAATAGTTTAGGACAACCCTGCGGAGGTGGAAATAACAACAAAACCGTCTTTTTTTTTTCTTTCTTTTTACATACATGACTGTAGTTATTGATGATGCCAGCTTTGATCATGCTCATTATACCCGGACTTAACGGAGTTGAGGTGTATTATTTAAAAGGAGTTATTGGACTGCCAATTGTCATTAGTTTTCGTGATAGGTGACATATATATATATAAAAAAAAATATATATATATATATATATATATATATATATATATATATATATATATATATATATATATATATATATATATATATATATATATATATTTTTTATTTTTTGGAAATGGGCTCATTGATGATGTCATCGTCATCGGCTGGACCGATTCAGATTTCAAAATTTCCAGAGCCCTGCTCTAGCAGTCACATTTTTAAGCTGTCTTCATGAATCGTGCTCAAAATGTTTGTCTTGATGATTTCTAGGTCAAGTTCGAAACTGGGTCACCTGGGGTCAAAAACTAGGTCACCTGGCCAAATCAGCGGAAAACCTTGTTAACACTCTAGTGGTCACATTTTTCAAGCAATGGTCATGAATCTTGCTCAACATATTTGTCTTGATGATTTCTAGGTCATATTTGAAACTGGGTCACTTGGGGTCAAAAACTAGGTCACCGGGCCAAATCAGCAGAAAACCTTGTTAACACTCTAGCGGTCACATTTTTGAAGCAATCATCATGAATTTTGCTCAAAATGTTTGTCTTGATGAGTTCTAGGTCAAGTTCGAAAGTGGGTCACTTAGGGTCAAAAACTAGGTCACCAGGCAAAATGAGCAGAAAATTTTGTTAACACTCCAGTGGTCACATTTTTGAAGCAATCATCATGTATCTTGCTCAAAATGTTTGTCTTAATGATTTCTAGGTCAAGTTTGAAACTGGGTCACATGGGGTCAAAAACTTGGTCACCAGGTCAAATCAGCAGAAAACTGTTAACACTCCAGAGATCACATTTTTTAAATAATCATCATAAATATTGCTCAAAATGTTCTTCTTGATGATTTCTAGGATTAGTTTAAAACTGGGTCACTTGATATCAGAAACTGGGTCAGCTGAACAAATCAAAGGAAAACCTTGTTGATGCTCTAGAGGTCACATTTTTGAAGTGATCATCATGAATCTTGCTCAAAATGTTTGTCTTGATGATTTCAAGGTGATGTATATTTTTCTGTCCAGTGACTTTCTTTTTCCGTTTAGGTCAGTTTCTCAGTAATTATTGGTCCTATAGAGTGACTTTTGGTACTTGTGAAGTGTTTGTGTTTAGGTCAATTTCTCAGTAACTATTGCTCCTACAGCCAGTGATACTTAGTACATGCATACATCTTAGCATGGCCTCTTGAGTGCAGTCATCCATATTTGACCTTGACCTTTATTTCACAGTCCATTAGGCATGCTACATTGTCTTACTTGTTAATAAAATCATTTTGAATTTTGATCAGAATGTTTGCCTTGATCAGTTCTAGATCAGGTTCTCAAAGTGCTATGATGCTCAGGTGAGCATTACAGGGCCATCATGGCCCTCTTCTTGTATTTACCCTTTGTCAGACACCTAAACTTTTTATGATACTTGTTCTAAAATACTGTGTTTACCCTAAGTATTCAGACACCACAACTCCTTACCATACTTGTTCTAAAATACCATATTTACCCTAAGTTTTTGGACACCTCATCTCCTCACCATACTTATTCTAAAATTTGAACAAAACAATTTGCTACTGGTTGTTGTGTCTGAAATTGCTGGATGAGTAGCAAACAGTGTAGACCTTGATGAGATGCCTCTTTAATCTGTGTCTACACTGTTTGCTCAGGCCTGTCAGTCCAAATACATACGGTAAATACATTTCTGTTTTATTGACAGGTTGTCAGAGATGTCCTTGGCTTTAACTTCAAAATCAGAGAACCAGTCAGGTACCAGAGGTGGTAGTGGTGGACCGGCAGGTGACAGTCAGAAAAATGATGACAAGTCCGGTCATCTGCAGAAATTAGGCTCACAGAACAGTGCCACTGAATCAGGTGATGATGATACTGATGATTATCAGAAAATGGCCGCAGGTAGAATTATTTCTGATGACAGTTCAGGACAGAAACAGACAGGAAGAGAGCAGGTAGCTCTCCAAGGGGAAGCAGCTCCAGCTGAACAGGCTACAACCTCGACCTTGATCATATCAAATCAGAAGAAACCGTCAATAGCTGCAGCTTCAGCTGAACTCACAGGAACACAAGAATTAATGGTAGCCAAGCCGACGACGGCAGTGTCCAGTACTGGTTTGTCTGCTGGTTCCAAGTCTTCCAAGACTTTTTCACAGAGTAACAACAGAACTGGGTATTTTCTTGAAGAATCTGATGTAGATGTTACCGATATATGTCTTGGACAGGTACTGTAAAACTTCAGTAGCTTGAATACTGATGGCTTGTTTACCGTGATGGTACTGATAGCTTCTTTACCATGACGGATATTCGAACAGTTTTGACTTTCGAGGAGATTCTTCAATGGGTCAAGAAAACAAATAATTGGGATATTTTAGGGAATTTTTCTTATTGTATCATTTAAATGTATGTAGTGTGTATTCATTAGAATTACCTCATAGAGGTAATTCTAATGAGTACACCCAACATACCATTTTATGGAAGATTGAAAAGACATCCCTAAATAATCACCATTTGCCTCTTGATTTGGCGCTATTATTAACCCTGAGTGGCTCAAACTACCCATGTCTAGAGCAAATTTCCATGGTCCTGAAGATGTTTGAGCCATTCAAGTTTGACTTTTGTA
The DNA here is from genome assembly GCA_964016985.1 of Anodontia alba. Lineage (NCBI taxonomy): Eukaryota > Metazoa > Mollusca > Bivalvia > Lucinida > Lucinidae > Anodontia > Anodontia alba. The sequence continues at coordinate 102,069,119 of OZ024829.1, forward strand.
TTTATCATATTATCACTCAGTGTACATCAGAATTTATGCTTTTAATATACCGTATTTGACCTAATTACCCCACTGTTCGCTTATTTTTTTTTTTTTTTTTTTTTTTTCAAAAATACTCGTACTCGGAAAACTTATAAAATATTGTCCTACCCATACTAAAGGTACAATTAAAGAAAATAAATAAATAAATAAATAAAAAAAAAAAAAAAAAAAAAAATCAGCGAAGGACTCGTCAAATGATGCTTATGCGATGTTTTGTGTGTGTGTGTGTTTTTTTTTTTTGTTGTTGTTTTTTTTTTTTTTTTTTTTTTTTGCTGATTTCTTCGAAAGCATACATTGTGGGTACTCATTTGAATTGCATGGGTACCCACAACATATGCCTTTATAAAGAAGTTGACAAAAAGTACATGGCTGTAATCTGAAGACTACAGAATTGCTTGACTTTGTGACAATAAGTGTATGTGCGGTAATTAGGGCGAATACTGTATGTTAATTTTGAATCATCCATAAAAGTTCTGTTAATTTCAGAATACAGGAAAATGTATACTTACAAATGATGACACTCACAAATAAACATACACACACAAAGACTGTTAACCCTTAAAGCATGGGGCACAACATTTGTTGTTTTTGAGGGGTATGCCAACTCTTAAGCCTTCATACTTACTATTCACCAGATGCAATAATTCAGAGCAGATGCTCCCATACAGGAGGGAACATACTTTCATACAAACATACCGGTCTTCATTAGAAAGTCAGGTGCTGAATTTTAACCAGGCAAATTAAAGACCAAGTATACCGAATTTCAAGCTATCAGAAATTTTAGCACCCACTTCATCAGTTTTGTCACAATTTTCTGGTAAAACCACCCATAACGCTTTAATCATTTCAAGTGAGGAAGAAGTAGAAACAAAATAAGAACCTACGTATGTCCCCTTTTTCTTTCTGAATAGCACATATACTGGACCAAAAATTAAATGATTTTTTATCGTATCTCTTAAATTAATGTTGGCAACATTAATTCAGAAATATCAAAAAAAAAATCATTTCATTTTTGATCCAGTTCAAAAATGAGAGACTTACTGAAATTTTACAGGCTGTCAGATGCTGCATTTTATGATCATATTTATACCATATATCAATTTATTGAATCTTTCTTGGATAAGAAATGCCTATTTTTGAGGAATATGGAGCCTTAAACTGTCTTAAACGGTTCCTGGTTGCCATATGACTGTCACATGACTAGAAGTCACATGATTGTTACTTCTCTGGTAATATGGCCACATAGGATTAGAAAAAATATAGGTGAAAATGCTATAGGAATCGAGGCAAAAAATTAAGAGAGTAATGGCTTCTCAAGCAAGGGTGCATCCCCTAACAGGCCTGATTTATGATTTATGCCGTGCTCTAAGGGTTACCAGAAAGGCATTTTAAAATTAGAATCTTGAATTCTAGCCCTAATTTGATGTTTTCCGGTTAAATTTGACACACAAAAACAACAAAATAACATTTTTTCCAATTTTTAGCTCACCTGAGCGAATGCTGAGGGTGAGCTAATGTGATCACCCTCAGTCTGTCATCAGTCCTCCATCTTCAGCCATCCGTCGACCATCGTCAGCAATTAGTTTGTTAACACTCTAGAGGTCACAGTTTTAACCCAATCTTGATGAAACTTGCTTAGAATGTTTGCCACTATGAAATCTAAGTCAAGTAGAAACTAGGTCACTTGGGATCAACAATAAGGTCACCAGGTCAAATCAAAGAAAACTTTTGTTAACACTCTAGAGATCACATTTTTGAAGTTGCTCAAAATGTTGGTTTTGATAAATCCTAGGTCAAGTTAGAAACCGGGTCACTTGGGGAACAAATAGGTCACCAGGACAACTCAAACAAAAACCTTGTTAACACTCCAGCGGTCACATTTTTGGAGTAATTATCATGAATACAGCTCCAAATGTTTGTCTTGATGTTTCCTAGGTCAAATTTAAAACTGGGTCACCTGGGGTCAAAAACTAGGTCACTGGGCCAAATGTAAGGAAAACCTTGTTAGCATCCTAGAGGTCACATTTTGTAAGCAATCATCCTGTATCTTGCTCAAGATGTTTGTCTTGATGATTTCTAGGTGAAGTTTGAAACAGGGTCTTTTGGGGTCAAAAACTAGGTCATGGGGCCAGATCAAAGGAAAACCTTGTTTACATTCTAGAGGTGACATTTTTGAAGCAATCATTTTCAATCATGCTCAAAATGTTTGTCTTGATGTTCTTTAGGTTTGCTTCAAAACTGGGTCACTTGGGATCAAAAACTAGGGCACTTGGATAAATCAACACTCTGGTGGTCTCATTTTTTAAGTAATCATCATGACTCTTGCTCAAAATGTTTGTCTTGATGATTTCTAGGTGAAGTTTGAAACAGGGTCTTTTGGGGTCAAAAACTAGGTCATGGGGCCAGAGCAAAGGAAAACCTTGTTTACATTCTAGAAGTGACATTTTTGAAGCAATCATTTTGAATCATGCTCAAAATGTTTGTCTTGATGTTCTTTAGGTTTGCTTCAAAACTGGGTCATTTGGGATCAAAAACTAGGGCACTTGGATAAATCAACACTCTGGTGGTCTCATTTTTTAAGTAATCATCATGAATCTTGCTCAAAATGTTTGTCTTGATGATTTCTAGATGACATTTGGAACTGGGTTGCTTATAACCTATACTTCATGGGCCAGTGACTTTTTAGATCACCTGAACAACGTTCACAGAGAGCTATTGTACTACCCTCGGCATCGGCATTGGCGTTAGCATTGGCGTCCACAAATGTTAAAGTTTTCGTTAAACTTTTAAGACATTATTTCCTAATCATACCATTGGTTTGATTCATCTTTGGTATGATGATATATTTTGGTCCAAAATTTTGTGCAGTATCATCCCCATTCCCCCAGGTCATGTCAAGGTCAAGGTCACAATCTTAGAATTTTTCATGTTAAAATTTTACGTCAAAGTTTTTAGGATCTCATTACTTCTAAACAAATGCAATAGTTTTTATCAGCACCATCAGCACTCATGACCGTGACCTTAAGGTCGAGGTCACAGACTTAAAATTTAAATGTTAAAGTTCTGTTAAAATTTTTAAAACCTCATTATTTCCTAACCTTATCACCGATTTGATTCATCTTTGGCATGATGTTATATATTGGTCCAAAATTTTGCCCAGTCCCATCCCCACCCCCCTTGTTCATGTTAAGGTCAAGGTCACAGTCATGTCAAAATTTTCATGTTAGAGATTTTACGTCAAAGTTTTTAGGACTTCATTACTTCTAAACCTAACAATGGATTCAATATATATTTGGTATCATGATATATACTGCTCCAAAGTTTTTATCAGTACCATCAGTACTCATAGCCTTGACCTTTAGGTCGAGGTCACAGACTTAAAATTTTAAAAATGTTAAAGTTTTCGTTATAGTTTTTAAGACCTCATTATTTCCTAACCTTATCACCGATTTGATTCATCTTTGGTTTGATGATACATATTGGTCCAAAATTTTGTGCAGTGCAATTCCCCCCACCCCCCTCTACCCCCTCAGATCATGTCAAAATCAAGGCCTTGGACTTAGAATTTTCCAGAAACAAGATGTGCAATATCAGGCAAGCTACCCTGTCTGGCGACAGTCTTGTTTAAGTTTTTTCTGTTTGAGTCAGTTTCTCAGAAACTATTAATCCTACAGCAGCGATACTTGGCACTTGCATACATCTCAGCAAGGCCTCTTGCATGCAGTCATCCATATTTGACCTCAACCTCTATTTTACGGTCCACTTACTTTGTTAAGTGTTTATATTTAGGTCAGTTTCTCAGTAACTATTGCTCCTACAGCCAGTGATACTTAGCACACGCATACATTTTAGCATGGCCTCTTGAGTGCAGTCATCTGTATTTGACCTTGACCTATATTTTACGGTCCATTAGGCATGCTACATTGTCTTGTTAATATTATCATCATGAATTTGGTTCGATCATTTCTAGGTCGGGTCCTGTAAGTGCTATGATACTTAGGTGAGCAAAGCTCTGTTAATACTAAACTCTTAAAGGGCCATTCAGAACTGAAGTAGTGTCAGATCTGAGTCTACACTGTTTACAGAGGTCCATTTTGAGGACATTAACCCATTGTAGTCGGGAGACCCGTAAAAGGGTACTTGGCAAACAGTGCAGACTCAGATCAGATGCCCCAGAATGCAGCGTCTGATCAGGGTCTCCACTGTTTGCAGTTTAGCCATTTTTCTCTAAGAATATGTAAATCTGATAGCTGGGTGTACCTAAAATTGAAATTGGACTCTTCCAATGTATAGTGTGGGAGAGTCTATTCCGTATATAATGGAGGGTGGTCGGGTGGTGCAAAGGTGTTGTGTATCTTACATCACTGGGGCGTCCAACTGATATTGGCTTACAGTTGGGCAAGGCCTTCTATCCTCCTGGCAGGTAAGGGTAGAGGGGGAATGTTTTTATTTCTTCTATTTATTCACTTTCATTCCTGTTTCTCTTCTTCTCTGTCCCTCTCTTTCATCTCTTCTACTATCTCTTCTATCTCCTTTCTCCCTTTCTCTGGGAGACGACACAAAATGACCCACAAGGGTTGACGTGTCGTTAAACCCCAACACAATCAATCAAATCCGTATATAATGGGTTAAGCATAAATAGGTTAAGGGACTTGATACAGTTTCAAGAGCAACAATTCTGTCAAAGTTGTTTGGTCTTCCTTTTGAAAAGGGATCTACTCTAAAAAGAAAGACTTTGTCTGCCCTACAAAATGTCAAAACCTGTTTTCTGGAAAAAATAAGGAAAATATTTCAATATGTCTGCTGAAAATTTTACCCAGTGTTAAGTTAAGAATGTGGCTAAAATCCAAGATCTGCTCCAGAGATGTGCATTCCTAGCTACTTACATGTTATATACTATTTCAGGGATCGTTTGGAATAGTTAAGAAGGGAATACTTAGAGACAAGAAAAATTCTACAAGTAAAGAAGTTGCAGTTAAGACAGTTAATGCTTCTGAAGAATCACGGCGTTTTAAAAGAGAAATGCAGCTGTTGGGCACAGTCAGTCATCCAAATATAGTCCAGTTCATAGGCTGTATAAAAGGTAATTCCATCTATTCTTGACCAATTTTGTACACTCTGGACAATATAGTCACGCCTGTCTTAAACGACCACCTATATTAAGCAGTCACTTCTATTAAAAGGTCAGTTTTTATACGCCCATTTGAAAAACGGGACGTATTATGTTACAGGGTATGTCGTCCGTCCTTCCGTACGTCCGTCCGTAAACTTTTTCGTTTCCGGCTAACTCCTCCTACAGTTTACATCCGATCAAGCTGAAACTTGGTATATAGTTAGACCATGATGTGGCGCAGCGCATATTATTTCGGGGTTACAGTCCACCAAATGTTTGCAGAGTTATGCCCCTTAGAAAATTTCTGTAAACGTTTCATTTCCGGTTAACTCCTCCTACATTTTACATCCAATCAAGCTGAAACTTCATATGTAGTTAGACCATGATGTGGAGCAGCGTATATTATTTCCAGGTTACAGTCCACCAAATATTAGCAGAGTTATACCCCTTTGAAAATTTCAGTTGACTTTTCGTTTCCGGCTAACTCCTCCTACAGTTTACATCCGATCAAGCTGAAACTTGATTTGTAGTTAGACCATGATGTGGAGCAGCGCATATTATTTCAAGTTTACAGTCCACCAAATATTAGCAGAGTTATACTCCTTTGAAGATTTCTATTAATTTTTCGTTTCTGGCTAACCCCTCCTACAATTTACATCCAATCAAGCTGAAACTTCATGTACAGTTAGACCATGATGTGATGCAGCGCATATTATTTCGCAGTTACAGTCCACCAAATTTTAGCAGAGTTATGCCCCTTTGAAAATTTCAGTAAACTTTTCGTTTCCGGCTAAATCCTCCTACAGTTTACATCCTATCAAGCTGAAATTTTATTTGTAGTTAGAACATGATGTGGAGTAGCGCATATTGTTTCAAGGTTACAGTACACCAAATATTAGCAGAGTTAAACCCCGTTGAAAATTTCTATTAATTTCTATTAATTTTTTGTTTCTGGCTAAATCCTTCTATAGTTTACATCCGATCAAGCTGAAACTTCATAAATAGTTACAAGATGATGTGGAGCAGCACATATTTCGAGGTTACAGTGCACCAAATATTTGCAGATTTATGCCCTTTTGAAAGTTTTTGTAAACTTTTCGCAGCATATTGTTTAGAGGTAATAGTGTGCAAATTTTATTTTATAATAGGTATATTTTTTGCAAATAACTAAAGTTTTGGTCATATGGGCAAGATATTGATTTTTTTTTTCTTCTTCTTCTTTTATTAGATTTGCAAGGAAAGGTAGCCATTATTAAATCTTTATGAATACATAATTCTTTTTGGATTTTTTTTTTTTTTTTAATACTCTTCTGATTTGGCTCCCTTGAAGAACAAAAATAAAATCAGTATTAAACAAGTTAAAGGTTTACAAAAAAATTTCTTGCAGCATTTTTTTTTTCTGGTTGTTTATTTTTGTTTTGTTATTGTTTGGTCCAATATTGAAGTATAGGAAAATCAGCCAAAGGCTCATCTGAGCTTATAATATAGTCATGCTTCTGTGGTGTGTCCTCCGTCAGAAAGCACTTCTCTCTAGGAGCAGCAAACTTCTCCCTATTTTCACAGGAGGGAGAAGTCACTTCTTCCTTAATTCCTGGGCCAGCTTGGTCGCTTAGGTTACAGTTCACCAAATATCAGCAGAGATATGCCACAATGAAATTTTTTTAATTTTTTTTTTTTTTTTTGTAATTCCACTTACAGTTTATATCTGGAGCACTGAATTATACAGGAGCCAATTTTTGTGCTACATCTTTTTACTTGCCACGGGCGTATATTGCCCCGCTTGGCGGAGCTCTTGTTTTCAGATCCATTAAAAATTATTATTTATAGTTTGTTATTTTTTTAGTGTGTGTCTTTTTGTCATCATTGTCGCACTTAAGTTACAAATGAAACTGGCTTTTAAAGCATGTTACCTTCATTGACTACCACTTGCAGTAATTTTAACCCTTAAAGTGCCAATCACAACAATTGTCTGCTTTGTCTTCTGCTTGTGATTTTAAAAGTCATTTCTGCAAACAGTGTGTCCTTTAGGAGCAGTCTGATCTGGGTCCACACTGTTTGCCGGTATGCAAAAAATAGCTTTGAGAAGTTTGCAAGAATATTCAGCAGACGACATAAACAGACGACGTTTTCAGATGCGGTTTTTCTTGGCGCTTTAAGGGTTAAAATGGTGATGCTCCCAGACTGATGCTATTGCCTGTGAGATTTCTTTTTTGCAGCTTTCTAGAAAAAGATTTAGATCAATTATTCTCAGACTCATGTTTTATTTATTTTCTACTTTCTAACAAGACTGCTGCAGGAAACCTATGTTGTGTGCATACATGGAGAAAATATGCATAAACAAAACAAAACATAGAGAAAAACGCTGGTAAATTCTCAATTTTTAACCCAAATGATCTGTCCCAATTAATATGGCGCTAAAAATCACAAAAAATTTTGATGGTTGTTGATATGTCCCAATTTTTTGGGTCATGAAAAATATCATTTTCAAGAATTCTAAGAGTGTCTCGGTACTTGGGGTGTCCCAGTTTTTATGATAATTTCAGAAACCACTCTTTCATCTGTAACCAAATGGCATATGAATATGCTGGGCCAAGGTCACAGGTTTAGAAATATCATGTTGTTTTATGTTAAAATTTCTGAAGATGTAAACCTCCTATGTATCTGGCTGGATGATTCTTGGACCATTGCTAGATATTGTCTAAAGATCTGTTAAGAACAAGACCCATTTCCTTTTCCCACCCCCTCCCAACATTGACCCTTGGGTCAGGTCACAGATTTCATATTTTTCATATGATGGACACGCATGATTGCAGGCAAGCTTTCCTGTCCTGTGACATGTCTTGTGTATACTGTTCCTCCCCCTCCAAACTTTTCAGTTGTCCTGACAAATCTAGTTCGTACAATTTTTACAAGTTTATAAAATTTGATTATGGTAAATGTGCTGACCCTTCAAACGCTTTGCTCCATACTCTTTTGCCTTAATTTTGCTTTTTATGCAGTTGTTTTTCTGTAAATACTTAGTGGAATGGCAAACAGTGTAGACCCTGATCAGACTGCTCCTTCAGGAGCAGTCTGATCTGGGTCCGCACTGTTTGCATATGACATTCTGGCAGAAACTTTGGTGTACGAAATTTTAGGACATTTACATAATTACAGGGAGTGGTGGGTCAAAAAGATATGCGATGGAACTAATGGAGAAAGGAAATTTAACAAACTACCTGTCCGAGCATGGTAAAGACATCCATCTAACAACTCGTCTTGGCTTTCTTCTAGATATTGCACAGGTTAGTATGGCAGACTGCAAAACTTCACACAGAATGTCACAGTCATGAGAGGGATGTAATAATGCTTGGAAAGAACTTAGATAAACCTTGCCTTTGCAAACAGTGTAGATCCAGATCAGTTGGCTTCTTCAGAAGCCAACTGATCTGGATCTGCACTGTTTGCCATTCCGTATGTGAATTTCTATCAACAACTTGGATCAAGTAATCTGATTAGCCAAAAACTGGAAGTGGGCATGGCATTTTAATTTATTCAGCAGGACAAAGGCTGATTACCCACATCATCTGTTTTGCTGTTTTGGTGCAAAGTAACTAAAAAGACATACTTTCTAGAATTTCCTGAAAATCTTAGGTAAGACTACAAAATTTCTGAATAATTTTTTATATTCGTGGATGAATTTGCTATTCAAATATCCTTCAAAATTTGAATGATTCATTGGCCATATGTGTCCGCTGAGTTCTTTGTGTTTCAGGCATATAGAAATCAACCCTTTGACAAACGCAACCAACATAGACCCAGATCAGCCTGCTCATATTTGGACGCCATAACTCCTGAGCATAATGTCTTAAAATTTGAAATATAATCCATTTGGCTACCAGCACTCATTAGAAGTGCTTCTGTTGAGTGCAGTAGCGGGCCCCCATGGCCTAGTGAATAGGAGAGTTGAATCCGTTTGGTTTCTCACCGCTGTGGTTTGAGCCTGGCACGGGTCATATGTGAGAAAGCCAAGTTCTGCTTACAGAGGGTCAGGTGGTTTTTCCCCAGGTTCTCTGGTTTTTGCCCACCTTTGATGAATGATCGGCTTGATATAAGTGAAATATTCTTGAAATCCAAAGAAAACAAAATAAATAATAATGAGTACAGTAAATGTCCTAAAATTTCGTACACCAAAGAATCTGACAAAATGGCATATGCAAACAGTGCAGACCTGATCAGACTGCTCCTGAAGAAGCAGTCAGATCAGGATCCACACTGTTTTATGTTCCACTAAGTATTTTAAGAAACAACTGCATTAAAAGCAAAATTTAGGCCAAAAAAGTATGGAATAAAGTGTTTGAAATTTTAGGACATTTACCATAGTTGGTACTATGAGCAGGAGCTGGCCTCGGTGGTTCGGTTGGATGCGCCGTCCAACTGGAGACCAGGAGGTCGCGGGTTCAACCCCCGCCGAGGTCGGCAACATTCTTTCGTGGAGATTGATCATGAAATATTTTCTACGGTCATTCTCTCCCTTCCGCTGATTCAAGAAGGGCAGTTGTCGGTTTCTGGCGAAAGAATGTGCACAATACTGGTTAACCGCTTAGAGGACTAAACCTGCCCAGTAAACGTGTGGTTAGGTAAACTGACCGCGCTCGACATGACCCCATTGGGTTGACTGGGCCGTAAAACCTCAACACAAACAAACTATGAGCAGGGTTTGAAAATGAGGGTCCCTGGGACTTCCCGATCTGAAGTTAAAGGGTCCATTGATAAGATTCAGGGGTATGTTGTTTTAAAGAAGCTGCCTATTGCCTAAATTATTGTGATAATTCTTGTCCTTAAGTGGGAAATGAATTAAAATTCAAAGTCAAAAATAAATAAAATTCAGTGTAGATTGATAATAGATTCATCAGTCAGGACCCTTGCCTCTAACTCCTGAGGGTCCAGAAGACAACTTTGGGGGAAAAAACTGCCAAAATGCAAGTCGGGGAAGACCCTATATGGGTATTGTTGCAATTATAGTGAATACTAACAATCATATAGTTGTAGAGGCATAGTGTTTTACAAATCTACAATCAGCTCTCGTTATCTCGACTTTGCTTATCTCCAATAATCACTTATTTCGAAGTGAAAATCTGGTCCCTGTTTAAACATGAAAATCTAACAACAGGTAACAAAATATTCCAAAGGAGCAATTTCTCCTCTTTTCCACAATATTTTAAATATATTTCTAACTTTGGGAGTCAAATTACATATTCCTTTGTGAAATGTGGTTGTTCGATTATTTTTTTTTTCTCAATTCTGTAAATCTGATATGTCTAGGTATGGATATCTCGAAGTATTTCAGAGAGTCCTTGGACTTCAAGGTAACGAGAGTCGACTATATTTCTATTTGCTGCTATAACGTAGGATTTTGCTATGATGGAATACATATATTCTGATTTCAGATATATCATTTGAGCTGAATTATCTGAAAACGTACCTTCAGACATGTGCATCCAGCAAAGATTCACATCAGCCTGCGCATTACTTTGCATTCTTGTTTACCATTACTAAAACATGCCTATTCAACTATATGGAAAATTTTACCTCCAAAAAAATGAAAATTTTCAGATAAAAAATTCTGATATTTTTCATATTTCTGCACAAAACATAGATTGTGAGTACTCGTTAGAACTGCCTTGACGAGGCGGTTCTAACGAGTACCCACAATCTATGTTTTGAGCAGAAATATGAAAAATAATGTATACACCAGTTTTACTATATAAAAGTGGGGTTTAAGGGGGTCAAAATTATATAGGCATGTTTTCGTGATGTCAAAAAAGCACCCAGTGAGGATTCTGATCAGAATGTGCAGGTTTATTGTAATCTTCACTTAGCACACATGTCTTAGAAACACTAAGGCTTAATGACAAATTGTACTTCACAGCATCCATGTAGAGTTTATAAATAGGTATATGTTATTAATATTTAATTGTATATACAAAATTAATATGTAATTAAGGCAATGCCTTTTTTCGCGACACCGCCTTCTGAACACACATCACGAAAACATGCCTATATAATTTTGACCCCCTTAAACCCCACTTTTATATAGTGAAACTGGGGTTTACAGGGGATACATTATATTTTTATTTCTGCTCAAAAGCATAGATTGTGGGTACTCGTTAGAACCGCCAATCTATGTTTTGAGCAGAAATATGAAAAATATCAGATTTTTTTTATCTGAAATTTTTTTGTTTTTGAGGTAAAATTGTTTATATTTTTGAATAGGCGTGTTTTCGTAATGAATTGTACTTCACAACATCCATGTAGAGTTTATAAATAGGTATATGTTATTTATATTTAATTGTATATGCAAAATTATCACCAAAGGTTTCTTCACTTTTCTCCAACTTTCTTCTATTATAGCATTTTTTTTTTTTTTTAATCAACTTGCAACTTAATATCATGTCTATTGTATTTTGCTATGTTTGTTGTATTCATTGTTTTATATGCCAGAGAGGCCCATAACTGGATTAATAAAATTACTCTATTCTATTCCATTCTTTTCATGTCCTAAGGTACCTTTTCTGATGTTGTGGGTCATATTCTGATTTCAGATATACATGTATCGTTTGGGTCCTGCCATTCGAAAATATATCTTTGGGCATATGTGGACTGGGAAGGCCCAGAATAGCTTGCACATCAGCACAGTCTTATCAGGGTCATCACTGTCCACTAACAGAATCATTGGATACTATAGAATATATGAATGGAGAGCAAAGGCCTGGATGATAACTTTGCACATGCGCAGGATGATCTGAATCTGTGCATTTTGTGCATTTTCAATGGGACTTTTTCGCTTGATGTGGCTTATTTCATTTTACAGGGTATGTCTTACCTGGCAGAGAAATCAATATTACACTGTGATCTTACTGCTGCTAATGTTCTCCTAAGTCACGATCTGACGGCAAAAATTAGCGATTTGGGCTTCAGCAAGCTCCTAGAGCAAGGTCAGAGTAAGACAGAGTCTGGTTTCTACAAAAGAGAAAATGCCAAGTTTAAACTCTTATGGTAAGCACAGTCTACATGAAAAGGCAAAAAATTCTGAAAATTTCAAGTACATTTAAATCATTTGTCTGACTTTGAAAATTTTTCGCATACTCTATATAAGTGAAAGGAAACCTTCAGCTGTTACTAAGCTCTTATTTTAGTGAATAAAATATTATCTGTAGTAGATGTTCTCCATGTAAATAGTTTTCTTATTTCTCTGTGAAAACATAGATCGTTGGTACTCATTAGACGATTCCAATCAGTACCCACAGTGTAGGATTACATGGAGAAAAAAAACAACAACACACTATTGACCCTTTTTGCGGGAAAAATGTCCGATCTTTGTTTTCAATTTTAAGGTTTATTCACTGAAACCTATATCCCAGCTAGCATTCTGCGTAAATCTATATCGGGCCGTCATCGGTCCGTCAGCTACCCTGACGGGCCGATGACAGCCCGATATAGATTTACGTAGAATGCTGACTGGAATTGTGTAATCTCATCCAAAACATTTCATAAGACAATTCAGATGAGATCCCACAAAAATATTTTTACAGAGAAATAATGCTTATCGGAAGTACTAACATAACTGCTACAGTTTATCTCAGAAAATTTACAGCAAAGATATCCTTAAAAAATGTTGATGGCACAGATATTTTAAAAAGTGGGGTTGAATTTCCACCCATCACGAAAACATGCCTATATAATTTTGACCCCCTTAAACCCCACTTTTATATAGTAAAACTGGGGTTTACAGGGGTATACATTATTTTTCTTATTTCAGCTCAAAAACATAGATTGTGGGTACTCGTTAGAACTGCCTCAGCGAGGCGGTTCTAATGAGTACCCACAATTTATGTTTTGAGCAGAAGTATGAAAAATATCAGAATTTTTTATCTGAAAATTTTCGTTTTTTTTGGTGGTGAAATTTTCAATATACTTGAATAGGCGTGTTTTTGTAATGATTTTTATAAGGGAGACAACTTTTGTGACTTCCTGTTTGCTTTTCTACACAACAAGCTGTTTCTGAAAAGGGGTTTACTATAAAAAGAAAGAATTTACTCCCAGTGGGAGCAAATTCTTTTCTTTTAGAGTGAAGTATCCGTTTTTCACAAGGGAGACAAAAAACATTTTTACATTGTTGCCTCCTCTGAAAATGTATTTATTCCCCTTAACTAGAGAGGTCTACATTTTGAAGGGGTTTGAGGTGGTGGTGGGTGGGTATCGATATGTCAGAATTTTGCTGTTTTTAAAATAACTTTCCAGTTTGTATGTTACTCTTACAAACTTATAACCTTTTTTTACTGCGCAAATCTGTCATTAATTAATGCTACTGGCAACCTAAATCTTCCTCATTTCTTATATTATATGGTAAAAATGCCATGGGTTACCTAGCTCTAGATCAGAGAGTTATCAAGATAGATTTTTTTTTTCATTTTATTTCAGTTGTCCACAAAACATATGATGTGGGTACTCATTAGAAGCACATCTGCTTCTAATGAGTATGGGGGTGAGGCAAAGGTGTCATGTATCTTGTGTCACCAGGGCATTCAACTGATATGGGCTTACAGTTGGGCAAGGCCTGCTATCCTTGCAGCAGGTAAGGGTAGAGGGGGAATGTTTTTGTTTCTTCTGTTCTTTCAGTTTCATTCATTTTCCTCTTTCTCCCCTCTCCCTCTCTTTTGTCTCCTCTACTATCTCAGCTGTCTTTTTTCTCCCTTTCTCTGGGAGACGACACAAAATGACCCACAAGGATTGACGTGCCGTTAAATCTCAACTCAGTCAAAATTCTAATGAGTATAACATATGTTTTTGAGAAGAAATGACAAAAAATATCTATATTGGCTTATCTAGAGCTATGACTAAATATTATTCATTTTACAAAGATATGTTAATGTACTGATATTTTCAATACAAAAATGAATAAATGCATTAGAATGGGGATAACAGCATCAAATTTGTCATTTGGGGAGGTAAATCGGCGGTTTTATGGTCGCAAATTACGTTTTACGGCGACGCTGACGCGTCGCCGTAAAACGAAATTTCCGACCGTAAAACCGCCGATTTACCTCCCCAAATGCCAAATTTGAAAGCAGTTATCCCCTAAATGTACTGATATTTTGAATACAAGGTCTGCACAAGAAGTGTTTTCAAAAGAAGTGTACACGAGAACATCTGATGTGTGGAGTTACGGAGTATTGTGTGTTGAAGTGTTCTTGAATGGTAGGGAAATAATTTTCAATGGCAGAGATCATAAATACTGGGATAGAAATATACATGACTATGCTGCTAAGATGAAGAATGGTGATCGATTTGAGAGACCAGACGGCTGCCCTGGGGAGGTTTATGATTTAATGAAAAATTGCTGGAGTTGGCTTCCAGAGGAAAGACCTACATTTGACACCATTGTGAAGAAAATGGGGTAAATATTGAAACTGAATTGCGCAAATTTTTTTCCCTCATCCCACATTATATGAGTGATACAGGACTGCAGATAAATTCATGGCTTACTTAACATTAGATAAGGCACTATTTTTTCAATCAAAAAGCATTGAAAAAATTCATATTTCTTCACAAGAAAATCTATGTTGTGGTACCTACAAAAGAGATTCTTTTGGAGACATCATGAAAATACGCCTATATAATTTTGACCCCCTTAAACCCCACTTTTATATAGTAAAACTGGGGTTTACAGGGGTATACATTATTTTTCTTATTTTGCTTAAAAAACATAGATTGTTGGTACTCATTAGAACTGCCTTGCCGAGATGGTTCTAATGAGTTCCCACAATCTATGTTTTGAGCCAAAATTTGAAAAATATCAGATTTTTTTATCTGAAAATTTTCCCTTTTTGGTTGTAAAATTTTCAATATATTGGAATAGGCAGGTTTTCGTAATGAATAAAACAAGTTTATCTGGATACCCTCTAATGTAGAACTACTGTCAAACTTCCATGGCTCGGACATCTTTGGGTCCATGAAAATTTGTTTTAGCAGGGATGAAAAACTTAGGATTAATCCTGATTTCAGGATTGAGAACTTTGATTTTAAGCATGTAATTTCACTTTTACACTTGTTCACAAGATCATTCTTTTTTGTCAGAAGTAGTTATTTGGGTTAATATATTCCTGAAATAACTTTTACAAACTAATTATTTAACTAATTATTAGCTGCATAACTCCAGATAAGAGGGAGTAGCCACATAATACATTTCTTATTTCTCAATAAAACATATGTTGTGGGTACTCATTAGAAGTGCCTCCCTGAGGCACTTCTAATGAGTACCCACAACATATGTTTTATTGAGAAATAAGAAAAATATTAATAGTTTTCAGATTTCAGGATTGATTATTAGCGACTGTTCTCACCCCTGTTTTAGCCGGCCTAGGTGGCTCATTTGGATATGCCGTCCGACTGGAGACCAGGAGGTCGCGGGTTCAACCCCCGCCGAGATTGGCAACATTCTTTCGTAGAGATTGATCGTGAAATATTTTCTACGGTCATTCTCTCCCTTCCGCTGATTCAAAAAGGGCAGTTGTCGGTTTCTGGCGAAAGAATGTGCACAATACTGGTTAACCGCCTAGAGGACCAAACCTGCCCAGTAAACGTGTGGTTAGGTAAACTGACCGTGCTTGACATGACCCCATTGGGTTGACTGGGCTGAAAACCTCAACACAAACAAACAAAACCTCAATACAAACAAACAAACTCACCCCTGTTTTAGACTGTAGTTTGAGCCACTGAGGCTTAATCATAGTGTCAGGTCTAAAATTATTACCCAGCATGCTAAGCTTTAACCCTTGACCTGCTGAATAAATTAAGATGCCACACCCACTTCTAATTTCCAGCCAGTCAGATTACTTGATCCAGGTTTTGATAGACATTCACATATTTAATGACAAACAGTGTAGATCCAGATCAGTTGGCTTCTTCAGAGAGTTAAGAGCTAGATATAATTTTCTTTTTTTTGGTCAAAATACATGAATAGTTTTCTCATTTCTCCACAGTCATAATATATGTTATGATATTCAGTAGAATTGCATCTACAATGGTAATTCTGATAAGTACTTAAACACATATTTGCCTTGGAAAAATTAGAAAACTATTTCTGGATAAAATTATTTTGTTGCTTTGATACGTTTTTGCAAAGGAGAAATTAGAAAACTTTTTCTGGATAAAATTATCTTGTTCGCCTGGTTCTTGTTTTTTTTTTATGAATATGTTCAATTCCTTCCTAATAGAATGATGGTACATAGGTCTAGATAAGAGTGGGTATCAGATAAATAGTTTTCTTATTTCTAAGCAAAAGCATATGTTGTGGGTACTCATTGGAAGTGCCTTGCCAAGGAGTTTCCAATGAGTACCCATAACGTGTTTTTGGCGAGAAATAAGAAAAATATAGAAACATGTTTTTTTTTTTGTTTTTTAAAAAAAGTGCCTTATCTAGAGCTAAAGACTTTTCACATTTTAATAAACACTACCCAGTCAGCATTCTACGTAAATCTATATCGGGCCGTCATTGGCCCGTCAGGGTAGCTGACGGGCCGATGACGGCCCGATGTAGATTTACGTAGAATGCTAGCTGGGTATGGGTCTTTCACTATATAGTTAACCAGTTGAAGCTCCTATGCTTTTTTTTGACAAGACAAAATGACAGGATACAATGGCACATTCACAATGACCGGCTTACATAGCGAGGGTTGAGCGCAAGACTATTGTAACTCAAACATATTTTTGAAACCCTTGTTTAGGGGCAACTTGGACCCCTTTGTAAACAATGCAAATTTAGGTGCCATTGCTCATACAAGCAATGGCACCTAAATTTTCATTGTTTACAGAAAGAAATGTTGTAATCTTCATAAGGCCTTCATGGTGAGGAGATTAGGTTTGGGGAAAACCAACCATCTGACTTACGCCAGTCTTACGCTCAACCCTCGATAGAATAACAGCAATACAGGAATCACCTTCAAATAGTTAGCAGAAACAACAACTACTGTATTTACCCTAAGTATTGGAACACCTTTACTCCTTACCATACTTGTCCTAAAATTTCAAAACGTCTATTTAACTACCTGTTGATATGTCATTACGAAAGCACGCCTATTCAAATATATAGAAATTTTCACCTCCAAAAACAGAAAATTTTCGGATAAAAAACTCTGATATTTTTCGTATTTCTGCTCAAAACATAGATTGTGGGTACTCGTTAGAACTGCCTCAGCGAGGCGGTTCTAACGAGTATCCACAAACTATGATTTTGAGCAGAAATAAGAAAAATAATGTATACCCCTGTAAACCCCAGTTTTACTATATAAAAGTGGGGTTTAAGGGGGTCAAAATTATATAGGCATGTTTTCATGATGCTAAAATAGTACTGGATGAGTGGCAAACATTGTAGACCCTGATCAGATGCCACAGTGTCAAATCCTATTTTGTAGGAAAGATAAGAAAAATATTTCAAAATGTTGGCTGCTGAAATTTTTACCCAGCATGCAAAGTTAAGATACTATATTTATCTTAAGTATTTGGACAGAAAGGCCTAAGCAAACAGTGTGGACTCAAATAAGATGACACAGAATGTGGCATCTGATCTGGGTCTACACTGTTAGTCATCCAACAGTTTTTTTTTTTTTTGACATATTAAAATCAGATGCCCTAGAATGCAGCATAAGCTGCAGAAGGAGGTGTCTGTTCAGGGTCAACACTGTTTGTCACTCATGTTGGAGGTTTTTGGCACATCAAACAGGTAGTAAAATGGACTTGTTCAAATCTTACGAAAAGTATGGTAAGGACTAAGGAGTGGAGGTGTCCAAATATTTAGGTTAAGTACCGAAAATTTTGTCATTTTTGGAGAGGCAGTTTTGATGTGACACACAACATACTTTTGATATGCAAAAAATAACAAAGTTATCTCTAAATACTCTGGTTTTGTCTGACTGGAGCCCTGCTCACAATAATTTTCGTTTTGTTTCAGGAAGTTGAAAGATGACTTGAAGAGCTGAGAGTATACTGTTGGAGGTCATGAGGACCAAGTCTACTAAAGTTAACCCTTAAACTGCCAATCACAACATTTGTCGTCTGCTTTGTCATCTGCTTGTGAATTTAAAAGTCATTTTTGCAAACAGTGTGGACCCAGATCAGACTGCTTCTCTAGGAGCAGTCTGATCTGGGTCCACACTGTTTGCCTGAATGCAAAAATAGGTTTGAAAAGTTTGCAAGAATATTCAGCAGACGACATAAACAGACATTTTCAGATGCAGGTTTTCTTGGCGCTTTAAGGGTTAATGCTTAGCACTCTGGGTAAAATTTCAGCAGACAACATTTTAAAATATTTTTCCCAGAAATTTCATGCAAATTGTGTTAACTTGAGATAATTTGCATGAAATGTCAGAATCTATTTTCTGGCAAAAATAAGAAAAATATTATCAATTTGTCGTCTGCTGAATTAGCCCAGAGAGTGGTAAAGGTTAAGATGATATTGTAGATAACTTCTTATAAGAGGGGTGTCCTAACATTCTTCTTATTTCTCCACAAAATCTTCTTGTGGGTACTCATCAAAAGGACCTCTGAGAGTAACTTCTAGTGAATACCCGCATTGTATGTTTTCATGGAGAAACAAGAAAGATATGAGGACCCAGTTGCTTAAAGCTTCATTAGCTTAACAGGCTCATTAGTAGTCAAAATGTTAACTGTTCTAGTAAGGACAATGTCTAATTTACAGGTATTTTGCTGAAAAAATGTGAGGAGCTTTTGCATATGCAAAAGCTACTCACATTTTTTCAGCAAAAGTATTAATGTATATGCCATATTTAATGATATGTTCAAAGTTTTAATGATACATTAACTAACAACACCATTAGTTTTGAACAGCTGGGCCCAGTACTTTTCGATTGAAAAAAGAAAAAAAGGACATTACATGTGTGTACATATAGCTGTATCTGTGATATCATAAATTGTATTACAAATTATGTTTAACATGATTAAAACTAAAAATATGGCCGAGCTTCAATGGCTTGAAAATCTTTGGGACCATGGAAATATGTGCTAGTTAAGGGTAGTTTGAGCCACCGAGGGTTAATCACAGGGCCAGGTCAGGAGACAAACTGGGATAATTTAGGGATGTCTTTTTTGTCTATAAAATAAACGCATGTTGAGTGTACTGGTACTCATTAGAATTGCCTTTGTGTGGCAGTTCTGATGAGTACACACAATACACCACAACCTCTTTATAACACTATTGTTGGGGTCCATAGCATAAACCGTGTTAGTTTAACAGCCGTGTTATATCCAAACAAAAATGTATAGATTATATTGAAAAATGACCATTTATGGTCATTTTTCAATATAGTGTCACAGGGATGAAATAATGACTTATTTTTCCTCTTCCAAAATGCACCGTGCGTTATTCTGTTCCGTTCTTGTTAACAGAATGGCACTTGGTGACATTTAGTTTAACCCATGAGTTATTTTTGGAGTTGGGAATTTCACCAGAAGGGAGAGTTTAAATTTTAACCAACCGTAAGGATTTTTAGAATAAAAAGTATGTAAGACGATGAATGGTTGGGTAATTTTACTAATCTGCATGTTCTACGTAATTAATCCAGCGCGCGCTAAAAAGGTCATTCTCTGTTGTGCTGTCGCCATATTGGCACCGTAAATTGTTGTTTCAATAAAAGACAAGTTTATTCTACATTATCTTTCAAGGATGATGAAAGGATAAATTACCAGGTATGTTTTCCATCTGTACTCGTGTTGATATGTTGCTAGCCATCTGTTTTTATACTTTTATTTGGATTTATGCAACTGAGGTCTGTCATGTACTTTTCATACATGATGTAAACAAATATTTACACACTGAGTCCGCTGTTTGGTAAAGCTGCCTAATTAATAAATGCATATTGGCTCAGTGTGACAGTGATGACCAAAAAGGTAGATTGTTAATGTTTCTAGCGCTAGATAGTAACATGCAAATGGTTTTTAAGTACTTTAAAGTTTCAAAGTAATTTTATATACATCGTGTACATTCTATAATTAGGTGTGTCCTAAGATAAATATAGACACGTTATTTTCCCAGTGTTATAAATAGATACCATCTGTTGCATTGCATACGGCGTGTCAAATGACTGTATGAATTGTCTGTTTTTGTCCGTGTTGTATGTTTTGTTTGTCCTTACTGTTTCCATGTTTGTTTTAATTGTAGGACACCCTTTTTCTAAATAAATGAAAGAATCATCTATGGTCGTAGAGTCTATATGTATTTAAGAGAACTCATCCAGTGCGACAATAGTCTATACATTTTTGGGATCCATCTTTGAACCGTGTTATATCCAAAACCATGTTATAACGAACCGTGTTACAAAGAGGTTGAAGTGTATATGTTTTATCATAAAATAAGAAAATTTCCCTAAAATATCCCTACTTGTTTGTTTTCTTGAGCTATAGGAAGAATTTCGTAGGGACTCAAAAACAAGTTTGAATCATGCACGGTAAAATGAGCTGCAGGTGTTGAAGTCATATATGTGTAATGTTTTGACATATCATTCATATTTTTGTGTCACCTGCATAGTATGGCAGATACATAGGGATCATGTTGTCTGTTGGCGTTGGTGTTGGCGTCACACTTTTTGTTTGAGGTATGGCCCTTTTTTGACTTATTTTTGCTGTTGGGTTAAGATATTAGTTTCTATTCAATAAGTTTTGAAGGGATGCATTGATTTCATCAGAAGTTTGCAGATGGGTATATCATTGTAAAATCAGGTCATGTTCGATATTGGTAATCATCACAGTTGGGCAAGAGACCTGAGTGAGCAATGTAGACCCAGATTAGATGCCAAAGAATGCATCTGATCAGGGTCTACACTGTTTGTCACTCATCTAGCAACTTTGAGACAAATTTACTGGTAGCAATATGGATGTGTTCAAATTTTATGACAAATATGATGAGGAGTTAACCTTTACCACTCTCTTGGCTAATTCAGCAGACAACAATTACTGTAATAACTTTAACAGATAGGCCTTTGCAAACAATGTAGACCCAGATGAGATGCTGCAGTACACAACATCTGATCAGGGTCTACACTTTTTGTCATATATATAGCTAGATTTTAGACACATCAAGAGGTAGAAGAATGGACTATTTCAAATTTTAGGACAAGTATGGCGAGTAGATAAGGTGTCCCAATACTTAGGGTATATACTGTAATGATATTTTTCTTATTTTTCCAAGAAAATAGGCTTTGACATTTCGTGCAGATTTTCTACTTAGGAGACAGTTTGCATGAAATGACTAAGCTTATTTTCTGGGGAAAATTAGAAAAGGATTTGAAATTCAAAATGTCATCTGCTGAAAATTTTACCCAGAGTGCATTAAGATGTCCGAGTGTTTAGGGTTAATACAGTATGCCCTGTAAGGGAACAGGGAAGGTTAGATCTGCTCCTGCAGTCTTGTCAAGGGTATACAGATAAAGAATTTCTCAATGAAAAACGTGTACATTGTACCATATTTACCCTAAGTATTGGGACACCTTAACTCCTTACCATACTTGTCCTAAAATTTAAATCAGTCCATTCTACTACCTCTTCATGTGTCTAAGATATTGCTGTATGTATGGCAAACAGTGTAGACCTTGATCAGATGCTGCATTCAGCGACATCTGATCTGGGCCTACACTGTTTGCAAAGGCCTATCTGTCCCAATACTTAGGGCTATTAAGGTGTTGTGATCCTCTTTGAAATTGATGTGCAGAAATGAAGGCAGTGAATACCCACCTTTTAATGCTTAGAACTCTGGGTAAAATTTTCAAAAGATGACATTTTGGAATATTTTTTTTTATTTTTCCCAGAAAACAGGATTTGACATTCATGCAAATTGTCTTCTATGGAGAAAATAAGAAAAATATTATCAAATATCACCACAATTTGGCATCTGCTGAATTAGCCAAGAAAGTGGTAAGGTTAATGTAGAAATGTGGAAACAACATCAATGCATGCACTTTTTGGTTCAAAAGAGAGAAAAGAAATAGCAACAATTGCATTATTTAAAGTTATTTAACACTTTGCATGCTGGATAAAAAATTTCAGCAGACAACATTTTGAAATATTTTTCTTTTTTTTCCCAGAAAATAGGAGTTAATATTTCATGCAAATTAGACAATTTGATTGAAATGTTAAATCCTATTTTCTGGGAAAAATAAGAAAAATATCATGAATTTGTCATCTGCTGGATCTGCACACAGCATGGTAAGCGTTATATGGTTTTGATTGTACAAGCATTTTGTGTGATAACAAAGATGTGGCTGATGGGTAAAGGATAAACTTTCAGGGGAAGCGACTCTGTCAAAAAAAAAAAAAAAAAAAAAAAATTGCCTCTTTTTCCTTCAAGGGTTGTATTCTAAAAGGAAAGAATTTGCCCCCAAGAGAATTTGCTCCCTTTGCTAGCATTTTCTTTCCTTTGAGAGTTGACCTCTTTTCAAAAGGGGCTTGGTATGTAGTAAAGCAAATAGGCAGTCACAAAAGTTGTCTCCTTTGTAAAACTGGCTCATTTACTGTATCTCATTACGAAAACATGCCTATTCAAATATATAGAAAATTTCACCACCAAAAACTGAAAGTTTTCAGATAAAAATTCTGATATTTTTCAGATTTCTGCTCAAAAACAGATTGTGGGTACTCGTTAGAACTGCCTTGCCTAGGCAGTTCTAACGAGTACCCACAATCTATGTTTTTGAGCAGAAATAAGAAAAACAATGTATGCCCTATAAACCCCAGTTTTACTATATAAAAGTGGGGTTTAAGGGGGTCAAAATTATATAGGTATGTTTTCGTGATGGTTTAGTAAAGATGATGAAGACCGTATACATGTGCCAACCTGGTCATCCATGGACTGTTCTTGTATAGTATAGAGCATATTTGGATGTGGTAGTACAAAGAAATGATAAAAACATTAATATATTCCATTCTGTAAATAATTATTTTTAGTGCCATGTATGTTTTTACTTATTGTTAGTGCCATATTTTCCTTATTACTTCAAAGAAGTTGGAAGGGGCATGTTACTTTTTGGTTATTTGTCCTTCTGTCTGTCCATCATGCTTAGCATATGGTCAAGAATGGTTTTAGATAGGATCTTGAAATTTTACACATGAAATAAGGATGGAAAATAAGTGGACCAATATTATTTTTCCGTTGGACTTGTAGATCCAGTTTTTTTCACCTTTTTCAACTCATGCATTGTAAGCCTGCAGGATATAATGAAATATTATGAGCAAGATCTCTCAAAAACTATTTGAGCCAGGGCCTTGAAACTTGGTGAGCTTATTGGGGATGATTAATTTTTGGGAAAAGAAAAATGGATTAATTTTATCAGAGTTATGCCCCTTCCCAACTTTGGGCGTCTATGGACAAGCATATAGCTGGGGGAATAGTGTTTTACGCATTTCTAGAGCTGAATCTGTCATTGTTTAAACCTTAAAGCACTAGTTAAAGTTGTAGCAGGTGGCATTCTAAAATTATTTTTCAGAGGAAATAAGACTGATATTTCATGTGAATTGTCTGCCTAGCAGACAATTTACATGAAATGTCAAGCCTTATTTTCTCTGAAAAGTAAAAGAAAAATATTTCAAATTGTCGTCTGCTGTAGTTGTGATTAGCACTTTAAGGGTTAAGCTTCTTGTTGTGACGGCTTCTGTCAGCGAGCAACATCTTACGAACTGTGTATTCCGTGACACCAAGGTGTTTACTGTATGTATGTAGATATAACCCATTTTACTGTGCTTTCGACATCTTTCAGAAAGTCCTTTTTTGCTTGGCGCTTTACACAAAAGAAATTTGCAAACTTTTGTCATGATTTAATGCAAAACCATTTGTCGTAATAACCTGTGCAAAAAAGTTTTGTTCTAGTCAATGATTTTTAAGAAATCAAATATTTTCACTTTTTCCCATAGAAAAAATGCATGCAAATTATGCAGAAATTTGTAAGGTAGGTAACTTGGAAGCAGATTTTCAACAAGTTCTGCTTGTTCAATTTTTCTGAAATTTTCACAATAATGTTGTGAAACATCAATCATTCAAATTCAGCAAAGAAAAGTAAAAAATATTTTCTTAGACAAATTTTTAGACAAAAATTCCAAAAAATCACTTTACTATAGAAATTGCATAGATCAAACCAATTTTTGGCGATAAATATAATTTTAGGGTATATATTTGTGAACAAAACGCAGAAACAGAAAAGACAAATAGTTTCTGTTAAGATATGGTCTGTCAGAGCAAAAAAAATCATTTAAGATAAAACGCCAAGCAAAAAACTTCTTTCCGAGAGGTCGAAAGAACAGTAGTCTGATGACTCAATGTAGCATCTGATCAGGGTCTCCACTGTTTGCAAATAAATGTAGTTTAGCCATTTTTGTCAGGGCTGCTTCAGCAAACAGAGCAACATAGGGATCACTTTCCGGCGGCGGTATTGGCATCGCAGTTGTCAGCGTCAACAATGTTAAGTCTGTGCGTTTAGCTCCATTTCCTGAACACCAAGGCTTTTAGGCTAATGAAACTTGAATTACTTCATATACACATCCACCATGATGCATCCTGTCTACTGCCATCTCTGACCTTGATGCTTATCCGAACAATGTTTAGTCTGTGTGTGTAGCTCTGTTTTGTGAACACACCCAGCAGTTGCCACATAACCATTTGGTGAATTTCTTGTTCTCTAGGAATATGTGAATCACCTGACATACCTAAAATTGAGAGTTGACTCTTCCAATATACAATGTGGGTATTTTATTCAATCTAAAATGGGAAAATTTACAGATTCATTGATTCTAAAGGCAGGCAGCAGAGACCCTGATCCATCTGCATGGACGCACAGAGTCAGCATCATACCAAAGATTTTATCCTAGCATTTGATGAAGGCTAATTTTTGTTTTGTACACCTGCTTTAGCACAGTCCTGTTTTTTGCCCATCAGCACTTGTGCCAACCCTAACATTTAGGCTCATTTCCGTGTAACATTTAAACCATTTACGTCAAGTGGACTCTTCTACCACAATCTTTGGACTGGTCTGTTTCCAATAGCAAAGTGTCAGGATTAGTTTTTATTATTACTACGTTTTATAGAAATTCCTGTTTTTAATTCAAACAGTATAGACCCCGGCTGCACTGTTTGCCAGTTACTCTTTTGGGGGTTTCCTGACTAAAATAGGTTAAGCTATAATCATCTTAAATGGCATTGACTTTCTTTTCGACCCTTTCATCCCTGCAAACCAATACAGATACCTTTGCAAACAGAACAGATCCAAATGAGACGGTTTGTAACATGCCATCTCATCAGAATCTACATTGTTTGCCATTCTGTTATAGATTTTTCACACAAAGCCCTTTTTGTCTCGCCTGCGTTAGCACGCAGGTGTGATATAGGCGTGCCATGACCCGTCCGTCCGTTCATCAACAATTGACTTGTCAGCGCAACTCCTCCTACAGTTTTTGGCCAATTATTTTGAAACTTCACAGATGTTTTGACCATGGCGTGTAGATGTGCATATTGTTTGCTCATAATTCTCAGAATTTTTTTCTCAACTTTTTCCGCTCTGTTAACTTAGTCAGTTTTTACCTAAAACCCTTATAGTCAGTGGGTGTCTCGTGAGCGCAACTCCTCCTACAGTTTTTGGCCAATCATTTTGAAACCTCATAGATGTTTTGGCCATGGTGTGTAGATGTGCATATTGTTTGCTCATAATTCTCAGATTTTTTTTTTTTTTTCAACCTTCTGCTTTGTTAACTTAGTTTTTACCTAAAACCCTTATAGTCAGTGGGTGTCTCGTGAGCGCAACTCCAGCAGTTTTAGGCCAATAGTTTTGAAACTTCACAGATGATTAGGTCAGGGTCTGAAGATTTGCATATTGTTTGCACATAAATCTCAGATTTTTTTTTCAACTTTTTCCGCTTTGTTAACTTAATCAGTTTTTACCTAAAACCCTTATAGTCAGTGGGTGTTTCGTGAGCGCAACTCCTCCTGGAGTTTTAGACCTATAGTTTTGAAACTTCACAGATGATTAGGTCATGATCTGAAGATGTGCATATTGTTTGCACATAAATCTCAGATTCATTTCAGCATAGGGACCCTTGATTTATGCCCGAAATTGGTTTCCACTCAATATCTTGTGAAAGAATTGATGGATTAGGATCATATTTTGCACACATATTGTTGTTAACAATACCTAGCTTAGGATTGTCACATGACATTTTTCGTCAATTTTCAGCTGAGTTACTGGCCTTGATTAATTGGCAAAAATGATATCTGCTTAATATCAATATCTTGTGAAATAATTGACAGGTTTAGATAAAATTTTGCAAGCCAATATTCCAAATTTTCTACTTTGTCCATTTTTCTTACAAATTAACCCATCAATTTCTTGAATACTGCAAAATAGATTTTTTTCAATACAAATAGGAACTTGTACGACTTAATCACCGCAGGTGTGACATCGCTTTCCGCAGATTTCTTGTTGCAACAATGGATGTGTCCAAATTCAGAACTGGAAGTGTCCATTTTAGAAACTTAGGGGTGAAAGAATTAGTATGTGCTCAAATATGGTATATCATTTCATGACCCTGACATAATTTTCAGTCTACCAGCTTTGCCATTTTTAGCTTGTCTGAACGAAGTTCAGTAAGAGCTATTCTACTACCACAGCAACGGCATCCGATCCAATGTCCAATGTTTAAGTTTTTTCATTTAAGTTTTTAAGATCTCATTACTCCTAAATCCTATGATGTTCATATTTGATATTAATGTTAAATACTGGTTTGAAATTTTTATCAGTACCATCCCTACATTTGCCCATGACCTTAAGGTCAGTACCATTCCTATATTTGCCCATGACCTTAATTTTTGTGTTAAAGTTTTTGTGCTAAATTTTATATCTCATTACTCCCAAACCTTATGATGGATTTATAGTTCATATTTGGTATGATAAATACTGGTCTGAAATTTTTATCAGTACCATCCCTACTTTTTCCCATGCATGACCTTAAGGTCAAGATCATGGACTTTTTTTATGTTAAAGTTTTTGTGTTAAAATTTATAAGAGCTCATTACTCCCAAACCATATGTTGGATTTAGTTAATATTTGGTATGATGATATATACTGGTCTGAAATTTTATCAGCACCATGACTGTGGTTAATGTCACAGACTTACAATTTACATATTAAAGTTTTTGCATTAAAGTTTATAAGATCGCATTATTCGCAAACCTTAAGATGGATTTAGTTCTTAATGGAATGATGATAGATACTGGTCTAAAATATTTAACAGCACCATTCCCACCATTGCCTGTGACCTTAAGGTCAAGGTCATGGACTTAGAGTTTTCTTGTTTAAGTTTTTGCGTTAATTTTTTTAGATGTCATTACTCTGAAACTGTACATATTTGTTGATAGATTTTAAGTGATTGGCTTTGAAAATTAACCCTTGTCCTGCTGAATAAATTAAGATGCTACACCCATTTCTAATTTTCAGCCAATCAGATTACTTGATCCAGATTGTTGCTATAAATTCACATACTTAATGGCAAACAGTGCAGATCGAGATCAGTTGGCTTCTTCAGAAGCCAACTGATCTGGATCTACACTGTTTGCAAAGGCAGGGTATATCAGGACAAGGGTTAACACAGGCACAACTTCAGACGAGCTGTCCTGTCTGGCCACAGGTCGTATTAATTCAACATTAGTTTTAGCTGCATGTCTGATTAACTATAACACTTACAATCATCTAGCCTGGTATGGATTCAAATACTGGGTTGTCTTTTTATGACACTCATCTATATTTCATTGTCTCAGAGCATTTAGCTCCATTTCTAATTTTTATGACCTGGCATGCTCCTCCTAAACATTGTACACTACAACCTCTTTATAACACTGTTCGTTAAAACATGGTTTTGCATATAACATGGTTCAAAGATGGATCCCAAAAATGTATGTTCGTTATAACATGGTTTTGCATATAACATGGTTCAAAGATGGATCCCAAAAATGTATGTTCGTTAAAACATGATTTTGCATATAACATGGTTCAAAGATGGATCCCAAAAATGTATAGATTATATTGAAAAAATGACCATAAATGGTCATTTTTTCAATATAATCTATACATTTTTGTTTGGATATAACACAGTTGTTTAACTAACACAATTTATGCTATTGACCCCAACAATAGTATAATAAAGAGGTTGTGATGTAGTATTATTTTGTGGTCCTGACCTATATGGTGTCCAGGTGCTGAGTGGTTAGCACTCGGGACGTTGATCTCAAGGTCCTTGATTCAAATCCTGCTCAAGGCAGAATTCAGCTCATGTCTGTATGGTGCTCAGTTGCACAAAGCCTTTGACTATCACCCTTCTATTGTCTCAATATTACTTAAATAATGTTGAAAGGGACGTTAAACAACAAACCATCATCATCATCATCATCATCATTCTGACCTTTATTTCATGGTCTATTGACTGTCTCTTTTTAGCTCGCCTGTACGAAGTACAAGGAGAGCTATTGTAGTCACCACGGTCGTCCACGTTTGCGTTTGCATTCCCGTCACACTGCGTTAAAGTTTTTCAAATGCTTATATCTCAACAGTCACTCCTCACAGAGGCATCAAATTTGGAACTTAGGTACCTTGGAGGGTCTTCTGAGATTCCAAGAGAATAAACCCCTGGGTTCATGCCCCTGGGTGGGGCTAGGGGTTAGAATCTAGGACACCTTTGTAATACTGTGTTAAAGTTTTTCAAATTCTTTATATCTTGACTTTCACTCCTCATAGAGCATTCATATTTAGAATTTGGGTACCTGGACGAGTCTTCTGAGATTCCAAAAGAACATACCCCTGGGTTCATACCTCAGGGTGGGCCTTGGGGTGGGGCTAGGGGTCAAAATCTAGGACACATTTGTAAAATCTTATATGCCTACAGGTTATAGACACAACTGGTTATACATCAGCTAACTATGTGACATCGGTTTAAATGTAAGAGAGTGAAGGTCATGGTGACCTACATTTTACGGTCCAGGTCACCTAGATTTCACGGTCCAGTGATTTTGCCTTATATCTTGAATACTATTTGTTGGATAAATGTCACACCTGGGATATTACTTCCATGTGACCCAATGAATGACCACTTACTATATCTAGGTCATTGTGACCTATATTTCATGGTTCAGTGATTTTGCCTTATATCTTGAATACTATTTGTTGGTTAAATGTCACACCTGGGATATTACTTCCATGTGACCCAATGAATGACCACTTACTATATCTAGGTCATTGTGACCTATATTTCATGGTTCAGTGATTTTGCCTTATATCTTGAATACTATTTGTTGGATAAATGTCACACCTGGGATATTAGTTCCATGTGACCCAATGAATGACCACTTACTATATCTAGGTCATTGTGACCTATATTTCATGGTTCAGTGATTTTGCCTTATATCTTGAATACTATTTGTTGGATAAATGTCACACCTGGGATATTACTTCCATGTGACCCAATGAATGACCACTTACTATATCTAGGTCATTATGACCTATATTTCATGCTTCAGTGATTTTGCCTTTTATTTTTATTACTATTTCATGGAGAATTGTCATACCTGGATTATTATATCTATGTGACAAAATGATTTACATACAAATACATCTAGGTCAGTGTGACCTATATTATATGGTTGAATGATTTCGCCATATAACTTGAAAACTATTTCATAGATTATTTCATTTTGATTTTCTTAATGATAAAAATGTTACAATATAAAATGTACCCAGCAGGCGAGCTACGCTGTCCTACGACAGCTCTTGTTTCATGTGTGTCAACCCTAGTGTTAAGCTGTTTCTGATTAATGGTCAAACCTAATATACCATCATGAAAACATGCCTAAACAATTTTGACCCCCTTAAACCCCACCTTTATATAGTAAAACGGGGGTTTACAGGGGTATGCATCATTTTTCTTATTTCTGCTCCAAAACATAGATTGTGGGTACTTGTTAGAACTGCCTCACTGAGGCAGTTCTAACGATTACCCACAATATATGTTTTGAGCAGAAATATGAAAAATATCAAGAGTATTTTTATCCGAAAATTTTGAGTTTTTGGAGGTGAAATTTTCTATGTATTTGAATAGGCACATTATCATAATGACTTACTTCCTCAAATAGACTCAAAAAATCTGTATACCACTTATACAATCAATAGACACTCTTGAAATTATTCGCACTGAAGGCTGCAATTTGAGGTTCTTATATGCGGGTTAAGCTAGGCCAAGGACTTCTTTTTGCAATACACAGCATAGGTTGTTCACATGACAAAGGTCGGAATCCTTGCACTTAATGCTTAGCAGTCTTGGGTAAAATTTATAGCAGATGACATTATGAATTTTTTTTTCCCCAGGATTCAGGATTTGACATTTCATGCAAATTGTCTCCAGTGGAGACAATTTGCATGAAATTTCGAATCCTGTTTTCTAGGAAAATTAGGAAATTTTCAATTTGTCACCTGCTGAATTTGCCCAGAAAGTGGTAAAGGTTAAATATATCAGTTTGTTATTACTTGATAAGCAGCAAAACAGTTTTATTAAGTTGTTATTATATCAGCTCACAGTTCACGTACACTGTAATCAGGATAACCATATCAAGGGCAGGTAATTCAAATACTAGTTTTGTATTTTTTTTTTATTTTTTTTTTCATGCATGCATGATCTTTCATATCTCGGTATAAAAGGGGAATGGATACACCTTGAAGGGAAATAATCCTGATAAGAAAAAATAATCCTCTTAAGGGAAAAAATTGTCTCCCTTTCATTTAGGGATACTCTTACAGGAAAGAATTTGCTTTCTCTGGGAGCAAATTCTTTCCTTCAATAGTAGCCCCTATTTTTGAAAGGATTGAATTACCAGGGAAATATATTCTTATCTGCAAAAATTGCCTCCCTTTGAAAAATGGCAGCTAGATCTCCAGGTGTATCCACTGACCTTAAAGGTATGCATATCCAGTTATTATGATCACTATAGGCTCTTGATAAGCTGGGTACCATGATTACCTGGAATATTGGGATACCTTAACGCTTTACTATACTTATCCAAAATTTTGAACAAGATCATTTGACATGGTGATGTATAAGGTTGCCGTCTGAAATGGCAAACATTGCAGACCCTAATCCAGCTATTCTTTTAGGACAGTTAGATCTGGGTGTACACTGTTGTTTTGTCCTTACATGTCTGTCAGTTTAAATATTTAGGGTAAATATGGTACATATAACCTGTTGTAGACTGAATAGATTCTCCCACACTATATATTGGAAGACTCCAATTTCAGTTTTAGGTAGGCAGAATCCAGCTTATGACTGTATGGTGCTTCATAGCATAGAGCCATTCATTATCACCCTCCCCTCATCTCAACTCTTTTGGCGCCAAATTTGCAGGCTACATTTTTCGTCTGGTGACCTTGACCTTATTTTCAAGGTCACTATATTATAAATACTCAAAAAGTGACCCTTGTTTTATCTGATTTTTTCAGTTTTTGGAGGCAAAATTTTCAATAGCATAGAGCCATTCATTATCACCCTTCCCTCATCTCAACTCTTTTGGCGCCAAATTTCAGGCTACATTTGTCGTCTGCTTTGTATTTTAAACAAAATATTGA
This sequence comes from Anodontia alba, assembly GCA_964016985.1. NCBI lineage: Eukaryota > Metazoa > Mollusca > Bivalvia > Lucinida > Lucinidae > Anodontia > Anodontia alba. The sequence goes on from OZ024829.1 coordinate 102,100,967, forward strand.
TTGGAAAGAAGTTTATATGCAAAGTTGAAAGACTGAATGTTAAACAGCATGGAACCAGATGAGATAGCTCATAATGAGCCATCTCATCTGGTTCTATGCTGTTTGCAAAAGCCTATTATTATTGCCTATGGCAGTGAAAGAAACAATTTTGAAAAGGAAGTAAAACACCAAATCGATCATCATCATCATCATCATCATCATACATTTCAGAGTTCTAGATAAGCTTTTATTCAACAACAACACCCTAGGATTGTCGTCTGCTAGAGTGTTGAAAATTTTGTTTTGTCTCCATGTTGAGTACTCATCAGAAGCATCACTTCTAAGGCCAGAGAAAATTAATTAGATTCTCATCCAGATTTTAGAAACAAATGTAGTGGGTGAGTGGGTTTTATTTTTATTCCTGGGTCATCCAGTGAAGAGGTACATGTATATCATAGCAAAATAAGATAACTGCCATTTACTATCATGTGCTAATTGTTTTAATACTCTTTTCATAACAAATAAGTCATTTGTAATTCTTAAAAATGTTATAAAGTTTGTTTTCAGCAAAAGTCCAACTATATCTAAAAATGTTTTCCACCCCAATTTTTTTAATTTGGTCAGATTTTTTTAGGGACAGGTGGGGATAAGAATCTAATAATTAATTTTCTCTGGCCTAATGGGTATCCATAACATATGAGCCAGCCCATGACAAAACCTACAGTAAGACGTGGGACCAGCAAAGACTCAGATCAGCTTGTACGTCTGCGCAATCTGATCAGAGTCTTCGCTGTTTGCATGTGCCTTCTACAGCCTCCGGGCTATCCAAAGAGTGATAAAGCCTTGCTATACTGTGGATGTACAAGCTAATCTGTGTAATTGCTTAACCTTTACCATTCTCTTAGGTCTTATTGTAGGTTTTGTCATGCACTGGCTCATGTTTCCATGAAGAAATATGAAGAATATTCATCTAGATACCCATTTCTTGATATCTAGAGCTAACATTTTATTTAGCAACAGAAATATTTTGATAAGGTAAAATATGACCTTGTCCGGTGACCTGAGGCTTCATTTCCTTTGGGATCATTGAGCCCATTGTGAATCTTTGAAAATGGAGTTCTGCTCATGTATACGCTAGAGGGCGTAAGCAGTGTTGCAAACTTCATTACTGCTTATGAAGAGTCTCAGTAAAACCGAGACTCCCATTTTCTTATCTGTAGTGTGTTCTTTGTTTCCAAAGGCAATCTTTTTGACACACCTGTATTATGTAAAGTAAAAAACTGAAACATAACGAGACAAGGTTATAGTAATACCTACATCCATAGCCCCAGATAGGGCTCTTTTTCAGCAAAACATTTTTCTTATTTCTCCACAAAAACATATGTAATGGGTACTTATTTGAAGTACCTGGGTACTTATTTTCCCATAAAAACATATGTTATGGGTACTTACTAGAAGTGCTTGGGTACTTATTTCCCCACAAAAACATGTTACGGATACTTATTAGAAGTGCCTGGGTACTTATTTCTCCACAAAAACATATGTTATGGGTACTTATTAGAAGTGCCTGGGTACTTATTTCCCCATAAAAACATATGTTATGGGTACTTACTAGAAGTGCCTAGGTACTTATATTTTTTCTTATTACTCCATGAAAACGTTGTGGTACTCATGGGAAGCACCTCTGTGTGGGACTTCTAATGAGTGCCCACATGCTATATTTTTCTTATTTCTCCATGAAAACTTATGCTATGGTAATCATTAGGTGCTTCTACCGGTAATGAGTGCCCACAACATACTATTTAATGGAGAAATAAAATATGTGGATACCCCCATCTTATCATGAGCTATAGAGGTGGTCGGGTGGTGCGAAAGTGCTGTGTATCTTACATCACCGGGGCGTCCAACTGATATTGGCTTACAGTTGGGCAAGGCCTGCTATCCTTGTAGTGGGTAAGGGTAGAGGGGGAATGTTTTTATTTCTTCTGTTTCTTCACTTTCATTCCTGTTCCTCTTTCTTCCCTGTCCCTCTCTTTCATCTCCTCTACTCTCTCTTCTATCTCATTCTCCCTTTCTCTGGGAGACGACACAAAATGACCCTCAAGGGTTGACGTGTCGTTAAACCCTAACACAATCAATCAATATCATGAGCTATAAATAAGTACATGGAAGAGGGCCAACACAAGAATGAATATATTTTTTACAAGTCGACTATTAATTAACCCATTGTAGTCGGGAGACCTGTAAAAGGGTAACTGGCAAACAGTGCAGACCCAGATTCTGCGGCGTCTGATCAGGGTCTCCACTGTTTGCAAATAGTTCAGCCTTTTTTCTTTAGGAATATGTAAATTTCATGGCCAGCTGTACCTAAAATTGAAATTGGACTCTTCCAGTATATAGTGTGGGAAAGTCTATTCAGTCTACAATGGGTTCGTTGATGATCAGTCAGTTCTACAAAAACGATAAGCATTTGAAATTGTGGCTGATACTTAACACTAGTCACATTGTCATTATCTGTTAATCCCATGTAACTTAAGGCTGAAAAAAAGCCAACTGTTTCAAGAGACGAGGCTGCTGCAGATATCTGGCATTATGAATTTTATCTAGAGATGCCACTTATTCATTTAAATTGATGTTTATACTATTGTTTTAAAAATTAGAGTACATGTATAACAAAGCAAAAATTTTGTTTTTCACATTCCCAATGAGTATGATCATAGTGCAAATTATAATCTTTGTAACCATTGTTAACCCATTTATGTTGAATGGACTTGTCTACCACAACTCTTTGGACCGGTCTGTTTCCAATAGCAGGGTGTCTGGTTAGTTTCTTACTCGCCTGTGTATATGTCATACCAGACGAATACATTCTTATCTACTCAAACGAGAAGATCAGCCACTTTGCCTACGCTGTACGTAGCCCTTTTCCTTGAAACACTTTCTGATCGATTGCACTGAATTCTCTCATATGCGAAGTCAATTTTTCCAAACAAATGACTTGAGATATTGATTTCAAGATATACCAGCTGATAACACACTAATACGTTGTATTTTTAAAACACATTTATCTTTTTAACAAAATATAACTAATTTTTAAATTCGTTCTAGTTTTACATTTTTATATATCTGACTTGTCATTATAGCCTTTCATTATAACACCAAGTTAGTACCGTCAGCATTCTACGTAAATCTATATCGGGCCGTCATCGGCCCCTCAGGGTAGCTGACGGGCCGATGTAGATTTACGTAGAATGCTAGCTGGGCCATTTTGTCGCAAATGATCCTCATGAGTTGACGCGTCATAAACCTGAACTCATCATTGAAAGGTTAGTTTATCATTATTACTATGTTTTATAGAAATTCCTGGTTTTTTTTTTTTTACGTAAACAGTGTAGACCCTGATCAGATGCCATTCTGTGGCATCTGATCTAGGTCTGCACTGTTTGCCAATTACTGTTTTGGACGGTTCCCAGACTAAAATGGGTTAACACTGATCATAATGAAACCTCTGTCTTGCAAAATATGTTATTAACCCTTAAAACGCCAAGAAACCTGCATCAGAAAATGTCTGTTTATGTCGTCTGCTGAATATTCTTGCAAACTTTTCAAACCTTTTTTTGCATACCAGCAAACAGTCTAATCTGGGTCCACACTGTTTGCAGAAATGACTTTTAAAATCACAAGCAGATGACAAAGCAGACAACAATTGTTGTGATTGGCAAATTAAGGGTTAAATATTTTTCTAAGTTTATTTCTCTGAAATGTGGCATTGCATGTTTCTTTGACAGAAGTGCCTCAAAATAAAGTATTTATTAACTTACATGTAGTTTAGTTTCTTTCATCTTCATCTGGGCTGCGCCGTGCAAGATCTTGTCTTTGGGCACATGTGCACCATGAAGGCCATGATCAGACTGCGCAGATGCGCAGTCTGATCATGGCCTTCATTGTCCACTAACATGATCATTTGATACTACAGACTATGAATGGAGAGCTAAGGCCGGGATTATTCTTTGTGCATGCGCAGGATGATCTGAATCTACACATTTTGCACATGTTCAAAGGTACTTCTTCTCTTGACATGGCCCATATTGTTATCGTAATTGCAAAGGAGCTGTACAATCTGACAGGGGTCTTTGCCATACATTAAATACAGTGTACAGTATCCAGTGATTCTGTAACCAGAAAGTGAATACCCTGATCAGACTGTACGAACAGGTCAGAGCTCATTTTATTTGTTTTAGCTGATCTGCCCTACAAGTTCCACAGTTAGTTTTGTCTCCCTGTTCTTGACATGATACATTCCAAGGGATTAGAATTAATAATGCCCTGATTCCAGTAAGGAAACCTTAACCTCAAAATGCCAATTAGTATCTGGCAGTTTCCCATTCATTAATTCTTGCCATGCTGAATAAATTAAGATGCCAAGCCCACTTCTAATTTTCAGCCAGGTTTGATCCAGGTCATTGATACTAATTCACACTTAATGACAAACAGTGTAGATCCTAATCAGTTGGCTTCTGATCTGGATCTACACTGTTTGGAAAGGCAGGGCATATCCAGGTTCAGCAGGACCAGGGTTAAAGAAGAAAACTCAGGCAAGAAAACAGGATTGACACATTTTATTACAATAACAAGTCATAAAATACATCTTAAACCTTGTCGTGCTGAACCCGGAAATACCCTGCCTTTGCAAACAATGTAGATCCAGATTAGTTGCTTCCAAGAAGCCAACTGATCTTGATTTGCACTGTTTGCCAGCCATTCAGTATCAGAAATTATATCAACAACCTGTATCAAGTAATCTGATTGACTGAAAATTTGAAAATGGTGAGGCATCTTAATTTATTCAGCAGACAAGGATTACATTAAGGCAACTGGATACACTTCCAAGCCACTCTGACCTGAAAGTTTTTGCTGCCTTTTCTCAAAGGAGGAAGCGAATCCTGCCCTTCTGCTGGAGTTAGTTTCATTTAAAAAGGAAGCAAAAATGTCCGGGGAAGCTAATAGAAAGTAACAAAGATAACTCCGTCAAAAACTGACTAAATTTGCCAAAGAACAATCCAAAACCTGATCTGCAAAATATTGATGCACATATCAAATTTGGTAAAAATCCATTGATATTTACTAAAGGTATCATCCGGAAATGAAAATACGGACATATATCAGGCAGATAACTGTCAAAAATTGACGAAATTTGCCCATCAGCAATCTCAAACCTGATCTCCACAATATCAATGCGCATACCAGGTTTGGTGAAAATCCATGGACATTAGTTACTAAAGTTATCATCTGGAAATGAAAATAAGGACGTGTTGCGGGAAGATAACTGTCAAAAATTGAAAAAATTTTCCCATGAGCAATCCAAACCAGATCTCCACAATATCAATGCACAGACCAAGTTCAGTGAAAATCTTTTGATATTTACTCGAGTTATCATCCGGAAACGAAAATAGGAACAAGTGGATAGACATATGACAGACGGATGGACACACAGACAACCAACTTGATTCCATAATACCCCACCACTATCATGTGGCAGAGTATAATAGTGTCTCCATTGTTCAAAAATTGCAAAAAATCTACCAAGCGTATCTATTTACCGTAACCCTTAAAGTGCCAAGCAAAATTTGTAGCAGAGGACAATCTAAAATTTTCATTTTTTATTTTTCAGAGAAAACAAGTCTTGATATTTCATGTGAATCGTCTGCCAAGCAGACAATTCACACGAAATATCAAGATTTGTTTTCAACTGAAAATAAAGAAAAAAAAATCAAAATTGTCATCTCCTTTAGTTGTGATTGGCGCTTTAAGGGTTAATATATGTTATACCAATAAAAAATCACAGCACTGCAACAATCAAAGGCAAAACTGATCAGATTACTTCAGTGTTGTCAGAGATGATATATTTGTCATACATATTTGGACGCCTTAACTTCTTACAATGTTCATACTAAAATCTAAACAAGTTCATTTGACTACTTGTACCTGGTTATGTGTCAAAAAACTGTCAGACACACAGAAAAAAGTGTTGACGCAAATTGGATGCTGTGTTCTAGTATCTGATCTGCTTCTACACTGTTTGCTCAAGCCGTCTGTCCCAATACTTAGCCCCTCTATAAATTAGATGTAATAGATGAGATATAAAGGTGTCCATATTTTAACTGGTAATAACAGTACAAGTACTCTATAAACATACACTCAGTGGTAAATGATCATATGATAACCATATTAACTCTAAATATTGGGACACCTTAACTCCTTACCATACCGGTCCCTCAAAAAAAAAAAAACAAAAAAAACTGAAGTCCATTTACTTTCTGTTGATATTTCTTAAAACTTCTAAAATAGATTTTTTTTTATTTTTATCTGAGAAAACAGAGCATGGAAGATGATTACATTGCATGGAAGAAGATTCACATCAGATGTTAACTTGTCAAGCTTTATTTTCTCAGAAAAATTAAGAACAATTTTACTTCATCAAGAGAATCTTGAAAAGGTCTAATGTTGACAGACATGTCACTATTCCACCATTAATGCCTAGCACTTTGGGTATCTTTAGCAGATGACCTTTTAGAATATTTATTTCTTATTTTTCCCAGAAAATAGGATTGATATTTCATGCAAATTGTCTCCAATCCTAATTTCTGGGAAAAATAAGAAAAATATCACCAATTTGTTATCTGCTAAATTAGCCCAAAGAGTGGTAAATGTTAAACCACCTTTCAGAATTGTAGCAGACAACATCCTATCTTATTTTTCTAAAACAAAGGGGGGGGGGGGGGGGGTTGGGAGGGGTGGCATTCCAACTGGATCAACTGCTTTGCCTTATTTTTTTTTTCAGAAAAATATTAGAACTTGTGCAATCTCCATCCAGAAGTAATATTAATCACACATAAAAAAAAACAGAAAAAAAAAACTGCAAATGAAGTACTTGAGTAAAGCAAACAAAATTGAAAAAAAAAAAAAAACAACCAAAAAACAAAAAAACAAACTTAGATGCAAATATTGATGAAATGTCTGTGAACTTGACATTTTGCAGCAAATGATCCGTTTTTCTACATTTTCAAGTGAAGACTTTCACAAATTTAAGCAAATAAAACTTAACACAAAGCTGACACAAAAGTTAACTGATGTATGGATGAACGGAATGACGAGAATGCTGGGGATATATAACCCTCATTGCATACTTCATATAAAGGGGGTGTAATGATATGTAGATAGATTTATCATTTTGCACAAATACATAAAAAGGTTAGCCCTTAAGGTACCATGCCAGATTGCAGCAGACATTTTTTTTTTCAGAGAAAATTAGACTTTATATTTTATAGATATTATTTGCAGAGCAGTAAGTCAACAGCATTTGTCCATTCATCTGCCAGGCCTGACTGTGCTTTTGTCTCTCTGTTTTTAGTTATCAGTTATACCTGACAAGACTGGTTTATGCACTACACCCACCACAGGCAGATGAAGTGTCAGTCAAAGGCAGATAATCCTGCAAAAAATTCTCAACAAAACTATTTTAATGTCATTGCATGGCTATTCATCACTTCCCTAGTTTAATGAAACTTAACAAGCTATAGAATCAGTTTAGACTAACTCATACTGATGGACTATCCTGCCAACAGACCAAATGAATGAATTCTGTCTCTCCCCTCTCTTTCTCTCACAGTGAGAAGATATGTTATATACACATATGAGAAACAAAACACAATGCAGAAAATGATATAAATGAACAGATATTGGCTTACAAAAGCCGGTCATTCTGCAACTGGGATTCGAACCATGGACTCCTTCCTTCTGAAGAGCCATGACGGAGTAATGGTTAGCATGCCTGCCTAGTAAACAGGAGGTCTAAGGTTTGATCCTGTTATGGAATAACTGATTTTTGCAAGTTAATTTCTGTTTATATATTATATTCAATTGACTCTCGTTATCTCGAACTCCAAAGGACTCTCTGAAATACTTCAAGATATCCGTACTTTGCAGAACTGAGGAAAAAATAATTCCAACAACCACATTTAACAAATATATAATTATGCTATTGGACTCTTGAACAAAGAGATATATTGAAAATGTGGAAAAGAGGAGAAATTGCTCCTTAGGAGCAATTTCTCCTCTTTTCCACAATGCTTTTTTAACCTGTTGTTAGATTTTCATGTTAAGGCAGGGACCAGATTTTTACTTTGAGATAAGCAGTTATTCAAGATAAGCGAGGTCGAGGTAACAAGAGTCAACTGTATTTATGTTTGTGGGTATAACAAAATGGAAGTGCAACTTATAAATATTTAAATTAAATATTCAATATAATTTAATCACCGGGGCCTGCAAGTAATCCATATAAAATCTGCTCGGGACTGAAAAATACCAAAATAATATTGTTAGGATGTAACACACTAAAACGCAGTCTCTTCCTCCACTTGTGCTATCTGTCCTCCTGTTCTTGTTGCAGACGTTCTTTCTCTCTTCGCTTGATTATCTTCTTCCGTAGTGGCTTGTCCCAGAGTCCTTGCTCTATTCTGTACTCCTTGCTCTGATGTCCTACAGCACCGTGAGCTAACTGGAAATCACAGAGGGCTTCTAAGGGTTTCGTCAAAACCTAAAATAATACACACCCAATCATATAAACAGGCCTCGGTGGCGCAGTTGGATGCGCGTCTGGCTGGAGACCAGGAGGTCGCGGGTTCGACCCCCGCCGAGGTCGGCAACATTCTTTCCTGGAGATTGATCATGAAATATTTTCTACGGTCATTCTCTCCCTTCCGCTGATTCAAGAAGGGCAGTTGTCAGTTTCTGGCGAAAGAATGTGCACAATACTGGTTAACCGCTTAGAGGACTAAACCTGCCCAGTAAACGTGTGGTTAGGTAAACTGGCCGCGCTCGACATGACCCCATTGGGTTGACTGGGCCGTAAAACCTCAACACAACAACAACAACAGGAGCCTAATTGTCCTAGATTTGATTATATAAACAGGATTTACCTGAATATTCATCTTCACCTTTACCCTCTCTGGGCTGATTTAGCAGATGACAAAATGATATTTTTCTTAAATTTTCCCAGAAAATAGGATTAGACAGTTCATGCAAGTTGTCTCCAAAGGAGAAAATTTGCATGAAATGTCAAATTCCAAAAATGTCATCTGAAAAAAAAGGTGCCTTAAAGACTGTGGTTTGACTATATAAACAGGATTAGCAGTCACACAAAAAATTCAGCAAAGAGAAATTGATGATATTTGCCACATTTATTCCCAGAAAAGTGGATGATATTTCAAGGAGACAATTTTCATGAAATGTCAACTCCTATATTCTGGGAAAAAATAAACAAAATACGTCAAAATGTTGCCTGCTGAAATTTTTACCCAAAGTGCTAACACAGACACGTGCCTTGAAAGCCAAGGTTTGATTATATGTTGACTCTCATTATCTTGAATTTGCATATCTCGAATAACAGCTTATCTCAAAGTGAAAATCTGGTCCCTGTTTAAACACGAAAATCTAACAACAGGTAACAAAATATTGTGGAAAAGAGAAGGAGCAATTTCTCCTCTTTTCTAAAATATTTCAAATATATCTCTATTTTCAGGAGTCAAATTACATATTCATTTTGAAATGTTTCGATTTTTTCCTCAATTTGTCGAGGTATGGATATCTCAAAGTATTTTAGAGAGTCCCTTGGACTTTGAGATAATGAGAGTCAAGTGTATAAACAGGATTAGCAGTCCTCCCATATTTCTTACCCAAAATATTCAGATACCTTAACCATTAGCACTCTGTGGGTAAATTCTACAGACAGCAAATTGACACTTCTTTTCTTATTTTCCCAGAAAGTAAGATTTGACATTCCATGCAGATTGTCTCCATAGTCTTTTCTGATTTTTCTCAGAAAACAGGATTTGACATTTCCAATGGAGTATCAATGTAGGTATCTTAAATGTTGTAACTGATTGGCAAAGATTGTAGAACCTGGGTTTAGACTGTTTACCCAGGTCTGTTGGTCTTTGTGTGTGGGAAGTGAACCTGAAATCACAACCATCCTCACCCTTGTATAACCATTGTCACCCTTGTATAACCATTGTCACCCTTGTATAAATAGCAGAAAATCTACCATTTATAAAAAATAATTGGAACAACCACATTTAACAAATATATAATTATGCTATTGGACTCTTGAAGTTAGAGATACATTGTATATTGAAAATATTGTGGAAAAGATGAGAAATGGAATGATGAAAATCATATACCCCTATGGCATACTTTGTATGCTCGGGTTATCATAAGAGATTTTTTTAACCCTTTAAGTGCCAAGAAAAATTTGTAGCAGATGTCATTTTTTTTTTTCAGAGAGAATAAGTCAACATTTCCTGTGAATTGTCTGCTTGATTCACATGAAATGTCAAAAATTCTTTGAAAAAATTTGATTGTGTTGGGGTTTAACGACACGTCAACCCTTGTGGGTCATTTTGTGTCGTCTCCCAGAGAAAGGGAGAAAAGAGATAGAAGAGATAGTAGAAGAAATAAAAGAGAGGAACAGGGAAGAAAGAGGAACAGGAATGAAAGGGAAGAAACAGAAGAAATAAAAACATTCCCCCTCTACCTTTACCTACTTCAACGATAGCAGGCCTTGCCCAACTGTAAGCCAATATCAGTTGGACGCCCCGGTGACACAAGATACATGACACCTTGCACCACCCAACCATCCCCTTTTTGAAAAAAAAAATGTCTGCTACTGCACTTGTAATTGGCGCTTTACAGGTTAAGTGAGAAAAGATACAAACCTCAGCTAACTCTGGCCTCTGTTCTAACACAGACATGGCCAACGCTGCTGACTCGAGTGTAGACAGGGAACCATCAGTAGGTTGTGTACGTATCACATATTTGCTTTTAGTATCACAGACAATTTTAACCTGTGGGAAAAGAAGGATAACGGTAAACAAGTAAAATTCTGCTATTAAGACCACTTTTGGTACTGCCTAAAAGCGGTCTTATTAGCAGGACGGTCTTAATATTGAATGTAGACCATAGCTCCAGATAAGGCTCTTTTTTTTACAACAAAAAGTACTAATATTTTTCTTATTTCTCCATAAAATTCATGTTGTGGGTACTCATTAGAAGTGCCTCAGCAAGGCACTTCTAATGGGTACCCACAAAATATTTTTTTCTAAGGACTAAGAAAAATAGTATTGCATACCTCTTTTTATCTGGATCTATGTAGTATAAAAGAAAAAATAATTTGGGACTGACAAAAGCTGGTCTTAGTAGCGGGTGGTCTTATTTTCAAGTGGTGGTAATAGCAGAATTTTACTGTATAACTCTAGACCAGAGAAAGTTTTACTAATAGATAAATACTTTTTTTTTCTCCTTGAAACTGTGTTTCTGAAGTGCCTCTAAAATGCAGTTCTAGCAAGTATCCACATACATATTCTTTTGTATAGAAATAAAAAAGAAATCAGTACTTTTCTGATTTGTTTGTGTTGAGGTTTTATGGCCCAGTCAACCTATCACTGTCATGTCAAGCACGGTCAATTTACCTAACCACACTTTTTCCTGGACAGGCTTAGCCCTCTAAGCAGTTAACGAGTACTTGTGCAAATCCTTTGCCAGAAACTGACAACTGCCCTTCTTGAATCAGCAGATGGGAAAGAATGAATGTAGAAAATATTTCACAATCTATCTCCACGACAGAATGTTGCTGGACCTGGAGGGCATTGAACCCACTACCTCCTTATCACCGGTTGGACATGCGTCTGACTGAGCCACCGAGGGCGGAGATGCACTGAATATACCTGAGCTGCAACATGAGTCCCCATTGAAGACTCAAATCAGACTGTGCATCCATGCAGTCTGATCTGTCTTTAATGTCCGCCTGAAGAAACTGTGCATCCTTGCCTATCCAAAATGTGCCCAGTGAAAATTCTGATCAGACAGCTTGAAATCATAGCAACAGATAAGGCGCTTTTTTCATCCGAAAAATGCTGATATCTTTCTTATTTCTCAACGAAAACATATGTTGTGGTACTCATTAGAAGCGCCTCGATGAGGCGCTTCTAATGAGTACCCACAACATGTGTTTTCATCGAGAAATAAGATAAGAGGATACCCCCTCTTACCTGTAGCTATGTAATAAAAGCACAGGCTGACCTGAATCTTCATTGGGGTCTCATGTTGCAAGGTACATTTTCTGACACTGAGGCTCACCTATGTATTGGAAAGGGTCTTTTCAAGTTTTACAACTCTACTGTCTAATATGGATCTTTATTGTTTATACAAGTCCAAATTTCCCAAAGACATCGTTTCTCATGGCACAGCCCATATCCATAGAAAATTCCAGATTAACTTACCAGTATCTGTCTGGGCTATACCCTGGAAAACTAACTACCATATTTTCTCTAAATACTCAAGGCCCAGTTGTTCAAAAGGTAACAAAATTGTTAGCTAATGTGATGTCAAAATTTCTGTCATGAAATATGGCAAATACACTGATATTTTTTTGCGGAACAAATGTGATTAGCTTTTGCTTTGCAAAGAAACTCATATTTTTGCAGCAAAAATATCAATGTATTTAAGAACATTTTAGCTACAACAGTTAACAAATAAGCTTGTTAAGCTAATGATGCTTTGAACAACTGGGCCCAAACATCTTACCTCCTTAGCAAAGAATGTTCTAAAAGCTAAACAACTCCCATTATAATATCTGTGGTGATAATGATATGATGATGGTGTATGGTGTTTTATGTCCCTTTTCAACATTACTGAAGTCATATCAAGATGATGGTGATAATGAAAGGTTCTGTGCAATGAAATACCGTACAGTTACAAGTTGAATTCTGCCATCGATATTTAAACCCTGGATCTTGCAATCCTAAGTTGGGAGCGCTAACCACTTGGCCACCCAGATGCTTTTTATTTTTCCCAGAAAATAGGCTTTGATAGACAATTTGCTAGAAATGTCTTAGCCAATTTTCTGGAGGAAAAATAGGCTTTGACATTTCAAGCAAAACAGTCTCCCAAGGAGATATTTGCAAAAATGAAAAAGCCTTCTTTCTGGGAAAAGTACTTTTTTTATGTCATCTGCTGAAACTTTTACATTGAAATACATGTATCTTGTCTTAAGTCCTGTACAACAAGCTATGACTATAAATGTAATACCTTTTTAGGCACATGTAACAATGGATTGTGTAAATACATTCCCTTGGCCTGTGTCCATGTTCCATCAAGAATGACCATATTATAGCCATCTTCCAAGGGAGATAACTCTCTAACATCTATGGCATCAGGATCAGGATACAGTAAAAGAGTGTTGGGTAATTCAAACATCGAGGCTAAGTCTGGATATCTGAAATTATTGTTTGTTTCAGCTGGAGTTTTGCGGCCCAGTCAACACTGTTAAGGTCATGTTGAGCCAGTCAGTTAAACCACTCACACTTTTCTTGAGCAGGCTTAGTCCTCTAAGCGGTCATCCAGTACTTGTGCACATACTTTCATCAGTAAGCTTCATAAATTAGTAGAAGGAGGAATAGGCATGACTCTAGAAATGATTTCACGGTCAATAGCTGCGAAAGTTATGTGGCCATTTTAAAACATAGGCCTAGATAAGAGTGGTTATCAGGTTAGTATTTTTCTTATTTCTCCACAAAAACATATGTTATGGGTACTCATTAGAAGCACCTCGGTGAGGCGCTTCTAATGAGTACCACAGCATATGTTTTCATGGAGAAATAAGAAAAATATCAATATATTTGGATTGAAAAAAGCACCTTAACTAGAGCTATGGTGGCCAAGTTGGGATTTGAACTTGCGGCAGCTGGAACTGCAGCCAGATGCGCTACTGGCTGTGCTGAAATTGTAGGTTTGAAATTGTAGCAAAATCATTCAGCTCCTTCCAACAATATGAACTGTCACTTAACAGCATAGCTCACCTAAATGGCAGCTTGTCAGCCAACAATACAAACATAATTTACCAAACCTTTAACATAAATGTTTGAATTCTACAAAAATTTGTGACACATCAGGTCACTAAGGGTGGGCGGGGCTTGTAATGTGGAAAACACTTCAAACTAGTATTTAACATCAGGTCAAACAGTAACTTAACCCTTGTCATGCTGAGTTAGTTAATATGCCACACCAACTTCTAGTTTTCAGCCAATCAGATTACTTGATCCAGGTTTTTGATACATATTCACATACTGAATGAAACACAGTGCAGATCCAGATCAGTTGGCTTCTGAAGAAACCATCAGATCTGGATCAACAGTGTATGCAAAGGCATGGTATACCTGGGTTCAGCAGGACTAGAGTTAATACATCAAGACATTCAGGAGGGTCCTGATGGTGGGTGGGGAGGGGTCTGAAATTTTTTAATCTGTAAAAATTTACCCCATTATTCTCTTTAAAATTTTAGCTGGAGTATCCAGAAAATTATTTTTTTTATAACCTCTTTGTGAAAACATATATTGTTGGTACTCATTAGAAGTGCCACATCAAGGCAATTCAAATGAGTACCCAGTACCCACAATATATGTTTTCATGTAGAAATAAGAAAAATGTCAATATTATTTGGCTGAAAATAGCACTTTATCAGCAGTATCCAGACAATTATTTTTCTTCTCTCTATAAAAACATATATTGTGGATACTCATTGGAACTGCCTTGATAATTCCAATGAGTACCCACGATCATAGCTCTAGTTAAGGCGCTGTTTTCAGTCCGAAAGTATTGATATTTTTCATTTTCTCCATGAAAACATATATTGTGGGTACTCATTAGAAGCGCCTCGCCGAGTACCCACAACATACGTTTTTGTAGAGAAATAAGAAAAATATTGACCTGATACCCACTCTTATCTAGACCTATGCACAATACATGTATTCATGGAGAAATAAGACAAATATTAATACATGGTGCACTATTTTGCCTGAAAATAGCAACTTATCTGCAGCTTTGAAGCAATAGATGACATCTTCCAGCATGTCTACTTAAAACAAACGATTAGGAAAATTCTGAACATGCTTTGTGAAATCTAACTGTTCGGAATTGCAATTCCGAACAGTTAGATTTCACAAAGCATGTTCAGAGATTTTCCTATTTTCGAATTAGGGCCAAGGGGCCAATGAATTTGGAAAATATAGCTTGTGAATCTAAAAAATTGGGAAAACTGGATTGGAAGAAATAACACAGATTTGTTTCAAATCAGTTAAAAACATAATTCAGTCTGCATCTCTCAATGATGTCATTGATTAGAACCTGGGAGAATTACTTACAAATTAACAAAATAATAAATAATGGTGATTCTAATTTTTCTCTATATTCTGACAATAAACTGGGAATTTTCTATAGAACTGGGGATTTTTTGTCTCTCATTTGAGTACAACTGGAGCCTTTTTTGACTCCAAATTTAGGCTAGGAAAATCCATGATGTTCATCTACCGTAATAACCCTCAATACTGAGTCAGGCCTGAGCAAACAATATACATTGTAGCTCCAGATAAGGCACTTTTTCAACCAAGCATTGTTGATATTTTTCTTATTTCTCCACAAAAACATATGTTGTGGTACTCATCAGAAGTGCTTCACTGAGGCACTTCTGATGAGTACCCAGAACATAATTTTTCATGGAGAAATTATAAAAATACTATGTGGGTACCCCCTCTTATCTGGAACTATGAGACGCCATATTTTACTGCATCTGCTGAGGGTCTACCATATTTACCCAAAGTATTGGGACACCTTATCTACTTATCCTAAAATTTGAAATAGTCCAATCTACTGCCCTTTGATATGTCTAACATATAGCTGTATGTATAGCAAACAGTGTAAACCCTGATCAGATGCTGCATTCTGCAGCATCTGATCTGGGTCTATACTGTTTGCAAAGGCCTATCTGTCCAATACTTAGGGTTATTACATTATACTGTTTGCCCCACATTGTCAGGTATTCAAATGGACTTGTTCAAATGTTAGAACAAGTATGGTAAGGAGTTTTGGTGTCACAGTACAGTCAATGGGTCGAACATATTTGGGATGATGGAATTTTTTTCCTAGATATGGGTAGTTCAAGCCATTGAGGGTTTAACACAGCACTAGGTCAGGAGGCAAATGGTATAATGTAAGGATGTGTTTTTCATCTTATATAAAATAATGTAAAATAATATAATTAGAATTGTCTCAATGATGTAATTCTAATGAGTACACACAATATACATTTTCATGATAAAATAAGAAAATTCTCTAAAATATCCCTAAATATCCATTTTCTTGAGCTATCAGAAGAAATTTGCTGTGACTTAAAAACAAGTTCAAATCAGCCATGGTAAACAAGCCATCGGTGTTTGAGTCATTGAAATTTTACTGTATTTAGGGTTAACCCTTGTCCTGCTGAACCCGGATATGTCCTGCCTTTGCAAACAGTGTAGATCCAGATCAGTTGGCTTCTGAAGAAGCCAACTGATCTGGATCTGCACTGTTTGCCATTAAGTATGTAAATTTATATCAATAATTTCGACCAAGTAATTTGACTGGCTTAAAACTAGAAATGGGCGTGGCATCTTTATTCAGCAGGACAAGGGTTAATATAATATTTCAACCTGGTCTTAGAGAAATTCTTCCCCTTTATAATGTGACATTTCCCATCACTGAGGCTATGTAGTAACATGGGTGCTGTTTTCAATTTCCGCAGTTCCTGTAAAAAAAAAAATACACTGGTAACTCTTTATAAGATAGTTCATTATAAGACAGTTTTGAATATAAGCAAAAACTGTTTAACCCATTGTATACTGAATAAACTCTCCCACACTATATATTGGAAGAGTCCAATTTCAATTTTAGGTATGTCCTGCCATGAGATTTAGATATTCCTAGAGAAAAATGGCTAAACTTTTTGCAAACAGTGGAGACCCTGACCAGATCTGATCTGGGTCTGCACTGTTTGCAAAGTACCATTTTACGGGTCTCCCCACTACAGTGGACCCCAAAAGTGTTGTAGTCAAACAAAACTGTATAGATTATAGAACAATGTATACAACACTTATGGCCAATTTTCTTAATCTATACATTTTTGTTCGGATACAACACAGTTGTTTAGCAAACACTGCCTTTGTTTTGAATCCCAGCCATAAAGAGGTTGTGGTGTGTATATATTTAGCATGAATTAAAACAGTTCCAATCCAGACAAGATAATGATTGTGGTGATAAAAGATTTTTTTTTTTTTGCAGTTTCAATCAGAATCAAGTCTTTGTTGTTTTATATATATTAATCAGACAGATAAGGTTTAACACTTGTCTTGCTGAATAAATAAGATTCCACACCCACTTCTATTGTCAGCCTATCAGATTACTTTATTCAGATATATATATATATATATATATATATATATATATATATATATATAATATATATATATATATATATATATATATATATATATATATATATATATAAATTCACATACTGAATGACAAACAGTGAAGATCCATACCAGTTGGCTTCTGAATTGTTTGTTTGTGTTCAGGTTTTACGGCCCAGTCAACCCAATGGGTCATGTCTAGTGTGGTCAGTTTACCTAACCACATTTTTTTATTGAGCAGGCTTAGTCCTCTAAGCAGTTCACCACTATTGTGTATCTTTCACCAGAAACTGGCAACTGTCCTTCTTGAATCAGCGGAAGGAAGAGAATAATAATAGAAAACGTTTTATGATCAGTCTCCATGAACCAATGCTGCCGACCCGCAACCTCCTGATCACCAGTCAGACACGCATCCAACAGAGCCACCGACACCGGCAGTTTACTTCTGAAGCGAACTGATCTGGATTGCAAATGCAGAGCCTATCCTGTTTAGCAGGACCATGGTTATTGTGGCCAAAGATCAGAAATAAAATTTATTCTGATCTAGGCATGTGGGTACCTGGTGGAATCATCTTGGAAAAAATATTCTAATGAGTACTGACAAATTATAATTTGCTGCAAAAATGAAAACTGTCTTCTGAATATACCCTTTGTCTGGAGCTATGTATTACAGACTGTTCACAGGGAGAAAATGCAATTGTACACACAGGGTTTTCCCTTAAGGTTTTAAAATGGAGAACCCAGGGATTCCCTTATGTGGAGTTAAAGGGTTCTTTAACCCTTGTCATGCTGAATAAATTAAGAAGCCACACCCACTTTTCATTTTCAGCCAATCAGATACCTTGATCCTGGTTGCTGATAAAAATTCACATATTTAATGACAAACAGTGTAGATCCAGATGAGTTGGCTTCTTCAGAAGCCAACTGATCAGGATTTACACTGTTTTCAAAGGCAGGTTATATCTGGGTTCAGCATGACAAGGGTTAATAAGATTTAAGGGTTTGTTGTTTAAAGAGGTTAACCCTTAATTTAGCATTAATCACAACTACAGCAGACAACACTGAAATATTTTATGTTTCAGAGAAAATAAGACTTGACATGCTAGGCAGACAATTCACATGAAATGTCAGGTCTGCTTTGGTTGAAAAAAAAAGTGCCTTATCTTGAGCCATGTTCATTATATTCATTTAAATTCAATACATATTATTTCTTTTCTTTTTACTGGGGATATCACAGCCTTGCATTGCAGGAAAGTTGAGGAATGGGGATATATTCCACTTGTATCTCTTTCCATATGTGTCCGACTTGGAGCTCAGGTATGATTTTTAGATAATTTTCAGATAACTGGTAAAAAAAAACTTTGTTTTGTTGAGGTTTTACAGCCCAGTCAACCCAATGGGGTCATGTCGAGTGTGGTCAGTTTACCTAACCACACGTTTACTGGGCAGGCTTAGTCCTCTAAGCGGCTAACCAGTATTGTCCACATTCTTTCGCCAGAAACTGACAACTGCCCTTCTTGAATCAGCGGTACATACCCAGATCAAATGCTATGTTTCACAGTCTGATTTCTGTGTCTACACTGTTTCCTCATGCCCATCTTGTCTGCATACTTATGGTATAATTTAGGACTGTTACTTATGCATACTATAGGTGCTGCAGTTTATATCTTTAAAAAATAATTTGCTATATTTATTTCAGTATTATTATACTAGTCAACTACATTGTATTTGCAAACAATTGAATAACTTAACTTCATCAGCCTTTGGAGACAATTTGCATGAAATATCAAAACCTGTTTTTTTGGGAAAAAAATAAGAAAAATATTTCAATATGTCATCTGCTAGGCATTAAGTTACAACTCAATATTTTGTGCAAGTAAACTTACTTCTAAGGGATGCTGCAGAATATACACTGTTGTGGTGACTTCAACAGGTGGAGATGGTAGAAATGGGCACCAGCATACAGTCACAGGTCTCCTGAAAACATATGGCCCACGTCAAGCGAAAAAGTGCCTTCAAACATGTGCAAAATGCAAAATGAGAATATTCAGATCATCCTGTGCATGTGCACAGTATCATCTGGGCCTTCTTTTCCATTCCTACATTCTGTAGTATCCAAGGATTCTGTTAGTGGACAGTGAAGGTCCTGATCAGACAGAGTGGATGAGCATGCTGATCTGGCCCTTCACTGTCCGCATGTGCATGAAGACACATTTTTGCGTGGCATGGCTCATTTAACATTAGACATGCAAAAGGGCCTGCAATTAACAAACTACATTTGTATTTAACACATACCATGCTACGAGCAGATTAAGCAAATGACAAACTCATAATATTTTTCTTATTTTTCCTAGAAAATAGGATCTGACACTTCATGCAAATTGTCT
Organism: Anodontia alba; assembly: GCA_964016985.1. Lineage (NCBI taxonomy): Eukaryota > Metazoa > Mollusca > Bivalvia > Lucinida > Lucinidae > Anodontia > Anodontia alba. The sequence goes on from OZ024829.1 coordinate 102,120,669, forward strand.
CCTAGGGAGACAATTTGCATGAAGTGTCAAATCCTATTTTGTAGGAAAGATAAGAAAAATATTTTAAAATGTTTGCTGCTCAAATTTTTACCCAGTATGCTTAGCATTAATGAGCCTTGTTTCTAATTTCTTAAATATGAAAGTATATGAGCAGCAGCGTCAAAAAATGTACCTTCCAACATGTGCACCCAGCGAAGTCATGTCAGCCAATTCACAGTCTGATCAGAATCTTCACTGAGCATATTTTGGACAGCAAATGATTCAAAGTTTGTCATGCAGACAACCAAGTCTCTGATTAGACTGCATGAATAAGCAGGTTGATTTGAGTCTTCATTTGGCACACATGTAAGAAGGTTCTTTTTCTTGCATTGCGGCTTGTATGTTTTGGCACAGTTAAGGCAGTTTTTTTTCATTGAAAAAAGGACTGATTGTCAGGGGCTGTTCCATTATGAAAACACGCCTGTTCAAATATATTGAAAATTTCACCACTAAAAACTGAAAGTTTTCAGATAAAAATTCTGATATTTTTCATATTTCTGCTCAAAACAGACTTGGGTATTTGTTAGAACTGTCTCACCAAGGCAGTTCTAACACGTACCCACAATCTATATTTTTGAGCAGAAATAAGAAAAGTAAGAAAACCCCAGTTTTATTTTATAAAAGTGGGGTTTAAGGGGGTCAAAATTATATGTTTTCGTGATGCAGGATGATTTCTGTGGGGGTTCAATTTGATCAAATCACCATACTTACTCTACGTATTTGGAAAGACACTGTAATCAAATGATTTAAGTATCTTCAAGCTGGGATTTACATGAAGAAAAAGGGGTAAAAATACAAACTTATATGGAATATCAACTTATATTATTGATTATAAATAATATTATAAATAGTAAACATGAACACGGCTTTTATCATCCCAGGCTCAGTATTCATAGCCAAAACAGCTGTACATGTACATGTAGTTGTTTCCCTTGCTTAAAATGGTGGACATCCGACAAAGAAAATTTCAATAACATTTTGATCTCATATGAACTTTTTAGCTGCTTAAGTTCTTAAAATGAGAGACTACAATATACTACCAGACATGTAGCACAGGGTTTGGCTACTCGTCTGGTACTGGACTAGCAGACTGCCACACCACCAAAGAGGAATATTGATTGAGTTAAGGTTTTAACCCATTGTAGTCGGGAGACCCATAAAAGGGTAACTGGCAAACAGTGTAGACCCAGTCAGACGTCGCAGAATGCAGCATCTGATCAGGGTCTCCAGTGTTTGCAAATAGTTTAGCCATTTTTCTTTTGGAATATGTAAATTTCATAGCCTGCTGTACCTAAAATTGAAATTGGACTCTTCCAATATATAGTGTGAGAAAGTCTATTCAGTCTACAATGGGATAAGGCCCAGTCAACCCATTAGGGTCATGTGACGTAAGATACACGACACCTTTGCCTCACCCAACCACCACCAAGGGAAGAGACTTACCACAGAAAATATTGCATGATCAATCTCCATAAAAGAATGTTGTCGGACCCAGTGGGGATTGAACCCGTTGCCTCCTGATCATAAGTAGGACGTGCATCTGACTGAGCCACCGAGGCCTCCAAGTGGAATAGCTGAGACAACTTTCCCTCCATCACAGCACTGTTAAATACATCATACTGTGAGGACAACTATTAGAATTGGGTAAATATAAAATCCTAAATGTTCCTGGTATTTTGGCCAGTTGCTCATTACGAAAACATGCCTACATGTATTCAAATATACCTTGGACCTAATAATACCCGGACTTGTCACTAACGGAACTGCCAAAATATGTTGTCTTGGCTTGATTTTAGCGCTATTTTACAGCACTATGGTCATTAAAAATGATTTTGGATAATAACCGAAGTTGTAATAAATTGTGTTTAATAGGTTTGGTTGAAAAATGTTAATTCACAATTAATAAAAATGAAGTTACATGTATACCATCATTTTGGGTGAATTTCTGATGATTTTCAGCTAAAAGTGCTGAAAATAGCTGAAATGGGTACCTAGGTTTCTCGTTGATGTTTACAAAAACTGTTTGCTTTTCCGTAAATATAATGCTGCAGTCTGAAAGGTAAAATATTGAACTATTGCCTTTTGAAAACAACTTTCAGATATTTGGAGAAACAACGGAAATATGAGCATTTAAACTTCATCGTACAAAGTTATAAAAACTCAGCCACGACAACATACATGTATTTCCAATAAATACAATACCTGTACCGTAGTTACTGGTCCAGTGTATATTGGGTCCAAGAATATACTGAAAATTTTACCACAAAAAAAACATTTTCAGATAAAAAATCTAATATTTTTCATATTTCTGTTCACAACTTAGATTGTGGGTATTCATTAGAACCATCTCACTGAGGCAGTTCTGAGTACCTATAATCTATGTTTTTGAGCAGAAATAAGAAAAATAATATATACCCCTGTAAACCCCAGTTTTACTACATAAAAGTGAAGTTTAAGGGGTCTATCTATCTCTCTTTTATGACTCGATCAGCACTGATTAGCAGCGCTAATTTAGAATTTAGCACAAAAGAAGGGGTGAACGTTTGGGTGGACCATTAAAACAATATGGTCAACATTATAGGCATGTTTTCGTGATGGAGAGCTTCACAGCACCTTCCCTAGAGGTCTTCAAGGCAAGGATAGGTGTCGCAGTTCCTTAGACCAGGGCAACATGTTTTTATCTTGTTTTTAATTTGCACTGTGGACCTTCTGACACACATGTATATATCACATATGGGTGGGAATGTTCAAGAGGAACTCAGCAAATTACTGGAAATCACAACCCAGGTACTTTCCCAGCACTGCAGGGACAATCAAAAGGTCATAGCCCCACACTAGCCCGCCATCCCCACCCTTCCCCATGGGTGGCAGAGTGGTGGATACAAACGACTGGTACATTACTGTAAAGACTTTTTTTTTTTCTTTTTTGACAAGATTCTACCTGCATCTTTCACATTCCAGCCTCCTCTGAACCTCATTTTCAGCTTCTTCTATTGCAAAGTCAAGCAAATTATCTAAGAATTCTTCTGATGGGTCAAAAATTTCTCCATTCAATGTGTTTGAATTGCTGCACTCTTCTTTACTATTCCCATCTAGACACTGCATGTCTTCTCCCAAACTTGTCATGCTGCATGTGAAAGTGGCTGGTTCCGTATTCTAGTTTCTGTTTCGCCTGCCTTATGGTGGAAGGGTCGATAGCCAGCGTATTTGTCTGGTATTTGTATTTTGAAAAGCAGTTCATTTAGGAGCAGAAGAAAGCTGGGAACCAGAATAAAAGAAAATGGCGACCTGCAGCACATCGAAATCTGACGAGGAAGAGAATTTGAAATTCCACGAGCTAGGCCTTCATGATTGGCTTACAGATCAATGTAAGGCGATGGGATTGAAGAAGCCTACAGCGATTCAGCAAAATTGTATCCCACCGATTCTTAGAGGTATTCATTTAGTCATTCTTATTTTCGTGTCACATGTTTTCGCGATGTCGTAGCCTATCCTATTTCACAACAACAGCAGATCTAGGATCATTTTGAAAGTATGAGAAAGGATGCGTTAAGATTTGCAAATGTGAAGTACTTCAACGGCCACTCGGATGCTAGATCAGTACAGGAGAACTTTAATTTGATAACTTCATTCATTCATGATTCAGCTGATAAGCATATCCCCTCAAAATTAGTAAGTCTGTCTCTTCGATTCTTTGGATCACTCCAGAGATAAGAAGAAATCACTCCAGAGGTAAGAAGAAAGATCTGCAGAAGGAATAAAATTCATGCTAAGGCTAAGAAGACAGGTAGTGGTAAACTTCGGACTAAATTTGAATCTTTGAGACAGGGAAATAAAGGCTGACTAAAAAGCAGCATGATTTTTATTTGAATAACTTGGTAGGTGATGTAAAGGTAAATCCCGGAGACTTCTACAGATACATAAATAGTCAAAAAAAAGACAGGCAAGGTATTCCGGCACTAAAAAAGAGGGGAGGAAATGGAGTTGCAGGATTAGACTCTGAAAGGGCATAGGAACTAATTGGTCAATTCAATGATGCATTCAATAAAACTGAGTACAATGAGGTTCTGTTATACAGAAGATCGGCCCATTTCATGGATAATATTCTGGTGTCTACAGAAGGAGTGATTAAGTTACTCAAAGGCTTGAATCCCTCAAAAGCCTTAAATCCTAGGGTTCTAAAGGAGCTAGCAAATGAACTAGGGCCAGTATTTGCACATTTGTTCCAACAATTTCTTGATATGGATGAAATCCCCAAGAAATGGCTTCTTGCAAACATTTGTCCCCTCTTTAAGAAAGGAGATAGGGCATTTGCTTGTAATTATTGCCCTGTGTCCTTGACATGTGTGCCATGTTAGTTGCTTGAACATATAGTATGCTCAAATATCATGGCTCACTTGGATGAATATCAGCTCCTGTCCAACAGGCAACATGCATTTAGCAGTGTTTAAGAAAAGGCACATTTGTGAAACTCAGTTGACCACTGTGATAAATGATTGGGTAAAAATCTTGGACAAAGGAGGACAGGTTGACACATTTATTCTGGACTACGAGAAGGCTTTTGACACCCCGCCTCATGAACTTTTTAAAAGCAAATTATTTGGTTATTGCATTGGTGGAAAGACACTCAGGAGGATAGACTTCTTTCTTTGCTATAGAACACAACAAGCTGTTGTAAATGGTGAAACTTCAGAGTGGGCTGCAGTTTTGTCAGGTGTCCCACAAGGGATTAATCTTGGTCCGTTATTGTTTTTTCTGTATATAAATGGAGGCTTCTTACACTTTAGAGGGTACGGTCCTCGAAAAAGTGGATTCCATTAAATACCTAGGAGTAACAATCACACATGACTTGAGATGGAATACATAGAGTACAGCTCAGGTGGTTTTTCAAAATCCCCCCTGAACCGGTGGGGTTGATTTTTTTGCCCACCGCGGATCTTCCTGATACCCCACTCCAATTCCCACCGCGACAGATTTTCTGTCCACCGCATTTCCGCCGAGTTCCCTCCGCAAAACCACCCACTTACCTGTAGAACTCCGCGGTGGGCAAAAGTTTATCCTGGCGAGCTCGCAATGAAAGATTAGTGACGTCAGAATGATTGACAGCTCCGAATTTTTCCGAGTTTGCATGGGGAGGAAATCGGAACCTTTATTTTGCTTACGCATCATTCGGCTGATTTGCCGCTGAATAAATACAGAAATATTTCTACCTAGAGATTAAAAAAAAAAAAAAAAAAGAATTAATGAATAAAACAAGAAATAAAAAATAACGTATTTCTGTTTGTTTATTTCTTACCTTGTACCCGGGTACTTACAGGGGCGCTTCTGCTTTCTTAGAGGCTTTTATTTGGAGACCAACGAGCATCGTCCCGGAAAAAAAAAAAAAATACGAGTAATGCCACGTAGGCGGACGCATTCATCTCCGATGGTCAGGATCGTGCATTCGATCCTCACAGATTGAGCGATTTATCATGAAACACATGTATTTGCTACGGTCATTCGCTCCTTCCACTGGTTCAAGATTTGCAGTTACAAGTTTCTGGCAGAAGGGAGTTCAGTGTGCTAGTTCACCACTTATTGTATAAGCATGACCCCCTCTGTATTGGCGCGATTCATAAAAAATGCTCTTCCCCATTCCATTTCGCAGTAAGATGCGCCGTCCGACTGGAGACCAGGAGGTCGCGGGTTCAACCCCCGCCGAGGTCGGCAACATTCTTTCGTGGAGACTGATCATGAAATATTGTCTACGGTCATTCTCCCTTCCGCTGATTCAAGAAGGACATTTGTCAGTTTCTGGCGAAAGAATGTGCGCAATACTCGTTAACCACTTAGAGGACTAAGCTTGCCCAGTAAACGTGTGGTTAGGTAAACTGACCGCACTTGACATGACACCATTGGGTTGACTGGGCCGTAAAACCTCAACACAAACAAACAAACATTCCATTTCGCACAGATCAGACGCGTAAAGCAATTGCAGTTAACTCCCTTTTAAGTCAGTTACAGTTAGCTCCCTTAAATCAGTAAAACCTGCAGTGTGAGTACCTTACCCAGCATTTATCAGGGTACAAATGAATACTTTGTGCCGTTATTCTCTTACAGTATAATACATTAATAACATTATATTTATTGGCTTATACAGCAATCTTCAGAACTTTCGTTTCCATGTAAAGTGTTCTGTTTTTGTGGCTTTAATATATGCGATATGCAAAACCAAGACCGTAATTTATTTAACAAGTAAAAGAGACGCATTGTATAAACCTAGCGCATCCGCGGGAAAGCGTCTTCTGGGCTAATTCAGCAGACGACAGATTGAATTCGTTTTCTTTTTTTTTTCTTTTCATTACCAAGAAAACAGGATTTGACGTTTCATGCAGTGGAGACAATTTGCATGAAGTGCAAATAATGTTCTCTTGGAAGAATGAGAAAAATATTTCAAAATGTCGTCTGCTGAAAATTGTACCCAGGGTGCTTAGCGTTAAGGTTTGCACAAACAACTCGCGCATGAGTCTGTGCATGGCAAAACCTACAATAAAACTTGTATGAAGAGACGGATCAGCCTGCACACTCTGAGACTGCACATCAGCAGATCTCAGTAGTCTGATTAGAGCCTTCGCTAATCGTAAGTACCCCCTATGATTACTGGGTGTAACAAAACGTCTTGTGCGACGAGCGAAGACTCGGGTCAGTATACGCCTGCACATTCTGATAAGAGCATTCGCTGATCGTATTTACCATAGATAGCCGGGCTGTCCAAAGCGGAATAAACAGTGCGACTGCAACAGCACATTCTGTTCAGACCCTTCGCTGATCATACAGTATGCAAGAAGCTTGCTTTATCTAGTGAATCGATGCACAGACTAACCTGAGTCTTTGCTGGTCGCATGTACATTGTAGTATTGTAGGTTTTATCCAGTTCAAAGTTCGTACATTGTAAATCATATTTCAGACATGAGAACTTTGTACTGACGTAATTTTTGTTTGAACTGGAGTTAAACTGCCCAGTCAATACTATTCATCGAGCCCGCACACTTTTCTGGGCGGGCTTATTCATAAGCTATTACAGCAGAAACTGACAACTGCCCTTCTTTTCTTTCATATACTTTGACGATAGAGCCTACTTTTGGAGTTATGGCCCTTCGAACACCGAAACTATTTTAGTGATTTCTGTAATATATTTGTGTCCGCTCTGTAACTTGAAAACTGTTTGCGATATTTCCTTGAAACTTAATTAATTTATTAACAAAGTTATGGTACTTGTTTGATGTTAGTGCAGTGGTGGGGCATGGTGAAATGTCTGCAGCCCTTTTATTAGATATTTAACAGGTTGAAATATTGGGAAAGGGTGCCTCGGTGGTGTAGTGGTAAAGCTGCGCGCCTTGTCACCCAGGGGTCATGAGTTCGATCCCAGGCTTCTTTCATATGGGACTTTAAACCAAGGTCCACACCTCCGTATGAACTAGCTGTTAGTGGGACGTTAAAAAACTCACTCACTCATTTGAATTGTCATTAACTTCTGTGGCCCCTTGTTCGTTACGTGCGTTTTTTGTATGACAGACACCATTTTAGCTTGGGCTGTCTTATTGATTCAATGTCTCTTTGATAGCAGAAGCACCCCTTTAAGTAAATTTATATTGAGCGCGTGCGGTTGTTGCATGGTAAAAGGTAGTTACAGGAATACCAAACATAAATACGTAATTCGTGGATTCGAGGCAGATGTTTGATTCTCTTTGAGATTTTTGAGTGTTTGTTTTGTTTTTTTACGGCACATTAAGTAAAAATGACCATGCCGTGCCCACTTGTTGGCCGGACCAAACTTAGCCACAGAATCCAGTACTTTTTCATATGGAGCTTTGTTGCGGCCCATGTTACCTGCTCGAACAGTGAATGGGGCTACTGGGGTTTTCTGTGTACCAAGGGAACACCCAAATATACTTCAAGGAACAGGGCAGCATTGGTTAATATTTCAAGAGAACAAGGGAATAAACCTAATTTTGGGGGATCGGAAAGTGGCAATTTGGAAAACTCATCCTTTTCTATGCATTGGCCATACGCATTCGTTATTGTCCGTCGGCAGTCACAGTGTTTTGATGCTTTCTTAATATTCAAAAGGATGCTGATGAGCGAAAACTGACTCGAGCAGGACGTACGAATATTGCAATTTATGCACCGAATTTGCAGTACGTTTTGTGTACGCAAATACTAACAATTCTGTACGCTCATGGTGAATGGGAATGCTTACAATCAAAATTCGTTAATTGCTGTCACACAATGAGTTGAAAAGGCTGATTTGATCAGGTCGGCAGTTTGGTCCTATTCAACCGTGCATGCCGAAAAAGTATGACTGGCTTTAGCCACGCCCCTTTGGAAACAGCTTTTTCACTTCATCGCGGAAACACCGCGTGGCCCCCGCGGCTGTTTCAATTGCCTGTCATAATCGCATCGAATTTTACCTATTCGAAAATAATTTTATCAGGCGATTTTTACCACGGGAACGCAGCGGATCCACCGGCCCGGGTGAAACCACCATGGGATACTAAAATTTAATCCTTTCCACCCGAATCCACTCCCCACCGGCTCGGGGGGGGGGGGGGGTGTATTTTGAAAAACCACCTGAGCTGTACTGTATATCAGCAACATGTGTACTAAGGCAAATAGAACCCTTGGTTTTCTGAGACGAAATCTTTATCAGTGTCCCCAGGATGTTAAAGAGGCAGCATATAGGGGACTTGTTCGCCCCATTTTGGAATATGGCAGCTGTGTTTGGGATCCCCAAGGCATGGTTCTTCAACAAGAAATCGAAACAGTTCAGAATAGGGCTGCTAGGTTTGTTACTAGCAATTACTCAAGATTTTGAAACTGGGAGTATGACTGGAATACTTGAAAATCTAAGCAATTACTCAAGATTTTGAAACTGGGAGTATGACTGGAATACTGGAAAATCTAAAATGGTAGTCTCTCAAGAAAAGGAGGAGAGACAGTAGACTGATTTTTTTTGTACAAAGGTCTAAAGGGTGCTGCCTGCATTCCAACAGATGATCTTATCCCCCCAATTAGGCGCAGTAGAAATCATCGCTCATTGACTTTTCAGACCCCAGCTACATGTAAAAGAACTGACATTTACAAGGGCTCATTCTTTTCTCAAACAGTCAGAGATTGGAATGCCCTCCCAGATTCGATCATTACCTCTGCTGAAGGAGCAGAGGATGGTGTGGCTAGGTTTACCTCTCTGTTGAGAGCTAGGGACTAACTTCCCATATTACAGGTCCTGGTGAATGAATGTCATTAGACGTATCACCAGTAAACATTCTGATTCTGATGCTGATGTATGCTGAATGTACTTTTACATTGAAATCATTACTCTAAAGTGAATGGGGGATATTATAATATCATCTAACTGACTATCTGAGATTACTGCTGGACCTGTCCTTGAGTTCGTAATGTCTCTGATGGGCTGGCAAGGCATCTCGAGGGTTGAGCGCAAGACTATTGTAACTCAAACATATTTTTGAAACCCTTGTTTAGGGGCAACTTGGACCCCTTTGTAAACAATGCAAATTTAGGTGCCATTGCTCATATGAGCAATGGCACCTAAATTTTCATTGTTTACAGAAAGAAATGTTGTAATCTTCATAATGCCTTCATGGTGAGGAGATTAGGTTTGGGGAAAAACAACCATCTGAGTTACGCTAGTCTTGCGCTCAACCCTCGATCTGTTCTCAATGAGTATCAGCAGTTGCTTGCGTGGTTTCTCTCTTCAGTTCCAAGATAGTGAATCTCGTGCTTCAGATAACCCAAATTCAGCTTTCATTCTGCTTTCTGTTCATCAAGGAACTTCAATGACTCATGAATATTACTTGTTAAGGAACTTCATTCACTTGTGAATATTACATGATCCCTGGTGGTGGTTGAAAAGAAAACATATAGAAATATAGCAGACAGAAAGGAAGAAAATCAACGAAGTTTCCAGCCTGTGTGTTCAGTTTTTCACTGGATAATCAGACCAGTTAGGCTACAGTAACTGCCACTGGGTAACCGTATGGTGGCCCAACCAGCACAGCTCCAATGACCCTCTGAACCTACATACAGACTGGTCCCTACCATGTTAAAATGTTTATAAGAGAAGACAACTCCTGCTTGAAGTGTACCAAATCGGGCACCTTGGCTATAGGAGCTGACAAAGAATTCCAAACTGGTATGGTTCTATGAAAAAAGCTGAACTTGAAAGTATCTGTCCTGGCTGGGAATTGTCTCAACTTCTTAGAATGGGTTGCTCTTATTCTTGTTGATGCTGGTGTTAGGTAAGGAGCAGCAGGTACATGTCGAGGGTTGAGCGCAAGACTATAGTAACTCAAACATATTTTTGAAACCTTGTTTAGGGGCAAATTTGACCCCTTTGTAAACAATGCAAATTTAGGTGCCATTGCTCATACGAGCAATGGCACCTAAATTTTCATTGTTTACAGAAAGAAATGTTGTAATCTTCATTACGCCTTCATGGTGAGGAGATAAAGTTTGGGGGAAAACAACCATCTTACTTACGTCTGTCTTGCGCTCAACCCTCGATGTATATCCACTAAGTCTTTGATGAGCTTGTACAACATGACAAGTTGGAGTTTGGTCCTTCTTTACTCTAGACTCTAATTACCTGGAGATAGATCAAAATGTACCAATAAGCACTACACTCCTCACTTTATCTAAAGTTATTTGAACACTGGCATGCTTTGTTATCTTCCACCTTTCAAAACTATCAGCTGTGTTTTGACTTATTTCTTTGACCTTTCAAAACTGGCATTGCAATCAGAATCAGAATGTTTTACTGGTCAGCAATGCAAGTGTGAGATGTGTGGGCATATACTAGTTAGAATTGACTCACTGAGCTCCAAAGATACGTTTCTTTTATTTATTTTTTATTTATTTTTTTTTCTAACAGAGAACTTGAGAAAACGATCCTAAAATAGTCAGCAATCACTCTTCCTTAACAAATCCTCTGTATAGAATACAAATCCTTACACATTTGTGTGTTTAGGGTAACATGCTAGAAAAAAAGTAGGTAGGGTAGGTGGGGATTTTTTTTTTTTTTTTTTTTACATTTTCTTAATGTAGAATTATACCATATATGCAAATATATTTGAAATTAGCACTATGATTCACATAAAATTTTACCAAGTCTGTTTGACTGCCCTTTGATATGTCTAAAGTTACTGATAAAATGGCAAACAGTGTAGACCCTGATCAAACTGCTCCTATAGGATTCTACACTGTTTGCTCAGATCTTCTTGTTTGAATTTAAGCATATACATGTAGTGTATCCCTATTTTTTATGTTTTTGTTTTTTTTTTTCAGAAAGCATGAAAAAAATCGCTAGGTTTCACCAGGAAAATTAGGTAGGGTAGAGTTACCCTAAATGCACATATTTTTATTTGGCCTAATGTTTCTTCTTTCTCAACAAAAACATTCTGTAAGTGCTTATTATGTGATTTCACAACACATGCTTATTGCAGAGAGATCAGAATACTTTTGATCAAAAAGTGGTAAGAAAGACCTTATCAGAAGCTGTGGACCATGTGCATTCAAACTTTCCAGTCTGTTGGATTGAATTTTAACTATTAAGCCTTCTCTTGCTGAACAGGACATGTCCTGTCTTAGCAAACAGTGTAGATCCAGATTGGTTGGCTTCTGAAGAAGCCAACTGATCTGGATCTGCACTGTTTGTCATTAAATACCAGTATGCAAATTTCTATCAAAAACCAGATCAAGTAATCTGATTGGCTGGAAATTAGAAGTGGGCGTGTCATCTTAATTAATACAGTAAGGCAAGGGTTAAGGGGAATGGATACACTTTTCTGTCATTTTTACAAGGGAGACAACTCATGTTACTTCCTGTTTGCTTTGCCGCATACCAAACCCTGTTTGAATGGGGCAAACTAAGAAATAATTCACTTCCAACGGGAGCAAATTTGTTCCTCCTTAGAGTAGACCCTTTTTCAGAAGGGAGGCAAAACAATTTTGACAGTTGCCTCCCCTGAAAGTGTATTTGTTCTCCTTAAACTATTTCAGGAGATGATTGCATTGGCTGTGCAAAAACAGGAAGTGGTAAAACAGCAGCATTTGCTCTTCCCATTTTACAGAAATTGTCGGAGGATCCATTTGGAATATTTGCTCTTGTTATCACTCCTACCAGGTATGTCTTGGTTTCTTTCTTTAGAAGCTCAAGTGACTGTTATGAAAACATTCAGGAATTAGATGTAAATCTCTTTTTTCAGAAAATAAGAAAAAAAAAAAAAATAGAAAAAAAGTATATATATATTACGGAGCTCTAGGTAAAGGTGAAAGTAGTATCCTGGGCCCAGTTGTTCAAAGTATCGTTAGCTTAACGAGCTCGTTAAGGGTCATTTCATTGACTGTTTTAGTGGATTCAATACACAATATTCTGATATTTTTTGCTGAAAATATGTGAGTAGCTTTTGCACTGCAAAAGCTACTCACATTTTTTCAGCAAAAAAATTTCAGCATATTTGCGTATCACACAATGTAAATTTTAACGAATCGTTAACTAACGATGTCATTAGCTTTGAACAACTGGGCCCAGGTTAATATATTTCCCCACATATTTTGTTAGTACTCATAAGAAGTGCCTCTGCTAGAAAAGTATCAATATCTTTTATAGAAAAAAAATAAAACAGAAACAAACACACAAACTGTTTATCTAGAGCTCTTTATTACCTACAGCAGGATCATTGTTCACAAGGAAAGATGTACACCTAATTCATTAGCTCTCATCTGATTTATATACATGCATTAACCCTTTTTAGTTGGGGAACCCCTAAAAGGGTAATTGGTAAGCGGTGTAGACCCAGATCTAAGGCCGCATAATGCAGTCTCCACTGTAACTGTTTGCAAATAGTTTAGCCATTTTTCTCTACGTACATGTATATTCAAATCACTTAGCCTGACATACCTAAAACTGAAATTCAACTCTTCCAATATATAGTATGGTGAGAGTCTATTCAGTTTAAAATGGGTTAACCTTTGAGAACTAAATACAGATATCAGCTGATAACAAGCAATGTACACTGTGCTTTAATTCTATTTATTATTTTACTATATTTTTAGCTCACCTGGAGCAAAGCAGCTCCAGGTCAGCTTATGCTGTCACCTTTTTTCTGTAATCCATCCTTTAGCTTTTCATTTCAACAACTCACTTTTACCCTCCAATAGCTTCTCAAAATTTAGTTTGGGGCATTGGGGTGACTAGTAGATCAAAAATGGCTAAAATCATTTCAATGCATAATCTAAGATGGCCACCATCTTAACAGTTTATTTTGAACTTCTCCTGAACCAAAAATCCAATTGACTCGAAACTTTGTAGGAAATATAGGGGCGACTTGTAGATCAAAAATAGCAAAAATCATTCTCTGATCTGAAATCCAAGATGGCCTTCATCTTGAAAATATATTTTGAACTTCTCCTGAACCTAAATACCAATTGACTCAAAACTTGGTAGAAAGTATCTGGGTGACTTGTAGATCAAAAATAGCAAAAATCATTCCAGTCGGAAATCCATGGCTGTCATCTTGACATTCTAATTTGAATTTCTTCACCTGAACGGAGAGACCAACTGACTCAAAACTTAGTAGGAAGTAACAGAGAGACTTGTTGATCAAAAATAGGTAAACTCAGTCTGATTAGAAATCCAAGATGGCTGCCACCACCGCCATCTTGAAAATGTCTTCTGATCTTCTTCTCCTGAACAGAATGGCTGTTTATGTTCAAGTGGAATCTTGATCAATCTTAAGGTTTTCTTTGATGGATGTATCTTGATTCTGTAGAGTTTCCTGAGTCTTAACCAGAAGTACAGGGAATCTAAAACCATAATTGCTTGGAATCTAGGGAGCTCCTCCCTCCTTATCTACAAATAATTAATTCTAGCACATTATCCATAGGTTAATGTATTATGCAGCTAAAAGAAAGTTTTTAAAGTAAAACATATTTTAACAAGTAATACTGAACCTATGGATAAGAGATTCCCTCCTCCCTCCCGGCTTCGCTTCAGTCCTGCCTACTAATTATATGAGGAAAACTGAACACATGATCAATAGGGCAGGAAAGGTGACATCATACAGGTATTGCTTAGGTTAGGGAACTTCCGGATTAAAACTAAAACATTCTGTGGAAGGTATAATGAAAAGAAGGAAATAGCACATTATCCGTAAGTTTAGTATTACTTGTTAAAATATGTCTACTTTAAAAACTTCATTTTGTAATTCTTCTCCTGAACCGAAAGGCCAGTTGACTCAAAACCATCATTGGAAGTATCAAGGTGATTTGTAGATTAAAAATGGCTAAAATAGTTTAGATTGGAAATCCAAGACAGTCACAATGGTGGCCATATTGAAAATCTATTTTGAACTTCTGAACCGAAATGCCAACTGACATGAAACTTGGTAGGAAGTGTCAAGGCATCTTGCAGATCAAAATAGCTGAAACTGTATCTATCAGATATCCAGGATGGCCTACTACCACCATCTTGAAAATCTGTTTTGAACTTCTTCTGAACTGAAAGTCCAATTGACTGGAAGCTTGGCAGAAAGTAATGTGGTGACTTGTAGACCAAAAATAGCTAAAGTTGAACAGATTGGAAATTCAAGATGGTCGCCACAGTGGCCACCTTCAAAATCTGTTTTGACCCTCTTCTTCTGAATGAGTTCAACCCAAAGGCAAATTGACTCAAAACCTGATAGTAAGTAACAGGGTGACTTGTAGATCAAAAATAGCTAAAATCGTTCTGATGGGGACTTCATGATGGCATTTGGGCAAGTTGTTCTAGGTGAGCAATGTTTGGCCCTTATGGCCTCTAGTTTCTAAAGTAAAACTGAGCTCGGTATTTCATCCAGATTTTCTCCATGGGATACATATGAAAATATCATTTACCATTTCAGATGATTTGGATAAAATGTGAAGCTGTCTTTTCAGAGAAAAATAAAGAGATCACTTGTTACCTTCTAATTCTCAAGAAGAAGTACTAATGTTCAAGATTAGTATATGGTGAAGTTAAACATCGGGATTCTTACATTAGTTCATGTTTATTTATTCCAGGGAGCTGGCTTTCCAGATTGCAGAACAGTTCAATGTGCTGGGTAAACCTATAGGGGTGAGAGTGACTGTGATAACAGGAGGACTTGGTATGTACAATTACATAGTTACAGATAAGTGATAAGTGGGTATCCAAATAATACTTCTCTTATTTCTCCATGAAAACACAGACTTCTAATGAGTACACACAACATATGTTTTTGTATAGAAATAAAAAATATCAATACTTTTTGGTTGGAAGAAATGCATTATCTAGGGCTGTGAAAAATTGTATCTCTGGTTTGAAAAGGAGAGAAATACTGATTTACAGCAATCCGTTTGTCTGTTCCATCCATCCCTTCCCACCTGTACCAGCTGTCCAGCAGGGCTAAAGTTAGTTCTCCAAGCAGTTCTGGTCATATTTAATTTGAATGTGAATGTACCATAATAACCCTAAGTATTGGGACACCTTATCTACTTACCATACTTGTCCTAAAACTTGAACTAGTCCATTCTACTACCTCTTGATGTGTCTAAATATTGCTGTATGTATGGTAAACAGCGCAGACATGATCAGACACAAAATTCTGTGGCATTTGATCTGGGTGTACACTGTTTGCAAAGGCCTATCTGTCCCAATATTTAGGGTTTTTATAGTAGATCATTTGAGCAATTTGTACCGTACAAATTCTACAGACGACAAATTAATGACGTTTTTTTTTTTTTTTTGTGTGTTTTTTTTTTTTGTTTTTTTTGTTTTGTTTTTTCATTTTTCTCTGAAAATATTGTGTTTGATGTTTCTTATAAATTATCACATTAACCCTTAAAGCGCCAAGAAAACCTGCATCTGGAAATGTTGTCTGTTTATGTTGTCTTCTGCATCTTCTTGCAAACTTTTCAAACATACTTTTTGCATATAGGCAAACAGTGTGGACCCAGATCAGACTGCTCCTAGAGGAGCAGTCTGATCAGGGTCCACACTGTTTTCAAAAATGACTTTGAAAGTATTCGGCAGAAGACAAAGCAGATGACAATTGTTGTGTTTGGCCTCTTAAGGGTTAAGAATCACTTTGCATATGTCAAAACCTGTTTTCTGGAAAGAATAAGAACTTTTTCAAAATGTTATCTGCCAAATTTTCAAAATGTCGTCTGCTGAAAATTTCCCCAACTTTCTAATAGTTAACCCATTTTAGTGTAGAGAACCTCAGTGGTGATTGGCAAACAGTGTAGACCCAAATCAGAGGCCTCAGTGAGGCACTTTTAATGAGTACCAACATTACCGTCCAAGTATTATCTCCAAATACTCCTCTTTAACAAGTCCAGTATTGTATGTTTTTGTTATTTGGCCAAAACTTGTTTGTCTGGCCAAATAAAGCTTGATACTTCAGCTGTTTCATATCTGTATATTTTCTATTGTTTTTTTGTTGTTTTTTTTTGTTTTTTTTTTTTGCTTGAAACATGCATCAAACTTAAAAAAAAAAAAAAAAAAAAAAAAATACTGATACTCTACCCTGATCCCCATATCTAAGGGTGAGGGTATGTGCGTTTCAAGCAAAAAAAAAAAAAAAAAAAATTCCAAGGTACATGACTAACACCTGTGTGTGTCCATTGCTATCGAAGGTTATTCCTTTTAAAATCTTTCTTTTTCCAGACATGATGCAACAAGGTATAGACTTATCAGTGAAGCCCCATATTGTCATCTCAACACCTGGTCGGCTGGCTGACCACATTGATAGCTGTGATACATTCAGTCTGAGAAAAATCAGATTTCTGGTGAGTAGGTAATACTGACACATAGCTCCAGATAAGAGAGGGTATTTACTATTATCATTTTTCTTATTTCTCCATGTTGATGGTACTTATTAGAAATGCCTCAGCCAGGTGCTTCTAATGAGTACCACAAAATGTTTTTAAGAAGAAATAAGAAAAATATCAGTACTTTTTGGTAGAAAAAGGCACACCCACCCGCCTGCCCGCCCACCCACCCGCATGCATGCACACACACACACACACTCATACAGCACACACACACAGAGGTCTGGTAAGCATGTTTGCTATTTATTTAACCGTAAGCAATGTGAAATTACAGGCCTGGCTGGCCCTACACTGGCACAATTAGCAGCAGAAGACTTGTTACAGAGGTTCGAGGGGTATTCATAATAAATATGAAATAATTTTCTCCACAGAGATAATGCTAATGACTTCCAACGATATACGTTTTTTTTGGAAGAATGAAGAAAATTATCCCAGAAATCATCATAACAAGTGCTCTGTGCTGGATAAAAACTAATTCTCATTGTATGTCTTATATCACAGGTCCAGAAAGGCGGGGGATGGGAGGGTGGGGATGGTAACTGATATATATTTTTTTTCTTATTTCTCAATGAAAACATAAATTGTGGGTACTCATTAGAAGTGCCTTGGAGAAATAAGAAGAATATGCATAAGTCTAGATAAGAGTGGATATCATGTAAATATTTTTTCTTATTTCTGCATGAAAAATATGTTGTGGGTACTCATTAGAAGTGCCTTGGTGAGGCACTTCTAATGAGTACCCACAACATATGTTTTCATGCAGAAATAAGAAAACTATCAATACTTTTGGATTGAAAAAAAGCATCTTATCAAGAGCTATGATATGAGTACTTTTTGTTCGAAGAAAAAAGTGCCTACTCTGGTTCTGTTCTGTTGTATCAGGTGATGGATGAAGCAGACAGATTGATAGAAGATGATTACGGAGAACAGTTAGAAGCAATATTTAAGGTTTTGCCAAAGAAACGACAGACATTGTTGTTTAGCGCCACAATGACACAGACTTTAGAACAACTACAAGAAGTGGCTTTGAATAAACCATTCTTTTGGCAGCAGAAATCAGAGTAAGTTACTGTCATTCTAGTTCTGGAAAAAGTTTAAGATTCGGATAGGATTGAAGTATTACTAATTTCAGTGATTCAAAGTTCTGAGAACAAACTGAGCTAAGCTCAGGTAATTTTTGTTTGTTTGTTTTTTGAGTGGATAGACTTCCAAGGGAGATCACTGACCTGAAAATATTTGCCTTCCTTCTGAGGAGAGGCTACTCATAAAGGAAAGAATTTGCTCTCTCTGGGAGCAAATTCTTTCCTTTAAGAGTAGCTTTCTTTCAGAAGGGTTTCACTTACAAGGTAATTATTAAATCCATTTTTGCAAGAGTGGTCTAGATTTGAAAAGAGAGATTAAAACTTTCATCTTAGATTCATCTATCCTTGGGATGTATCCATTTGCTGTAATGCTTAGCATGCTGGGTAAAAATTTTAGAAGACAAAATTTTAAAATATTTTCTTGTTTTTCCCATAAAATAGGCTTTGATAGTTCATGCAAATAGAGACAATTATACATGAAATATCAAAGCCTAGTTTCTGGGAAAAATAAGAAAAATATTATCAATTTATCGTCTGCTGAACTTGTTCATAGAGTGGGTAAGGTGAAAAAAATCAAAACAACTTAACTGGGGTTCTGCATGTGAAAATACAAAATCTTCACAATTTCACTTGAAAACAGAAGACACAGATAAGGGCATTCGCTCTTCATATTTGCATTAACGCTTAGTACTCTCGGTAAAATTTTCAGTAGACTTTATATTGAAAGATTTTTCTTGTTTTTTCTCTGAAAACAGGATTTGACATTTCATGCAAATTGTCTCCAGCGGAGACAATTTGCATAAAATTTCTTATCCTGTTTGGGAAAAATAAAAAGAAAATAACACCAATTTGTTGTCTGTTGTATTACCCCAGAGAGTGGTAAAGGTTAAGGAGAATGGATACACCTTCAAGGGAGATTACTCTTCTCCAAAAATATTTACCTCCCTTCTCAAATGGTGCCACTTTCAAAGGAAAGAATGGGGAGCAGATTCTTTTCTTTAATTTAAGAGTAGCCCCATTTGAGAAGGAACTCATGTTCAAAGGAAACAAATACAGTCCTTCTGGAATGGTCTCTCTTGGAAAAGGGAGTCAAAGCTTTCACCTCAATCCTCTTTTTTTTTTTTTTTGCTTTTTATGTCTTGTTAATAAGACGAGTATGCAGATAAATATATTTTGTTATATTTTTTTCCGGAAACGTGTTGTGGGTACTCATTTGAAATGCATTGGTGAGGTGAGTTGCTTGTAATGAGTACTTACATGTTTTCGTGGAAAATTCTTGACCTAATTTTCAAGATCACAGCAGTAGAAAAACAACATTCAGTGGGGGAAGACATCTTTTTTCTCTGAAAACACTGTTATTTTTATGTTTTCAGGGTTGCTACAGTGGATGAGTTAAAGCAGTACTACGTATTAATGTCGGCAGACGTGAAAGATGCTTATATGATGCATGTACTGGACACATATTGTGACTCGAATCCGAAAAGCTCAATTATGATTTTCACAAATACTTGCAAGTAAGAATCTCTGTTCATATTGTTTTAAAATTTAGCATTCTGGGTAAAAATTTCAGCAGACGATCGGAAATAATTTTCTTATTTTCCCCTCAAAATAGGCATGACATGACAATGCCTATTTTCGGGGTAAATTAACCCTTGTCTTGCTGAACCTGGATATGCCCTGCCTTTGCAAACAGTGTAGATCCAGATCAGTTGGCTTCTGAAGAAGCCAACTGATCTGGATCTGCACTGTTTGTCATTTAGTATGTGAATTTGTATGAAAAACCTGGATCAAGTAATCTGATTGGTTGAAAATTAGAAGTGGGTGTGGCGTCTAATTTATTCAGCATGACAAGGGTTAAGAAAAATAAAACAAATTGTAGCCTGCTGAATTTTGCTAGAGAGGGGTAAATATTTTAATTCAGCAGATGACATTGATAATTTTCCCAGAAAATAGGGTATAACATTTTATGTAAAATTTCTGGTGGCAAAAAATAAGAAAAATAATATTCATAATGGGTACTGACATTTTTATCCAATATATGTTGGGAACACATAAAATTTTCTTTGAAGCATCTAGGTGGCAAGTTAGTGATCCTAGCTTTTGATCACAAGGTCCTGGGTTTGAATCCCACAGGTGGCAGAATTCAGCTCTTTCATTTTCATCCTTCTTTTGTCTCGGTATGACTTTAATGTTGAAAGGGATGTAAAACACCTATTCATCAGCATCAAAAGTTGTCTGAGTGAAGCAGTCCTAATGTCCCCATAGTGTCTGATTTTGTGGAGAAATAAGAAACATGTGAATTCCCTTTTTTCTAGAGCTGAGAGTAAAGTTGAGCCTTTTGTTGTTGATGAGTGTGTAGAAGGTCCATAAAACTGCTTATAGGGCACAAAACTTGAATACTACGGTAAATGTTCTAAGTCTATTATCCCTTCTATCAAATGAAGCAAAAAGAAGTAGCCAGTTTGGTGTAAAGACACATTTTAACCCTTGTCATGCTGAATAAATTAAGATGCCCCAACCACTAAGTCAGCCATTCAGATTGCTTGATCCAGATTGCTTGATCGAGGTTGTTGATACACATTCACATACTTAATGACAAACAGTGCAGATCCAGATCAGTTGGCTTTTCAGAAGCTGCTTGATCTAGATCTACACTGTTTGCAAAGGTAGGTTCAGCAGAAACAGGCCCCACGATTATAAAACTTCTTTCATGCTCAACTCAGCTGAGCATGAAATTTTCTCTGCCAATAAATATGAAAATGCCAACCATAGTTTGCCATATTTTGATGACCAAGAATTATAATTGAAAATTCCTACCCTATCTCCATCATGTTTCCTGTCTAATAGAATGTTTATGTGAACTGTTTGATCGCTCTAGTGGTTATCCCTGCGCTTTTCGAAGAAAAAGCAGGGATATTGTTATACCCCCCGTCTATCCGTCCGTCCATACATCCGTCTGTAATGTCACACCATTGCTCCTAGACCATTTAAGCTAGAATCATAAAACTTTCACAGGCAATATCCTATGGATGAGGACTGGAGGAACGCATTTGGAATTTTGATGTGCATGGAGATATGCGATGGCACTGGCATGGGCATATGCAATGGCTTGCCATCGACTTGCTCTAGTTTTATATTTAATTGCATATTTTGTGTCTTATCCACAAAACAAGCTAAACCCAGGGTTCAAGGAGATTTATAATGTATACATGTATTTTACAGATACACACAAATTCTGGGTATGATATGCCAGGAGTTAGGATTTGACTGTGTAGTCTTGCACTCACTGATCCGACAGAAGGAACGATTAGCTGCCCTAGCCAAGTTTAAATCTAACCAATGCAGAATACTTATCGCCACAGATGTTGCGTCAAGGTAAATTGACAGGTTTACATCAAGCATGCTTCAAGAATCTCTTTATGATTTATGATTTTAATATTTGGTGTTTTTTTTTTTGTTTTATTTTATAAAGCTCTAGATCAGCTGCTTTTTTAGCTCACCTGAGCTCTGCTCAGGATGAGCTATTGTGATCACTTTTCGTCCGTCGTCCGTCCGTCCGTCCGTGCGTCCGTGCGTCCGTCCGTCCGTGCGTCCGTCCGTTAACATTTTCAAACGACTTCTCCTCTGAAACCGCTGAGCCAATTTTGCTCAAATTTCATACGGAGCCTCCTTAGGGTGGGGGAACGAAAAATTGCTAAAATGGTCACGGTCCATTGACCAAGATGGCCGCCACGCCCATATATGGTAAAAACCTTTAAAAATCTTCTCCTACAGAACCAAGAATGCCTTGGGGCTGAACTTTTGCAGGAATCATCGGGGACGGGAGGTCTACCAAAATTGCTAAAAGAATTGTCGTACGTTGACCTTTGACCTTTTTACGGCAAGGTCAAGTTTGCTTCCCTATGCATTTGTATGGGAAAAACTTTAAAAATCTTCTTCTCCAAAACCGAGCATGCCTTATGGCTGAATCTTTGCATATATCTTTGGGAACAGAAGAGCTACCAAAATTGCTAAAATAATGGTCGTACATTGACATTTGACCTTTTTACGATAAGGTCAATTTTGCTTCCTTATGCATTTGTATGGGAAAAATGTTCAGAATTTCAAACAACTTCTCCTCTGGAGCCTCTGGGCCAATTTTGCTCAAATTTCATATGGAGCCTCCTTAGGGTGGGGGAACGAAAAATTGCTAAAATGGTCACGGTCCATTGACCAAGATGGCCGCCACGCCCATATATGGTAAAAACCTTTAAAAATCTTCTCCTACAGAACCGAGAACACCTTGGGGCTGAACCTTTGCAGGAATCATCGGGGACGGGAGGTCTACCAAAATTGCTAAAAGAATTGTCGTACGTTGACCTTTGACCTTTTTACGGCAAGGTCAAGTTTGCTTCCCTATGCATTTGTATGGGAAAAACTTTAAAAATCTTCTTCTCCAAAACCGAGCATGCCTTATGGCTGAATCTTTGCATATATCTTTGGGAACAGGAGGGCTACCAAAATTGCTAAAATAATGGTCGTACATTGACATTTGACCTTTTTACGATAAGGTCAATTTTGTTTCCTTATGCATTTGTATGGGAAAAATGTTCAGAATTTCAAACAACTTCTCCTCTGGAGCCTCTGGGCCAATTTTGCTCAAATTTCATATGGAGCCTCCTTAGGTAGGGGGGACAAAAGATTGCTAAAATGGTCACGGCTCGTTGACCAAGATGGGCGCCATGCCCATATATGGTAAAAACCTTTATAAATCTTCTTCTCTAGAACCGAGGATGCTTTGGGGCTGAATGTTCGCATAAATCATCGGGGACAGGGGATCTACCAAAATTGCTAAAATAATGGTCATACATTGACATTTGACCTTTTTACGCAAGGTCAAGTTTGCTTCCTTATGCATTTGCATGGGAAAAAACATTTAAAAATCTTATTCTCCAAAACCAAGGATGGCTTGTGGCTGAATCTTTGCATATATCATCTGGAACGGGCGGTCTACCAAAGTTGCTAAAATAATTCATACATTGACATTTAACCTTTTTACGGCGAGGTCAAGTTTGCTTCTGTTAGCATTTGTATGGGCCCCATACATTTTTATGGAAAAAAGTTGATAATTTCAAATGGCTTTTCCTCTGAAGCCTGCTAAGAACTGCTCAAATGATGATATTTTCATTAGTTGCGATGATAGGATTGGAAAAATGTTGCTTAACATCTGCATGTCTGCAGTGGCTTTGTCACTCAGGTGAGCGAATCGTGGCCCGTGGGCCTCTTGTTTTTTTTTAGCTCAGAAAGATTTAATATTTTTCTTATTTCTCCACCAAAACATATGTTGTGGGTACTCATTAGACGTACATGTACCTCAGTTATTATTATGGTAGATGTTCTAAATTTTCGAACACCTTATTCCATGTTTTGGCATAAATTTTTTAATACGCTTTTTTTTTCTTTTTTTTTTTTAATTTTTTTTAAATACTTAGTGGAATGGCAAACAGTGTAGATCCTAATCAGACTTTTCCTTGAGGATTGTCCTATTGGAGTAGTATGATCTGGGTCTGCACTGTTTACATAATTATGTAATTATGTTTGGTGCAAAAATAGCAGAAATTATCCCTAAATTATCACCTTATCAGGTGTTATGCAGCTGTCAGGAAAAAAGGCAAAAATTTAACCCTTGTCATGCTGAAGAAATTTAGATGGCATGCCCATTTCTAATCATCATCCAATCAGATTACTTAATTCAGATTGTTGCTATAAATTCACTTACTGAATGACAAACAGTGCAGATCCAGATCAGTTGGCTTCTTCAGAAGCCAACTGATCTGGATCTACGCTGTTTGCAAAGGCAGGGCATATCCGGGTTCACCATGGGTTAAAGGGTTAAAAACATGTCACAATAATAAATGTAACAACTCCAGAGAAGCCACTATTACATGTATTTTTCAACAAGTAATATTATAGTTTTCTGATTTCCCCATAAAACATATGGGTACACATTAGAAACACATTGCAGAGGTGCTTCTAATGAGTACCCACATGTTTTCATGGACAAGTAAGAAATTTATTTACCTGATACCCCTTTTATTTAGAGCTATGAATGTAACTTGCTTCATCCATACAAAAGAAATGTACTGGTGGGTGGGCCCTCGTAGCCTAGTGGAAAGGAGAGTTGACTCTTAATCCATTAGGTTTCTTACCGCTGTGGTTCGAGCCTCGCTTGGATAACATGTGGGAAAGCCAAGTTCTGCTTACGACAGTCAGGTGGTTTTTCCCCGGCCCACCTTTGATGAACGATTGGCTCGATATATGTGAAATATTCTTGAAAGGGCCGTAACACCAAAATAAAAAAAAAAATAAAAAAAAATGTACTGGTGGTTGAGTGATTAGCGTTCCTGACTTCGGATCAAGAGGTCTCGGGTTCGAATCCCACTGGAGGCAGAATTCAGATATAATCAGCATATGACTATACAGCTCTTCATTGCACAGAGCCTTTCATATCCCTCTTCCATCATCTATATATAACTTAAATAATGTTGAAAGGGATGTAAAACACTAAATTATCATCCATACAAATTTACAAGTACAAGGACTGGTGTGAGATCTGCCATGCATGCAGCAAGCTAGCTACCTGGAAGGGGGCCCACTAATGTAGATGTTGCCCCTGTACCTGCATGTTAATCAAAAATCCAATTATGATGATGATAATTATATGCAAAATAAATTATAACAAATTTCTCTGACCTGTTTGGGCCAGCTGTTCTAGAGTAACCTTTATTGCAGGTACATGTAATGCTTGTACAGGTACCTGGAATCATTCTAAATTTTCAGTGATTATGAATTTAGACAGGTATTTCTAGTCTTGAAAATTGAAAGGTGTTTTGTTTTTATTTTTCTTCACCATATTTTCAGAGGCCTCGATATACCAACAGTAGATCTGATTATCAACCACAACATCCCGAATAAACCAAAGAATTATATACACAGAGTAGGCCGAACAGCCAGAGCAGGTACTTATCATTAATCCATTGTAAACAGAACAGACTCCCCTACACTATAATTGGAAGAGTCCAGTTTCAATTTTAGTTAAGTCCAGCTAGATTTAGATTTCCAGAGATTTAGATATTCCTAGAGAAAAATGGCTAAACTATTTGCAAACAGTGGAGACCCTGATCAGATGCTGCATACTGTGGCATCTGATCTGGGTCTGCCCTGTTTGCCAATTACCCTTTTATGGGCTCCAGACTATAATGGTAGGATAAAGTGACATTGATAAAGTTTGTATCTGAAATGAAAGACTATATCAAACTTTTTATTTTGGTGCATATTGGATCAAAATTTGATGAGTATTAATAAAATTATAGAGCTTTGTAGATACCAAAACTTCCTTCATGGTTGCTGCCATTTTGAATATTTGATAAGAATTTATGACATCATAAAGCCCTGAATAAATATGCAAAACCTGAATAAATAATATATGCAACAGCATTTTACCTCTTTATTTGCATATTTAGCACCTTCTCTAGCTGTTTTGATTTTGCTTGAAAACTGCACTGATTTCTGTTAGAAAGAAGATTTTATCTAATATTTTAACCCTTGTCCTGCTGAACCCACATATGCCCTGCCTTTACAAACAATGTAAATCCAGATCAGTTGGCTTCTAAAGAAGCCAGCTGATCTGGATCTGCACTCTTTGCCATTCAGTATTTGAATTTGTATCAACTACCTGGATCAAGTTAACTGATTGGCTGAAAATGAGAAGTAAGCTTTGTATCTTAATTTATTCAGCATGACAAGGGTTAAGTTTTAGAATCTCATTAAATAATCAAAATGGTCATGCCCTTGAGAACAGTTTTTATATCTATTTATAAACTGCCAATCACAACAACTGTTGTTTTGCTTTGTCTCCTCTAGGAGCAGTCTGATCAGGGTCCACACTGTTTACCCGTATGCAAAAATAGGTTTGAAAAGTTTGCAAGAATGTTCAGCAGACGACATAAAAAGACAAAATTTTCAGATGCAGGTTTTCTTGGCATTTTAAGGGTTAACTTTCTTTATAGTATTTATCTGACTTTGATCAGATTTGCCTTAAAATTAATGGTTTTTCATCTCAGTTACATTCTTCACCAACATTTCCTTTCCCTTTAATCAACCAAAGTAATACATAAAGCTAACTTAACACCATAATTATGTGATGTGGAATTCTAGGATTTTTTTTTTCTTCTTCTTCTTTTTGTTGGATAGCATTTGTGTACTTATTGAAATTGTTTCAGTGAGGTAATGACATGTAACAGTCCAAGAAAATTCATGTAGCTCAAGTTGGGATCAAAGGCAGAAAACTATCCACATTTCATTGTAAATGTATGAGTATCTTTGTTGAATCAGATTTTTTACATAATATTCCTGTGTCTAACAATATTTTTTTCAGGTCGCGGTGGTACATCTGTATCCCTAGTCACGCAGTTTGATATCAAGCTGGTACATGCAATAGAAGCTGTTATAAGTAAGTGTAAGAGCTCCTTTTTACACCAGGGCTCAGTTGTTCAAAGCGTTGTTTGCTTAAGGAGCTCATTAAGGGTCATTTCGTTAACTGTTTTAGCAGATTCAATATACAATATTCTGATATTTATGCTGAAAAAATTTGAGTAGCTTTTGCACTGCAAAAGCTACTCACATTTTTTTCAGCCAAAAAATTTCAGCATATTTGCATATCACTCAATGTAACTTTTAACGAATCCTTAACTAACGATATGGTTAGCTTTGAACAACTGGGCCCAGAAAGTCAGAGCTCCAGATAAGGTGCTTTTTTCAAATGAAAAGCACTGATAGTTTTTTTTATTTCTCCTGGAAAACATGTTATACTCATTAGAAGTGCCTCACAGTAATCATAGCTCTATATAAGAGGGGGTATCAACATAATATTTTTCTAAAAGTTTGAAAATATATGTTGTGGGTACTCATTAAAAGTATCTCAATGTATCCTACATATGTTTTTGTGCAGAAGTAAGAAACTATCAGTATTTCTTGGTTGAAAAAAGTGCCTTGGAGCTATGCAGTAATATAATGTGATGTTTCTTGGATGTTTACTGACACTGATATAAATATTATTACTACAGTATATGCTCTGTATAACATCAAGTAGATGTTCCTACATAACAGGACCACGGGACCAATTTTTGGACAGGTTTTTAAAAAGTCTGTCCTTTAAAATAGCCATGTCCGGGTGGGTGGGCGTAGGGTGTCATCCAAGGTTTACCTTTTTTTCAAAGTTATATGTTACCTTTATTCTTCAATGGATTGCTTTCATATTTGATAGGGATGAAGAGGAGGACCAGTAAATGTTTCTCATGCAAGAAAGACAACTCTTACTTTCTTTGTTATTTAAAACCTGTCTATAATGCCGTAAGGCGATTTTCTTGTTTAAAAGATTTAAACACTAGATGAGCAATTATGTCTGAAAAAATTGTCTCCCTTTGAAAATATGGCAGAATCTCCAGGTGTATCCATTGACCTTAAAGGGACAGGATTGATTTGGTAAATTTACTACCATTTTCTACTAGGGAGAGAAACTATTTGCCTCTCTTCTGAGAGGGAACTTCTCTTAAAGGAAAGAATTTGCTCCCTCTGGTAGCAAATTCTTTCTTTAAGAGTAGTACTCTTTCAGAAGGGTTCCACTTAGGGAGACAACTTTTGTTATTTACGGTTTGCTTTCCAGTGCACTAGTCCATTTCTGAAAATGGATCTACTCTGAATGGAAAGAATTTGCTTCCCTCTTCTGAAAAGTCTACTCTAAGTGAAAAGAATTTGCTCACTGTTCTGAAAAGTGGTCTAGTCCCAAATGAAAGAATTTACTCTCCTATTCTCAAAAATTGTCTACTCTAAAAAGAAAGTATTTTCTCCCCTTTTTTGAAAAGTCTACTTTAAATGGAAAGAATTTGCTCCCCTTTTCTGAAAAATGTTCGACTCTTAATGGAAAGAATTTGCTCATCTTTTCTGAAAAATGGTGGACACGTAATGGAAAGTATATACTCCCCTTTTCTGAACAGTGGTTGACTTAATGGAAAGAATTTGCAACACTTTTCTGAATAATGGTAGACTCTTATTAGGAAGAATTTGCTCCATTTTTCAGAAAAATGTTCAACTCTTAATGGAAAGAATTTGCAACCCTTTTCTGAATAATGGTCAATTCGTAATGAAAAGAAATTGCTCCCCTTTTCAGAAAAGTGGTCGTCTCTTAATGTAAAGAATTTGCTATATTTTTCTGAATAATGGTCTACTCTTAATGGAAAGAATTTAGCTCCCCTTTTCAGAAAAGTGGTCAACCCTTAAAGGGAAGAATTTGCTATCCTTTTCTGAAAAAGTGTCCTTCTCTTATTTGAAAGAATTTTTCTCCCCTTATCTGAAAAGTGGTCTACTAGGTACTTTAAATGGAAAGAATTTGCCCCCGAGGGAAGCACAGAATAGCACATTCTGTGCTCCCAAGGTGAGCAAATTCTGTCCATTTAGAGTAGACCTCTTCAGAAGGGGAGCAAAACAAGTTTTGAATTGTTGGTTGTTAGTTGTATTGTGTACCTCTTTATTTTAATTTTTGAAAGAGTTCCCTGAAAGTGTGACCATTCACCATAAGTTTATGTAGTTGATATTTTTTCCTGGAGAAAGATTAAAATGAAATATCTGGAGTGCTATTGTGTGTTTTCTTCACAGATACAAAGATGGAAGAATGGCCAACAGAAGAGAAAGAGGTGATGAAAATATTGACAGAAGTTGCTGTGGCTAGAAGAGAGGCTGAAATTGTGAGTTTTGCCAATTACACAATATTATCTATGGAAAACCAGTCCTAATCAGTATTTGGACAGTGAAGTGCTAAACCAACCAGGGCATTCTCAGTGTGATCAGTCTTTGTTGTTCACATATACATTGAATACTGTTTGCGATGTAATTACCACACATACCCTTGATTTGTTTCTTAAAACTGTAGGGATAATACAATACTATTTTATTCTTCTCTGGAATTAATATTCCTCTTACTTGGGTCTTATCAAGTGAAAAAGTACCTTTGAACATGCACAAAATGTGCAGATTGAGATCATCCTGTGAATGCGCAGAGTATCATTTGGGCCTGTGGGCTCCATTCATACATTCTTTACTCTTCAATGATTCTGTTAGCAGACAGTGAAAGCCCAGATCAGACTGCATGGATGCACAGCCTGATCTGGGCCTTTGCTGTCCACATATGCCCCAAGACACTTTTTCACATTGCAGGGCCCACATTATGTTGTAATGTTTCTCCAATTTATAAACAAATCATTAGTTCTTCAAAACTTAACCCTTGTCATGCTGAATAAATTAAGATGGCATGCCCACTTCTTAATGTCAGCCAGATTGCTTTGATCAAGGTTGTTGATACAAATTCACATACTGAATTTGTATTAACAAACAGATCAACAAATTCACATACTGAATTTGTATTAACAAACAGTGCAGATCCAGATCAGTTGGCTTCTTCAGAAGCCAACTGATCTGGATCTACACTATTTGCAATGGCAGGGCATATCTGGGTTCAGCAGGACCAGGGTTAAATTCAGTTCTAATAATTTCCTGTTTGTTTGTTTGTTTAAGACCTTTGATGGTTTGTTAAATCATACTATTTCAGAGATTGGATGAGAGAGATTTTGGTCAGCAGAAAGAAATTAACAAAAGAAAAAAGTTAATTTTAGAAGGAAAGGTAAGATGAGATTTTGTCTTTATATTCAGGAAAAATAGAAAAAAAAAAAGATTTTTAGGAAGAGCCACAATCACAAAACATATAATATCAAGAGGAAAAGTAAACAAACTACAACAGACAGCACATACATTACAAACAAACAAAAACAGAATGACTGAGTGCCATAGATAAGATTTTAAAGCTATTGGATATTTTTGGCTATTTTTACCCACCCATTTCTCATTGAATTTGGTATCAATCAGTTTTCTTTCGGGTATCTTATTTTGTTAATGAGTCCAAGAATTACTGATATTTGGTTATTTAATACCTATAAATTTAGTTTGAATTGCTTTTTCAGAAATTTTAATTTGGTAATACCCCAAAAATCAGCCTATCTAGGTACTGACAACCAGCTACCAGTACCACTCTCTGGGAAAAGTCAGCAGATGATAAACTGATGATATTTTTATGTTTTCCAGAAAACAGGATTTAACACTTCATGCAAATTGTTTCTAATGGAGACAGTGTGCATTAAATGTCAAATCCTGTTTTCTAGGAAAAATAAAAAATATTTCGAAATGTCGTCTGCTGAATTTTTTACCCAGCATGCTAAGCATTCACCCTTTCATCCCTGCAGACCATTACAGATACTTTTGTAAACAGTGCAGATCCAGATGAGATGGCTCGTAACAAGCTGTCTCATCAGGATCTACAGTTTGCCATTTTGTTATTGATTTTTGGCTGAAACCCCTATTTGCAACAGTGAATGTGTCCAAATTCAGATATGGAAGAATCTTATTTCAGAAACGAAGGGTTGAAAGGATTAAATGTTTTATAAGTACTCAAATCTATTGTCATCATTTTCAGGATCCAGATGAGGAGGAGAGGAAGAGAAAAAAAATGATTAAAGAGAAATTCAAGAGTAAAAAAGACACAAAAGCTAAAGACAAACATCGGAAAAAAAAATCTGCAAAGACCTGACATTGACATCTCAAAACTAACAAAAAAAAAACAGAAAAAAAGAAAATCATGTTTTGGGGTTGTTTTTATGCCCCCGCCATTTTCAATGGGGGCGCATATAGTATCACCGCTGTCCGTAAGTACATCCGTCCGTCCGTCCCGTACGTAACACTTTTGGTTTCCGTGCGATATCTTTTGAAAGGATTGGTGTATTGGATTGAAATTTTATACACAGGTATATAATCATAAAATGTAGGTCAAGTTTGATTTAGGGTAAAATCCGCCAATTATTTTGGGAGTTATGGCCCTTTTCAACTTTGAAAAATTTCCAATTTCCCGTACGTAACACTTTTGGTTTCCGTGCGATATCTTTTGAAAGGGTAGGTGTCTTGGATTGAAATTTTGTACACAGGTATATAATCATAAAATGTAGGTCAAGTTCGATTTAGAGTAAAATCCATCTATTATTTTGGGAGTAATGGCTCTTTTTCGACTTTGAAAAATGGTTTCCGTTCTATAACTTTTGAAAAGATTGGTGTATTGGATTCATATTTTATACACAAGCATATAATTATAAAATATAGATCAAGTTCGATTTAGGGTAAAGTCCACCAGTTATTTTTGGAGTTACGACCCTTTATTAATGTTGAAAAATAGTTGAAAAATGGTTTCCATTCGATATCTTTTGAAAAGATTAGTGAATTGGATTCAAATTTTATACACAGGTATAGAATCATAAAATGTAGGTCAAGTATGATTAAGGGTAAAATCCACCAATTATTTTTAGAGTTATGGCCCTTTTTCAACTTAGAAAAATGGTTTCCATTCCATAACATTTTAAAAGATTAGTGAATTGGATTCATATCTTATAAACAAGCATATAATTATAAAATATAGGTCAAATTTGATTTAGGGTAAAATCCACCAATTATTTTTGGAGTTATGGCCCTTTATCAATGTTGAAAAATAGTTAAAAAAAATGGTTTCCGTTCGAAATCTTTTCAAAAGATTAGTGTATTGGATTCAAATTTTATACACAGGTATATAATCATAAAATGTATGTTGAGTTGGATTTAGGGTAAAATCCACCAATTATTTTTGGAGTTATGGCCCTTTTTCAACTTTGAAAAATGGTTTCCGTTCCATAACTTTTGAAAAGATCAGTGTATTGGATTGATATTTTATACACAAGCATATAATTATAAAATATAGGTCAAGTTTGATTTAGGGTAAAATCCACCAATTATATTTGGAGTTACAGCCCTTTTTCAACTTTGAAAAATAGTTTCAGTTTGATATCTTTTGAAAACATTAGTGTATTGAATTCATATTTAACACACAGATATATAATCATAAAATAGAGGTCAAGTTCCAATACGGGTAAAATCAACCCATTATTATGGGGGTTATGGCCCTTTTTCACCTTCAAAAGATGTTTTCCTTCTGTTATTTTTTTAAAAAAGATTGATATATGTATGGGATTCATATTTTATACTCAGGTAATATAATCATAAAATATGGTCAAGTTCGATTTATTGTAAAATCTGCCAATTATTATGAGAGTTATGGCCCTTTTTTTAAACTTCATTTTTTGCAAAATACCTGTGTGGGGGTGAGGATGGCCCTGGGCGGGGGCATCTGTGTCATACTGACACATTTCTAGTTAATTTCTGCTTAACAGGTTACCTCCCTTTTAACTTTAAAGTCCAAGCACAATTGATTGGATGGCATTCTAATTTATTTTATTATTATTTTTCAAAGAAAATTAGGCTTGGCATTTCATGTAAATCATCTGCTATTAACATGAAATTTCAAGCCTTATTTCCTCTGAAAAAATGACAAAAAGATGCTTTTAGTGTGTCGTCTGCTGCAGTTGTGATTGGTGCTGTATAGGTCAACCCTTTCATCCCAGCAGTCCAATACACCTTTTTTGCAAACAGTGTAGATCCTGGTGAGATGGCTCATAATGAGCCGTCTCATCAGGATCTACAGTTTGTCATTCTGTTTTGATTTTTGACTGAAACTCCTATTTGGAACAATGGTTCTGACCAGCTTCAAAGATGGGAGAGTCCACTTCTGAAACTCAGGGATGAAAGGATTAATTGTGTTGGGGTTTAATTACACGTCAACCCTTGTGGGTCATTTTGTGTCATCTCCCAGAGAAAGGGAGAAAAGAGATAGTAGAAGACATGAAAGAGAGGAACAGGGAAGAAAGAGGAACAGGAATGAAAGTGAAGAAACAGAAGAAATAAAAACATTCCCCTTCTACCCTTACCTGCTACAAGGATAACAGGCCTTGCCCAACTGTAAGCCAATATCAGTTGGATGCCCTGGTGACGTAAGATACACGACACCTTTGCACCACCGACCATCCCTGATGAAAGGATTAATAAAATCTGCACCACCGACCACCCCTGATTAAAGGATTAATAAAATCTGCTTACAAGACAGAAATTGTCATTTCCCATGGCTCATGATACTACAGTCTTTTGGAGGGAAAAATGTACCTTAACACATTAATGCTTAGCACTCTGCATAAAATTTTCAGCATTTTGAAATACAGTTGAACCTCAATGGCTCGAACATCTTTGGGACCATGGAAATTTGTTCGAGACATGGGTAGTTCGAGCCACTGAGGGTTAATCATGGCACCAATTCAGGAAGCAAATAGCGATAATTTAGGGAAATCTTTTCGATTTTCTACACAATGATTGTATGTTGAGTGTACTCATTAGAATCACCTCGATAAGGCAATTCTAATGAGTACACACACATACAATTCCGTAATAAAATAAGAAAAAATCCCTAAATATTTGTTTTATTGAGCTATTGGAAGGATTTTGTAGGGACTGAAAAAAGAGTTTGAATCATCCAGGGTAAATGAGCCATCCGGGTTCGAGCCATTGAGGTTATACACTGTACTGTATTATGTCCCCCCCCCCCCCCACCCCATCCGCCCTACCAAAGGGGGGTGGGGACATATTGGTTTTGGGACAGATCCCGATGGCGTTGGCATCGTCAGCGTAAAACTTCTTGTCTGCTCTGTAACTTGAATTCCCTTGGGTATAATTTGATGATACTTGGTAAAAATGTAGATCAGGACGAGATGACGTGTCGCATACAAGACTGACAA
The DNA here is from genome assembly GCA_964016985.1 of Anodontia alba. Lineage (NCBI taxonomy): Eukaryota > Metazoa > Mollusca > Bivalvia > Lucinida > Lucinidae > Anodontia > Anodontia alba. The sequence continues at coordinate 102,154,462 of OZ024829.1, forward strand.
CTCTGGCTTTCTTACTTTTGGAGTTATCACCCTTTGTTTTATTTGAAAAAGATTTTGTGTTGGCTCTGTAACTCGAATACCCTTCAGAATATTTCGATGGTAGAAATGTAGAACAGGATGAGATGATGTGTCACGTACAAGAAAGACAACTCTAACTTTCTTACTTTTGGCATTATCTCCCTTTGTTATATTTGACACTGATAATCCATTGATTTCATGTCCGCTCTGTAAGTCAAAGACCCTTTTGAATATTTTTATGATACTTGGTAGATATGTAGAACATGGTCAGACGACATGTCACATACAAGAATGACTACTCTGCCTTTCTTACTTTTGGTGTTATTTCCCTTTGTTATATTTGCCAGTGAGTATCCATTGATTTCATGTCCACTCCCTTTCGGATATTTTTATGATACTTGGTAGAAATGTACAACAAATATACAACAGGACCAGGCGTCTTTTGGAAGTTATCTCCCTTTGTTTTGTTTGAAATAGATTTCTTGTCTGCTCTATAACTGGAATACCCTTCAGAATATTTTGATGGTACCTGGTAGAAATGTAGAACAGGACAAGATGACATGTCACGTGCAAGAATGACAACTCTTTCTTACTTTAGCTGTTATATTTAACAGTGATTATGCACTGATTTCGTGTCCGCTCTGTAACTCAAATACCCTTTTGAATATTTTGATGGTACTTGGTAGAAATGTAGAACAGGACAAGAAGTGATGTTGCGTACAAGAATGATAACTCTACCTTTCTTACTCTTGGCATTATCTCCCTTTGTTATACTTGACAATGATTATGCTTTGTGCTCTGTAAGTCGAATACCCTTCAGAACATTTTGATACTTGGCAGAAATGCAGAACAGGACGAGACGACGTGTCGCGTGCATGTGACAACTCTGGCTTTCTTTCTTTTGGCGTTATCTCCCTTTGTTTTGTTTTTTTAAATTGATTTCTTGTCAACTCTGTAACTCAATACTCTTCAGAATATTTTGATGGTATTTGGTAGAAATGTAGAACAGGATGAGATGTGTCATGTAAAAGAATGACAACTCTGCCTTTCTCACTTGTGGCATTATCTCCCTTTCTTATATTTGACTATGCATTGATTTCGTGTCCGCTATGTAAGTCGAACACCCTTTGGAATAGTTTGATGATACTTGGTAGTATGAAGAACAGGACCAGACAACATGTCACATACAAGAATGACAACTTTGGGTTTTTATTACTTTTCGAGTTATCTCCCCTTGCATTTGAATTTGATTTCTTGTCTCTGCTCTGTAACACGAATACCCTTCGGAATATTTTGACGATACTTGGTAGAAATGTAGAACAGGTCGAGATGACATGTTGCATACATGAATGACAACTCTGGTGGGATTTGGAGGGGGGGGGAGGGGTGTGGGATGACATGGACATTTGTTGTTTTTTTCTAAAAAATCTTTTCTAGTTTTGCTTACTTTTCCCAGAAAAGAGGAATTGACTGTTCATGCAAATTGTGTCCAATGGAGACAATTTGTATGAAATGTCAAATCCTGTTTTGTGTGAAAATTAAGAATAAATATCACCAATTTGTCGTCTGCTGAATTTGCCCAGAGAGTGGTAAAGGTTAAAGGAAAGAATTAGCTCCTCTGATTTTAGACACTTCAAGTAATCATAGCTCTTTATGAGATGCTTTTTTTCAATCCAAAAGTATGGATATTTTTCTTATTTCTCCACAAGAACATGTTCTGTGTACTTATAAGAAGTGCCATGCAAAGGTGTTTCTAATGAGTTTGTTTGTGTTGAGGTTTTATGGCCAAGTCGACGCTGCGGGGTCACGTTGAGAGTGGTCAGTTTACCTAACCACACTTTTACTGGGCAGGCTTAGTCCTCTAAGCGGTTAACCAGTATTGTAATTCTTTCGCCAGAAACTGACAACTGCCCTTCTTGAATCGGCAGAAGGGAGAGAATGACCGTAGAAAGTATTTTATGATCAATCCAATCTCCACGAAATATGTTTTCATGGAGAAATAAGAAAACTATTTACCTGACACCCTTTCTTATCTAGACTTCTGAAGTAATTAATTAAACTTGTTCAGTTTTAGGATAAGTATAGAATGGACATTAAGGGGGTAGAATACACTTGAGACTGGATATACCATTTTGAACACGGGAGACAAGTTTTGTGACTTCCTGTTCACTTTCCTCGACATCAAGTCCCTTCTGAAAATGGGTCTTCTCTAAATGATGATGATGACTTAGTGTTTTATGTCTCTTTCAACATTATTTAACCCATTGTAGTCGGGAGACCCGTAAAAGAGGAATTGGCAAACGGTGGAGACCCAGATCAGACGCCTCAGAATGCGTCGTCTGATCAGGGTCTCCACTGTTTGCAAATAGTTTAGCCATTTTTCTCTAGGAATATTTAAATCTCATAGCCGGACATACCTAAAATTGAAATTGGACTCTTCCAATGTATAGTGTGGGTGAGTCTATTTAGTCTACAATGGGTTAATTCATATAAAGATGAAGAAGAGTTGATAATGAAAGCAGTGAAGTGGCATACAGTCATGAGTTGCAATCCACCACTAGCAGGATCTGAACCCATGGCCTCGTGATCAGGAGTCAGGAACCTTAATTGCTCAGCAACCCAGACACTTCAGGTCTTCTCTTAACCCTTGTCCTGCTGAATAAATTAAGATGTCACGCCCATTTCTAATTTTCAGCCAATCTGATTACTTGATCCAGATTGTTGATATAAATTCACATACTTAATGGCAAACAGTGCAGATCCAGATCAGTTGGCTTCTTCAGAAGCCAACTGATCTGGATCTATACTGTTTGCAAAGGCAGGACATATCCGGGTTCAGCAGGACCAGGGTTAAAGGAAAGCTTTTAGTTGGTAGCAAATTGTTTCCTTTTAGAGTAGACCCCTTTCAGAAGGGATGCAAAACAAATTTGACACAGGTGCTTCCCTTCAATTCTCCTTAAGGTGTCTGATAGTTTAAGTACAGTTTAACATGGGCACACCCATTTTTATCATAGCCATTTCAATTCTAATACAAATATACCTTTTTACTGCAAATAACCATCATGAGTATATGCGGCATTAAACCTAAACTCATCATCATCATCATCATCACCAAAACATGGACATTACTTCTGTTTACCTGGCACAAGAAAATGATTACAAAAACAAACTGTGGCCCACTTTCTTTATTATAAAAAAAATATAATAATAGAAACAAAATATATACTTATTAAAAATACAGTAAAATCCAGATAAGAGGGGTATCTGCATAATATTTTTCATATTTCTCTACAAAAACATACGTTGTGGGTACTCATTAGAAGGCCAAGGCCATAACATGTTTTCTTGTAGAAATATACACAAATACGAGGGTCATGCAAAACGTTCTGTCACTATTAGGCTTCTTTAGTTTTATCCCAGGTATATTTTAAAATGCTTCACAGCACTTGAATGGTGTGTTGAATAGCTAACGATACCCATTTATTTCGTGCAAATTGCTTTCCAACTGACTGAGTTATTTCAAATTGAAATAGATGCAGTCATAAACACTGACCAATTTACTTGTTACATTGGAACATGGACCAAGCAAAGGATGGTCAGGAGTCCATGACATGACAAGGCCTCCTCTCATAAGTGTGAGGTTGTTAAGTCTTTTTTGGCCTCTGAAAAGGTGAAAGTTTTAAACCATCCACCTTATTCACCTGACCTGAGTCCCTGTGACTTCTTTTTATTTTCAAGGCTGAAGAAAATGCTTTCTGGAAATAAGTATACGTCTATAAGTTCTCTTGGCAGCGATATTTATCAGTGTCTCTAACAGATACCAAAAGAAGACTATTTATCTACTTTTCACGATTGGGTAAAAAGGTTACAAAAATGTGTTTCAGTAAAGGGGGGATACCAGTACTTTGAAGGTTTGTAATAAAAATATATTTGATAAAACATAGCACTGAACCCAGTAACAACACTTTTTGCAGGACCCTTGTATCAGTACATGTACATGTACTTCTCTTAAAAAAGTACCTTATCAGGAGATAAGGAGATCTGCATATACAACAAAGGCATATAACATATTCAAACTAATTACCACACATAGCCCTGTAAGTGTACAGTCAGGCAATTTCATAATCTTCAGATTACAGTCAGTATATTTTTTGTCTTCTTTTTAAAGGCATGTATTTGAGTACCCATTTGAATTGCATCAACTTATCGATGCAATTCAAATGAGTACCCACAACATATGCTTTTATAAAGAAAATCAGAAAAAAATCACATAGGCATCATTAGATAAGTCTTTCGCTGAGCTTTTTTTTCAGTGTACCCAGTATAGGTGGATACATATTTTACCACAAGTTCTGAAAAACCAAAGCGCATGGTGTAGTAATTAGGGCGAATAAGGTATCCAGAAAATTATTCTTCTTATTTCACTCCAAAATTTGAACCCGCCCTGACAGTGAGGCACTTCCAATGAATACCCACAACATAAAGCCATATGAATGGAACTTGGTAAGTAAAACATAAACATGCTGGACAAAGGCAAAATATATGTTGGCCTACTTCTTTATTATACAAAAGACACAAGTAAAAGAAAAAGATGTATCAAAAATATAATAAGATCTGCATATGTGACATGGGCAAATCAGGGCTTAAGCGCACGTATATAGGCAGAGATTTCACATATCTCCAGATAAAAGGAGTATCACAAAAATTATTTTTCTTAACCCTTAAAGCCCCAATCACAACTGCAGCAGCAGACATTTTTATTCATTTTTATTTTTATTTTTATTTTATTTATTTTTTTTTTTCAAAGAGCACAGAATGTGCACAAGTACTGGTTAATCGCTTAGAGGACTAAGCCTGCTCAGGAAAAGTGTAATTAGGTAAACTGACCTGCTCGACAAGACCTTACTATTGTCTACTAGGTCGTAACACTCTTAACTCAAAGATTATAAGTTTTGACATTTCATGTGAATCATCTGCCAAGCAGAGGATTCACATGAAATGTCAAGACTTATTTCTCTGAAAAATAAACAAGAAATTAGAATGTTGTCTACTATGAATTTTGTATGGGTTAATTATCTCCCAAAATGTGGGCACTGTTTAGAAGCACCTCAGAGAAGCATTTCTAATGAGAGAAGCATTTCTAATGTTTTTACCTTCAAGTGGAAGGTAAAAACATGTCTGACAAAGTTTTTGTTTGTTTGTGTTGAGGTTTTACGGACAAGTCAACCTAATGGGGTTATGTCGAGCGCAGTCAGTTTCACTAACCACAATTACTGGGCAGGCTTAGTCCTCTAACCGCTTCACCAGTAAAGTGCACATTCTTTCACCAGAAACTGACAACTGCCCTTCTTGAATCAGCAAAAGGGAGAGAATGACTGTAGAAAATATTTCATGATCAAATCTCCACAGAAGAATGTTGCCGACCTCTGCGGGGGTTGAACCCGAGACCTCCTGATCACCAGTCGGACACGCATCCAACTGAGCCACCAAGGCCAGCTTCTGACATAGTTTGTGGTTGCTTTGGCAACATAATCCATACGTTTGTCTGCAGCTCCATCTGAAAACATCTGGAAAATTCAGAAGACAAATCTCATGAATTTGTTATTTTCCCCAGAAAATAGGGTCTGACATTTCCCCTTTAGAACAATGTGCATAAAATGTTTACCTTTTTTCCCCAGGAAAAAAAAAGTTAAACTATAATACCTCGGGGCAGATAACTTTGTCAAACATTGATGAAATTTGCCCATTAGCAATCTGAAACCAGATCTCCTTCATATCAATGCACGTACCAAGTTTGGTTAAAATCCCTTGACTTTTACTCAAGTTATCGTTCGGAAACGAAAAAATGGGCATGTCTTGGGCAGATAACTCCGTCAAAATTCGACGAATTTGCCCATTAGCAATCCCAAACCAGATCTCCACAATATCAATGCACATACCAAATTTGGTGAAAATCCATTGATGTTTACTTAAGTTATCATCGGGAAATGAAAAACGGAGGGACTGCCGGAGGACGGACAGACACAGGGACGTCCAACAAGAAACCATAATACCCCGCCACTATATAGTGGTGGGGTATAAAAAAAGAGAACAATATTTCAAAATGTTGTCTGCTAAATTTAAATAAGACCAATTTTTGTTTACCTGTTGTTTTTATTTATTTATTTTGTTTGTTTTTTGACAAAAAAAAAATCAAATAGAAAAATAAAAAAAAATTGAAAGCACTGGATGAGTTTGAACTGCAAAAAACTAAATGGATATGTACTGAATCATCAATTCAAGAAAGGCACAGTTGGGAAAATATTAAATTTGATCACCAAAGCTATAAACCTCTTGAAACACATACATAGCTGCCGATGTAGACCCAGATCAGCCTACACATGAATGCAGTCTGATCACTGCTAAAAGAATGTTTAAGGTTCACATTTTGAAGAAAATGTATACTGTGCAGATGCATAGTTGATCTGTGTCTATCTTGGTCATGCCATATATGGGCATGGAGGCCATACATGTAAAAAGAAGGACATTTTAAAATTATAAGGTAGAAGTGAGCAATGCTATAAGAAAAAAATATTGAGATGTATGTAGCTTCAGATATGCTATATCAGATAAAAAGACTTCTTATTTCTCCAGAATGACGTATGTTGTAGGTACTCACAAGAAGCGCCTTGGTAACATGCTTCTAATGAATACCAACAACATATGTTTTCATGGAGAAATAAGAAAATATAAATTCTTTTTGGTTGAAAAAAAAAAAACACCTTATTTGCAGCTGGGATGTGGACAACCAAACCCACATCAGTGGCTCTGCAAAGGTTCCTATCAGACTACACCAACTGAAATGGGTATTTCTATTTGCATACATCCCCAAGATCCCTTCCCCATGGCACTGCTCAAAAGGCACTAAATCAGCTCCAAACGTCCAGATCATTTCTTCTCTTATTTCTCCATGAAAACATACAATGTCAGACTCATCAGAAGCGCCTCGGCAAGGCTCTTCTAATGAGTACCCACAACATATGTTTTTGTAGTGAAATAAGAAAAATATCAATATTTTGGAGGGAGGGGTGGGTGAAAAAAAACCTCATCTGGAGTTATGTCAACTATGCTGTTTCATGAACACATAAATTGGAATGTTTAGAAATGAAAGACATTAGCAAATGCCATAAGTTTTCTGACACCTTAACTTCTTACCATACTTATGGGAACTTGATACACAGGGTATAACTTCCACCATAATTTTTTGTTTTGCAAGGGAGACAACTTGTGACTTCCTCTGTTTGCTTTACTATGTGCACCAAGCCTCTTCTGAAAGGGGTCTACTCTAAAAAGAAAGAGTTTAATCACCCTGGGAGCAAATTCTTTCTTTTAAGAGTAGACCCCATTTCAGAATAGGGTAAAATAAATTTGACAGAATTGCCTCCCCTTGAAAGTGTATCCAGTTCCCTAGAATTGTACCATTGTCATGCTGAATAAATTAAGATGTCACGCCCACTTCTAACTGTCAGCCAATCAGATTACTTGATCCAGGTGTTGATACAAATTCACACACTTAATGCACAAACAGTGCAGATCCAGATCAGTTGGATTATGAAGAAGCTAACTGATCTGGATCTACTCTGTTTGCAAAGTAGGGTTAAGATAGCCATGTTTTGTACACTGACATTTAAGTTCAGTAAAACTTCAATGACTCGAACACTAATGGCTTGTTTATTTGCAAAACACGTTTGTTTTATTTATTTTTTCCTCAAATTTGCAAATCTCGAATATCGAATCTCGGATATCTCGAAGTATTTCAGAGTGTCCCTTGAACTTCGAGATAAAGAGCATCAACTGTTTTTCTTGGTAAGTGGCAAGTGTCCTGATCTGAAGCCCTGCCCACTTAATACATTCTGCTTATACTACAACTCTTCATGGGGTTTACCTTTTGTTTTAGCTTGACTACTTTGTTTACCACCTATCTCATTTTCTTCTAGTACAACTTTTTCACCAGTTGCCTTATTAATAGCCACGGTTTTCTTAATATCTTTGTCTCTAATTATTCTTTCAGAATCTCTGCTTGTTTCCACAGAAACCTTAACTTGCTCAGTTCCTTCACTAACCATCTTTTTATTTTCTGCTTCAACTTTATGCTTGTCCATTTTCTTTTTCTTAGTAGTTGATACTTTAACATTTTCAGTTTTGGAAGAGTCTTCAAAGTTATCTCTTGTCATCATTATCACTGCTTCTTTCCATTCTGTCTCCTCACGCTGATGTTTCATGTAACATTCATAGAATTTATTAATTTTATAATTCATATCAAAGTTGTACAGTTCCTGCCAAGATAGGGAACCATCATTGTTTTGGTCGAGGTACTGCCAGAACTGAAAGCAAAATATGATCTCATCCATAACTCAGATAAGGCATTATTTTTAGCACTATTTTTTGTTTTTAGCACTACTTTTAGTAAAAAATTACTGATATTTTTCTTATTTCTCCACAAAAACATATGTTGTGGTACTCATTAGAAGTGCCTCGGTGAGGCACTTCTAATGATTACCCACAACATATGTTTTTGTGGAGAATTAAGAAAATTATTATCTGGAGCTATGTCTGATCTGAGGTAAACTACACAAGAAACAATATAGAAGTTAGAAAACCCAGAAACAAAGACTTGAAAACCCAGAAACAATGATTAGAAAATAGAAAACCTAGAAACAATGATTAGAAAATAGAAAACCAAGAAGCAATGATTAGAAAATAGAAGACCTAGAAACAAAGATTACAGGATATCGACTGCAAACTACAACACTCACATCAGAAATGTAACATAACTGCCGATTCAAAGTGAATTTGTGTTTTGTCAGTACTGAGTCACCATATGAAGTTTGATTAATCAGGTGAAAAAAAGACATTTAAGTATGTTCTCGTGGAGAAATAAGAAAAATATTTTTCTGGATACCTTTCTAGTCTGGAAAAAACTCTTTAAGTAACCAGCTTTTATTCTAATCCTTGATCCTTGTGAATTGTATGTATAATGTACCCATATTTATTGAAATACAATATGTTTAAAACAATCCTGTGAAACACTAGCCTTCCTTCCCACACCTATTAAAAAATTCAACTGATTGTCAAGTCACTAATTTTAGACAGATATTACACTATGGCTAACAGCAATCTCTAGGTAAGGTGTTTTTTTTTGTTTGTTCGTTGTTTTTTTCCACCAAAAAGTATCAGTAGTTTTTGGTGTAAACAGTTTTTTCTTCAATAAACTGTACATATAAAACAAATAGATTCAGTAGTTTTTATTCCTCCTTGAGGCAAGTAATTCTAACAAGTTCCAATAACATGCATTTCTGACAGTAAAATAAGGAAGATATTTTGAACCAGCACATGACAAAACCTACATAATGGCATGAGCGAGTGAAGACTCAGATCAGCCTGGGTTTCCGCCTAGTATGATCAGTCTTCGCTGTGCACTCAATGGGTAGCTAAGGACCCAAGCTTTCTTCAGGCCGACAGTGAAGACTATGATCAGACTGGGCAAATGCCCAGGCTGAACTGAGTCTTCGCTGGGCACTTCTGCCATTTTGTAGGTTTTGTCATGCGCTGGCTCTTTTAATATCTGTATATTTCTCTTAGATGATCTGGATGCTCTGCTTAACACTTAGCACGATAAGTAAAATTTTCCGTTGTCAACTTTTTGATATACTTTCTAATTTTTCCAAGAACAAAGGCTTTGGCGTTTCATGCAAATTGTCCCCTTAAGAGACAAATTGCATAAAATATCAAAGCTTAATTTCCAGGAAAAATAAGAAAAATGTCAATCTATTGTCTGTAGAATTTGCCCAGCCAATGGTAAAGTTTAACTGAAGCTAGGTAAGACACCATAAAATAAACAAAATAATGTAGCAAACCTGTTCTGTCAAATCACTTGATCCACAATTTATTGTCTTCTCAAACAGCTCTTTAGAAATGGAAGATTTATTTGCAAATGGGGCAAGCAATGGTGTTCTGAAACAGAAAATGAGTCTCAAAAGATAAAAATCCTTATGACATATGTTTCCAGCAGAGACTGAGATCAGCCTGTGCATTCACACAGTTTGAGTTGTGGTTTTATGGCCCAGTAAACCCAATGGGGTCATGTCAAGAGCAATCAGTTTACCTAACCACACTTTTACTGGGCAGGCTTAGTCCTCTAAGCGGTTAACCAGTGTTCTGATGCACTTGAGTATGTAACGCGATGTCTGGATAACGTCAAAAATTTGCGACGGTATATTCCACTATATACTGTCGGAAATCCTACGTCATCATGTAACATCGCTTCTCAGTGGCTGGCATTTAGTTTTACGAAGCTCACAGCACTTGTCGCTTGGTGCAAATAGTAAATTTTTTAACAGAAAAAAAATGAATAAATGCATTAGAATGGGGTAACTACATTCAAATTTGTCATTTGGAGGGGTAAATCGGCGGTTTTACGGTCGCAAATTATGTTTTACGGCTCCACTGATGCATCACCGTAAAGCGAAATTTCCGACCATAAAACCGCCGATTTACCTCCCCAAATAACAAATTTGAATGCAGTTATCCCCTAATTGTGCACATTCTTTTGGCCAGAAACTGACAACTGACCTTGCATTCACACAGTGTGAAAAATAAGAAAAAAGTGCTAATATTTTTCTTATCATTCCATGAAATCATATGTTGTGGGTATTCATTAAAAGCACCTATCTCAACATATGGCCGGGCACTTCTTATAAGAACCCACAACAGATGTCTTTGTGGATAAATACGCCAAATGACTGTGTCGCAACTGCTGGTGGTGGTCAAGAAATAGAGCTAAAAGCAAAGACTAAACATTGTTCAGGCAAGCATGAAAACTAGGTCAAGGTCAGTAAACATGGATGCCAATGCCAACGACAGAAAATGATCCCTATGTCCCTTTTGCTTGCTAAAGCAGTCACAACAAAAAATAATGTTAACTCGATTCCCTCTTTAGGCACTTCTCATGAGTACCCACATTTTCCCAGAGAAATAATAAAAATATTTACCTCATTAAAACTCTTATCTTGGTTTTCTTTTGTTGGTTTGGAGTTTAACTGCCCAGTCAACACTTATTAAGGTCATGTCAAGCCTATCAGTTTACCTTACCACACTTTTCCTGGGCAGGCTTAGTCTTCTAGGCCATTATTTGTTTGTGTTGAGGTTTTACGGCCCAGTCAACCCAATGGGTCATGTTGAGTGCAGTCAGTTTACCTAACCACACGTTTACTGGACAGGCTTAGTCCTCTAAGTGGTTAACCAGTATTGTGCACATTCTTTTGCCAGAAACTGACAAATGCACTTCTTGAATCAGCAGAAGGGAGAGAATGACCGAAGCGAGAGAATGACCGAAGAAAATATTTCGTGATCTATCTCCACGAAAGAATGTTGCGGACCTCTGCATTCTGGGCCATTAACCAGTACATGTACTTGTGCACATTCTTTCACCTGAAACTGACAACTGCCCTTCTCAAGTCAGCGGAAGGGAGAGAATGACTGTAGAAAATATTTCATCATCAATCGCCAAGAATGTTACCAGATCCTGCAAGGATCAAACCCATGACCTCCTGATCACTAATTAAATGCAGATCTGACTGAGCCACAAAGACCGACTCTTATCTACCTATGATATATATAGTACTTAAGAGTTCCCATCAGTACTGATGTAGATATATTTACCCATTGTATACTGAATAGACTCTCTCCCAAACTATATATTGGAAGAGTCCAATTTCAATTTTAGGTACGTCCAGCTATGAGATTTATGAGATTCCTAGAGAAAAATGGCTAAACTATTTGCAAACAGTGGAGACCCTGATCAGACGCTGCATTCTGCGGCGTCTGATCTGGATCTGCACTGTTTGCCAATTACCCTTTTACAGGTCTCCTGACTACAATGGGTTAAATTCAGTGGACCGATCTTATTTGTAAGCACCAACCTTAATTCTCCAAAATCTTTTAATATGCTGAAGTGGGACAAGGGTTTACTTGGTGAGTCTCTGTCTGTATCATCACAATCTCTCTTGTTGAACCACCAGAGATGGGAGAATTTCAAGGTGACTGCCAAAGTACGACCAGGCCGGGAAGACACTTGCTGGTACCAACTAAAATATTTAAAAATTATCTCAAACAATAAATAAATTTCAGACATTTGGATATGAGGGATATTATGACAAACGACGATATGGTTAGGGATGTAACAATGCAACAAACTCGATGCATCGTAAAGTGGCATAATAGTATCGGCAATAGTATTTTCATTATTGCAATAGTTTCAATAATTCTAGAGATAGAAATATTAGATGCATAAATAGAAATCATAGGTCTATAAATAGAAAATATCTGCATATTATAACCATAAGGAGTAATGTATTAGAATTTGCATACCAGGACTCTAAAATATACAACACTTTTGGTGTCATCATGTGCTCAGTTCATCAAATATTACAGCAATAGAGTGACTTTCAAATAGAATTCTAACACTAGATGTCATCAAAACTAAAGCTTTATGGAATTCTTTCATTTATTTAAGCAAATAATGTTCCCAATAGTTATCACAATAGTATTGCAAAAGGAACCTGCAATAGTAATAGTATTGCAACAATGCTTTCGGCAATATAGTAATAATATCGCAATAGTCATTTCAACCTGCAATAGTCAACCCTAGGTTTTATGTCTCTTTCAATAATATCTAAGTCATACTGAGATGATGAAGGGATGATAATGAAAGGCTGTATGCAATGTCTTGAGTTGAACTACATCTTTAGTGTGATTTGAACCTGTGACCTCTGAGATCCTGTCAGGAATGCTAACCGTTTACAACCAAGCAGAAACTTCACCACAATGACAACATAATGGAAGAGTTCTATCATGAACTGTAGTTTATTATTGACCAGACAACCAAACAAAATGACATTTTGATAGTTCTAGAAGGCTGGAATGCTTAAGTTGGCAAGAACACAAAACTAGCTGCGTTAAAGTTTGTGGACAATCCTGCAATGATGAAACAAATTAAGGAAGGCTGAAGCTCCTAGAATTTGCCACATACAACAGTCTAGTGATGGAAAACACACTAAGCACTCACAAATCATGGAGAAGATGGCATAGTCCAGATGGAAGTCATAATAAAATGACTATATCTTGTTGAGAGATAATCCTATGTGGTGTTAACCCTTGTCATGTGAATAAATTAAGATGCCATGCCCTGTTCTTATTTCCAGCCAATCAGATTACATATCTAGATGGTTGATACAAATTCACATACTTAATGACAAACAGTGCAGATCCAGATCAATTGCCTTCTTCAGAAGCCAACTGATCTGGATCTACACTGTTTGCAAAGGCAGGGTATATCCATGTTCAGCAGGACCAGGGTTAATATCAACTTTCAAGGAGCGGACATAGGAAGTGACTATAACTTGGTAATGATAACAAACAGGAGTAATAATTCACAGCGCTAGATAAGAGGGGTATCTGGAAAACTGTTTTTCTTATTTCTCCGAGAAAACTATGTTGTGGGTAGTCATTAGACGTGCCTTGCCGAGGCACTGTTAATGAGCACCACAACATAAGTTTTCATTGAGAATTAAAAAAAATATTAAAAAAGTAAAAAAAAAACTCCATCTTATCTGGAGCTGTGGATATTTTCACTTAACTCCAATAAAATAACAATTAAGTCCTCACACTTCATTCCAATTGTGGCTTATGAAAATAGTCTCAAATATATGATTTTACTAAGAGCCCTCTAGAAATATTTGCTTTCATGCAAAGAAATAAGTAAACATATCAACTTTTTTTTTTTTTTTTTTTGAAGGTACAAAAAACAAAAACACACACACACACACACACACACACACACACACAAACAGTTGCAACATATCTGAATCTGAAGGTGTATTACAATATATATATTTTTTTATTATTTCTCAACAAAAACATATTATGGTGCTCATTTGAAGCTTCTCAACAAGTTGCTTCAAATGAGTACAAAAACATGTTTTCTTGGAAAAATAGTTGCCATTGTTTTACAGAAGAATTAGGAGGAGTATCTGGTGATAATTTTGCGATAATTTTCTCCAGTTCTCAATAAAAACAAACGTGGGTACTCTAATGAGTACCCGTAACAAATGTTTTCATGGAGAAATAAGAAAAATTATCCCAGAATTATCAGCAAATAGTCCTCCTTTACAAGTCCTCTAGTTTTTAGCTAAAAAAAAAAAAAAAAACTTTCTGGAGCTATGATTAACAAATAAGAATTTCTGATATCTTACTAACCCATAAGGTATAAACACACAATCTCCCTTTGACACACTGACCTGGCGCCAAGGGGCACTGAAAAGACTTGGGAACTTCTTTTCATCAACAGCCTCTACATCTACTAGACTGTATCCTCCATCTTCCACCCAGCCATCTGCTTCTACCAGTTCCTTCTGCTCCTACGAATGGACAGTAGAGCTTAATACTTACCATGCTATGGGCAGATTCAACAGACGACAAATAAATGAGATTTTACTTATTTTTCCCAGATAATAGGATCCAACATTTCATGCAAATTGTCTCCTAAGGAGTCAATTTGCATGAAATGTCAAATCCAATTTTATAGGAAAAATAAGAAAACTATTTAAAAATGTCGTCTGCTGAAATTTTTATCCAGCATGCAAAGTGCTAAGAGGACTGGATACACTTTGTGAATTTTCCATCAGACAACTTTTGTGAGTTCCTATTTGTTTCTTGTATACCAAACTCCTTCTGAAAGGGTCTAGTCTACAAGAAAAGAATTTGCTCCCTTGGGGAGATAAAAACCTTCACACAGTTACCTCCTCTGAAGATTATTTAACCTTTAAAATGCCAAGAAAATCTGCATCTGAAAATGTCGTCTGTTTCTGTCATCTGCTGAATATTCTTGCAAACTCTTCAAACCTATTTTTGCATACAGGCAAACAGTGTGGACCCTGAGCAGTCTGATCTGGGTCCACACTGTTTGCAAAAATGACTTAAAATCACCAGCAGATGACAAAGCAGAGGACAATTGTTGTGATTGGCAGTTTAAGGGTTAAACAGTGAAATTTGAATTTTATAAATGAACAAAATATTAATGATATTTTTCTAATTTTTCCCGGAGAAAAAGGACTTGACATTTTATACAGGAGACCATTTGGATGAAACGTTAAAGCCTTTTTTTTGAAAAAAAAAAAATATATATATATATCTATATATTTCAAGATGTTGTCTACTGAAATCTTAACTTTAATTTGAACAGACTAAATGTTATTTGCTCAGAGAGAAGATTAAATATGTGATCATGTCTTGATCAACACTCCACTGGAGTGATATCAAGTCAGCTAATCTTTTTCATCATTGCAAATAACATCCTCTCAGCCTGTACAGTAAAACTTCAATGACTCGAACACCAATGGCTCGTTTATTGCAGCCGATTTAGACTTCCCCGTTTTTGAGTCCCTAGAAATTTTTTCTGATAGCTCAAGAAAACAAATACATGTATTTAGGGATATTTTAGGGAAGTTTTCTTATTCTATCATGAAAATTTATGTTGTATGTACTCATTAGAATTGCCTCATTGAGGCAATTCTAATAAGTACACTCAACAAACCATTATTTTATAGAAGACTGAATAGACATTCCTAAATTTTTCCCATTTACATCCTAACCTGGACTAGCATTGACCTGGCACTATAACTGACCCTTAGGGGCTTCAACTACCCATGTCTAGAACAAATTTTCATGGTCCCAAAGATGTTCGAGCTACTGAAATTTGATTGTAATAATTATAGGTCCAGATAAAGGGAGTGTTTAGATTTTGTTATAATTGTTTTGCATAAAAACATATTTTATATGGTTACGGTTTTGCCTTTGTACAGAGATTTTAACATTTTGAGGGGGGTAAATTTCAAAAAAAAAAAAAAAAAAGAAAAAAAAAAAAAGGGAAAAAATGGCCATTTTTGTGCATTACAGAAAATTTTCCAAAGGCAAATTGCAGGATACGTGGCAGACCTATATCAATCACCGCAGTCTGTGGCATCTGATGGTGGTCTACACTGCTCATGCAGGCCTGTGTGCCTGAATAAACAGTGCAGACCAGTGTTACAATGTCTGAATGTTTAGGGGAAGCATGATTATATATCGTATTTCCTCTAAATATTCAAACACGGCCTGAATGTGGCATCTGATCAGGGTCTACAATACTGTATGTCATTTATCAAACAAATTTAGACACATCAACAGGCACTAAATGTACATGTTCAAGTTTTAGGACAATTACAGTCAGCTCTCGTTATCTCGAAGCCTAAAAGACTGTCGGAAATAACTCTAGATATCCGTACCTCGACAAATCGCAAAATTGAGGAAAAAATAAATCAAATAATTACATTTCATAATGAATATGTAATTTGACTCCTGAAGTTAGAGATATATTGAAAATATTGTGAAAAAGAGGAGAAATTGCTCCTTAGCAGCAATTTCTCCTCTTTGCCACAATATTTTGTTTTCTGTTGTTAGATTTCCATGTTTAAAACAGGGATCAGAGTTTCACTACAGGATAAGCAGAGATAATCTAAGTCGAGATAACGAGAGTCAAGTGTAATTGAGGTTTACATGGTTAAGGAGTCAAAATACGACAGTGTAAATATGACAATACTGCTATCACTCTTTTCAAAGTATTTTACTAGATGTATTTTAGGAGGTGAAAAATATCTAATTTCATACCATATCATAGAGGACAAACTCCTGATGCCCATCAAGTAAACAACTGATGTAGTCCACATTGTTATAATGTAGTAATGTCTTATCCCCTCCGATACTGAAATATAGTCCTGGTCTGTGTAAGTTGTCCTGTATCCCTCCACACTGCAAGGCTGGCGGCACCAAAAAGTCATCTACAGAATTAGAATACAGCTTGTGAAATTAAACATGTATCAATCCTTAGTGCTTGCAAGACTGTAGCCGATGACATTCAATTTTTTATTATTAAATTATTATCAGGTAGAATGAGACTTGACATTTCATGTGAATCTTCTGCCTAGATGCAGATTCACATGAAATGTCAAGCCTTATTTTATGGCCTAATAAAAAATCAAAATGTTGTCTGCTGCAGTTGTGATTTGCTCTTTAGGGGTTAATACTTTCAGAGTAGAGCCCTTGAATGCATACCGTCATGAAAAATTTTCAAAAAGAGGGCCCATATGTCGTAAGGCAACAATGAAGGCCCATATCAGACTGCATACTCATGATACTCAAGCAATCTAATCAGGCCCTGAGGTTATAAAAATTTTTTCATGCTCAACTCAACTAAGCATGCAATTTTCTCTGCTAATAAATGAAATAGCAGAGAAATTTTCATGCTCAGCTATGTTTAGCAAGAAATAATTGGCATTGTTAGTAATTTCATATTTATTAGCATGAAAAATTTCATACTCAGCTGAGTTGAGCATGAAAAAAGTTTTACAGAATCAGTGGATACTGTTGAATATCTGTTCATAAAAGAAAAGTCCCGCTCACGGTGTGGAAGACCAGGCTGATGTTGGCCTCTGTTGTACAGATATGGCATAGTGCTCTTTTACCACATTGTAAACAATCTGGGTCCAGTTGTTTAAAGCATCGTTAGCTTAACGACCTCACTAGCGGTCAAAATGTTAACTGTTCTAGTAAGTACAATATCTAATTCACAGGTACTTTTGCTGAAAAAAATGTGAGTAGCTTTTGCATTTGCAAAAGCTACTCACATTTTTTCAGCAAAAATATTAGCATATATGCCATATTTAATGATCAAAATTTTAACGTTATGTTAACTAACGACATCGTTAGTTTTGAAAAGCTGGGCCTTGACTTTCAGAAGTGACAATTTATCTGGATCCCTGGCTACCTAACTTTATTTACGCTTAGCACTCTGGGTAAAAATTTCAGCAGATGACTTCTGAATTTTTTTTCTGATTTTTTTCCCAGAAAATAGGCTTTGACATTTCATGCAATTGTCATTTGAGGAGACAAGCTGCATGATATGTCGAAGCCAATTTTCTGGGAAAATAAGAAAAAAGACTATTTCTCATCTGTTGAAGTGTCCAAAAAGTGGTAAGATTAACTTTTTATCTGCTGAATCCAATTATAAGCAGACAACATTTTAACCCATAAAGCACTTTAAGCAAACTTGTAGCAGACGAAATTCTAATTCCTTTTTTATTATTGTTATTATTTTTCAGAGAAACTAAGACCTGGGTGGCATTTCATTTGAATCACCTGCCAGGCAAACCAGGTGTACACAAAAAAAAGAAGTCAAAATGTCGTCTGCTGCAGTTGTGGGTTAAAATATGTAGGAGATAGTATAACAGAGGGACAGACAGATGCTGGAGTTAATCGCAATATCCCATCAGGGTGACCACACATTTTTAGCAATCAAATTCCTTGATTTTTCCCTGATTTAATTTGATTTTCCCTGATTAAAAACCTTAATATTATCGCAATGGCCCCTACTTTTAGAAGTCATATACTGATTCAAATGCTGTCAGAATATACAGCAAACAAGTACTCCACCTAACAAGTACTCCACCTTTAAGTAAGATTAAATCTGCAGGTATTTTAAGCATATGGCAGAAAGAAACCACCAGTAGCCACATCTGAACAGCTATAAAATTTGAATATTTTGACCTTACAAAGATAAGATTTTTTTAAATGCCCTGATTTTTCCCTGATTTTCAGCAAACTTTCAAATTCCCTGATTTTTCCCTGCAGGGATTTTTTTCACCATTTTCCCTGTTTTCCCTGTTTTCCAGAGTGCATGGCCACCCTGTCCCATACATCTGTGTTGTGACAACAATGGACCCTCTTTACAACGACAGCATTAGTTCCCTAAGAAGTTGCCATTTAGACTTTGCTGTTGTAAAGAATCCTTAAACACAACATAATGATATACCGTATTCGATCTAATTACCGCACATACCTCTATAAGCGCACAGTCGAGAAATTCCGTAGTCTTCAGATTACAGCCAGTGTACTTTTTCTTCACTTCTTTATAAAAGCATATGTTGTGGGTACTCATTTGAATTGCATCGACTTGTCAATGCAATTCAAATGAGTACCCACAGCATATGCCTTTATAAATAAAATTAGAAAAAAAATGCATAATTATCATCAAACAAGGCCTTTTCTGACTTTTTTTTAATAGTGTATCCTTAGCAGGTAGATATGTATTTTACCACAGCCGAGTGTTCCCTATAATTTTGAAAAACGTAAGCCCACAGTGCAGTAATTAGGTCAAATACGGTATATGATATGATATATAATAGTTATGATAATCTAAGAAACATATTATTCAAAGATTTTGGTGTAGATAGAAAAGTTATGTACAAATAATGAATTAGAACTTTCAGATTTATTACTTAATCCACTAAACAGGGCCCAAGCAACCAAATTAAGTAAATATTTATATAATGCCATTGAATTAAGAGGATCATAAACAATATAATTAAACATTCAGTTATCAGTATCCTTGAAAAGAGTCATTAATTTTGTCATGTCATCATTTTGTTAAAACATTTATATTTATAATTTAACATGTATGCATTTGTAGCCTGACCTGCGATATCATATATGCTGTATTTGATTCTGACATGTTTGTTTGTTTTGCAAAATATGATAACACTGATGTTGTATTCAGTTTTCACAATAAAGGACAGGGACCAGTTGTTCAAAGCGTTGTTAGCTTAACAAGCTTGTTAGTGGTCAAAATGTTAACTGTGCTAGTAAGTACAATATCTAATTCATAGGTATTTTTGCTAAAAAAATGTGAGTAGCTTTTGCAAATGCAAAAGCTACTCACATTTTTTCAGCAAAAATATTAGCATATTATGCCATATTTAATGACTAAAGTTTTAACAATACGTTAAATAAAGACATCGTTAGTTTTGAACAACTGGGCCGAGTAGTAGTATATAAGAAAGGGTTTGTTTTATTCTTATTACATCATAGAACATATTTTCAGAACAGTCAAATCATCATTATAATGAATTTTGTCCTTGTATCGAGTGCTGATATAAAGAGGGTTTACTGTGAATTCTACCCAGTCAATTCATAGCGCTAAACAACAGTATATGCTGCATGAAAACATGTCATGACTACTTATTAAACGCTCCTCAGTGACTCACTTTTCGTAAGTACCCATATGTTTCCAC
Organism: Anodontia alba; assembly: GCA_964016985.1. Classification (NCBI taxonomy): domain Eukaryota; kingdom Metazoa; phylum Mollusca; class Bivalvia; order Lucinida; family Lucinidae; genus Anodontia; species Anodontia alba. The sequence goes on from OZ024829.1 coordinate 102,174,681, forward strand.
ATAGAAACATCTTACAAAAATATTGATACTTTTTTATTGAAAAATGGACCTTATCTAGCACTGAGTAATACTGCTTAGACTCAGACTGGCTGGTCCTTACTCTATTTACTTCACCATCAAGCAAAAAGCAGCTAATACTACACAGCATAGATGAGACACTTTTTCAACCGAAATGTACTGGTATTTTTCTTAACCCTTGTCCTGCTGAACCCAGATATACCTTTGCAAACAGTGTAGATCCAGATCAGTTGGCTTCTGAAAAAAAAAACCTAATCTGGATCTTCACTGTTTGCTATTAAGTATATATGCAAATTTATAGCAACAATCCAGATCAAGTAATCTGATTGGCTGAAAATTAGAAGTGGGCATGGCCTCTTATTTTATTCAGCAGGACAAGGGTTAACTGTCCATGAAAACATAATGTTGTGGGTAGTCAGGCCAAATAAAAAATTATGTGTGTTTAGGGTAACATGTAAGAAAAAAATAGGTAGGGTAGGCAGGGATTTTTTTTTTTTACATTTTTTTTTATGAAGAATAATACCATAATTACAAACTATATTTGGACTTTGCACATACATTGTAATGCACATAAAATTTTACCAAGTCTTTTGATTTTCCTTAAATGTTTCTAAAAGTACTGATAGAATGGCAAACAGTGTAGACCCTGATCTACACTGTTTGCTCAGCCCTCCTTATCAGAATGTTTAGCACAATTTTTTTTTTTTTTTTTTTGAGAAAACATGAAAAAAAAAATCGAAGGTTTCATCAGGAAAATTAGGTAGGGTAGGGTTAGCCTAAACACACATTTTTTTTTTATTTGGTCTCATCAGAAGCACCTCAGTGCCGAAGTGCTTCTAATGAGTACCCACAACATATGTTTTCATGGAGAAATACAGGGATCAAACCATATATGTATGTCAACAGTCAGTGACTACTTTCTGCCAGTCACACACCCTAACAAGGGCACTAAAGCAGCAGTTCCCCTGACAAACCTCAAATCATCTCTTCAAGACGCTTGATGATGTGAGGAAGATATATATGCAAAAATTATGTATCAAAAGTAAGACCTTTCATGCTTTCAGGGAGGTCATCTGATACACACAGGGCTGTGTGCTTGTAGTCTTTTATGAAATCAGATAGTATCATCCCTCTACGATCAGGTGGATTTCCCATCCAGATTCGCACCTCTTCATCCCCAAAATTGTACCTATAAATAAGATAAACAGAAGCCTTTTTATATAACATGATCTATTATAGCACAGTTTCCAATATAACACAATCTAAGACAAGTAATATCTGTAAAAAGCAAATACACGACATAGGAACGAAAGTATATTTACATACTTATAACTATGAAAAAAGGAAATGGGACAAATCATAAAAAAAAAAATCCTGGGTTTCGAACCCGCAACCTTCCGCGTGGTAAGCGAACCCTCTCCCGACTGAGCTATGGGGGCTGTTTCGGTGTCGCCTGAAAACTAATTAAATATTGCTAAGCAGCTACATTTTTCTACAGCTAAAAATAAACATTACTCAATAATGTGCGTAGGGAAGGACAAAGAGTACAGTATCATTCGAAAAGAATTATAACTATCCTGTTTTTTTTTTTTAGTATTTTCCTGTTTAGGTTTGTCCTAACCTCGCAGCTTTACCGTGATCTTGAAAACACTTTTCAAAGCATAATGTACAATGACTAAGATGGCGTGCCCTTTTATGGTAATAACAGAAAAAGTCATTGTGCAGATTCTTTTCGATTGTATGGCATATTCGTGATTTCATACAGCTGCTCAAGACAATGAGTTTAAACGACTACATCGAAAAAGACAAAAAAAAAAAAAAAAAAAAAAAAAAGGTGTATCCTAACAACCTAACAAAGGGACAATCATATAGATTATTTAAAGAAATTCTCCAAATGGTATGTCAAGACTGCTGGTGGTGTTCAAGAAATGAAGCCATGCAAACACACAGACTAAACACATGTTCAGCCAAGGCTGAAAAATAGGTCATAGTTACATAGCTAGCTGCAGTAACAGTTGATGGCAGCGGGCAGGGCCGGTGCATCTTGGCGGATGTGTGTATTAATTTTCATTAGCTTTGAAGCCTTGTTACAGTGTTTGAGAACTTGAGCTAAACACATTGACACCAACAACAACAAAGACATCACTATGTCGCTCCTGCTTGCTAAAGAAGTCATGTCAAAAATAGATTTTTTTGGATTTGGAAACAACATATTTTAGCATATGTATAGTTTTTGCTTTTGATCCAAGCAACAGCAATACAGAGATTGTGTTTGATCTCATCTGTTTTAACGGCTAACACTATCATCAGTTTCTCACACCTCACTATCATACCGCTTTTAGTCTCACTATTCATCTTTCTTTATTCTCATGATGCGCAATCATCCTGCTTGTAATCCTCACAAGAGGGTGTTGCAGTACAACTAGATAGATAGATTGATAGATAGTGCTGTACATTCGAATGACTACCACAAGAAACAAGAACATATCTAATAAAGATTTTTTTTATGTACTGTACTGGCATATACCCAATAGCGTTTATACGAATTCCAATAATGCACTATTTATAGACGTTACTAATTTTAACATCCTGCAGCATCGCTGTGACGTCATCGATTTCGGACAAACACTCTTGTACGAAATGTGTGTAATGCATTATCTGACAGGCAAAACCAGTATATTGTTGCAAATTTCACGAGTTTTTCTAATGTTCAGAAGTTAAAATTCCATCATGGTGACTACAAAACATTGCTGTTACAGCGACTGTAAGAGTGGTTCTCGGACACTGGAGAAAAACAGCGAAATTCTCTTTATTAGCCTAAACCAAACAAGGAACCGGAGAAAGCCCAGTTAAAACTGGAAACAACATGCATGCTCTGATGTTAACAATATTAAAATTTCATATCAGCCTTTTCAAAAAAAAAAAAACACCTGTGAAACAGCCAGATCTTGAACTCGGGGGGTGGGGGAGAGTGGGTGTAAGGAGGGGGTAGGGGGTAACTTAGGGGTGATTGTCGTAGGATTGTGCGAGTCAGTATTTCAAAACCTACCCCATTAATATACCTGGCCTTTGAAAACACGGACCCATTCATATACTAGATCGTCTGAAATGTTGACCTATTCATATACTGTCCTTTGATTTTTTGTACCCATTTATTGCTGGTTGTCAGACAAATATCACAGTCAATTCATTGAATACCAAGAGAACAAGCAGCCTCGAAAAATCTCTGAGCGAAAAATATGTGAATATACCAGGATGTCAGAAAAATGGGGCCTTTCACCAGGAATCCTGAAAACTCGGGTCATGCATATACTTTTTGTTGAAAAAAAGGGGGCCAATCATATAACTGGCTGAAAAAAGGGCCATTCGGCACGCACATCCGTACTATGACATATATAGGAAATTACTGCACCCCCCCCCCCCCCCACCCGCTGCACACACACACCCTCCTCGAGATCGTGAAAGTCCTTCTAAACCTAAAACACTACATTACTTCAATGTTGAGTTGACAAAAACATTGGTTAGACATTCTTGCAGTTCATGTGTTTATGGAAGTTTTGGGGGATTGAGGATTGATGCAAAATACAGCAAAAAAAAAAAAAAAAAAAAAAAAATTCAAGCCTGGACTAAAACTTAACGCTTAGCATGCTGAGTTAAATTTCAGCTGACGACATTTTGATTTTTTTTTGTCTTATTTTTTCCGAGAAAATAGAATTTGACAGTTCATGCAAATTGTCTCCTCTTAGAATTTGCATGAAATGTTTTCCTGATTTGACATTTCATGCAAGTCTAAGGAGACAATTTGCATGAAGTGTCAAATCCTGTTTTCTCAGAAAAAAAAAATCAGAAAAATATATTAGAGTTTTATGAAAGGAAAAAAACTTAACTCGCTGCCATTGTATCTATTGATTGTGTGTCCGAAAATCGTCACGTGACCGAGTGGGCTATTTTAAGATATTGGTTTTTCCTTTTCATGACGTAGGCAGCCTGGCAATTTGTACAAACCCTATTCCCTATAATACACACTACATACAAATACATTACAAACATGGTATGCCATATAAGCACTGCAGCAAGGGTATACAATATACTTCAGTAAATGTCCTAAATTTTCAAACACTTATTTGATTATTCCAACTTTGTTTTACCTAAATTTATAATTTTGCTTTAAAATTATGCTTTTGTTTCTTAATCGTGACAGTGTAGAGCCTGCCTATGCCATTTTGTCAGAAACTTTGCAATTATACAAAGTTTTAGGACATTTACCATAGCTCTAGCATATTTTCTAATATTCCATCCTCACTTTACCTATTTACCCTAACGAATATTTGGTTAGATAGGCCTGCTTCTGATCAGGGTCACCACTGTTTGCCACCCATTCAGCAATCTTATAGATGCATCAGCAGCTAGTAAAATGGATGTTCAAATTTAAGGACAATTAGATTGAATACGCTGTATAAAAATTAGCTGAACAAAAATTAAGGCATTTAAGAAGGAACATGTATATAGTCTCACTCCATGTAGTGGTCATCCCAGTAAAGAAAAGCAGGGTGATCGGTTTGTTCTAGAATATCCTTCATCAACAGCGGATTTCCAGGTTCAATGAAATGGTTGTATAGAATAGATGGATGTGGAAATCTTCCTCCCAATGTTGCTCCTCCAGCAGGTAGGGAATGCTTTCCAAGCACATTTACTGAATGAACAAATTCTGTCAGTTCAAATATAATAAAGTTTAAAATTAACAAAATATGTCTGGTTTTCATTGTCATTGTCCTGTGTTGATGAAAAAGAACTTAAAATACGTCAATGCGTGTATAACTTTCAAATATATAAACGAGTTCAGTGGGTGGGGTAAATATTGAAACGCTTCTAGATCGTTAAGATGTATCTGTCACGCATTACAATGATTAAAATTTTGAGATTTGTTGAGAAACGAGCTCAGCCTTGTAGAAAACAAAAGTTCATGAAGCTTTAACAGCGTCAAAACTTTCTAAATAACGAAACGAATCTTCGCGCTACATGGCTGGTCAGGAGGCTGCCATATTGGATTCAGAGGTTCATGGGATAGCGAAAGTGTTAGTCACGTGATTTTTAGAGCAAAAGAAAGGTGCAAGAAAAACATGCTGTCTAGAAAGAGTGTCATTCGACTTAAAGATGGATGGTACGGGGATGGTATTAATTAATGTACTTTTATTTCATTTTTGTATACACATGCATGCTGATTATTTTCTTTACAGGAGTACTCTGTTAACCTGAATGCTCTACTGGAACCTTGAGTCTAAATTCATGCATTCATTTGGCCATTTTGTGGTTTATTACTTTAGTTATGCAGTAACTTTAATAAGTAGTCACTAAGTACTATATTTGGCATGAGACTAAACCCCCTTTGTGTATACGATAATGTACGCCCCATAATTGTAAACAAATTAAGTTATGTATAAAATGTGATATTACGATGACGTTAACGTCATGACGTACGGTAAAGCTGAGATCTTATAAGTAAATAGATTGATCGAGATATGAAACTTCACTATGTATATCGATGATACTCTGGCATTGTGATGTCGCATGCAGGTAAGTGCTCCAAAATAAAAAAAAAAATAATAATAATTGTAACGGAATACGTATATATACATATTACTTCTACAGCCTTGCTGTGGAAGCCGGCTTTTATGGCGACACTGGTAGAGTGATTGGCTTTTTTTTACGGAGTTAAGCAACGTACATCTGGATCATGCTAGGAGTGGGGATGTGGGGTGTGGCCAATTTTTAGGAAACAGCCATATGGGCAAAGGCCATAGGGCGGGGGTATCTGTATACTTTGGATACATGCCTAGTTGTTTGTTTTTTTTTTTTTAAAGAAAAGAAATACGACAGAACAGTAATTTAACATAAATTATTATTATTTTTTTATTTATTTCATATTGTTGGGATCCACTACTTCCACTAAATAAAAACAGTCTCATGTAATAACTGCATTGCAGGTCCTGAAAATCACCATTGTCGCAAATGCATGCATGTGAAGTGGCTTATTCTTTATCTGTATTTGATAATGCTTCAAGGCAGACTGAAACTGTTACAACAAACTGGACTGAACATAATTATGGTCCTTGGACTTGTTCCTTGAAATGAACATTTTCAAAGAATTCTTGAAGAGATCAAGGAGGATCACAGAAAAACACATAAAAAAATTGAGCACGGTCACCCTCATAAGCTAGCGAGTAGTTAATACCATAGCAATAGAATTGTGTGAAATTGCAGCTTATGGGCCAAGATTACAATCATTGCATGCTTTTGCCCTGGAATCATTATTATTGCTACTTTTGGTGATTTTGGATGTCAAAAACTAAAAGAAGTGGCTTTGAATGTATGATAAACAATTTTGGTTATCCTCTCAGTATCAGCCCACAACCACCCATCAGGCTAAAGCCTTCCGGTAGTTAATGAGATCTGGGGAACTTCATACATCAGGTGATTCTCATGGGCTGTGCCATGCAAAAACCCTGTCTTTGGGCATATGCGGACAGTGAAGGCCTATATCAACCTAAGCCTTCCACGCAGGCTGATCAAGGCCTTCCTTGTCTGCTAACAGAATCCTTGGATGCTACGGAATGTATAAATGGAGAGCTAAGGCCTGCCTGATCTGAATCTGCACATTTTGCGCATGCTTGAATGCACTTTTTCTCTTGACACGGCCCATATGATAATAATTGCGTATTTTTATGCCTAATAATGCCTCTGTTCTTCAACCCTAAAGACCAATTAAGAGTGTTTACAAGTACATATTTATAATTTTAACATACCTCGGCCATATATAGTCAGTGGTAATAAAGTATATTTTATTTTGCAACAATTCACTGGGGGGAAGAGCATGACATGAAGAACCACCTTTTTATGACGTCTTAATTGTCATTTTTTTCTGCCGTTACCTGTAGTATCCTTGCATTCTGCAGCATCTGATCTGGGTCTGCACTGTTTGCCGATTACCCTTTTGGGGGTTTCCAGACTAAATGGGTTAAACTGAATATACTTTAGGTCAGTGGATTGTGTTATGTAGAGCGCCAAGTTGTACATCTTGGTTATGAGTAAATCATGCAGTTAGATAAAATATACTGTGAAGCTTTTATTGTTCCTTTGGTTGTCTTATTTTCAATCACAAAAAGTGCTTTTTAAGACATCGCTTTTGTTGATCAGTTTCAAACAGATATCAGTATGACATGACTTGTGTTGAAAATTGACATTTGCCGCCAAGGGCAAAGAAACACATGGGTGCCCTCTAAATAGAAACTAACCATATGACTTATGCAACAAGTGTAGATCCAGACAAACTGCAATTTACCCTGATCAAACATACTGGGCCCAGTTGTTCAAAGCATTATTAGCTTAACCCTTGTCATGCTGAATAAATTAAGATGCCACGCCCACTTCTAATTTTCACGCCAATCAGTTTACTTGATCAAGGTTGTTGATACAAATTCAAATACTGAATGGCAAACAGTGCAGATCCAGATCAGTTGGCTTCTTCAGAAGCCAACTGATCAGGATCTGCACTGTTTGCTGAAGCCAGCTGATCAGGAACTGCACTGTTTGCAGAGGCAAAGCATATCTGGGTCCAGCAGAACAAGGGTTAAAGAGCTCATTAATGACAAACTCCTTAACTGTTGTAGGCAAGGTATTTTCAAACACATTGATATTTTTGCAAAAATATGAGTAGCTTTTGTAATGCAAAAGTTGCTCATATTTTTTCAGTAAAAAATATCAATGAATGTATTTGCTATATTTCAAGATAGAAATTTTAACGTCAAGTTTGCTAACAACTTCATAAAGTTTTGAACAACTGGGCCCTGGTCTTCTCCCTATAGGTGCAGGGCCTATTCTGGAACATTGTTCATTGTAATTATGAAATGCATGTGAGGAGCAGTTAATAGAAGATGGTTAAATTATGGATAAAAACATTAGGGTCATCAGAATTAAGAAAATATAACCCTTCTCTTGCTGAACATGACATGCCCTGTTTTAGCGAACGTGTAGATCCACTGAAGAAAACTGATCTGGATCTGCACTGTTTGCCATTAAATATGTGAATTGCTATCAAAAACTAGGATCAAGTAATGGAGCCCTAAACTCCAGATCATGGAGTTCCAGGGGCCCTCATTTTCAAACCCTGAGGGAAAACCCTGAGGCATGATCAAACCAGAGTGGCAGACTGATCAGGACTGATCATGGTCTACTGTTTACCGCTCATCCAGCAATTTTTAGACATATCGAAAATGGGTAAATATTGTATCTAATAGTCATATCAACAGGTAGTAAAATGGACCTTCAAATTTTAGGACATATTTGGTAAGGAGTCTACATGTCCCAGTATTTGTGGAAAAATGGCTAAATATAGTACACCACAACCTCTTTATCACATTATTGTTGGGGTCCATAGCATAAACCATGTTAATTAAACAACCAATATATCCAAACAAAAATGTATAGATTATATTGATATTGATTATATAATCTATACATTCTTGGATTCCATCTTTGAACCATATTATATCCAAAACCGTGTTATAACGAACTGTGTTATAAAGAGGTTGTAGTGTATCTAATAATGTTTCTTGTTACTAATTCATATGAGCCAACACACGACTAAACCTACAATAAGACTTGTTCAACCAGCGAGGACTCAAATCAGTTTGCATATCCACAGTCTGACCAGTCTTCGCTGACCACATGTGCCTTCTACAGCCTGGTTACACTGGTCTTATTGGAGGTTTTGTCATGCACAGGCTCATATATATGCACTGTAGCATGAAAAATGTATTTACATAGCTTCAGATATTGCAGATAATAAGGAGGTATACCAGTCTATGTGAACCATGTATGTCAGACAAAAATTTGTTGGTTCCAGCATAAGTTCTCTGAATTTCTTGTAGATTTTAATCATTTGTCAGACTTTGAAAAATTAATCCAGATAATATTTTTCTTGTATTGCCATGAAAACATAATGTTGTGGTACTTATTAGAAGTGCATCAGCAATGCCCATAGAATGAGTACCCCACAACATACTTTTTTGTGGAGAAATAAGGAAAATGTCAATACTTTTCGGTTGAAAAAAGGCCCTTATCTGCAACTCTGTATATAGTACATGCAGTTTATTCTTACTGTATTTGACCTAATAACCGCACAGTCAAGCAATTTCTGAGACTATATTACAGCCCTTATACTTTTATCGACTTCTTTATAGAATCATGTTGTGGGTACTCATTTGAATTGCCTCGACTTGGCGAGGCAAAGTTGAGGCAGTTGAAATGAGTACCCACAACATATGATTTCATAAAGGAACCCAAAAAGCATATCGCATAAACATCAGGGGAGTATTGATATATTGATTCATTGTGATAGTGACCTCCATGATAGTGCTATCGTGATAGTGTTTTCGACTATTGATAACTATTGCCGATAGTCTCTTCAATAATAGTTTTGAGTTTTTTTTCCCTGTAGATTTTTTCTTTTCCTTCATTCTGAAGCTTTTTTTGTCTACATTAACAAAGTATGAGAACAAAAAAGATTTCTGTTTTGCAAAAATATTTCTTAAAATGGTAGCGGCTTTAAGCTGATATTCCAGGGGGCAGTAATGTTAGGTATCTTTACAGGTAGTGCAGTTTTATAAAATCAATGTAATTCATTAAAATACTGTGTGATTTGGAGATGGTGATAGTATGGTGATGCATCGTGATATTAGACCCTTGATAGTGATAGTAACATACCTGTGATAGGAATATCTCTGATAGTGGTAGCATCGTGATAGTCATAATTTGGCATGATAGTCAGCCCTTATAAGCACCATTAAATTAGACATGTATACAGTCTTCTGCTGAGCTTCTTTAAAGTGTGCCTTTATTAGGTAGATATTTAAATACCGTATTCAACCTAATTACCACACATACCAATATAAGCGCTCAATAAAGCAATTTCGTAGTCTTCAAATTAAACCCAATGTACTTTTTGTCTACTTCTTTATACAGGCTTATGTTGTGGGTACCGATTTGAATTGCATTGACTTTTCGATGCAGTTGCACTGAGTACCCACAACATTTGCTTTTATAGAGACAATTGAAAAAAAACACACACACAAAAACTTCGACTAACAATCATTAGATAAGTTATTTGCTGAGAGGTGGATGTATAGGTGGATACATATTTTACCACAAGTTTTCCCAGTAATTTTAAAAAACCTAAGCTCAGGGTGCAGAAATAGGTCGAATACAAGACACATTTTTCCAACAATTTTGAAAAACCTAAGAGCACAGTGTGGTAATTAGGTTGAATAAGGTATTTTCTTCTTAAAAAAAAAACAAAACAGTAAGTGATTAGCATGTTTTGCAAATCTGTTTGTAGTATTTTCCTTCTTCATGAACTTTCAGTCTTGAACACCATTGATATTTCAGCAGGTTTTAGTCAATTATGGTTAATGTTCTAAAATTTTATTCCATACCCATCACAAAAACACCTATATAATTTTGACCCCCCCCCCCCCCACCCCCTCCCCTTCCCCCCTCCCGTAAATCCCACTTTTATATGGTAAAACTGTGGTTTACAGGGGTATATATTATTTTTCTTATTTCTGCTCAAAAACATAGATTGTGGGTACTCGTTTTGAGCAGAAGTATGAAAAATATCAGAATTTTTGTTTGAAAACTTTCAGCTTATGGTGGTGAAATTTTCAATATATTTGAATAGGCATCTTTTCATAATGTTTTCTGGCTTAAATTTTGCTTTTTATACAGTTGTTCTTTAAAGATATTTAATAGAATGGCAAACAGTGTAGACCCTAATCAGACTGCTGCAGTCTGATCTGGGTCTGCACTTTTGCATATGCCATTTTAATTATCTGAAACTTGAGTGTATGAAATTTAAGGACATGTACCATTTTAAAAAAATAAGTCTCTCTCTACTTTGAGAAATTGACATTTTCACTCATATAGGTAAAAATAAACAACCAAACTAAAAAAACATATACATGTACAATGTAATCTTTGCCTCATTTTGCTGAAATGTTTGAATGAAAGAGTCCCAGTTAACTCATCTGAATGGTCTGGTACTACATGTGCTGATTTTGAATTTGAAGATAAATAAGATATCGAAGATGAATTAATTTGGAGGAGTCGTAAGGAGGAGGGCTTAATGATAAGTCTGGAATAACTTTCTGTAGCTCTGCACAAAAAAAAAAAAAACAAATGTTGTGGGTAATCATTAGGAGCACCTCCCTGTACCCACAACATGTTTTATGGAGAAATAAAACTGATCCCAGAATTATCAGGGTTTTTTTTATATGTAATTTCCTGAAAAATGAGGCATAACATTTCAAGTGAATCACTTGCATGCCCAGCAGATGACTCATGTGAAATATATTAATCCTTATTTTCTCTGAAAGGTAAAAGAAACATGTTCAAGTGTCATTTTGTTGCTTCTGCATGCTTTATACCATAACCCATTGTAGACTGAATGAACTCCCCCACACTATATATTAGAAGAGTCCAATTTCAATTTTAGGTAGGTGAGGCTATGAGATTTAGATATTCCTGGAGAAAAATGGCTGGAGCATTTGCAAACAGTGAAGACCCTGATCAGACGCCACATCCTGCGGCGTCTGATCTGGGTCTGCACTGTTTGCCAATTACCCGTTTAGGGGTCTCCCAACTACAATGGGTTAAAGCTTACTGTAAGGTACTGTCATATGTTTTGCTATATGGACAAACTGGAAATGTATGAATTTCATCAACAGACAGTAAAATGAGCGTGTTCAAATTTTAGATAAAGTATGGTAAGAAGGCAAGAGATAAATTATGGTAAGAAGGCAAGGTGTCCAGATACTCTGGGTATATACAGTATTACTTCTCTTTGAAAAGTATAAAACCCAATTTTACTTGTAGATGAATAATGTACATGTACTTGAAGTGTTATCAGCGACACTAATCTATACTGCATACTGATCTGTCTGTGTAAAGAATTGTACTGGCACAGCCAAAGCTAAGGGAAATATCAGATAAATATTTTTCTTATTTCTCCACGAAAACAAATTTTGTGGACACTCATTACAGGTACTTTACAGAGGCTCTTCTAATGAGCACTCAAATATACTGAGGAGAAAGAAGAAAAGTCAGTGCTTATGGGTTGAAAAAATGCCTTATCTGGAGCTGTGTCACAAAGTGGTGGCGTGTAGCTGCAAGCTATTTAGGTTAACACTTAGCACTCTGGGTAAATTTTCAGCAGACGACATATTAAAACATTTTTTCTTATTTTTCCCAGAAAACAGGTTTGACATTTCATGCAGATTGTCTCCAGTTGAGATAATTTGCGTGAAATGTAAAATCCTGTTTTCTGGGAAAAATAAGAGAAAAGTTTGATTAATTTGTCGTCTGCTGGACTAGTCCAGGGAGTGGTAAAGGTTAAACACACTCACCACTACACAACAGAGCTATTGTTGAAGGTAAAAATCTTTATGCAGCGTATTACTCAGCCTGTTTGAATTTGAAGGTAGAGAGCATTTAGGGCTGTAGGTAAACTGTTATTTTGGAGCTGAAATTATAGATATTTTTATTTTTTTTCGGTCTCCAAGAAGGCATGGGACTCATGTTGCCTTCTGCTTATCTTAGTGAAAGACAAATTGTCTGATTATATATTGTGGAAAAATTCCAGAGTTTACTTATTCCTCATGTACACCCAGCAAAGACCTAGATCAGCCTGCGCATCCACACAGTCTGATCAGTCTTCACTGAGCATTCTATGAGTAGCGAAGGGCCTGTGCATACGCACATTTTGATCGGGGTCTTCACTGGCCGCATTAAGAAGCTATGGGCCCTTAGCTAATCATAGTGCACAGTGAAGACTGGTATGGATGCGTGGGCTGGTCTAGGTCTTTGCTGGATGAATGTGAGGGTTGTGGGGGTTGATGTGCTCCGGCTCATATTGCAAAGCATGTGCATAAAAAATGTACAAAAAAACTGTTTGTCACTATTTTAAAATTTTTAAGTTTTGCACTTGTGAAGTTTCATAGTGCCAGTTTGTATCATTGATCCAGTCTAATGTATACATTATTTTGTGCTTTTCTGTCATTTCATTAAAACTTCGCAAGGAAACGTCTTCGTAAGGAAACGTCACATAATTTGGTGTTCTTGACAGCAAATTATTTGGCGTTTTGACGTCAGATGGTAAGGTCATAATCATTTCCTAGTAAAGTTCAGCCACTGAAGAAGGATTAAATTCCGAAACTACCGGTAGTTTGCAGTAAAATTTCTTGAGTTGTGCTGATTTTTCTCCGAAGAGTTTACTTAAAGCAGACGTCACTTCATGGGATATAAGGCTTGACAGATGATTCACATGAATATCAAATCTTATTTTCTCAGGAAAATAAAAAAAAAATCAGTTTCAGAAGTTTCATATGCAACGAATCTGCTTAGCACTTTATTAAGTGTTTACTCTAAGTACTGGGACAGACAGGCATTAGCAAATAGTATAAAACCTGATAAGGGATCAGGGTCTACACTGTTTGTTACTCATCCAGCAGTTTTTATAGATACATCAGCTTTGTGAAATTGATTTTTTCACAGGACAGTTATATCTTAATTATGATGAGGAATTCAGGTGTGTCTGAGTATTAATCCCTTTTCAAGGGCAGATTCAGAGGGGGTTTGTGGGGTTCAGTCGAAATACCCTCTGACTGAACATTTCTTGTTCATAGGAAATTTTGGGTAAATGTGATAAATTTGGGGCACTTTTCCTTATACTTCTCTTCAGCAAGTCCATTTTACTACCTGTGTTATATAGTGTGTGTAACATTGCTGGGTGAGTGGCAAACGGTGTAGACCCTGATCAGATGCTGCATTATTTGGCATCTGAGACTGATCTGGGTCTACGCTGTTTGCTCAGGCCTGTCTGTCCGAACAAGAGTAAGTATGGTAATATGATTAAATGGAACCTCTACAGAAATCCTGGATCAGGCTCTGCTTTTTGGTCTGTAGATCCTAAAAGGGTAATCTGCAAACATTGCTGATACAGATCAGATGCAGCAGAATGCAGCATCTGATAAGGGTCTGTACTGCTTGCGTTAAATATGAGAATTTCTATAGAACATAGTAATAATAATGACCAGACAAGCAGCTATCGGAAATAGACCGGTCCGAATAGTTCTGGTAGTAGAGTCCACTTGACAATGGGTAAACAGGGTAAACATTATATGTAGTTAATTAACCCTTGTCCTGCTGAACCCGGATATACCCTGTTTTGCAAACAGTGTAGATCCAGATCAGTTGGCTTCTGAAGAAGCCAACTGATCTGAATCTGCACTGTTTGCCATTAAGTTTGTGAATTTATAGCAACAATCCAGATTAAGCAATCTGATTGGCTGAAAATTAGAAGTGGGTGTGGCTTCTTAATTTATTCAGCAGGACAAGGGTTAAGGTTAATGTAGTTAATTAAGGTAAAGTTTTGCACACTTTATTCGTTTCTGTTCTGGCCTAAATTTTGATTTTTATGCAGTTGTTTTTTAAAACACTTAGTGGAATGGCAAACAGTGTAGACCCTGATCTCTAGGTCTGCACTGTTTGTGTATGCCATGTTGTCTGAAACTTTGGTGTTCAAAATTTTAGGACATTTACCGCACACAGATCACTCCTGTGGTGAGAAGAGCAGGGCTCCATAGCACAGTCAATAGCGTGTCTAACTTCAGGTCCAGGGGTCACAAATTTTAATCTTTATGTTGCCCACACAACTTTTGTAAGATTGATCATGAAATCATTTCTACAGTCATTCTCCCCCTTCCGCTGATTCAAGAAGTGCAGTGCTGTGAGTTACTGGTAAAAGAATGAGTATTGATTAACAGCTTAGAGGACTAAGCCTGCACAAGAAAAGTGTGAGTAGGTTAACTGATTTTCTATCCAATTTTCTTTGGGCCAGTCAAACTGGTTGTCTCTAATTAACTACCAAACTCAAGCACCAACCAGATTTTGTATTTGATTTGATTTGTATCACTCAAGACTCGTTTAGCAGAACTAAACATTTGATTGTTTGACCATACTGTTTTCATAAAAAATTGACTTACTAGAATTAACACATAATTTTCACACTTATCAGTGAATGAATTCTTATATGAGCCAGTGCAAGAGAAAAGGTACTAATCACATAGGTGACCAGCAAAGGCTCAGATGAGCCTGCGCATAAGTGCAGTCTCTCCGGAACCTTTACTGTTTGCAGACATGTAGTAGAGACCTTGAGGAAGCTTCATACAAAAAGAGCATTTCTGTAGCCCCAATAGAGGACTTTGCATAGGCATATGAAGAACCACAGAGGAAAAGAATAAGATCCCTATATTTTAATGCTGGCCCAGTTCATATATTTTGTAAGGAAAGGACTAAATAATGCACATTTGACACAGTGGCTTATTATAAACACATGTAATAGATGATATGAAAGCTTGATCTTTTTCCCTAAAGAAGGCAAAACAATAGATATGTTTATTTGCCTAGTTCAAATCAAATTAATTTACATCTGTTTACCAGATGTATGGTACATCTGTTTACTAGATGACTGGTCCTGTTTGTGATCATTTAGCCTGCTGTTTAGGAATGAGGCATTTTCTATTTAAGAAAAATTTGAAATCATTAACACTAAAATGAAATGCATAATTTTCCCTGTAACTTCTGCATCTAACTTTCAACCTATAAACACAGTCATGTTTGTGCCGCATTTACTTGGAATTAGAGAAAAAAAAGAGGCTTGTTGATGATTAAGTAAGAGATTTTGAACTTCATTGTCAAAGGTAAGACTGATTTTTTTTCCTTGAAATTCACAGTGGCGACTCAGTTATTTCCTAAAGGAAGAGTTGCACTTTTGCTGTTTTTGTGCCCACGATGGATTTTGGAGAAATTCATACATTACGAAAACATGCCTATTCAAATATATTGAAAATTTTACCACCAAAAAAATGAAAATTTTCAGATAAAAAATTCTGATATTTTTCTTATTTCTGCTCAAAACATAGATTGTTGGTACTCATTAGAACTGCCTCGCTGAGGCGGTTCTAACGAGTACCCACAATCTATGTTTTGAGCAGAAATAAGAAAAATAATGTATACCCCTGTAAACCCCAGTTTTACTATATAAAAGTGGGGTTTAAGGGGGTCAAAATTATATAGGCATGTTTTCGTGATGCGTAAGGTAGCCTGACCTTTGCCAATTCACATGAGCACAATTTGAATTTAACGATGACATATAGAGTCACGTGACTTCCAGTTTTATTGCAAGAGGGTGTTTATAGAGGTCTGTCAGCCTGAGTTGACATATCAGATAAAAAAAACAATGACTATACATACTTCTGGCGTGATTAAAGCATGCTTATGTTGTGATCCGTGCCTGTCTTATCATGCGACGAAATTCAATAACTTTCTATAAGAAAACTTAAACTATGCTTTAAAATATAGATGAAGTTGCATATTGTGAAATTATGTTTTATTACTGTTTTTGTTTATGCTTCTGAGTAAGCAAATACAACAACTGACATGTCGTATATTTCACATGCCCATGTACACCATTGCACATTTTGAAGGTAATGGTGCTCGTAATTGTAAATATTTAAGCATACATAGATAGATACTGATTTATATTTGACCTTGACTTTTCAATCACATGAAATATCTTTTTGGAAATAATCTACCATAAAAATACCATAAGCATCCAAAAAAACCAAGGCAATAAACTTCCCAGTTGTCGAACCAGATTTTGTCTTCTTTGGCGGGGTGAGCCAGGGTGATTCCATTGTTTAGACTGTTATTTGGATTCTGGTATGAAATATTGGACCCAAGTTTCATCCTTCGTCACACTCCTAAACAGGAACTTTTCAGGATCTGTCTCAAAAAAGGTTCAGATTAGCAAGCAACTTATTCTGTCTTGTGTGCCTCTGATCAACTGTCAGAATTCTGGATACCCAACGGGCTGAGAGTTTTCTCATATTCAGATCTTCTGTAAGAATGGAAGGCACTGTTTCCTGAGTAATCGCTACAGAACTAACTATGCATCTCTCTGTAACTCATCTGTCACGCATAACCATATCATGTCATTTGCAAAGTCAGGACATATTTGGGTTCAGCTGGACTAGAGTTAAGTAGTATTTGGTGGGCAGTTTGAAGTCATATGAAAAATATTGGGACAGTTGCTAGAGCTGGACAAGTTTCAAATTCACCTGCTTTTCTGGTAATTCTGCTATAGTCTGTATAAACTTCATGGCAATGAATTGAAAATTTACTGGACCTGCACAATTTTCATATACCAAGTAGCAGGACAGAGTAGTTTTCAGCCGAGTCTGTCAATCTGTCGAAAATTTGACAATGCTGATGCAGGCAGCTGAAGATAGCCACGTCATGTTAACATTTTTAGTGTAGCTACGTTGGGCTTGGAAACAGCCACTATGGCCACTATGCCAATATCTGCATTGAACTGATTGGAATTCTATTAACTTTTACTGCTACCTGGGTAAATTCAGCTGACAACAAATTGATATTTTTCTTAGCTTTCATAGAAAACAGGATTTGACATTTCCACTGGAGACAATTGGCATGAAATGTTAAATCCTGTTTACTGGTAAAATACGAAAAATATTTTAAACTGTTGTCTGTTTAAAATTTTACCCATAGGGCTAAGGGTTGAAGATAAGCCAACAGATAGTACCACCAGAATTTTCCCAGGTTATCTTGTTTGTTGTCCTGCTGTGTATCATTAGCCCTTAAACTGCCAGTCACAACAATTGTCATCTGCATTGGCATCTGCTTGTGATTTTAAAAGTCTTTTTTGCAAACAGTGTGGACCCAGATCAGACTGCTCCTCTAGAAGCAGTCTGATCAGGGTTCACACTGTTTGTCTGTATGCAAAAATAGGTTTAAAAGTTTGCAAAAATATTCAGCAGACGACGTAAACAGACGACATTTTCAGATGCAGGTTTTCTTGGCATGATAAGGGTTAGTCTAATGCCATGGGTGCTGGGTACAGATGTAGGATGGCTGGTATGGGGCCAGTGTTAAATCTTATGACTTTAATGTTTGTTTTAGCAAGAAGCCTTCCATAATTCTTAAAGGTGTTTTTAAGTCTTATACTGGTATACTGGTGTTCTCTGGTGACGCTGTATCAAGCATTAATGGTGTGTGTACAACTGCTGGGACAGCCAACATGCTGTTTGGACAGTTGTGTAACATCAGTCTAATGCCATGGATGTTCAGTACAGATGTGAGATAGTTGGTACACTGTATGGATCGAGTCAGTGTTAATCGTATGTATATAATGCATGTTTTAGCAAGAAGTCTCTCATATTCTTAATAAAAATGATTCTATCATATATCACAGTTTACATATGTGAGACTATAATAAACTGTCGTTCTGTTCTTCTTGTTCTGTTCTCTCATAGTTTCAGACTAGAGTACTGAGTATTCAGAGACACTCAAGACTCGGCAGAACTTTTAGATTTGATTATTTGACCATACTGTCCGTCATAAAAGATAGACTTACCGTAAATGTCCTAAAATTTCGAACACTATTCCATACTATTTTGGTATAAGTGTTAATTGCCTTTTACATGCTTCTTTCTATAAATACCTAGTGGAATGCAAGCAGTGTAGACTGATCAGACTGCCCCATTAGGAGCAGTCTGATGTGGGTCCGCACCGTTTGCACATGCCATTTTGTCAGAAATTTGGTGTACAAAATTTCAGGACATTTACAATACTAGAATTAACATGTTCAGGGTTCAAATTTAACTTTTTTGACTGCTTGCTAAAATTAGCAAGTTGCATTATTCTTTACTTGCTAAACCTTTCAGCCAACTTGCTTTTTCACACTTGTAAACACTGTTAAATGTGGCTTTAAACCTTAGCACTCTGGGTAAAAATTTCAGCAGACATATTAAAATATTTTTCTTATTTTTCCCAGAAAACAGGTTTTGACATTACATGCAAATTGTCTCCTATGGAGACAATTTGCATGTAATGTCAAAACCTGTTTTCTGGGAAAAATAAAAAAAATATCGTCATTGCTTTTGGAAAAGAAATTGCAGAACTTCAGCAACAATGCCTCAGGTTCCACCAATTAAAGAGAGAGAGAATCTTTCCAACTTGCTAGAATTAGCAAGTGATTAGCAGCTTGCTTTTTGCAGAAATTAACTAGCATTTAGCAAGTTAGCAAGTGCTAAAATTGATCCCTGATGTTTTCATGTATACCAGTGAATTAATTATATAATTTGTATCTTTTACAAGAAAAGGACCTAATAATACGAACATTTGTCACAGTCACTTATTAAAATTAATAGATGATGTGAAGGTTTGATCTTTTCCGCTAAAGAAGGCAAAACAGTAGTTGTGTTAATTTGGTTAGTACAAATTAAATTAATGTACATCTGTTTAGCAGATGTATGGTACCTGTTTGTGATAATTTAGCATGCTATTTAGGAAGGACATTTTCTCTTTATGAAGAACTTCTCAGACCTAATATTATGTATATCGGGTCCAAGAAAACTTGAAATATTTTATGAAAACTGAAATGACATACAATTTTGCAAAATTAAAATGATATGCATATTTTCTCTATTATGAAAATGTCATCAGTTAGCTTAATGTTTTATTCAGATTTTTATGCCCCTGCCTGCTGAAGCTAGGAGAGGGGCATAGAGCATTTCGCTGTGATGTTACTTTCATACGTCACGTTCATAACCAGAGTCTAACAAATGTTACAGTTTACATTCAAGTTTACATGCAAGTTTACCTGCATATTATTTATATTCACATTTACATCCAAGTTGCCCATAACTTTGATACCTTTTATGCTACAAAGTTGAAATTTGGTGTGATATATACTCAGACCAAGACAGACTTCATGGTAGAGTTGCCCCTAGGGCTTGCCACTGAGTTGGGCCAGGGGTCAGAATGTATAACAGGTCATATTGAATACATTCAAAATGGCAGTAGAATCATAAGTCTGGTACCATTACTTGCCCTAGAAAGTAGTTGCAGTCATGGTACCTGCGCCATAATCCAAACTCATAAATCCATAAACAAAAGAGGAATCAAGAATGTTCAGACCAACAGACATGGATCCAAGAATAAAGGGTGTAATCAGGCATCCGTGGATAGTAAGCATTACTTGGTAAGTAAGCTTCGCCCACCATGCCCATAGGCCTGAACGAAGGAAATATCGGTAGAAGCGTATGTCCGGGATTTGGGAAGTCTATTTGTGGCGTGTCACTGGCAAAAACATCAGAAACAATTTTAGAAACTTCCACATTGTAGGGATTGACCAGATCATGATGTCTCCCAAAGAACTTCTTAAGTGTTGCTGCCAGTTTGGTTTTTTGATACCCCTGGCTCAACAACTTTGTAATGAGCACTTTCCCATGCTCCATGAAGTCCTGATAATTTGAACAGGCTCTGGCATAACGGATTAACTGTGAAACATAAACGCCGTATGCTGGTGCAGAAGGGATATTACTGCTCAGGAATGGAAAGTTAACAATGGGAAAATTGAAGTTATCCCGTTTGTCGTAAAGCCTAGTAGTAAGCTTTCCATTGTCAATGTAGAGATAACAATCCAAGTATGAGGAGTTAGAAATCAGGTATAATGATCACAGCTGAAATAGTTTATACAGAGACCAGGGTTTGGAAACTGGATCATGCTAGGGGTGGGGCTGAGGGGTGGGGCCAAAAGAAACAGCCATATGGGTAAAGGCCATAGGGTGGGAGCATCTGTGTACTTTGGACACATGTCTATTTTTTTGTGTGTTTTTTTATTCATCATACATGTACCTTATTAGAAACCATTTGTCTTTTCAGTTTCTCTGTTTTGTTCTCAAATATTTACCCCAAAATTTAATTAACAGCCAAAGATTGGTCTGACTTAGGCAATTTCTGTAGTAATTTTAATTTTTTTCTGCTTTTCTCCTCTACTCTTTTAATTGTTGATGTTTCACAACAATACTGGGATAATTTCAGAAAATTTTGAACAAGTGGATATTGTTGAAAACCTGCGTCCAATCTACCTACCCGATTTGCAGATGTTTTTACTATAGAAAAAATGATATTAGATGAAAGAATAAAGATGCCCATGCTGACAAAAAAAAAAAAAAAAAAAATTGGTCATTTTTCAGCAGATTTATTGCCCTTAGTTACTGATAAAAAAGTATCTTGAGAAAGAATTGACAAATTTCATATATCAAATTATATTGACAATAGCTTGCTTATTATTTCTCAGCATTTTGGTCAATTTTTGACAGAGTTACTGCCCCTGCTTAATAACAAATAAGTTTTTGTTCAGTATCATGAGAATGAATTAATAGCTTTGGATGAAACTTCACAGCTATTGACAATATTCCTATTTGGGATTATTACTTGGCATTTTTCGTCAATTTTCAACACTGCCCTGCTTAGCAACAAAAAATGGTTTTCTTTTAATGTCATAAGACCAAATTATTTGATAAGGTTGAAACTGCATATATCAAATGTTATTGTTAATGTCTGTCTTTGGATTATTACTTGATATTTTTCATCAATTTTCAGCAGAGTTACCAGAGTTACTGCCCTTGATTACTGATAAAAACTGATTTCTGCTCAATATCTTGCAATCCCTGCGCAGTGGTTGGGTAGTATGCATTGTCTGCAATGCTTTTGCGTATTTTTGGACAGACATGTCTGAGCAAACAGTGTTGATCCTGATCAAATTGCTTTTAAAGAGCAATTTGATCAGTGTCTGTACTGTTTGCCATTCAGTAGTCTTTAGACACATCACCAGATATTCAAATTACCATATTCGACCTAATTACCACACTGTGCGCTTAGTTTTTTCATACTTACTGGGAACACTCAGTTATGGTAAAATATGTATCTACCTGCTAAGGATACACTATAAAAAAGATCAGAAAAGGACTTATTTGATGATGATTATGCGATTTTTTTTCTGATTTTTTTTATAAATGCATATGTGATGGGTACTCATTTGAATTGCATCGACAAGTCGATGCAATTCAAATGGGTACCCACAACATATGTCTCTATATAGAAGTAGACAAAAAGTACTCTGGCAGTAATCTGAAAACTACGGAATTGCTTGACTGTGCGCTTATAGGGGTATGTGCGGTAATAAGGTCGAATATGGTATTCAAATTAACTAGCACAGTAAGGGTTTATGGTGTTGAATATTTGGGCCATGCACATCCGTGCAGTCTGATCAGAGCCTTCACTGTCTGCTAACAGACTCATTGGATACTACAGAATGTATGAATGGAGAGCAAAGGCCGGGATGATACAATGGGCAGGATGATTTGAATCTGTGCATTTTGCGCATGTTTGAAGACATTTTTTGCTTGATGCAGCCCATTTAGGGTAATATGGTAAACCCCACCCACATGGGTTAGCTTACAGATTGGTACAGTCCGGGTTTTCATTGTTTGCTTTCTTTACAGCAAAATATAATATGGGAGCAATTAAAGGAAATGCAAGATAAGTTGTAAGTATATCTTGGAGTAAAGTGCTTAACAAGCATTCTGTTTTGATGCAAGAGTTTTCAAAATCGGCCTAGAAATAAGGAAGTTATGGTGATTTGAATATATTTAAAATGGCTGTCATGGATGCTGCCATATTGTAGGCTTTGTGACGTCACACAGCCCAAATTAAATATGCAAAACCAAATTATAAAGGATTTTTAAGAATAATTTTGCCACAGATTTTTTTTAAATATTTTAATTCTAGTGACAAGCAATCATTTCCCCCAAAATAAACCAATTTTATGAGAATAACTACCTTTATGAAACGAATTTTAATTTTTATGAAACCTCATTAAATATTCAAAATGACAGTGCCCATTTCACCAATGTTAAAATATTCATTTGTCTATAACATACTTAATTTTTTATCAAATTTGTGTCAAAAGTCATTGTATGTAAACTTCTTTTCTTTAAAGCACAATACCTTTTAAGGTTTTGTTCCTCTTTAAGACATGTTGAACTGTTTACTGCATGGATTGAGGATATGTTTGGTGCTGGGCAGTGTTACCAGGGTACTGCTGATATTTTGTTATATATATATTATACAAATTTGCATAGTGTTTGCTGAAACAAAACAATGAAATTTTGGAATGAGTACCCACACGTCACATATAATTTTGACCCCCTTAAACCCCACTTTTTATAGTAAAACTGGGGTTTACAGGAGGATACATTATTTTTCTTGTTTCTGCTCAAAAAACATAGATTGTAGGTACTTGTTAGAACTGCCCAGTGGGTGGTTCTAATGAGTACCCACAATCTATGTTTTGAGCAGAAATATGAAAAATATCAGATCTTTTTTGTCTGAAAATTTTCAGTTTTTAGATGTGAAATTTTCTATATATTTGAATAGGCATGTTTTCATAATGAACATATCGAGGGTTGATCGCAAGACTGTAGCAAGTCAGATGGTTGTTTTTCCCAATACTTAATCTCCTCACCATGAAGGCGTTATGAAGATTACAACATTTCTTTCTGTAAACAATGGAAATTTAAGTGCCATTGCTTGTATGAGTAATGGCACCTAAATTTGCATTGTTTACAAAGGCATCAAAGTTGCCCCTAAACAAGGGTTTCAAAAATATGTTTGAGTTACTACAGTCTTGGGCTCAACTCTTGAAGTATGCTCTTATAAAGAAGTAGATATAAATGCATGGCTGTAGCCCGAATTAGAACTACGAAATTGCTTGACTGTTTGCTTATAGGGGTATGTGCAGTAATTAGGTTGAATACAGTCTATGAAATTTAGAGTAGTCTAACAGCCGGTCTGGACGGTTTGAAATTTTTAGCTTAGTGGTTATGTGCTTGCTTTGTAATCCTAATCCTGGGTCCTGGGTTTGATACCCAATCAGAGCCCTCAGTGAGACAGGTTTTTTCCTACTACAGTACAAGCTACATTTTATCTTCATTTCTTGGGAAATAAGAAAAAAAAGTTTTACATTAAAATACAGAATTGTACATAACTAGACGATACATTGGAAAGAGAACAAGATCACAAAGCACATTCTAAAAATAGATTATTTAGTGTACCACACATCCCTGGTCTGGCCTACTATTTATAGGTAGAGCAGGTCAACTGTGCTATCATCTATCTTCAGTCCTCCATTTTGTGGCAGAGAAAATACTTGGAAAAAGGTTGAAGTCTTTTTGAACGTTGTCAGCATTTTGATGCTGATGTGTTTTTTTTTATGCGTGGAGAATGAACCAGTGAAAAACAGAAGAAATAAAAGCAGGTTTGAACAATGATTTATATTGACTTCTGCACCTGTCTATTTATAGCTGATTGTTGTAACTGTGTAAGTATTATGGATATGCCATGTGTTTATAAATCAATAGCGGCTCCATAGCTCCAGTTAAGTTGAAATATCCACCTAATATTTTTCTTATTTCTCCATGAAAACATACGTTGTGGGTACTCATTAGAAGCGCCTCAATGAGGGGCTTCTAATGAGTACCACAACGTATGTTTTCATGGAGAAATAAGAAAAATATCTGTACTTTTCCATGGAAAAAAAAAAAAAGTGCCTTATCTGGGGGCATTACTAGCAGAGACTATAATGTACATGATTTGGTGTTGCCTGCTAGTAATGGGATATTATAACTTGCATAATTATATTGCTGTGGTTTGTGCTTTATTTTCACTTTTAAAAAAAGTTATTGCCTATAATATTGATCGATTTAATTGATGAAATGTATAAAAATCATGAGACAAGGGGACAGTAAAAAAACACTTATTTGATATTCGCAGTAAGGAGAAATGTTCTTTGTCATATGCGAAATGTGCGACAAGTATCAACCTGCAGATCCCCACAGTCTGAGCAGGATTTGCACTCTGGGCATTGTCTTGTAAAGTCTCTAGGCCTCATCTTGTGAAAACAACATAAGTACTACATGTATAAATACTTGGAGTACTTCACTGTTTGCAAAGGCAGGACATATCCGGTTCAGCAGGACTAGGGATAACATTTTATGTTTTTATCTTTTAAAATTCCAGCTTTCTAATTTAATCAGTTGTAATTATTATATTGCGTTTTTATTTAAGCACCAATCATACTGCAGTAGATGACAATTGTGATTTTTCTTATTTTTCAGACAAAACAGTGTGAATCTTTACATGAAATGTCAAGACTTATTTTCTTGGAAAATATAAATTTTAGAATGTCGTCTGCTACAAATTTTGCTTGGCACTTTAATAATACCGTTTCGACCTAATTACCACACTGTGCGCTTAGGTTTTTCAGAATTACTGGGAACACTCAGTTGTGGTAAAATATGAATCTACCTACTAAGGGTACACTATAAAAAAATAGAATAGGATTTATTTGATGATTATAGTGCGATTTTTTTCTGATTTTCTTTATAAAGGCATATGTTGTGAGTACTTATTTGAATTGCATCGACAAGTTGATGCAATTCAGATGAGTACCCACAACATATGCCTTTATAAAGAAGTAAAGAAAAAGTACATTGGCTGTAATCTGAAGACTACAGAATTTCTTGACTGTGCGCTTATAGGGGTATGTGCGGTAGTTAGATCGATTATGGTAATATGAATGGTCTTTTTTTTTTCAGAGGGTTACACATTTAGCAACAAAACAGGCTAATCCTCCATGAGGCCCGCTGTTATTCACATTATATAGTCAGAGGCCAAAAGTAATTCCACAAAAATATTTTCTCATAGACTTTAATGCATTTTAATGTTTACAAGACATTTAATATTGTGTAACATCGTAGAGAAAATACTGATGTTCTGCAATAATTGGACAGGAAAATGATGCATGTCCAAAATATATGACTTCGATAAATATTGGCTATCTGTCTTCTCAGACACAACAATTTAAATTAAGGGGAATTTTTAAAAATGGCAGATTTCCATTGATGTCAGTGTTGACGGCGCTCAAAAATTGCACAGATTGTCTTACGCAAAATTTATTTCTTTGTCTCTCAAGTTTGCATAGAGAAAATCCAATGAGAATCACAATATATATTATATAAATCATCCAGCTTTCAAATGATGTGAACGTTATAAAGATATAAATAATTATTCTTCTTCTTATTATTATTTTTGTAAACATGAAAATGCATTGAACTCTATGGAATTTTTGACGCTGTAGAATTACTTTTGGTCCCTGACTGTACAACAACTTAGAAAGAAAATGCATAGGCTAGAAAACACATACACACGCACCTACTAATAAGAAAGATACACGCGTAATCAAGTTTGAATATACACTGTGAGCTAATGTAAGGCAGATCGTTGCCTTATTCACTAAAGACATTCATAGCAACAGATAAGACGCTTTTTTCATCTGAAAAATGCTGATATCTTTCTTATTTCTCCACGAAAACATATGTTGTGGGTACTCATTAGAAGCGCTTCGCTGAGGCACTTCTAATGAGTACCCACAACAAATGTTTTCGTGGAGATATAAGAAAAATAATATGTGGATACCTCATCTGTAACTATGGACATTTTTTCCCTTCTATTACGCCTCCTGCCTGTGGACGCCTCCTGCGTGTGGCCTGAGAAGTAGTTAGATTAATAAAATTTTGTTCTGTTCATATCTGACAACACCAGTCACTAGATAAAAAATTTGATTGTTGGTTTCTTTCTACCCTCCCTTCACATGATTTATATTTAACTGTACCTTAACCCTTGTCCTGCTGAAACCGGATATACCCTTCCTTTGCAAACAGTGTAGATCCAGATCAGTTGGTTTCTGGATCTGCACTGTTTGCCATTAAGTATGTGAATTTATAGCAACAATCTGGATCAAGTAATCTGATTGGCTCAAAATTAGAAGTATGCGTGGCATCTTAATTTATTCAGCATGACAAGGGTTAAAATATTCAGGAACAAATTTATAAGAAACAAGCTGACTGCATGTGAGCCTACAGATAAAAAAAAAAAAGACCTCTATAGTAAGATCAGTTTGCTCTGATCATGAACATAATTTGCAGACTTTAAAGATTCTATTTGTGAACAGACTTTATGCGTAGCTACAGATAAGAGGGGGTATTCACATAGTATTTTTCTTATTTCTCGCTGAATACATATGTTGTGGGTACTCATTAGAAGTGCCTCATTGTGGCGCTTCTAATGAGTACCCACAACATATGTTTTCGTGAAGAAATAAGAACGATATCAGCTTTTTTTGGATGAATATAGTCTAAAGTCTTTTAATTCATGTAAGGAGCTTATGAAAATCACAACAGTGTGTGATTTATGTTTATTTGTTCATAAAATCTGTTGTATAATGGGCTGAAAATTCTGTTAGATTTTAATTTTTTATGGGAACTGCCTTCCAGATGGGCCAACTTCTGTGAGATTTTATCTCACAGTGTGAGATGTGGCATACATGATACTTTATGGCAGTGCAGATCCAGATCAGTTGGCTTCTTCAGAAGCAGAAGCCAACTGATCTGGATCTACACTCTTTGCAAAAGTAGGACATATCTGGGTTCGGCAGGACTAGGGTTATTATTTTATAGACCACCACATGATAGTGGCTGGTTATTATGATTTCACATTGGTCATCCATGTGCCAGTTCGTCTGTCGTTCGTATGTATTTTCAAATCTAGATGATAATTTGAATAAATGTCAATGGATTTTCACCAAACTAGGTACGGATATGTATTGATACTGTGGAGATCTGTTTGGGATTGCTAATGGGCAATTTCATCTGTTTTTGACAGTTATCCCCCCACCCACCCCCACCACCACATGACAGTGGCAGGGTATTTTCTTTTTTGCTTATTTATTTTCATTATAACAGTGGTAATATATATCGTATTATGGATAACTTTAAGGACAAGGACAGACAGGCCAGAGTAAAAAAATTTGAAATGTTGTCTAGTGATATTTAAATTTAGCATATCAGAGCTTAAGCTTGCAGGCAGAGATATAATTAAAGGAAGACAGAACAATAAGAGAGTAATTAATGTAGGTATTTATTTAACTATGACCGGCATTTCCTGGTTGGTAATATGGGTTATAAAAATTTGAAAGAAAAGGAATGAAACAGTTTGATAAGAATACTCAGTCTGTGTTTAGTCATTTTACCATTAAAATTTATAGGATTATCCACCTTGAAAAATTTAGATAATACATTGATTTTTTTTTTTTTTTTTTTTTTGTCAAAATCAGACTTTTTTATTATAAAGAGATGGTAAGAATTCTAGTTATTAGAAGTGACAGCAGTCAGCGCTTTAACCATTCTCTCTTAGAAATCTATATGGAACCCTTTTGACTCGAAACTTGTCAGGTGATCAGGTAAGCGATACAGGGCCATCTTGGCTCTTGTTTTTCCTAGGAAACAGGATTTGACGTTCCATGCAAATTATCTACAGTGGAGACAATTTGCATGAAATGTCTGATCAGATCCTGTTTCTGAGAAAAATAAGAAAAATATAATCAATTTGTTGTCTGCTGAATTAGCCCAGAGAGAGGTAAAGGTTGCATACAGTTTATGACTAAGTATATTCAGACAACCCTATTTGCTGATTGTCTATATAGGGAAACAGCATAGACCCTGATGTGGCATCTGATCTGGGTCTACACTGTTTGCTTAGGTATGTCAGTCCCAATACATAGGATAAATAATTATGTAAACAGTATATTTATGTTGAAGAAAAAATGTCTGTCACTGGAGCTACTATACAGTCTAAGTTTATGAAAGCAGACGACATGTTACATATTTTCCATTATGATCCCCAAAACATAGAGTTTGACAATTTGTCATGCTCGAAAGCGGTTAGGAGGGAATGAGGATGATGTACTATTGATTAAACTTCAGGCTGAGTAATGCCTAACTTTTCAAACAACACAGAAAACTCTAACACCATTAGCCTTTTATGTTTTTTAACATATATATTTAAAACATAAAACATATAATGACAACAATGAAATAACATTCACTATTCCCTTCGACTCATCCTTGACTACAGAGGCGGTGGCTCAGTTGGATGCACCGTCCGACTGGAGTCCAGGAGGTCGTGGGTTCAACCCCCTCCAAGGTCGGCAACATTCTTTCGTGGAGATTGATCATGAAATGTTTTCTACGGTTATTCTCTCCCTTCCGCTGATTCAAGAAGGGCAGTTGTCAGTTTCTGGCGAAAGAATGTGCACAATACTGGTTAACCGCTTAGAGGACTAAGCCTGCCCAGTAAACATGTGGTTTGGTAAACTGACCACGCTCGACATGACCCCATTGGGTTGACTGGGCCGTAAAACCTTGACTACAATCATAACATGATCGCAAACCATACTAGTTTATTATTTTGATTAGTCAAGTTGATTAATCCACTTTTGAATAACCAGTACAATCCCTGGCCAAGTATGATCATTGTTGTGCCAACTTAACATCACAGTTTCTAGTGCTAACACTTAACGTGTCACACTGACAATTGTCTTTGCAAGGTTTTTATTGCCTTGAGGGTTTTTATGTATCATTAAGTCTTTATGGCTTCATATTTCAATTGTTCAAGATTAATATATTGGGCATATAATGCCAACACAATTTCAGTAGGTACATATACACTGGAACGCCGTTATAATGCGGAAACCATTATAACACGATTGGTCTGTGGCTCCTGTTTTTATGTGCATTTTTTTTTTCAATTTTTAAAGTTTTGCCTTTTTTCTGCAGAACTCAGCAGTCAAAAAAATTGTTAGTCATGATTGTATACACGCCAATTTACACATTCTTTTTTACCAAACTTGTCATCAGTATTTTGTCTTTAGGCTATTTCAGAGCACTTTACATGTGTCATTTTTTTTCATTTATCTACTATACCTGGTGACTGATAAAGAATTAAAGTTTAAACTGTAGCTGTCAATCAGCTTTGATCTAGCGGCAATACTGGTAAATGCCCATGTGTCATTTATGAGTGAAACCTGAGCAAAACAAAGAATGCCAAAAAGCGCTTTGATGTTGTCGGAGCTTGTGAACATATTTAAGCCATAAAGTGCCAAGCAAAATTTGTCAACTCGGAGGTTGTGAACATATTTAAGCCATAAAGTGCCAAGCAAAATTTGCATTAGACAATCTTAATTTATTTTTTCTGTTTTCTGAGAAAATAAGTCTTGACATTTCATGAAATGTCAGGACTTCTTTTCTCTGGCAAATAAAAGGAAATAGTCTAAATTGTCGTCTGCTGCAGTTGTGAAAGGCAGTTTAAGGGTTAACTGACAGTATTTTGTCTGCTGAAAAAAAGGCCCGAAAGTGTGAAGCGCAACTTCATTTAATGTCCAATCTCTGTATAGGTAATTGACCAGCAATAATTATAAATAACAAATACACTGATGCTAATACACTGATTCCCGGGTTTTCAGTATATTCCGGTCTCCCGCTCTTCTCTGCGAGTCTTTCTGCTTCAACAGACAGAAAGAACAAATTTATTTATTTACTCTGAAAAGAATTGGACTTTTTGGGAGTAAAAGAAGAACTGACCAGCTTTCTTCATTAAGTTTATTTATGTGTAACAATTCATGTGTAACAATTTCTTTTTTCATCTGATTGCACACAAAACTTCAGTATTTTAGAAGTAGGTGGGGTGTGTGGACCAAGTTTAAGTCTGAACGCTATAACGTGTGATCACTTACAATGCGCTCAGCTGCCTTGGACCCCACCAAGCGCATTATAACGGTGTTGCTGTGTATGTCTCCAATCGACCATAGAAGTTTTTCTTCCCTGCATCTACTGCGTCATTAGAGCCCGGACCAGGGAAGGAGAGGGCTAACACCTATAACAAATAAACAAAAACACCCTAACTACACATTCTTCAATAACACAAGATGACTATGGGACTCTATACTATTATTGTACAATGATGACGCACACTACCTGTGTGGACACTACCGTGACTGGAACTATACTATTATTGTACAATGATGAGGCACACTACCTATGTGGACACTACTGTGACTGGGACTATACTATTATTGTACAGTGATGATGCACACTACCTGTGTGGACACTGCCATGACTGGGACTATACTATTATTGTACAATGATGACGCACACTACCTATGCGGACACTACTGTAACTGGGACTATACTATTATTGTACAATGATGATGCACACTACCTGTGTGGACACTACCGTGACTGAGACTATACTATTATTGTACAATGATGATGCACACTACCTGTGCAGACACTAGTGTGACTGGGACTATACTATTATTGTACAATGATGACACACACTACCTGTGCAGACACTACCATGACTGGGACTATACTATTATTGTACAGTGATGATGCACACTACCTGTTCGGACACTACCGTGACTGGGACTATACTATTATTGTACAATGATGACACAGACTACCTGTGTGGACACTACCGTGACTGGGACTATACTATTATTGTACAATGATGGTGCACACTACCTGTGCAGACACTACTGTGACTGGGACTATACTATTATTGTACAATGATGACGCAAACTACCAGTGCGGACACTACCGTAACTGGGACTACACTATTATTGTACAGTGATGACGCACACTACCTATGTGGACACTACCATGACTGGGACTATACTATTATTGTACGATGATGACACACACTACCTGTGCGGATGCCGGCCTCGGTGGCTCAGTTGGATGCGCCGTCCGACTGGAGACCAGGAGGTCGCGGGTTCAACCCCCGCCGAGGTCGGCAACATTCTTTCGTTGAGATTGATCATGAAATATTTTCTACGGTCATTCTCTCCCTTCCGCTGATTCAAGAAGGGCAGTTGTCAGTTTCTGGCGAAAGAATGTGCACAATACTGGTTAACTGCTTAGAGGACTAAGCCTGCCTAGTAAACGTGTGGTTAGGTAAACTGACCGTGCTAGACATGACCCCATTGGGTTGACTGGGCTGTAAAACCTCAACACAAACAAACAAAACCTGTGCGGGCACTAATGTGACTGGGACTATACTATTATTGTACAATGATGACACATACTACCTGTGTGGACACTACCGTAACTAGGACTATACTATTATTGTACAATGATGATGCACACTACCTGTGCGGACACTAGCGTGACTGGGACTATACTATTATTGTACAATGATGACACACACTACCTGTGCGGACACTACTGTAACTGGGACTATACTATTATTGTACAATGATGACACACACTACCTGTGCGGACACTACCATGACTATGCATGTGCGCATGCCGAGGCATGAGTACATGTGTATGTGTGTTTTGTGTGTGTGTGTATGTGTGTACAGGCATTGCTATTTTAACAACTTTAATTCTCACATTAATTTATTTATCATTATTGGTTTGACTCAGATTATACTCCTAACAGTCTGTACCGAAAATGCTATATTTGTACCCAGCAAGCTTGACTCTGCGTTGTTCTTATTTCCATCAAAAAACAACTTGTGCATACTGTGGAGAGACCCTGATCAGTCAATATTACTGTCAGTGCAGTCTTTTCAGAGCTCTAGACAATAACCAAGCAATGTATGCAGAATCAAATTAGGCTGTGCACAACAGTGACATCCATGAAGTGATAGACTGAAGGTTTTTATTTACAGTACCAGTCTTGATATGCAGACATTTTGGAATTCGCAATGAAAAACCAACAAATCATTTTAATAAAATGCCACTCACAGAAAAAATCTAACTGTGGTCCCTCTCTTATTGACACTATATGTGTATGCCTTGCCTGTTTCTTTAGCCCTCTGCCATATTTTTTTCAGTGGGGTTTATTTATAGTTAAATATTGAGTGAGGATCTTGAGAATCACAAGATTTTTTATCATCTTGTGTTATTTAATATCGTATGACATTGACTCATAAGCAGAAAAAAAAAATGTACTTATGGAATAGAAAAGGTACCTTACTTACAAAAAGATAAAAAATTATGCAACAAATTTAACCAGCCTGCTCTGTATTGTAACACATTTCATACATTTTTTTTCCTTACATGAAATGCTAAGTCCTATTTTCTTGGAAAAGTAAGAAAAATGTCTCACTGTCATCTGCTGTGTTAGTGACAGGTTAGTGACAGGTATACGAAAGGTTAATTTATAATATGACAAAATTAGTGGGCAACAAATGAGCAAGTCTTTCCCTTTTTACTAGAAAATAAGATGTAGCATTTGAAATCTTTGGAAATGTTTAACCCTTGTCATGCTGAATATATCAAGATTCCACACCAATTTCTAATTTTCAGCCAATTAGATTACTTGATCCAGATTGTTGCTATAAATTCACAATGGCAAAAAGTGCAGATCTATCCAGATCCATTGGTTCTATATCCAGATCAGTTGGCTTCACAGAAGCCAACGGATCTGGATCTAAACTGTTTGCAAAGGCAGGATATAACCAGGGGTCAGCAGGACAAGGGTTAAAAGTCATGTTTTGGAAGAAATAAGAAAACTGTTTTGGCCCATATAGCACAATCACAACAGCAGCAGAAAACGTTCTAAAATTTTTATTTTTATCATAACAAGATATTAAGGCTTGACTTTTCAGGTGAATCATCTCTGCAGACAAGTCACATGAAACGTCTGTCAAGCCTTTTTAGTATAGGAATATTAATACAAGATATTTAATTTAACCCTTGTCCTGCTGAATAAATTAAGAAGCCACACCCACTTCTAATTTTCAGCCAATCAGATTACTTGATCAAAATTATTGATATAAATTCACATACTTAATGGCAAACAGTGCAGATCCAGATCGGTTGGCTTCTTCAGAAGCCAACTGACCTGGATCTACACTGTTTGCAAATGCAGCATATATCCAGGTTCAGCAGGACAAGGGTTAAAAGGGATATTCTAGTGTAGTTGATAAACTGTAACTGCAAAATTGCAGTACACAACATTCTCAAATATTTTTTTTCTTATTTTTCATAACTGCCACCCTGCTTATAAATAAGGTTTGATTTACCACATAGCTCTTTATAAGATGTTTTTTCGATTCAAAAGTATTGATATTCTTCTTATTTCTCCACAAAAAACATATGTTGTGGGTACTCATTAGAAGCCTTGCTCTCCATGAAAACATGTTGTGGTACTCATTAAAAGTACCTTGGCTAGGCACTTCTAATGAGTACCTACAACACATGTTTTCGTGGAGAAAGAAGAAAAATATTTACCTGATACCCACTCTTATCTAGACCTATGTACCATATTTTTTTTTCTGTTTTTCAGATGCCATGATATAAGATGTCATGAGTAATACTTATCCAGGACCATCTAAAATGGCTGCTAGACCAGAAGAGCAGGAGTTAGCAATGGATGAACCAGATTTTTCTGGCCTGATGGCTCTGACAGAAGCTTCAATAAGACGGAAGTTATCAGAGCTAAAGTACACAGATCCTGATTTACCTGATTCTCAGTCTGAAGAGGATTCTGTTTTCAATGTTGTCAGTGATAATCCTAATCAGCCTGTTAAGACTGTATTGACAGATATACAAACTAGCCATAAAGTTACACAAAACAGTTCTCATAAAAATCTGTTAAAAGACAATGGTTCTGATACTTTTGTTTATAAACCTTTAAATCCAGCTTCAGTATCAATGTCTGAACAGTCAGAAAGTGATAAGGAGAAATATAACAGTCATGTTGATGTTACTAGTAATATTATGAGGTTTGAGTCTGCTCTTGATGACCCCGAGCTTGTGAAAATGGTGAGCTTAGGTTTAAAATCGTCGAAAACTAGCAGTGACTTAGATCCGAGAGTAAAATATTGTGGCCTGAATGTTGACTTAAGAACTGAAAATAAGAGTCCAGGTTTTAGAAAGTCACCTGAGAATGTAAAATTTTGTGGAGTAAACATGGAATTTTCAGCTGAAAAGAAAACTCCTCCAAAACCATCACCAGAGTATGTGAACAAAGGTGAGAGTAACAAAGAAATTTTATCTAAACCAGTAAGTCCTCCTTCAGTGCAGTCTTCTGGAAGTTTGAAATATAGTGGCTTTCCGATAGAGACATATGTTGAAAAAAAAAGTCCAGCTTCAAAACTATCACCAGAAAGTATCAAATATTGTGGTTTAAGTATGGAAATATCTTCACAAAGTAAAATTTCTCCTTCAAAACATTTTCCTGAAAACTTGACGGATGATTCAGTTGTTAAAAGTATAAATTTTGACTCTGAGATTGCAAAATTGGATAGAATCAAAACTAGTTCACAGATGAATAAAGATCCCTCACAAACAATCAGTACAACTGAAGGTGGTAAAGATTCATCCATTCTACATACAACTGAAGAAATGCCAATAGATACTGTCTGTAAAACTTCTCGCACTGCTGATCAAATGTCAGAACTGGCAGTTTCAGAAAAGCAAGACAAATCTATGACTGATAATTTTGTTCATTGTCAGAAAGAACCCATTACAGTAACTAAAGAAGTTTCAGCTACTCCTATGGAATTTTCAGCCCAGACAGATGCAGAGTTTCAGACTTGTTCATCAGTAGCAAGAAAGGATATACCAGTAGCAGAGGAAAGCATTGAGCAAGTTCCTGAGAGTGATTCAGGTCTGGTCATCTCTAATGTATGTTCTGCTGCTGAAGCTTGTGCTGAAGATAGTTCAGAATTATCTCAGGTAATTACTGCATGAAGTAGCAGGACTATGGATAAAATTTAAACAGACTGCCTGAATGACAAACAATGCAGACCCTGTTCAAACTGATCATACAACACTAAGGAGGAGTATTTGATGATAATTCTGGGATAATTTTCTCCAGTTCTCCATAAAAACATGAGGGTACTCATTAGAAGCGCCTTGGCAAGGCACTTCTAATGGGTATCTACAATGTATATTTTTATGGAGAAAAAGAAAAATTATCCCAGAATTATCAACAAATAATGCTGGGTTTACACTGTTTGCGCAGGCACTTCTGCCCAGGTATTGGGGGACCAATAAAACTGAGATACTTGGTATACTTAGGAAAACAACAAATTGTGATTTTATTCCATAGCTTTAGAAAAGGCATATTTTTTTTTCAACTGAAAAGTACTGATACTTTATTTTTCCCCCTTCCGCTGAATTCAAGAAGGGCAGTTGTCAGTTTCTGGCGAAAGAATGTGCATAATTACCGGTTAACCGCTTAGAGGACTAACCCTGTCCAGGAAAAGTGTGGTTAGGTGAACTGACTGGCTAAACATGAACCTATTGGGTTGACTGGGCTGTTAACCCTTGTCCTGCTGAATATATTAAGATGCCACACCCACTTTTGATTTTCAGCCTATCAGATTACTTGATCTGGATTATTGTTATAAATTCACATACTTAATGACAAACAGTGCAGATCTAGATCAGTTGGCTTCTTCTGAAGCCAACTGATCTGGATCTACACTGTTTGCAAAGGCAGGGTATATCCGGGTTCAGCAGGACAAGGGTTAAACCTCAACTCAGTCAAAAATCTTATTTCTCCATGACATTTTTTATTGTAGGTATTTATCAGAAGTGTCTCACCGAGGCACTTCTAATGAGTACCCAGAACATACCTTTTCTGAATTCATGGAGAAATTTGGATACCTTCTTGTATCTGGAGCTCTGATTATTCCTTTTGCAAACAGCAACAACCAAGACGTGAGCTTGGACTATCATACAGTCTGGTCAGAATCTTTATTATTCATTCTTACATGATGTCTTTCACTTTATAACACTGTGGTTGGAGTCCATGCAATGGCTTAACTGTAAGTTTACAGCACAGATAAAGAGGGGTATTCCACATAATATTTTTGTTATTTCTCCACGAAAACATGTTGTCGGTACTCATTAGAAACGCCTTGATGAGATGCTTCTGAGGAGTACCAACTACGTAGGTTTTGTGGAGAAATAACAAAAATATCAATATATGTACTTTTTGAATGAAAAAAAAAAGTTCCTCTGGAGCTATGTAAGTGACTAGCATTTTGTATTGATGTGAAAATATACTGTATTCAGTCTGTGTCTGCAGACAGGCCCTAGCAAACAGTGTAAATCCAGATCAGATATTGTTTATTGAGGAATCAGATCAGAAGCTACACTGTTTGGCTTTCATCCAGCAGTTTACAAGTACATGTATATAAACAGGCAGTTCAAAATTAACCCTTAAACTGCCAATCACAACAATTGTCGTCTGCTTTGTCATCTGCTTGTGATTTTAAAAGTCATTTTTGCAAACAGTGTGGACCCAGATCAGACTGCTCCTCTAGGAGCAGTCTTATCAGTGTCCACACTGTTTGCCGGTATGCAAAAATAGGTTTGAAAAGTTTGCAAGAATATTCAGCAGACGACATAAACAGATGGCATTTTCAGATGCAGGTTTTCTTGGCATTTTAAGAGTTAATTAGGGAATAAAGATGTATAAATATTTAGGGTCAATATGGTACATAGTTGTAGATGTGCATAATACAGGTTAACTGCTTAGAGGACTAAGCCTGCCCAGTAAATGTGTGGTTAGGTAAACTGACTGCGCTCATCATGACCCCATTGGGTTGACTGGGCCATAAAACCTCAGCACAAACAAAATCACTGTCAGGATGCCAACACCAATAGTGCATTTGTATGTCATTGTAATCAGTTTAATCCTTCAAATACATTCCTGTCTCAAGCCAGGCATTTGAGTTGTTAAACATTACTGATTTCTGGGCTAATTCAGCAGGTGGCAAATTGATTTTTTTTTTTTTTTTTTTTTCCAGAAAATAGGATTTGACATTTCATGCAAATTTTCCCCTAAGGAGATAATGTGGATGAAATGTCAAAATCTGTTTTTGGAAAAAATAAGAAAAAAAAAATATTTTACTGGCAGCTGAAAATTTTACCCAATATGCTAAGTGTTAAGCATTACTGGAAGTATCCACATAATACTTTTCTTATTTCATGATGAAAGCATATGTTGTGGGTACTCATTAGAAGTGCCTCACTGAGGCATTTCTAATGAGTACCCACAACATATGTTTTTCTTCAAAAAATAAAAAAAACTATCGATACTTTTACATGCTGAAAGGCCATTAACTTTCCTTTCTTTTCTTATATAAATACAGATCAGAGAAACAGATAATGAACAAGTGCAGAGTATGACAGACAGCCAAGAATCTTCATCTAGTGCTCAAGTGATGGCTGCTGACCAACACCCAGCAACAGAACCCACTTCCCCATCGCGTTTAGACCAGCTTGTTAAGAGTATAGCTGCCCCAGATGATGCAGTTTCTAAGACAACTCATGATAGTTCTGAAGAACTTCCAAAACATGTTGACATAGATGCTACTAATACTGAGTCCTCCTTATTAAATAAAGATAACCTCTCAAATGATCAGTTTAAAGGTAACATTGTAGAATCAGATAGTGATAAAATCAAAATGACAGCAGTTACAGATTCAGCTGAATTGGTGTCTGAAATTCAACCAAAAACTGCCGAGGGACTGTTAAATACAAACAAAGTTGTGAATGAAAGTGTGAAGTCTGATTCTGCTACTGTTTTATTTGACAGCAGTAGCAATAAAGCAGAAGTTCAGACAGTAGGACAGAATAACCAGTCTGAAGAAGAAAAAATATCAACTGGCTTAAGTATACCTTTGCAATCTGTGAATAGTTTTAGTAGTAGCGAAGCAGTGTCAGATTCCTCTGAGGATTCAGTAGAAATAATACCAATTTTGACACCCCCTGTTAATAAGAATCTCTCTGCTCTTGAATCTATGCTTATGAGAGTGACTGAAAACCATGAAAAGCTTTCAAGTGAGAAAGAATCAAATGAGCCTGTCACCTTAATGTCTAACATTAAAGCTAGTGATAGTGGCTGTAATTCATCAAGTGATAACTTACTAGCATGTCTGAATAATAGAAAGGAAAAAGAAATTCTCATTGAGAAGAATAAGAATGAAACACAGTGTTGTATTTTAGGGGAAGAAAAGGATAACATAGGACCAAATGACACGAGTATACAGAAACCTTCATCTAACTTAAAAGAAGATCAAAACAAGGATACACCAGAATTAACAACCAGCAAAGATGATAAATTCTCAAAAAATGATGCAAGAATTACTGTGGATGAATCTAAGGAAACTGAAGCGGAAGGCAGATCTGCCATTTCTTTATCACCTGTATGTAAGGCTGTGGAGAACGCAGATTCTGGTTTAGCTCCGGTGACAGAAAGTAGTTCTCTTAGTGCAGTCAGTGACATGCTGATGATAACTAATGTAAGATCAATCTCCCTAGATGAGGTAGAAGAGTTTAATAGTGAAGAAAACAAAGTAGAGGACAGCTCAACAGTGTCACCCCAAATTATAGCAGTGGAAGAAACAAGACCCAGTGCTCCAGTAGATTCATTAGGTGAAGATGAGAATAGTTCTGGTATTAAAATAACTGAAGTACATTCTGAAAGATCTGAACCTGTCAGTTTGGCCTCAGAAGTAAACTCGACAGCCTCACTTAATCAGCATTCTGAAAGTAATGTAGAAGACACAAGGACAAGTCAGCCTGCAAATGTCAATATGCCAGGAAAAGAAAGTTTATCCCACAGAGATGTGCATTCTGTTATTGACAGGACAAACTTATCAAAGACTTACCCAGGAACTTCAAATGTTTTTTCGCCACCAGTATGTTCACCTCCCAGAGAAAGTGGTTCCTCCTCTGTAACATCAGTATCATCAAGTATGCCTGTAATAGCCAACACTTTTACTGTAAAAGAGGAACCCATGGATTATGAGCCATATGGAATCCCAAGTGCTATAGCTAATTCCAGATCCAGACAGTCAGGTAACATACAGCCAAGTGGTTACCAAATTTCAGGTGAACCTTTTGATATGCCAGGAACTGCTAATTCATGGAGACCTTTGAAACAGTTTGTTAATATCCAAAACAAAAAAGATCAAGAAGTAAATGGAAAAGTAACATCAGTTTCCATGAACAATGTACCCATGTCAAATGCAGCATACAGCAGTAACTATCCAAGATCTGCAAATGGTATATTGCGTCGTCAGAAGTCACCACTCACTGTGGTCCTACCTGCATCTTTTCAGAATGGGGTAGAGAAGCAAGCTGCTAAATCAACCAATGTATTAGGAAATACATTGGTGCGTAAAATTGCTGCAGCTAAACCAGTTACTGTTGAAGGTAAAACACCTAAGGTTCCTGTTGCAAAAAGACATGCAAGTGGTCTACCAGTGCAACTAGCACACAGCCAACCCCCAGTGGTCAAAGTTCCAATTAAACATACAGCTACACCAAACACAAAACTGGCAATGAACTTAAAGACAATTAACATAGAGACTGTTGGTATTCCCATGATCACTGAAATGATTGCTAGAAAGAATCCTATTCCAGTTTATAAACCACCTCCTCCTCCTAAGTGTGTCCTGGGTGATGAGAAGTCAAGGAAAACATTCCCCTGTTACGAATGTGGTGACACTTTTTACTTTACTTCAAGTTTAGAACAGCATGTGAACCGTTGCAGCATGAAAATAAGTTATAAGTGTGAATGGTGTAAGAAAATCTTGAACTTTACCAATAAATGTCAGCTGTTAAGTCATCTTCGTTCACATATGAATATTGATAAACATCAAGCTGTTCCTATTCATATCAAGTCAGACTCCATTGAAATTCGAACAAATTATGATGATATAGTGCCTGGTAAAGAATTTAAATGGTATAAAATCCCTGAAAAAGAGAATGTGAGTGGTCCTATTCAAGAAACTCAGTTTCTTGTAAATATGTCGTCAAACAGTCAGCCTCAGCAGGTGAGACTCTGCAAATTGACTGAATGTACTGAATGTAATCTCACATTTTATAAAAAAGATGAAAATGCAAAGAGGTTGCATTTTGCAGCAGACAAAAGCCTCAAAGCATTATTTTGTGACACTTGTCCCATATATCTACACAACAAATGTGGAATCAAGGCCCATCAACGCCTGCATGAAGATTTTATGAGTGGAGAATACCTAGTTTGCCCAGAATGTGGACTATGTTATGACAAACAGATGCTTCCAACCTTTCTGCAACATATTAGAACCAAATGTTTTCATCTGTCTAGGTTTTCCTCCATCAAATGCGACAAATGCAATGTAAATTGTAGCAGTGTTCATGAGCTCAAACATCATCTTACTATCTCTGTAGAACAGTACTACAAGTGTAACAGATGTCCTATGGCTTTGAAAACAGTAAAGAGTTTTCAGTCCCACTTCAATCAAACCCACAAAGATAAAGATGGAGAGAAAGAGGAGAATAATAAAGCTAGTGCCAAGATTATCTATCGCTGCCATGTTTGTGATACTTTGATAGATGACAAGGAGTTTTTGTTGTCTCACGTTGAGAAACACCTGTTACAAATTAAAAGTAAGGCACAGGATTTCTTCCACTGTCTTCAGTGTGGACTTATATTTTTTGAAAAGAAATCTCTTGTATATCACTATTTGCAAGCACATAAAGTAATAAAACAAGAAAGCTTCTGTACTTTGTGCAGAACAATGAAAAAAGATCAAGTAGAGTTCACACGACACATACTTGAAAACCATGTAGCCCCACCATTCAAAAAGAAAGCGGAAATTTGTGATCAGTGCGGTTTGGTCTGTATAGACTACAATGCCTTGCGTATGCATGAGTGTCACATGAAAAATGTTGCTTTTATTGTCCAAGGTGATGAGTCTGCTTCACAGAAACATAAGAAGAATAAATCACCCAGGAAAGTGGCAGAAAAGAAGAAAGAGTCTCCCCAGAAAGATTTATCCACAGAAAAGAAAGCCAATTTCAGAAGCATACTGCCCAAACCAGCCTCTAATAAGGATCAAATACCAGGTCACCTAAGAAGACATTGTCCACATTGTAATTATGCGTACATGAATTCCAAAGAGAGAACTGATCATCTAAGAGATCATTGGGATGACAGTGTCTTTATTTGCCTACACTGTGACAAAAAGACCTTTAAGAATAATAATGAACTAGTCAACCATGAATCTGCTTGTGTAACAGAAAATAATTCTGATAAAGGTGATCCCATTCCCAAGCACCTTAGTAAAAAATGTCCAAGCTGCAGGTTTATTTATGGTGGTAGCAGTAATCGGATCTCCCATTTGAGAATTCACAGAAGTGATAAGATTTTTATTTGTATGTTTTGTGATGCAATGAACTTCAATGATTATGCAGAGCTACGAAGTCATGAAGTACTTTGTGGGGCTTTGAGTAAAAAGACTGTGAAAAGTCCAGAAAAAAGTCAGTCTACAACAATTAAACTTAAATTTTCAAAGGGTAAAGCAACTGGTCAGTCAGATAAACAACAGAAGTTGGAACTTTATCAGCTAGAGTACAAATGTGATGATTGTGGTCAGCTTTTCTCAAGGAAAGAAAAGCAAGAAGAACACACTAGACTGGAACATGGAATTCATCCCTGTCACTTGTGTGGATTGATGTATGAATCTCAAACAAGTCTGAAAAAACATCTCCTGATCAGCCATGAAGGAAAGAAATGTGTTTACTACTGCTGGGTATGTCGACGTAGAAAAAAGTTTTTTTCTGATGTTGCCCATTTGCAGAAACATTTTACTATGAAGCACAAGCAGAAGGTGTGGGATCCTTCTAAAGCTGTTCCTGCATTGCCAGGATTTGGGACACATGATGGAAAAACT
The DNA here is from genome assembly GCA_964016985.1 of Anodontia alba. NCBI lineage: Eukaryota > Metazoa > Mollusca > Bivalvia > Lucinida > Lucinidae > Anodontia > Anodontia alba. The sequence goes on from OZ024829.1 coordinate 102,217,330, forward strand.
ACACAGCCAGAGAAAAGAAGAATAGAAGCTTCACCAGAAAAATCTGATACTCCTGTAAAGAAGCTAAGAATTGCAGGTGACAAGGGCTTTAAATGTGCTAAATGTGACTTCATGTGTGAAGAGCGAAAAGAATTTCTAGGTCATATTAAGGAGCATAAAACTGATGACTCAGTCCAGTGCATAGAATGTGGCTTGTGTTTCATGGTGATGCCGTCTCTTAAGAAACATCTTTTTATGGTTCACAAAGTCCGAGATTTTGATACATATTTTAAAGAGCACAGTATTGAAGACATTCAGGAGCCTGAAGAAAGTGATTCAGAAAATGAGGCAACTGAGGCCATAGAGAGGGAAGAAATGGGTAATGTTGATGAATCTGAATCAGGTGAAGAAGAAGCTGGTAATCCATTAGAATGTAAAGTGTGCTACAAAACATTTGACACAGATCATTCAATGAAAAGACACATGCGAGTACATGGAATGGCATTTATCAAGAAAACCCGCAGATCTCTTGGTTCTACAGCAAAGAAACCAAAATTAGACATTGATGAAATGGCAAAAACTAATGATAAAACCGAGGGTAAAACTGAAGAAACAAATTCAGAGATAGAAAAAGAAAGTAGTGATGTTAACATGATTGACAAAGAAGAGAATTCTCAATAGCAGCTTGAGATTGTAATTTGTACATAAACTTTGATAAAGAAAATGGCATATCATACTTATCCTAAGTATTCATACAGACAGGTCTGAGCAAACAGTGTTGATCCAGATTCCAGATTGGTTGCTGCAGAATGCAGTATCTGATCAGGGTTTACATTATTTGCCACTCATCCAGCAGTTTTTAAGGTACAGGTAGTGAACACATAATAAGATGGTAAAATGGACATGTTCAGATTTTATGACAAATAAGGTACAGAATTGACCCTTTTCCTGCTGAACCCATACATACTCTACCTTTGCTAACAGTGTAGATCCAGATCAGTTGGCTTCTGAAGAAGCCAACTGATCTGGATCTGCACTGTTTGCCAGTTAGTATATGAATTTGTCAACAATCTGGATCAAGTAATCTAATTGGCTGAAAATTAAGAGTGGGCGGGGCATCTTAATTTATTCAGCATGATAAAGGTGTCCAAATACTTAGAGTAGATATGGTAGCTTAACACTTAGCACACTGTGGGCAAATTCAGCTGACAACAAAGTGATGATATTTTCTTTATTTTTCCCTCCTCAGGAGAGATGGTTTACATGAAATGTCGAATCCTTTTTTCTGCGAAAAATAAAAAAAAAATCAAACTGTCATCTGAAATTTTTAGCCAGCATTTTAAGCATTAATACTCATTCAAGCATTTTAAAACAATTCTCGGTGTTAGTATGTATTACATAAACATAGTAATGAAATGAACTACTCTATAAGAAAATTTGAAGATAGAAACTTAAGAGAAATGGGTACACATGGCAGATTTTCTGCCATTTGTTTTACAAGGGGGACAACTTTTGTGACTTCCTGTTTGCTCTCCTGCGCTCAACCTCTTCTGAGAAGGAGTCTACTCTAAAAAGAAAGAATTTGCTCTTACAAGAGCAAATTCTTTCCTTTTAGAGTGAACTCCTTTTCAGAAGGGAGGCAAACCAGTTTTGATCATTGCCTCCCCTGAAAGTGTACCCATTCCTCTTAACCCTTGCCTTGCTGATTAATTAAGATGCCACGCCCACTTCTAATTTCCAGTCAATCAGATTACTTGATCCGGGTTTTTGATAGAAATTCACATATTTAATGACAAACAATGCAGATGCAGATCAGTCGGCTTCTTCAGAAGCCAACTGATCTGGATCTGCACTGTTTGCTAAGACAGGGACTGTCGTGATCAGCAAGAGAAGGGTTAAGACCAGACAATTGTGTAGTACACAATGTACTTTAAAGTACCCATATGTTGTTTAGTATAGTTTTTTATTATTATTAGGTATAAAGATTTAGCTAAGAATATGTGTCATGGACTGTCAGTAACATAGGTTGTCACAGAAGTAATTACCATTATACAGTTAAACCCGTCTTAAAGGCCACCTGTATTAAACAATCACCTGTCTTTAAAGGCCACTTTTTCAGGTCCCTGAAAAATAAGTGTAAATATTTACCTGTATTAAGCAAGCACCTGTCTAAGCAAACCACTGTCTGGCTTTCCCCAAAGTGCTTGCTTAACTTAGGTCTGACTGTAACCCTAAGTATTGCCACAGAAGGCAGTAGCTGATCAGGGTCTACACTGTTTGCCACATATCAAGCAGTTTTTAGACATCAACAGGTAGTAAATTGGACTGTTTTCAAACTTTAGGACAAAAATGGTAAAGAATTAAGGTGAACCAGTATTTAGGTAAATATGTTATTTATGCAAATACTTTTATCGGAAGTTATGAAAGATAAAAAATGGTACCATATTTATGTTAAGTACAGTAAATGTCCTAAAATTTTGTACACCAGTGTCTGACAAAATTGCTTATGCAAACAGTGTAGTCCCAGATCAGACTGCTCCTGCAGTCTGATCAGGGTCTACACTGTTTGCCATTTCACTAAGTATTCTAAGAAACAACTGCACAAAAAGCAAAAATTAGGCCAAAAAAGGATGGAATAAAGAGTTGAAAATTTTACATTTAACGTACGTTTTTGTACACTTAATTCTCACCATCCTAAGAGGTCTTATGTAGGAGTATTTGATAATTCTTGAGTTTGGACAATGTTCTCGAGTTATTATAAAGAGGTATGTTGTGCCTACTCATTAACCCATTGTAGTCTGGATACCTAAAAGGGTAATTGGCAGAACGCGGCGTCTGATCAGGTTCTCCACTGTTTGCAAATAGTTTAGCTGTTTTCCTGTAAGAATATCTAAATCTCATAGCCTGACATATCTAAAATTAAAAGCCGGCCTCGGTGGCTCAGTTGGATGCGCCGTCCGACTGGAGACCAGGAGGTCGCGGGTTCAACCCCCGCCGAGGTCGGCAACATTCTTTCGTGGAGATTGATCATGAAATATTTTCTACGGTCATTCTCTCCCTTCCGCTGATTCAAGAAGGGCAGTTGTCAGTTTCTGGCGAAAGAATGTGCACAATACTGGTTAACCGCTTAGAGGACTAAGCCTGCCCAGTAAACGTGTGGTTAGGTAAACTGACCGCACTCAGCATGGCCCCATTGGGTTGACTGGGCCGTAAAACCTCAACACAAACAAAATCTAAAATTAAAACTGGACTCTTTTAATATGTAGTGTGGGGGGTCTATTATGGGTTAATAAGTATGCACCTTTATAAAGAAATAAGAAAAAAACAGGGTTCACCAAATACTTAAATCTTCTCCATACTTGGCCAGCCTCAGTGGTTCAATCGGATGCGTGTAGGACTGGTGATCAGTAGGTCACAGGTTTGATCCTTACTGGTTCCTGCATTCTTACATGGAGATGGATCTTGAAATATTTTCTACAGTCATACTTTCTCTTCCTCTGATTCAAGAATGGCAATTGTCAGTTTCTGGTGCAAGAATGTGCACAAGTACTGGTTAACCTCTTAGAGGACTAAACCTGCCCAGGAAAAGTGTGGTTAAGTAAACTGACCAGCTCAACGTTACCTTAATAGTGTTGACTGGGCCATTGAATTCCAGCCAAACCCAATTCTCCTTACTTGTAGTTTTAGACAAGGTGTGTTTTTTTTTTTTTGTTTTTTGTTTTTTTTTCCAATCAAAAAGTGATATTATTTCTCCATGAAAAAATATGAGTCAGGGCATAACAAACCCTGTAATAAGACATGTATGACTAGCAAAGACTTAGATCAGCCAGTACATCCACCCAGTATGGCTAGGGTTTGCTTTTAGATTTTGTCATGCACTGGCTTGTATGTTGTGAATGCTTATTGGAAGTGCTTTGACACAGTGTTTCTCAGTACCCAAAATGTGTACTCTGTGTGAAGTACTTAGCAGTTTTTACAGCACATTGTGATCATAGCCAGCAGTATAGAGGCCTTATTTCAATTAATATACCATATTCAACCTATTACCGCACTTGGGTTTTTCAAACTTATTGGAAAAACGTGTAATGAAATATCTACCTAATAAGGGCCCACTTTAAAGAAAGCTGAGCAAAGGACTGTACGAAGGTCATATTTAATATAAAATCATATGTTGAGGGTACTCATTTGAATTGCCTCAACAAATTGAGGCAGTTTAAATGAGTATACCCACAACATATGATATTATAAAGACGTGGATAAAAGTAGATGGTTTGTTATCTAAATTCTCAGAAATTGCTTAACTGTGCACTTAGTATGATTTTATAGAAAAGTGGAGAAAAGTAGGCTGCCTGTAATCTAGTCTCGGAAATGACTGTACACTTATAGGAATATGTGTAGTTATTAGGTCAAACACTGTATTTTCTTGGAGAAATTGGGAAAATATGTTTATATGGTTATCCCTCTTATCTGGAGTTATACATACTCTAGTGACACTAAAGTATGAACAAGTGAATGTTTGACTTCATGGTAAGGTGTCTTATTAATACATGTCAAATGATAAACCCTACAGAACCTGAACAGACTACTCTTTTGGCTTCTCCACAGTACAATGTATACGTTTTCATGGAGAAATTAGAAAAACATGTATCTGACTACCCTTCTTATATGGAACTGTGATGATATTTTTGATGGTTGGATGTTAATGCTTAGCAATCTGGGTCCAGAAGTTCAAATCTTAACGTTGTTAGCTAACGTGATGTTAAAAATCTGTCTTGAAATATGGCAATTACATTGATATTTTTTGTTGAAAAAATGTGAGCAGTATCACATTTTTGCAGCAAAAATAGCAATGTATTTGAAATATCTTAAAGCTACAACAGTTAAGGAGTTTGTCATTAATGAGCTCGTTAAGCTAACTATGCTTTGAACAAAACTGGGCCCTGGGTAAAATTTCCAGCAGACAATATGCTGAAATATTTTTCTTATTTTTTTCCAGAAAACAGGATTTGACATTTCATGCAAGACAATTTGCATGAAATGTCAAAACCTGCTTTTTTGGGAAAAATAAGAAGAATTAGCTCAGAGAGTAGTAAAGATTAAATGAGTCACCTTTCTTTGCTTTGGTTTACATAAAATGAAGTTTTTGTTGGCTGTTACTATAGAAGAAAAAACTTGAAAAAAAAAACAAAAAAACTTTACCCTTCTCTTGCTGAACACGATATGCCCTGTCTTAGCAAACAGTGTAGATTCAGATTAGTTGGCAGATCTGGATCTGCACTGTTTGTCATTAAATGTGTGAATTTCTATCAAAAACCGGGCTCAAGTAATCTGATTGGCTGGAAATTAAAAGTGGGCATGGCATCTTAATTTATTCAGCATGACATGGGTTAAACAGTTGTATATAATAATAAAAGCAAATACATGACATATACAGTAAAAACATTGTTTGTTGCAGATTGTTAGTGATTTTTCTGAACTTAATACATGTACAGTGTTACTTCCCAGAACTCTAGATAGGGTTTTTTTTATGAAAAAAAAAAACATGAGCATTTTTCTTGCTTGTCCATGAAAACGTGGGTACTAATAATTGCCTCACCAGGGTGATGCAAATGACGATTCCACCTATTAAAGCTCACAGATGGCTGATGCCACTGTGGTAGAACTGCTGGTAAATTAAGACAGGACTTGAATTATTGTTACCAGTATTCGTTTTTGGCCAGGTAAAAGTCTTACAATTTGATATGACGAATATTATTGACTGGATGGATAAACCTCAACTTATCCCACGTTTTCTTGGAGATATATTTTATTGGATACCTGCTTGCCTATGCTCTTCTCCTTCTAAAATTGTGGATGATACATCACAACCTCTTTATTATACTATTGTTGGGGTCCATACCATAAACCGTGTTAGTTAAACAACCGTGTTATATCCAAACAAAAATGTATAGATTATATTGAAAAATGACCATTTATGGTTGTATTTGCCCTTCCTGTTTGCTTTCCTGTAAAGCAGTCCCCTTCCCTTTGGGAGCATTTTTTTTTCCTTTTAGAGCAGACCCTTTTGGCTTTCTGGCAATGTACCCATCTCCCATAAGGTCAAATAAAAAAACACACCACAACCTCTTTATACTACTATTGTTGGAGTCAATAGCATAAACCGTGTTAGTTAAACAACCATGTTATATCCAAACAAAAATGTATAGATTATATTGAAAAATGATCATTTATGGTCATTTTTCAATATATTCTATACATTTTTGGGATCCATCTTTGAATCGTTTTATAACGAACGTGTTATAAAGAGGTTGAAGTGTACCAGGTTTTATAGGGCATATTGCAGACATTTCAGCCATTCTGGGCCCAGCTGTTCAAAACTTAGCAAAGTTGTTAGCTGTGACTTTAAAAACTTTTGTCTTGAAATATGGCAAATACATTGATATTTTTTGCTGAAAAAATGTGAGTAGCTTTTGCAATTCAAAAGCTAATCACATTTTTTCAGCAAAAATATCAATGTATTTGAAAATACCTCAGCTAGAACATTTAAGAGTTTGTCATGAACAAGCTCTTTAAGCTAACGGTGCTTTGAACTGGGTCCTGGTATATAACTATACCATTGTGTTCAGCAGAATATCAACATTACCATATTTCATAGCTCAACGTATGTCATAGCATTCAACCGGAAAATAGACTTTTCTTATTTCTCCACAAAAACATGTGTTGTGGGTACTCATTCAAAGCACCTCACCAAGGCACTTCTAATGACTACCAACAACAAAATTATGTTTTTGTAGAAAAATTGAAAAACTATTATGTGGGTACCTCCTCATACCTGAAGCTATGGTATTTACCCTATTACATCATATTTGAACTTGAAGCCTTGCTTGAGCAAACACTGTAGATAAGTCTAGATAAGGGTGGGTATCAGGTAGTTTTCTTATTTCTCAACGAAAACATATATTGTGGGTACTTATTAGAAGCGCCTCACCTAGGCACTTCTAATGAGTACCCATAACATATGTTTTTGTCGAGAAATAAGAAAAATATAGATATTTTTGGGTTGAAAAAAGTGCCTTATCAAGAGCTATGAGTGTAGATCCAGATCAGACTTGTCCCCTAGGTTCTTTTGTTCTTTTCATTTGTCCACCCACTGATGCATCTAGAATAGCAAACTGTGCAGAGCTTCCCTAGCAGACTGATCTGGGTCTACATTTTTTTGCACAAGTATGTCTGTCAGAATTTTTAGGGTAGGTATGGTATTTAAAAGTTTGTGTTCATTTTGTTAGGGTCTTGTTAGTTAAGTGTCCAAGTCTTTTATTTAGTTGTACAATGTATGTAAGATCTAAGTGAACTGCACTGGATTATTCTCAGTCACTTCGAAAGAGTGCCAGGATGATGATGAGATTGCAGCGGAATGATAAGAATACAGTAAGTGCAGGATTTCCAGAGCAACTCTTCTTCTCTGATTATATTGCGGATACTCAGGGTCCACAGTTTGGCATTCTTCCAACACATTTGTGTTCAAAATTTAACCCTTGTCATGCTGAATAAATTAAGATGTCACACCCACTTCTAATTTTCAGCCAATCAGATTGTTTGATCTGGATTGTTGCTATAAATTCACATACTTAATGGCAAATAGTGCAGATCCAGATCAGTTGGCTTCTTCAGATCTACACTTTTTGCAAAGGTAGGGTATATCCGGGTTCAGCAGGACAAGGGTTAAAATAAGTGTAATAAGTTAACCCTTAAATGTTCATTTTTAGATGACAAATAAAATGTTGATTGCTGCAGTTGTGATAAGTGCTTTAAGGGTTAACACACAGGCCAGCAGCATAGTCCGAGCTTGGACCGTCCTTCAATCCAGTGAGCTGGGCTGCCATTTATCCTCTTTTTAAGTTTTAAACATGCATGAATATAGACCCAGATTAGTCAGATCTTAATCTACGCTTTTTAGTTACATCTATTTTCATTGGGTAGACGTGTTACCATTTCATTAAAGAAAAAAAAGTTAAAAGTCCAGGGAGTGCCACAATCACAAGACACACTGTATCAGATCATCCTTGTTCATTTCAGACAAATATTTGATGGGAAAATTCTTCAGCTTGTCTGGGTCTGCTTCAATGAAGTTTTCATACAACTTGTTTTTGACAACTTGTTTTCATTAAAGTATATGTACATAAAGTCTTTCTCTTTATTAACCTTAATCGCTCGAAGGACAAATTCAGCAGAAAATAGGCTTTAAACCTTTCCTGCAAATTGTTTCTTTAGGAGACAATTTGCATGAAATGTCAAAGTTATTTTCTGGGAAAAATATTTCAAAATGTTCGCTAAAATTTTTACCCAGCATGCTAAGCATTAATATTTAGCCTTCTGTTGCAATAGTTACAGAGTGTCAGTTATGTCAGTACCACAGCATACCTCCTAATAATGTGGTAACTGGAGTAAGAATTACTGTTTTGCTAAAAAAAATACATTATGGGTATTTATTAGAATTGCCTCATGTTTTGGCATAAAATTATGAATTATATGTGAAATTGGCATGTCACACATAAATGATATTTTTTTCTCTGCTTCAGTTAACCCTTAAAACGCCAAGAAAACCTGCATCTGAAAATGTCGTCTGTTTGTCGTCTGCTGAATATTCTTGCAAACTTTTCAAACCTATTTTTGCATACAGGCAAACAGTGTGGACCCGAATCAGACTGCTCCTAAAGGAGCAGTCTGATCTGGGTCCACAATTTGCAGAAATGACTTTTAAAGTATCAGGCAGAAGACAAAGCAGACAACAATAGTCATGACTGGCACTTTAAGGGTTAATAGGATTTGGCCTATGTTTTAACACCATTAACCTTCAACACTCTGGCCAATTCAGCAGACCAGAAATTGTTGAGATTTATCTTATATTTTCCAGAAAACTGAAGCTTACATTTCATGAAAACGGTCTTCATTGGAGACCAAATGGAGACTGTTTGCATGTCTGATCCTGTTTTCTGGAAAAAATAAGAAAAGTATTTCAAAATGTCATCCACTAAAAATTTTACTCAGATTGGTAAGCATTAAAAGATGAATACAGTCAGTCATAGGTCTAGATAAGAGTGGGTATCAGGTAAATATTTTTCTTATTTCTCCACGAAAACATATGTTGTGGGTACTCTTTTGAAGCGCCTTGCTGTGGATCTTCTGATGAGTACCAACATCATATGTTTTTGTGGAGAAATAAGAAAAATACCAATACTTCTGGAGTAAACAAGAGGCCCATGGGCCATGGGTCGCTCACCTGTGACATAGCCACTGCAGATATGCAGATGTTATGCAACATTTTTCCAATCCTGTCATCGCAACTAATGAAAAGATCATCATTTTAGCAGTTCTTTATTTTGAAGAAGAAGATATATGGCATTCCAGTCAATTGAGCGTGATCATTTGAACAAACTCTAAATGGCAGCCAACTTGGATTTACGATCGGCACGATTTTAGCTATTTTTGATCTACAAGTCACCCCAATGCTTCCTACCAAGTTTTGAGTCAACTGGCCTTTCAGTTCAGGAGAAGAGGTGAAAAATAGATTTTCAAGAAGGCTGCCATGGCGGCCATCTTGGATATCCGATTGGCACGATTTTAGCTATTTTTGATCTACAAGTCACCCCAATGTCTCCTACGAAGTTTGGAGTCAATTGGCCTTTCGGTGCAGGAGAAGAAGCTAAATATAGATTTTCAAGATGGCGGCCATGGTGGCCATCTGGGATTTCTGATCAGAACGATTTTAGCTATATTTGATCTACAAGTCACCCTGATGCTTCCTACTAAGTTTCGAGTCAAGTGACTTGGGTTTAGGAGAAGTAGCGAAAAATAGATTTTCAAGATACCCGCCATGGCGGCCATCTTGGATTTACGATCGGCATGATTTTAGCTATTTTTGATCTACAAGTCACCCAAATGCTTCCTACCAAGTTTTGAGTCAACTGGCCTTTCGGTTCAGGAGAAGAAGCGAAAAATAGATTTTCAAGATGGCTGCCATGGCGCCCATCCTGGTTTTACGATCGGCATGATTTTAGCTATTTTTTATCTACAAGTCACCCCGATGCTTCCTACCAAGTTTGGAGTCAACTGGCCTTCCGGTTCAGGAGAAGAAGCGAAAAATAGATTTTCAAGATGGCTGCAATGGCGGCCAGCTTGGATTTCAGATAGGCACGATTTTAGCTATTTTTGATCTATAAGTCACCCCAATGCCTCCTACCAAGTTTGGAGTCAATTGGCTTTTGGGTTTAGGAGTAGCAGCGAAAAATAGATTTTCAAGATGGCGGCCATGGCAGCCATCTTGGAGTTCCGATTGGCACGATTTTAGCTATTTTTTATCTACAAGTCATCCTGATGCTTTCTAGCAAGTTTGGAGTCATTTGGCCTTTCGGTTCAGGAGAAGAAGCAAAAAATAGATTTTCAAGATGGCCGCCATATCTTGGATTTCCGATCGGCACAATTTTAGCTACTTTTGATCTACAAGTCACCCTGATGCTTCCTAGCAAGTTTGGAGTCAATTGGCCTTTCGGTTCAGGAGAAGAAGCGAAAAATAGATTTTCAAGATGGCAGCCATCTTGGATTTCCGATTGGCACGATTTTAGCTATTTTTGATCTACGTCACCCTGATGCTTCCTAGCAAGTTTGGAGTCAACTGGCCTTTCGGTTCAGGAGAAGAAGCGAAAAATAGATTTTCAAGATGGCGGCCATCTTGGATTTCCGATCGGCACGATTTTAACTATTTTTGATCTACAAGTCACCCTGATGCTTCCTAGCAAGTTTGGAGTCAATTGGCCTTTCGGTTCAGGAGAAGAAGCGAAAAATAGATTTTCAAGATGGTGGCCATGGCGGCCTTCTTGGATTTCCGATCGGAACGATTTTAGCTATTTTTGATCTACAAGTCACCCTGATGCTTCCTACCAAGTATCAAGTCAATTGGCCCAGGGGTGTAGGAGGAGTAGGCTTTTAAAGCAATTGTTGACGCCGCACGACGGACGACGCACGACCGACGTTGACTGACCACAATAGCTCACCATGAGCACTTCGTGCTCAGGTGAGCTAAAAGCGAAGTGCTCAGGTGAGCTAAAAAAGCATCAAGAGCTATGGATGTATGGTTTCACGTTGGTCATCTGTCCATACATAATAAGTCTGTCCATCCACATTTTGTTTCTGGACGATAACTTGAGTAAATGTTAATGGATTTTACCAAACTTAGTATGTGCACTGATATTGTGAAGATCTAATTTGGGATTGATAATGGGCAAATTTCTTCTTTTTTTTTGGAAAAAAAAACCCCCCAAAAAACAACTAAAAATTCTACAGACACCGTTACAAATACCTTTCAAGAGACAGATAGTCATGAAAATTTCTCCAGTTCTTTCACTACCAATTTCACATTTTCAATGTGCATTACTCAATCATTCTCTCTATCTCCCTGACAGCCTGGAGTACATGACACCTTTGCCTCATCCATCCCCCCCACCCCTCCCCTCCCCCGATCTGACCATGTTATTTTGATATTCTTAGAGAAAAATGGCTAACCTATTTGCAAACAGCGGAAACCCTGATCAGCCACCACATTCTGCGGCATCTGATCTGGGTCTGCACTGTTTGCCAGTTACCTTTTGGGGGTGTTCCTGACTAAAACGGGCTAAAAGGGAATTAGCTTTCCACTGGGGAAACTAGCCTTTACCACTATGGGCAAATTCAGCAGATGGCAAACTGGTATTTTTTCTTATAGAAAATAGGCTTTCACACTTCAAGCAAATTGAGGAGACAATTTACATGAAGTGTCAAAGCCCATTTTCAGGAAAAAATAAGAAAAAATATTTCCAATTGTCGTCTGCTGAAATTTTTACCTAGAGTGCAAAAAGCCTCTGGATGGGGAAGCAGTCAGAGCTCCTAACTGTGTATCAGGAGGTCAGGAGTTTGAACACCACTACATTGCATCGCATTTCATGATCACCCCAAAGGAAATTGCTACCAGGAGTGAATTCTTTACTTTCAGACTAGATTACTATCCAGAAGGGAGACAAAAACAATTTTAACAGAGTTGCCTCCCCTGAAAGTTAATCCATTCCTGTTAAACTGTCATCTCCCAGCCAAATCTCTAGATTACTGGAATATCCAGGTATTCTATTTCTGCACAAAAAACATGTTATGAAAGGGTAGGGGTACTCAATGGGAACTCCAAGGCACTTCAAATGAGTACCTGCAAAATGTTTTTGTGGAGATGTTTTTGTGGAGAAAAGAAAAATATCAATACTTTTAACCCTAGTCCTGCTGAACCTGGTTATTCCCTTTGCAAATAGTGTAGATCCAGATCAGCTGGCTTATTCAAAAGTCAACTAATCTGGATCCACACTGTCTATCTTTAAGTACTTGAATTTGAATCAACAATCTGGATCAAATAATTTGATTGGCTGTAAAAATTTAAGTAGGTCTGGCATCTTAATTTACTCAGCATGGCAAGGGTTAAGTTGAAAAAAGTGCCTTATTTGAGGTATGAATACTAACATTATCTTGAATGAGGTTAACCCTTGTCATGCTGAATAAATTAAGATGCCATGCCCACTTCTAATTTCCAGCCAATCAGATTACTTGATCCAGGTTTTTTGATAGAAATTCACATATTTAATGACAAACAGTGCTGATTCAGATCAGTTGGCTTCTTAGAAGCCAACTGATCTGGAGCTACACTGTTTGCTAAGACAGGGCATGTCGTGTTCTGCAAGAAAAGGGTTAAAAACAGACAGAATGACCCACAGAAAACAAACAGTAATATGTGAACCTTTGTTTTTATTAAAAAACAACAAAAAATTCAAGGTGTTGATATATATATACATATAAAATAATTCTGAAACATATGTTGCAGATCTGTGTAGTTAAAACACATACTTGTGTAGTAAAAAATGTGCCAAACAATGAGAGATGTGTGAATGAAATTGCGGTGGATAATGAATTCCAATGCGGAAAAACCAAAGTATTCCCATTTGCTAAAATATTGAGTTAATGCTAGGTATGCTGGGTAATAATCTCAGCAGACAACATCTCAATTTTTTTCTCACTATTCCCAGAAAGTAGGAGACAATCTGCATGAAGGTCAGACCCTATTTTCTGAAGAAAGAAACACCAATTTGTTGTACCGTAATGACCCCAAGTATTGAGACAGCTTGGCCTGAGCAAACAATGTACACCCTGATCAGACACAACAAAATGTAGCATCTAACCAGGGTCTACACTGTTTGCCACTCATCTGGCAGTTTTTAATGCACATCAAAAAGTAACTTTTTAAATTTTTCCAACAAGTACTGTGAAGAGTCAGACTGTCCCAATATTTAGGGTTTTTTAACCCTTGTCTGCTGAATAAATTAAGATGCCATTCCCACTTCTAATTTTCAGCCAATCAGATTACTCGATCCTAATTGTTGCTATAAATTTACACACTTAATGGCAAACAGTGCAGATCCATATCAGTTGGCTTCTGAAGAAGCCAACTGATCTGGATCTACACTGTTTGCAAAGGCAGGGTATATACGGGTTCAGCAGGACAAGGGTAAATTAAGGTATGCTGAATTTGCCCAGCACATGCTAAAGGTTAATGCTAAAGGTTAACACACAAACAAACAGTGAAGGCCCACAGTGGTCTGGCCAGATAGATAGCAGCTTATTCAAATGTAAAATTTCTTCTGTCAAAATCCTGATCAGACCTCATGGTTTGAATATGGACTGAGGTAAATATGAACATCAAAGTGCATTTGTTTTCAAAATAAGTTATATGCTTTAGACACCAGAGTACATTTATATAATGCAAATGAAGTTTCTTTGTCTATATGAAACATTTTACTTTATTTCCAATGAACAAAGATAATGTAACAACAGTGTCTTCAAACTCACTGTCCTTCTGCATAACTAAAGCAGGGTTCATACAGGCAAGACTAAGTCAAATTCAAGGACTTTTCAAGGACCAGCCTCATAGTTTTCAAGGACTATGATACTTACCCAAATCTGTAAATTCTGCACTTTTATCCATTGGTTCCAAATCCAGTAATAAATTTTGGGTTAAAACACTGATAATTTCTGCCAAATAATGTCACAATGAATTCTCTTAAAACCAAAAGTATTAAGTTGTGGTGTGGTTGCAGTTTCTGTTTCAACCTGTGAGAAATTTACAAGTGTCCGCGACATCGCTTCTTCTTGTTTCTTTTGCCCTCTCCCTGCACCTGTGACTGCAATGCACTTCCACCCATTTGTATCGATGTCCTTATTACAGGCCAACAGTGCGCCTTGTGTTTACTGTTTGTTTCCTTTACCTAAGGATATCGTTTTGGTCACTCTCTGCTAGAAACACACTTTCCCATTACGCAGAAATAAAGATTCCAAGAAAAAAAAACACTAAAGAACAGCAGACGCCATTTTTGTTTGGTTAGTCTGGTTATTGGAATTGACTTTTTTCAGTGATAAAAGTTGTCACATTCGCCAAATACCAGTCTGCAAGGGAGAAAATCCAAACAGCAAGTACGAAACATTCGAACCTGTGTGTATTCGAACTTTTGTTTTTGTGCCGAGTACATTTGACCTCTTTAATTATAGCACTCCTGCACAGCTATAGTTGCTCAAAACTTGCCGATTTTTTTCTAGAACTTTATTTTTGATTCTCACAGAGATTTAAAATTGTCTAGAATACAAGAAAATGTGAAATTCAAGTACTTTTCAAGGTCTATGGACAGTTTTCAAGGGCTTTTCAAGACAAATTTTGTTTTCAAGGACTTTTCAAGGCTGCCCTTCATTTTCAAGTACTTTTCAAGCCTGTGCGAACCCTGTAAAGGCATCTGCTATATTTTGAACTTTCTGAAACAGTCTGCACCATGTGAAAGCGTGTCTTGGGCATATGTGGACAGCAAAGGCCCAGATCAGCCTGCACATCAAGACAGTATGATCAGGGCCTTCACAGTCCACTTATAGAATTATTAACCCTTGTCCTGCTGAATAAATTAAATTGCCACACCCACTTCTAATTGTCAGCCAGTCAGATTCCATGATCAAGACTGTCGATATAAATTCACTTAAGGGCAAACAGTGCAGATGCAGATCAGTTGGCTTCTTCAGAAGCCAACTGATCTGGATCTACACTGTTTGCAAAGGCAGGGATATCCGGGTTCAGCAGGACAAGGGTTAAGTACTGTAGAATATAAGAAGGTAAAGCCAAAGTCCTGATCAGACTACACAGCTCTACTGGCTAATCTGTATCTTCACTATTCACAATTACCCCCCCGACATCTTTTTTGATGCTGCAGCTCAAATCATAAATGAAGTTACAAGCTGACCAAAATGACCTGTCATTTGGACTTTTGGATTATAATATGGACTGCATCTAGTGAAAAGGTGCCTTCGAACATTTGCAAATGCACAGATTCAGATCAGCCAGTGCCAAATGCGAAGTTTCATCTGGGCTTTTGCTTTCCATTTGTACATTCCTTAGTATCTGATAATTCTGTTAGCTGACAGTGAAAACCCTGATCAGACAGCGGGTATGTGCAGGCTGATCTGGGCCTTCCCTGTCCGCATAAGCTCAAAATTGTTTTTTGCATGGCATGGCCCAGATTTATAGGTACACTATAACCTTTTTATAACATGGTTCATTATAACACGGTTTTGGATATAACACGGTTCAAAGATGGACCCCAAAAATGTATAGATTATTGAAAAATGACCATAAAATGGTCATTTTTCAATATAATCTATACATTTTTGTTTGGATATAACACTGTTGTTTAACTAACACAGTTTATGCTATGGACCCCAACAATAGTGTTATAAAGAGGTTGTTGTGTATATTGCATAAATAGATATTACCTGCACAAGCAAACAAAGGTGAAGTGTTGGAGGTGGAGGAGTGGGGCTTAAACCAGTTTTGCTCACAGGAAACCTCACTCATCTTCAGAGCAGCAGGAAAATCCATTTTTTTTGCTTGCTTGCAAAGACACTGTTTACTGGACTAATCAGAATATTTGTAGTTAATAAAGGATCCATATTCCACAAAAATATACATTTTTATTATCCAAGAAAGGTTTAAAAAATTGATATATAGTATTAATATGATCATAAAATGTAGCAGCTGACAGCCTGTAAAATTTCCTTCAGTCTCGTTTTTGAACCGGATCAAAAATGAAATGATTTTTTATCGTATCTGAATTAATGTTGGCAACATTAATTCAGAGATACGATAAAAAATCACTTCATTTCAAGAACAAGAGACTCTGAAATTTTACAGGCGGTCAGGTGCCACATTTTATGATGGTATTAATGCCATATATCAATTTATTAAACTTTTCTTGGATTTCTTCTCCTGTTATCTGATGCTATATGTTAAGTTAATGGAGATGAACACAATTTTCACATCTGATCCAAGTACACAACTATTATATAAAACCAGTCCCCGTCTTCCATAAAAACACAAAATACATGTAAGTTAATTTTGGCCATTTTCTTGGAGATTACTTCAAGACATTATCACAGATTTCGAAGGTTAAGATAAATATTCTGAAAATTCGTACAGAAACAAACAATAATGAGTCCCAACATTCAATATCTCTCCTCATCAATTTAGTGAAGGGAAGAAATCAATTTTGAAAAGTGAAGTTATATAATATTAGCATGCTGGGTAAAAATGTCTGCACATTTTGACTTATTTTTCCCAGAAAATTGGGTTTTATATTCCATGCATATTTGGAGACAATTTGCATGGAATGTCAAAGTCTATTTCCAGGGAAAAATAAAACTAAACATAGCTAAGTGTTAATTGCCACCCTTTGCAAAATTAAGTTTCTTTCCTTCAGGTTTTCTTTTTCCATGTCAGGTCTGATCATTTGAAGGAACCTTGGGACACTAATGAAGTGCAGAAGTGTATGGAACAGATACAGTATCACACATACAAACAAAAATATTGCATTATTAACACTTAGCACTCTGGGTAAAAAATTTAGCGGACAACAGTTTAAAATATTTTCCCCAGAAAACAGGATTAGACATTTTATGCAAACTGTCTCCATTTTTTTTAAAAGAAAACAAATGGAGACAAATTTGCATGAAATGTCAAATCCTGTTTTCTGGGAAAAATAAGAAAAATATAATAAATTTGTCATCTGCTGAATCAGCCAAGAGAGTGGTAAAGGTTAAATGATATAAAAAAAAAAATATTTGGAATGGCCAATATGAATACAGTGCCGTTATAATGAGCTGTATGTGCGCATAGAGTAACAAATAAAACATACATTATAATTACCCTAAATACTGAGACAGAAAAGCCCTGTTTGAGTAGTTTGATCAGGGTCTACATTGACCTTTAGCCATCTACTAAAGCATGTGATAAATTGATGTAAACCTCAAAATTAATAAATTCTGTCCTTTGTAAAGTAAGTATCATATAGCTCTTGAAAAGGCACTTTTTTCAACCAAACAGTATATTTTTCTTATTTCTTGATGAAAATATAATGTTCTGGGTACTCATTAGAAGTGCCTCATTGAGGCACTTCTAATGAGTACCACAACATGTTTTTGTGGAAAAATAAGAAAAATATTTACATGATACCCCATCTTATCTAGACCTATAATATGTATGCCATATTTACCCTAAATATTGGACAGATGGCCTGAGCAGACAGTGTAGGTCCAAGATGATACCACAAAAACTGTCTGATCAGGAGCGTTTGCCACTCATCCAGCAGTGTTAGGCACATTACCAGGTAGTAATTGGACTTGTTCAACTTTTAGAACAAATATGGTAAGGAGTTATGGTGTCCTAATATTTAGGTCAAATAGTTCAACTTTTAGCATAGGTTTATGTATGAGTGGGTATCAGGTAATTTTTTTTTTTATTTCTCCACGAAAACATATGTTGTGGGTACTCATTAGAAGCGCCTCGCAGAGGTGCTTCTAATGATTTCCCACAACATTTCTTTTCATGGAGAAATAAAAATATCACTTCTTTTGAACATAAAAAAAGCATCTGATCAACAACTATGCTTTTAGATCAAGTATCATGAGTTCAGGTATCCCAACATAAAAGGTTAAATATAGAAATCATCAACAGCATTGTGATAGGTAAGATCTGTGAGTATTTAGTATAATAAACGTTTAGCATGTGGGTAAAAATTTCAGCAAACAAATTTATCTTATCCTTATTTTCCCCCGGAAAATAGGCTGTGGCATCTCAAGCAAATCATCTCCTAGGGAGACCATTTGGATGAAATGTCCAAGCCTATTTTCTGGGAATATAAGAAAATTATTTTCCCAGAAAATACGCTCTGATATTGTGCAAACTGTCTCCCTAGGGGACAATTTGCACAAGATATCAAAGCCTATTTGCATAAGAAATCCACCTATATTATGCAATTTGCATGAAATGTCGAAGCCTATTTTCTTGGAAAAATAAGAAAAATATTTTGAAATGTCTAAATTTATTATCCAGCATGCTAAGCTTTAGCCCTTGTCTTGATGAATAAATTACCATGCCCATTTCTAAATTTCAGCCAAACAGATTACTTGATCCAGATTGTTGATATAAATTCACATACTGATTGGCAAACGGTGAAGATCCAGATCAGTTGGCTTCTTTAGAAGCCAACTGATCTGGATCTTCACTGTTTGCAAAGGCAGGACATATCCGGGTTCAGCAGGACTAGGGTTAAGGTCTGTGAGTATTTAGGGTAATTATAGTTATTGCATAATATAGCAATGTATCACAACTCGGTCCATCTATCTGACTGTCCAAATGCCGGAATCCTCTCCTTCGAGTACCCAACATCCCCAACTCTAGCTGTAGAACCAGTAAATGTCAGTTGGTTTGGTATCCCTCTCTGCGGTGAAGGACGCATAAAATTTGATGTCCCTTTTTGTGGAGACTGGGTAAAATTAAGGGTCCTCTGAGGGGATGACTGATTTGACATATGATTACTGGACATGCTTGTCAAAGAGCTGATTGCACTGTCTGGGGAACGGTATGTTCTAGGCGATGACGTCATACTGGTATCCATGTTCTGGATGGCTGGTCTGTTGCCAGACTTTTCCGGAGTGTGTTGCCTAGCTACAGTATTGGAGCCTTTGGCCGGAGATGAACCTGGAGATCTTGTGTAAGGAGATCTATTTCCTGATGTTGGCACCTACAAAAAGAAATATGGAACTAGAAATGTATCCGAAGTTCTCAGATATTCCCTGCATTGCTCATATTTATAAAATTATTTCTTACAAAAATAGTCAAAAGAAGGGACTTTAGAAAAATGCTAAATAAATTTTCATGCGCATTTAAAATAGCTTACCGGTAGGATGGAAAATTACCAATAAATTTTATCTTATATACTTTTTTTTTCATTCTGATTTTAATGACTGACAACATGTATATGCCAAGCTTTCTCCTATATTTGAGCCTCTCCAAAAAAGAAATCAACCTTATGACATATGCAACCAGCTTAGAGCCTGAACAGCCTGCACATCTAGTCTAATCATGGTCAATGCCCTTAACAGAGTCTATGCTGGTTGCATATATTATAAGGTCAATTTCTTTTTGCTATCCAAAATGTGCCCAGTGAAGATTCTGATCAGACTGTATGAATGTGCAGGCTGATCAAAATCTTTGCAAAGGTCACATGTTCGAAGGATAAGGGGCAGGAGAGAGAATATTGATAAAGTTCAGAAGGAGAGAAGTCTTATCAGACAGCTAAAGATTTTTTTGTTTTGTTTTTTCTCATGATTGTGTGTGTTTGTATTGCTTGCTTTCGAAAGGACAGTGTCCAGACATGATTAGGAACTTGGTGCTCTCTTTTATAATGTTGCATAGCTGAAATATTGCACCCACAAAATTGGAATGATATTTCACCGTCACAGAGTATCTGACACCTTTCCTTCTTAGTACACTCTCTCTAAAATTTGTTCACTTCCAACTGATGTGTCTACTGCTCAATGAGTAGTAAAGAGTGTAGATCCTGATCAGATGCCGCATAGGTCTTGATAAGATGTTTTTTTCAATCCAAAAGTATTGATATTTTTCTTATTTCTCCACGAAAACATGTGGGTACTCATTAGAAGCACCTTGATGAGGCACTTCTAATGGGTAGCCACAACATATGTTTTTGTCAAGAAATAAGAAAAATATTTACCTGATACCCACTCTTATCTAGGCCTGTGGATGCCGCATTATGTGGCATCTGATCTGGGTCTGCAATGAATATTAATCTAAATATGGTACTGTTGTCATCAGTCCTTGCTCTACTTTATTCTGAGCACTATGGGAAAGAACAGCTAGTGCCATTTGAAGTACCGTATTCGACCTAATTACCGCACTGTGTGCTTAGGTTTTTCAAACTTACAGGACACACTCATTTGTGGTCAAATATGTATCTATCTACTAAGGATACACTATAAAAAAAAGATCAGAAAAGGACTTATTTAATGATGACTATGCGATTTTTTTCTGACTTTCTTTACAAAGGCATATGTTGTGGGCACTCATTTGAATTGCATCGACTTGTCGATGCAATTCAAATGAGTACCCACAACATATGCCTTTGTAAAAAAGTAAAGAAAAAAGTACACTGGTTGTAATCTGAAGACTACGGAATTTCTTGACTGTGCGCTTATAGGGGTATGTGCGGTAATTAGGTCGAAAACGGTATTCAGTTTGATACCACCAGGCACTGAACCTGTGACTATACCTACGAACTATCATTATGAGTTCTGCTAGAGGTTAAAAAAAGATAATGAAATTGGAATCTAGTTTATAATCCTTGGCTACAAGATCACCAGAAGTTTACATCGATAAATAGGAAGTGGCTACAGGGTAAACACTTAGGGCTCTGGGTAAAATTTTCAGCAGACGAGACATTTAAATATTTTTTCTTATTTTTTTTTCCCAGAAAACAGGTTTTGACATTTCTTGCAAATTGTCTCCAATGGAAACAATGTGCAAAAAATGCCAAATCCTGTTTTCTGGGAAAAATAACAAAAATATTGTCAATGTGTCGTCTGCTGAATTAGCCCAAGAGAGGTAAAGATTTAGAAAGGATCAAACTGGTTGATATGCTTGTCTGAAACAGGCTGTAAATAACCTAGAGAGTAGTTCTAGTAAGTACAGAACTGTCAAGCACATAAACACAAGAAATTGGGTCTTCGGGGAATATGGAGACAGTGTAGGTCTGATCAGAGTGTGCAGTCTTACAATCTAATCAGGGCCTTCTCTGTCCACTGACAGAATCACTGGATATTGTAGAATATATTGGTACACCACAACCTCTTTATAAACGATTGCTGGGATCCAAAGTCCAAACAAAAATGGCTAGATTACATGTAAAAAGAAAAATGACCAGACAAAAATGTCTAGATTATATAGAAAAATGACCATAAATGGTCGTTTTTCTATATAATATAGACATTTTTGTTTGGATATAACACTTTTGGGGTCCACCTTTAAACGGTCCTATATCCAAACTGACTTATAATTGGTCTAATATCCAAACTGACTTATAATCGGTCTTGTATCCAAACTGACTTATAACTGGTCTAATATCTAAACTGACTTATATTCGGTCTTATATCCAAACTGACTTATAATCGGTCTTATATGCAAACTGACTTATAATGTCAGTCTTATATGCAAACTGACTTAAAATCGGTCTTATATGCAAAGTGACTTATAGTCAGTCTTATATGCAAACTGACTTATAATCAGTCTAATATGCAAACTGACTTATAATCGGTCTTATATGCAAACTGACTTATAATTGGTCTTATATATGCAAACTGACTTATAATCAGTCTTATATGCAAACTGACTTATAATCAGTCTTATATGCAAACTGACTTATAGCCAGTCTTATATGCAAACTGACTTATAATTGGCCTTATATGCAAACGGACTTTATAATCAGTCTTATATGCAAACTGACTTATAGTTAGTCTTATATGCAAACTGACTTATAGTCAGTCTTATATGCAAACTGACTTATAGTCAGTCTCGTATGCATACTGACTTATAATCGGTCTTATATCAAACTGACTTATAATCGGTCTTATATGCAAACTGACTTATAATCAGTCTTATATGCAAACTGACTTATAGTCAGTCTTATATGCAAACTGACTTATAATTGGTCTTATATGCAAACTGACTTATAATCAGTCTTATATGCAAACTGACTTATAGTCAGTCTTATATGCAAACTGACTTATAATCAGTCTTATATGCAAACTGACTTATAGTCAGTCTTATATGCAAACTGACTTATAATCGGTCTTATATGCAAACTGACTTATAATCAGTCTTATATACAAATTGACTTATAATCAGTCTTATATGCAAACTGACTTATAATCAGTCTTATAAAGAGGTTCCAGTGTATACAGAAAAGGCCCTTTTCAGATAGATTGTGTGCCTTTGCTGGCTGGTGTAGAGCTTTAAAGTTTGTTAAAACCCTGAAAACCCATTTTTTCCTTGGAGTGGCTCATACGAAGAATTTACACAAGTATCTCGAAATAATTATAACAGATCATTTGGTCCACCACTATAATATTACTTTAAATATCATTCTTGGCTTCTGATCTGGGGAAATTTCATAGATAAATTCTTGACATTTTGTTATTACTACTGCATAAAAACACTAAACCCATTTTAGACTGAATACCCCTTTCCCCCTGCCCACACCCCCCCCTCTCCCCCACCCCCACACACACTCACTACATATTGGAAGAGTCAAATGTCAATTTTGGGTATGTCAGGCTTTGTGATTTAGATATTCCTAGAGAAAATTGGCTAAGTTATTTGGAAACAGTGCAGACCCTGATCAGATGCCACATTTTGCAGCATCTGATCTGGGTCTGCACTGTTTGCAAATTACCCTTTTGGTGGTCTTGTCTGTGTTGGAAGTTTTACGGCCCAGTCAATCCAATGGGGTCATGTCAAGCAGGTCAGTTTACCTAACAACAATTTTATTGGGCAGGCTTAGTCTTCTAACTGGTTAACCAGTTTTGTGCACATATCTTCGCCAGAAACTGACAACTGCCCTTCTTGAATCAGTGGAAGGGAAATGACCATAGAAAATATTTCATGATCAAATCTCCACAAAAGAATGTTGCCTACCCGGCGGGGTCTCTAGACTAAAATGGGTCTATATTTATTGCTTAGTATGCTGAGTAAAAACTTAGATATGCCATCACGAAAACATGCCTATATAATGTTGACCCCCTTAAACCCCACGTTTATATAGAAAAACTGGGGTTTATAGGGGTATACATTATTTTTCTTATTTCTGTCCAAAAACATAGATTGTGGGTATTCATTAGAACTGCCTCGCTGAGACAGTTCTAACGAGTACCTACAATCTATGTTTTGAGCAGACATATGAAAAATATCAGAATTTTTATCTGAAAATTTTCAATTTTTTGTGGTAAAATTTTCGGTATATTTCAATAGGCTTGTTTTCGTAATGCAGAAATTTCTTTCCTGGTTCAGTAGACGGATAGAGTTGGTTGGTTTGGACTTTAACAGACCAGTCAACACTATTAAGAACGGGATGGTAAGTTTACCAAACTACATTTTTCCTGGGCAGGCTTAGTCCTCTAAGCAGTTAACCAGTACTTGAGCACATTCTTTCTTCAGATGTTGACAAACTAATTCTGATCCAAGTACAACACAAAAATACCAACAATTTATATCAAAGCAAGAAATAAAGTTTATATACATTTATAAAACAAAAGTTAATTAAAAATAAGGTTTAATCTTCAGCACTCCCTGGGCAAAATCAATACAAAACATTCCCAGAAAACTGGGATTGACATTTCATGCAATTTGTTTGACATGTCAAACCCTATTTTCTGGACAAAAAAGATAAGGAAATTATCATCAATGTGTTATCTGCCAAATTTGCCCAATGAATATTAAAGATTAATATTTTTTACTTATAGCAGCCAGAAAATAATGTATTTAGCAGCTACAAAAACAACAAAATCCAGCATTTGATTAGCCACACCACTATAATCTCAAGCTTTTAAATTAAACATTACAGCCAGAAGGAAAATAACAAGTCAACACTTAACACGCTATGGGTTGATTCAGCAGACGACAAATCGGTGATATTTTTCTTATTTTTTCCTAGAAAATAGGATCTGATACTTCATGCAAATTGTCTCCTGACACGTCATGCAAATTGTCTCCTAAGAAGACAATTTGCATGAAGTGTCAGATCTTATTTTCTAGGAAAAAATATTTCAAAATGTTGTCTGCTGAAATTTTTACCCAGCATGCAAAGCGTTATTGAGAATGGATACATATTCTGCCATTTTTATAACAGAGACGTACACACTTCATATATGAGAAAATATTAGTTTTTAGCAGCAGGTCTGTAATACCTAAAATGTTATGAAAATTTTGGCAAGTACCGTAATAACCTTAAGTATTGGAACAGATAGGCCTTTGCAAAGTGTAGACCTAGATGAGATGCTGCATTCTGCCACACTACGCGGCATCTCCTCAGGGTTTACACTGTTTGCCACTCATCCAGCAGTTTTTAGACACAACATTCGACAGTTATACCTGTTCAAATTTTAGATAAAGTATAGTAAGGAGTTCAGGTGTCCGAGTACTTAGGGTAAATACAGTATGCAGCAGATGGCACACATTTATTTAAGAGTAGTAAAACAGAGATTAACTCTTCAACAGACAGGAAGAAAGGGTTTTGCAAAGAGTTTTGCTCTAAACTGAATGGTAACTACTGTATTTCCCCTAAGTATTCAGACACCTCCTAACCATACTTGTTTTAAAATTTGAACAAGAACAATTTACTACCTGATGTTGTTTCTAAAGATTGCTGGATGAGTGGCAAACCATGTATACCCTGATGAGATGCCACATTATGCAGCATCTCATCTGGGTCTACACGGTTTGCTCATGCCTGTCTGTCCGAATACATACGGTAAATACAGTAGTATTTTGCTGATCAGAAAATGAACTAATCTAAATTAAAAAGTGGAAGAGTTCATTTGTGTTATTCAGGTTTGAAAGGAATAAGATTTTAACCTTCACCTTGCTGCATTCGATTTTCAACTGTTCCTAAAATTATGCTTTCCATTAAGATGACGATGATTTGGTGTTTTACATCCCTTTCAATATTGTTTAAGTCTTATTGAGATGATGGAAGGGTGATATTGAAAGGCTCTGTGCAATGATCACCTCATGGTCTAACTGTCCACCAAGTTGTAACAGGATCCGATGAAAACTATCGGGGGATTTATCCGGAAATGAAGTCTGGACAAAAAAAAAAAAATCCTTAAAAAATGTAATAACTCTTATCAAAATTTGGTGTATTGTAACCCCCAAATAATATGCACTGTACCACCTTATGATCTAACTGTCCATCAAGTTTCAATGCAATCTGATGAAAACTGTAGAAGTTATCCTCAAACGAAGTGCGGACAGACAGACACTGGAGGACAGATCATAATATCCGACCAATGTGGTGTGGCAGGGCATAAAGATTTGAACATACTAGACATATGTCCAAAGCACACAATTCCCCCCCCCCCCCACCTCCCCCCACAACCCTTTGGGCCCCTAGCCCCATGCCAGAGCACGATCTAGGGCAACTCTAGCACAGAGTTGGACTATGGAGGTTTAGGTCTGGGTAAGTAGCATACCAAATTTCAACTTCCTAGCATTAAAAGTACTGTACCCAAGTTATGACCCCCAAGAGAAACGCAGAGGTAAAAGTCAATGTAAACTTGAATGTTGTTAGACTGGTTAGGAATTGACATACGCATATATACAGACATAACATCACAGCAGAACACTATATGCCCCACTGCTGCCTTTGGCAGGCGGGCATAAACATGTCTGTTAATGTTTGCCTGTAGCAAGGTAAATGTTAGTTGGTAGAATCATGGCCTACATCACAGAAATCACACAAACAACATAAATAACATACACTAGTATCAAATCAAAACTGGATTAGGCCCGAAATCTGACTGCAGTCGTCGTCCCTAAAATACCACAATACAAGATCAGTTGGGCTGTGCTATAAGAAAATGTTTCTTCAGGCATATGTGCACAGGGAAGACCCAGATCAGCATGTGCAGCTGATCAGGGCATTCACTGTCCTCAAACAGAATCATTGGATAGTATTGAATGTTTGTAGAATCTATATAACAGATAGGCACTGACAGAACCATGGAAAAACAAAAATAGTTGATGATGCCATCATAAACTCTTTATATAATTCAAATTGTTCACATACTCTCAAATTCTTCACACAGCTCAAATCATTCACACATAATCTAAGTGCTTGATCAACTAATTGATATACTTTCCTAATTGATATACTTTCTGTATGCTCAAAAATACTTATGCATGGCAAGAACCAATTACATAGTTAAAACATGGGTCAACATAAATTGCAGTTTATAGGATAAACAACAACTGACATCTCATTCTTTTCTTAGTTAACATGTATCTTTTAGTGTTGCAGATCAGGGCCCAGTTGTCAAACAATCATTAGCTGAATGAGCTCGTTAGTGGTCAAAATGTTAACTGTTCTAGTAAGTATAGTATCAAATTCACAAGTATTTTTGCTGAAAAAAATGTGAGTAGCTTTTGCAAATGCAAAAGCTACTCACATTTTTTCAGCAAAAATATTAGCATATATGCCATATTTAATGATCAAAATTTTAACGATACAGTAACTAACGATAAAGTTAGTTTTGAACAGCTGGGTCCAGTCTGTAAACATATGGGCTGCCCCATGTGAAAATGTGTCTTCGGGCAGATGTGGACAGCTAAGGCCCAGATGAGCTTGCACATCTGAGCAGTCTGATCAGGGCCTTTGCTGGTCACAAACAGAATCATTGGACATGATAAAAATTGTCCTAAAATTTTCAACACTTTTTTCCTAACTTATTGGCTTAAATTTTCCTTATCAATGAATAAAGTACACCACAATCTCTTTATAACACTATTGTTGGGGTCCATAGCATAAACCGTGTTAGTTAAACAACCGTGTTATATCCAAACAAAAATGTATAGATTATATTGAAAAATGACCATTTATGGTCATTTTTTCAATATAATCTATACATTTTTGGGATCCAACTTTGAACCGTGTTATATACAAAACTGTGTTATAATGAACTGTGTTATAAAGAGGTTGTGGTGTATTGCTAAAACCATACATGAACTGTAATATGAGAAAATATACTTATTGACATGTGCCCAGTGAAGATGTCTACCAGCCTGCCATCTGTAGTCTGATCAGTCTTTACTATAAACTCTGTGAAATGTGGATGAAGACTCCCAAAGCTTCGACAGTTAGCTGTATAGACTGAACTGAGACTTCATTGGGCAAACATGTCTGTAAGGTACATTTGCCTATGTAATGGCTCAAACAAGCCATGTCATGAATAAAAAGGGGGCATTGGTGTATAAATATATAAACAATGAAACCCAGATAAACCAGTAGGGTGCAGTCTCAGCAGCGCCTTCACCTTTATCGGCACGATAAATACATTAAGTATTCAGACACTTTAAAGGTTGCTAGTGGAGCTAATTTTGATGTAACAAAAATCACAGGCGCTTCACTTTTGTTCCGAACTGATTTTCCGAGACAGTTGTTTTGATAATTACATGTATATTATCCGTAAAATTGATTAGAAGAAGTGTTCTGATACTCTAAATGTCACAAAAATAATTTATGCTCTCAATGAGGTTCTGAAGAATCTGCACATTCATTGTGTAAGAAATATACATGCTTATCATAAAAATACAAATATACCAAAACCTTTTCAAGTAATTAGATTATAATCACTATTTAATTGATAACATTTTTGCCTCCCTTGACCTAACTTGGCTACATAGTCTAGTTACAAAACTATGTACTTAGACAATATTTTCTCCTATTATACTTTATTGCACAGTCCTTAGAAGCATTTTATAGCAAATTATGGGTTGCTCAATTTCATTTGGAGATAGTATTTTCAGACAACAAAAAGGTTATATCAAAATTAGCTCTGTTAGCAACCTTTAAAATATCTGCCTCAAAATAAGTCCATTTTGCAACTGGATACGACGTCTGAAATGAGACAGAATGTCAAACAGTGCATACCCTGATCAAAGTGTTCCTTAAGAACCAGTCTGATCTGGGGCTACACTGTTTGCTCTGACCTATCTAGCCTAATACTTGTAGTAAATAAGGAAGGTTCTACAGTAACCAGCTTCTTTCAGGTGAAAAGTTAATACTTTGCATGCTAGGCAAAAATTTCAGCAGATGGTATTTTAAAATACTTTTCTTATTTTTCCTAGAAAATAGGATTTGACTTTTCATGCAAATTGTCTGCTAAAGAAACAATTTGCATGAAGTACCAGATCCTATTCTCTAGGAAAAAGAAGATAAAATAGTATCAGTTTGTCATCTGCTGAACTTGCCCATAGCATGGTGAGTTTTACCGTTCAAACTGAGCCCTAGATATGATATATTTTTTCAACAAAACAGAATTGATATTTTCCTTATTTTTCCACAAAACAATGTGGTACACATTAGAATTACCTCAGGCAC
The DNA here is from genome assembly GCA_964016985.1 of Anodontia alba. Taxonomy (NCBI): domain Eukaryota; kingdom Metazoa; phylum Mollusca; class Bivalvia; order Lucinida; family Lucinidae; genus Anodontia; species Anodontia alba. Next base: position 102,245,913 of record OZ024829.1, read on the forward strand.
TTCTAATGAGTACTATGTTTTTGTGGAGATATAAGAACATTTATCATCATACCCCTCTTATTTAGAGCTATACCGATCAGACTGAAAAGATACAAAGGTTTAATTTTATATACAGTATTTAACCTAATTACTGCACATACCCTTATAAATGCACAGTCAAGCAATTTCCTTTGTCTTTAGATTACAGCATGTACAGCTACTACTTTTACCTACTTCTTTATAACAGCATATGTTGTGGGTACTGATCTGAATTACCTTGACAAGTCAAGGCAATTCAAATGAGTACCAACAACATATGCTTTCCTTGCCAAGGCAATTTAAACAAGTACCCACAACATGCTATTATAAAGAAAATCAGTGAAAAACAAATTCTCATAAGAATATCATTAAATATGTCCCTCATGATGTCCTCTGCTGATCTTTCTTTTTAGGTGGATATTTTACTTGAAGTTTCTATCCTTTTTTTAAAACCTAAGCACGCAGTGCAGTAATTAGGCTGAATACTGTACTTTTGCATGACACCGTTCACTTTCCTCAACTCACCTTTTGTTGATATGAGCTTGGAGTGTAACCCTGTGATGGAGCAGCTGAAGGAATACTGCCATTTCCCACATATTGCCAGTTGGGCTGAACTACCGACCCATTCTCCAGAAAACCTGTTGAAGTGTCCGTAGAATGCCCTGCAGGATGACTATAAAACATACTGGCATTTTGATATGGTGCATTCTGGGATATGGAATGTCCACTTGGAATGTTTCTACTTTGTGGCTCATTATATGTCCGACTACATGATGGAATGTCTGTATATTGCGAATCAGCCTGAGAAACAGGCTGGTTATAAAATGTATTTTGTGGCATGGAGTAATTTGTAAAACCAGTCTGCTGGTGAATATTTGAATGCCTATCACCCATAGACACAGGCTGGTTACTAGTTCTTGGTGGTGACCTATATCTATTACTGGAAGGACTGTTGTATCTAAAATCACTAGTTGTATTTTCAGTCTGAGGATAGTTTTGTGGACGGATCTGGGAGTGGGATGTGTTGGGTCTTCCATGATACTGAGCTACATGGGGACTATAAGTGTTCTGGCCTGAGAATGTATTTGACTGGTAATTTCTAAAAGCAGTCTGTTCTGAAGACACAACTGGGTGTCCTAAATTTCGAGGTCCAGTCTGCTCCAATGACTGGTTTCCCATCTGATTTCCCTGGTTCCCTGTAAATGGTCTTTGGGGACCAGCTGGACTACTGTATAGTCTGGCTATGGCATCTTGTGTGCCATAGATCTGTCCTCTGCCTCTAGGTGGTGTGTTGACAACCGCTGAGCCACTACCATAGGAACTGTTTAATCCAGAATCTTGATTCCTAGAATGTATTAGAGGCAAAAATGCTGATTTTACATGAATAAAACATAATGAAACAGTGATTTACATGTTCATAAACACCAAGTCTAAACACCAAGCTGGATAAGTCATAGGTACAGGATGAAAAATTCTGTGTTTGATAAATAAAAGTCAAATATCTTTTCTAAAGAGACATGCATATTTGTGCTTTGAGCCGTTTTTGTCTTTACCACTCTATGGGCAAATTCAGCCGATGACAAAAATTGATGCTATTTTTTCCTATTTTCCCAGAAAAAAAAGGCTTTGACTTTTCATGCAAATTGTCTGCTGAGGAGACAATTTGCATGAAAAGTCAAAGCCTATTGAAAAAAAAAGAAACAGTAAATTTTTCAAAATGTCACTTGGTGAAATTTTAACACAGAGTGCTAAGCGTTAGGGCGAAGACTTACTGGACAAGTAGGAAATACGAAATGTCTTTACAATCCCCAAATCTAAATTTATAGTACTATGGAAAGTATTTTAAGGATGGCAAAATAAGTTGCCATGAATGTATATTTGTATTTTTAATACAGACTGTGTCAATGATTTTTCTTGGTGTCTATGAGAACTTTTTATAACCTTAAGCATTTTTATATATACATATAAATTTCTTTTATATTAACACTTAGCATGCTCTTGGAAGATTCAGCAGCGGAAGAATAGATCTTTTCTTATTTTTCCCAAAAATTTTGATGACATTTCATGCAAATTGTCTCCCTATTGTCAACTATTTTCTGAGGAAATAGAAAAATATTTCAACATGTTGTCTGCTGTAATTTCCTAGGGAGACAAACAAGAAATACTTCAATGTCTACTGAAATTTTGATCACGCATGATAAGCTATAAAACATGCAACGAAAAAAAAAAAAAAAACTTGGAGAATAAAGACAGAAACTAAAATTCAAATCCTACAAAAAACTGAAGACTACTTTTTAGTTAAACGAGGTCAAATATATATATATATTTTTTTTTTTTACATATTTCTATTTTCTACAAAAAAAAGTGCAATCACATATGAATATATATATCATAATTCACTTTAACCTTTAGCCTGCTAAATTCAACAATTGTAAAATATTTTAAGTTAAAGATAACATTTAAAAGACCTTGCAACCATTTTGTAAAGGGAGGCAATTTTTGCAGACAGGAGGTTGCCTCACTAGTAATCGAAACCTTTTTAACCCTTGTCCTGCTGAGCCCAGATATTATCTGCAATTGCAAACAGTGTAGATCCAGATCAGTTGGCTTCTTCAGAAGCCAACTGATCTGGATCTGCACTGTTTGCCATTAAGCATGGGTTTAAATCAACAATCTCTGTTAAGTAATTTGATTGGCTGTTAACTAGAAATGGGCATCTTAATTTATTCAGCAGGACAAGGGTTAAAATGAGGGCTACTATTAAAGGTAAAAAAATTTGATCCCAGAGGGAAAAATAAGGTCAGGTAATTTCATCTATGGCAGGCAAATGGTCAAAGCAATTTATCTATGAAATTTCAGGTAAATGTGAGATATGAAATATTTGGTGAGCAGGGAGATAAAAATTATTTTACTATATAAAAACAACCCTGAACTCTAAACTAGGAATTCTATAAATTACTTTAAATTGATAATAAAATCTGACAAGATCAATAACTTTAGCAGGAAGGCAGATATATCTTCTGATGCTGGTTATCTATCTGTTCCACAAAATTATACAATCAACTCAGCAAACACTGTCAAATTTTTTAATGCAGCTATAAATAATTTCCATCTGACATGGTATGTGTGGAGTGAATAAAAAAAAACACAAAAAAAAACACCTTTAAGCATATATGCACTGTTCAAACTCAGATCATCCTGTGCATTCATACAGTCTGATCAGTAAACTAGTCACCAGATAAGGCATTTTTTTTCTTCAATAATACAGATATAGTTCTCATTTCACCTCATCAAGGCACTTCTAATGAGTACCAACAACTTATCTTTTTGTGGAGAAATAAGAAAAATATTAACACACCACAACCTCTTTATAACACTATTGCTGGGATCCAAAAAGAAAACCGTCTTAGCTAAGCAACCGCTTTGTATCCAAACAAAAATGTCTAGATTATATAGAAAAATGACCATTTATGGTCATTTTTCTATATAATCTAGACATTTTTGTTTGGATACAACACTTTTGGGGTCCACCTTTAAACCCTCCTATATCCAAAACGTCTAATAATGATTTGTCTTATAAAGGGGTTCAAGTGTACTTTTGGATGAAAAAAAAAGCATCTTCTCTTGAGCTATGCTAGAACTCTCCTTTTAGTTTGCTACATCCCCACCCCTCTACTTTTCCACACAACTGAAACCTCATCCCAGTGAAAACCATGTGCACCATTATCCCAAAGCACCTGAGAGTTTACTTTCCAATTATAAACATAAATATTAATACCACTTGACTTGCTGTTAGTCACTGAATATAATGTATATCACAAAAATCTGCATGTTCAGTAAATATCTTCAGAAAATCAATTTGTACTAGTTTCTTTGAGCCACCCCCTGCCCCCCACCTCACCCCACCCCAACTTTGTTTTTGTCTTGTGATACCAAACATATTACCTGTCTTCTTCTTCCTCTGGAGCTTGACCTTGACCTACATTTGTCTGACCTTGAAGGTCAAAGTTTCCTTCAGCTGCTGGATTTAATTCATTCTTGTCATTTTGTTTATTTGGTAATTCAGGGGTGCTGCGAGTGAATGAAAGAACTAAAGTACAAAACTAGAAGGGTAAACATGCAGTTATACAGACATGATCAAGAAAACATAGTTGCTTTTTATTTCATCTATAACTAAACCAAACAAAACAGCATAGTTATAAAATTATTACCAAGGATTCATTTTTGCAATCACTTGCAAATGCATATACCCAAAAAGGTACAAATGATTTTTTTTTTTTTTTTTAGTATGCTGAGCATGAAATAAGTATAGATTATATTCTTGCTGATTTTTTTCCTTCTTTTTTTTATTTTTATTTTTTATTTATTTATTTGCTTTTTTTTTTTTTAACCTAAACCTGACAAATTCAATTTGAAACAAACAATATGCAGTTGTTGAGTTGAGGTTAAATGTCCCAATGAAAAACATTTCATCCAAGAAATTGCCTCTGAATTTGTGGGACTTTCACCTGATACAAATAACAAAGAAAGTCTTGCCTACCTAAACTAGCAGCTCTGCCACAGAGGCACTGGGCAGCCTAATTTTGGAGCCCTAATGGATGGGGCACAACAAAACATAAATCTATTTCAATAAAGGTGGATGATAAATGGGTACACAGAAAGCTAATATATGTATAGCTACATGGAATTTTGTTACTTTTCTGATTTAAAAAAAACAAAACAAAAAAAAAACCCATCTTCCTTTGCTTTTTATTTTCAATTAGATCTCAAAATGATTTGTCCATAAAATTAGCTGATTTAAATCTTCATCATGTCTGCTTTGAAAGTGCAGATTATAACTAATTCAAATATTCAAATTTACAGGTTTACATAGCCCATCCATCACAATTTTAACTCTTAACATACTTGTTAACAATATTAGCAAATGGTAATACAATCTTTTGTTTTTTTATATCCCTCCATGCAAGTCCAAAGCTCTAGTAAAGGTGCTTTCATCGAAAAAGTATGGATATTTTTCTTATTTCTCCTTAACGCTTAGCACCCTGGGTAAAATTTTAAGCAGACAACATACTGAAATATTTTTCTTATTTTTTCCCAGAAAACAGGTTTTGACATTTCATGCAAATTGTCTCCATTTGCATGAAATGTCAAACCTGTTTTCTGAGAAAATTAAGAAAAAACATCATCAATTTGACATCTGCTGAATTAGTCCAGAGAGTGGTAACGGTTAAAAACATGTTGTGGGTACTTGATGGAAGCACTTCTGTGAGAACCCAAACATGTTTTCATGAAGAAATAAGAAAAATATTTATCTGGATATTCCTCTAATCTAGCGCTATGGTTTTCAGAAGAAAAAAAAATATAAAAATATTGTCTTCTAAATATTTAAAATCAATCATATTAGTGATAAATTCTAATTAAAACAGGAAAAGTATGAACCAGGAAAATCTCTAATGGCCATAGTAGTCAGGAGCCTGTTTCCAACTGTGATGAATGAGCTTATATAGAAAATTATGTCAGAGAAAGGGAAGATGCTATTATGACATATGTTACTACATACCTCCACATAAAGTGCTTTGTTTTTTTTTCAACTATAAATACTGATATTCTTCTTATTTCTCCATGAAAACCTATATTGTGGGGACTCATTAGAAGTGCCTTGGTGAGGCACTTCTAATGAGTACCCACAACATAGCTTTCATGGAGAAATAAGAAAAATATTATGTTGATACTCCCTCTTATCTGGAGCTATGTTTGCTAGCACACAGACATAGACCAGCCTGCATACCCATGCAGTCTAGCCAAGAACAGCTGGTCTGTTTGACAACATTGTCTATACTAGTCACGTCATATAACACTCTTTCCTGTCACTGGCTGTATTAACCACGTCCAGTTACACCTCAACAAAATTATCAAGATTATCAAAATCTGACACACAGATTTCAACAAAACAACAGCTTTCAAGCTGCACATTAGTACTTCAGCTCCATTCTGGTAAGATATGAATTAAACTCCGATTAAACTGGTACGTGTCTTATTAGCAAATACATGCTGGAAAAATCTCTCTGTAATACTGTTAGAATAATGCATTTATCAATGCTTTTTTCAAGAGTGGGGTGGCATGGATACCCTGGGGATCAGACAGAAAAAGAATCCCTGCCCTCTGGAATTTAACAGACCACTGAAACAAAGGGGTGGGATTTTAGACACCTGGGCCTAGTTGTTCAAAGCTAACAATGTCATTACTTAACGATTCGTGAAAATTTACATTGCGTGATACGCAAATATGCTGAAATTTTTTGCTGAAAAAATGTGAGTAGCTTTTGCAGTGCAAGCTACTCACATTTTTCCAGCAAAAAATATCAGAATATTGTAAACTGAATCTGCTAAAACAGTTAAAGAAATGACCCTTAAAGAGCTTGTTAAGCTAACAATGCTTTGAACAATTGGGCCCTAAGCTGGAAATTCATCAGGAAAATAAGTGACAAATCAGAAGCTCACAGGGTCTTTGATACAAAATTAGAACTCAGGGATATGGAATTAGACATAAAACTGTCTAATTCCTGGCAGTAATCCCACAACACCCTGCCCCTCTGGGGTAAACATTGATAGGTGCATGATGTCAATAAATATAACATCAACTCCAGGGCCCGGTTGTTCAAAGCGTCGTTAGCTTAACGAGCTCGTTAAGGGTCATTTCGTTAACTGTTTTAGCGGATTCAATACACAATATTCTGATATTTTTTGCTGAAAAAATGTGAGTAGCTTTTGCACTGCAAAAGCTACTCACATTTTTTCAGCAAAAAATTTCAGCATATTTGTGTATCACTCTATGTAAATTTTAACGAATCGTTAACTAACGACATCGTTAGCTTTGAACAACTGGGCCCAGGATGTAAATATGACTTCAGTAAATACACGAAAGCTTCTTAATATATAATTCCAGAGATTATGTCCAGACATTCTAGACTAGAAATATTTTGAGGGCTGAAAAACAAAATCTTTAGCAGAGTAGACCTATTTCTGACATAAAACTTCTTATCACACAAAACCTCTTTTAAAACACTATTGCTTGGATCTAAAGCAAAAACTGTGAAAGCTAAAAAAAAAAAACAACATGTATTAAAACCAAAATGTATAGATTATATAGAAAAATGATTATAAATGGCCATTTTTCTGTATAATCTCTGTTCATTTTTTTTGGATACATCACTTTTGGGGTCCACCTTTGAACTGTCTTATATCTGAAACTGCTTATATAAAACAATTCAGTGCACCTTGGCAAGGGCACAAAATATTTTAACAAAATTTCAAGGACCGATTTGTTACATCATGATATTCTTTGAGAGATAATAATAGTTTTTTAGGAACATTAGCAGGTAGTATGATTCTTTTTCTAATCTATTTTTTTTCATTTTTTCATTTAGAGTTTCAAGATCCACTCAACACTGTTAAGGTCACATAAGCTGGCTGGTTAACCCGCTCACACTTTTCCTGGGCAGGCTTAGTCCTCTAAGTGATTAACCAGTATTTTGTGCGCATACTTTTGCCATAAATGTCTTCTTTGAATCAGCAGTGGGGATAGAAGGGAGTGGGGATAGGGGAATGACTACAGAAAGTATTCTATGATCAATCTCCATGAAAGTTATGTGTCCTAAGAATACTGCTAATTCTGGAATCAAATATAATGTGGGTCGTGTCAGCGAAAAAGTGCTTCGAGCATGCAAAAATTGTGTGGATTCATATCATTCTGCACATGTGCAAGGTCTCATCCAGGCCTTGCTCTCCATTAATACAGTCCATTGATATACAGTGAACCCTCGTTACAACGACAGAATTTGTGCCCAAAGATGTTGCCATTATAATGAATTTGCTATGGTTTTGTTTGTGTTGGGTTTTTACGGCCAAGTCAACCTAATGGGATCATGTCGAGCGCGATCAGTTTACCTAACCACACTTTTACTGGGCAGGCTTAGTCCTCCAAGCGGTTAACCAGTATTGTGCACATTCTTTCGCCAGAAACTGACAACTGCCCTTCTTGAATCAGCGGAAGAGAGAATGACCGTAGAAAATATTTCATGATCAATCTCCACGAAAGAATGGAATTTGCTATTGTAAAGAATCCTTAATGGACAGAATGGTATGTAAGAAAGGTATTGTTTTGTTCTCATTTCCTCACAGAACGCTGAGGCAATTCTACCAAATATCCAAAGCATACGTTTCTTTAAAGTATTAAATACAATATTCTTGCATAATTTGTGGCTAACTGTTACCTCTTAAGTGACAGTGAAATTGTCATTATAATGAATTCTGTCGTTGTATCGAGTGTCGGTATAAAGAGGGTTGTCTGCAGTATCCAATGATTCTGGCAGCAGACATAGAAGGCCATGATCAGACCGCACATTCTTGCAGTCTGATATGGGCCCTTGCTGTCCACGCATGCCCTAAAGGTACATTTTCACTTGACACAGGTAATGTGATCTGTAAATGGGTGCAACATCTATCCTAAAGAAATTTAAACCACCAAACACCATGATGATAATATCACCTTGGCCTAAAAATCATAAAGAGGTATTTTAATGGGCACTATTGGTAAAGTTATTACTTCCCTTTATCATATAAAAATATCATATAGGTAATCCTTGTTACTTTAAAGTGCCAAATTTTATATCAGAAATTATTATAATTTTTCAGCTATCACCTATTAATAAATTTTCAAATGAAAACACAGAATACGTGAAAGCATTTTCATAAAGTAATTCAATTCTTATGAATACATTGTACTTTGTCTGAGACAACATATCACTAAAACGTGCACAACAAATATATAAAAATCTCTCTGTCAGAATATAAAACTGGTATTATTTGACCGTAAAGCATGTAAGTTGCATATGGTTTGATTCCTTTTAACTAAATTATACAAAAAAAGAAAGAAGAAAACAACAAAAAACATATCAGCACCTCCAAATAGAAAGCAACCGTATGACAAGTGCCCTGTGTAGACTCAGATCAGACTGCACAAATGTGCAGTCTGATCAAAGTCTACACTGGTCGCTAACAAAATGTATGGACCATAAGAATCTATTACTGAACAGTGTATATGCAGATCCTAATCAGACTAGGCTAATGTGCTGGCTGATCTGAATCTACACTGATCCCATGCCACACGTTTCCTATTTGGAGTGGCTTGTATAGTACTTCCATGTATGTTTTGCTTACATGTATATCAGACAAAACTATTCAGTTTTCTTCTGCTTTCACATAATAATGGGAAGAAATATTTGCATGTACTTTTGAACAATGCCCCAGTGGAACAATAATATTGCCAGAAAAGTGCAAAAAAAGAAGGCCAATACAAGAGACCCTATCACAAAATATCAAATAAGAAATATACATCACAGTAAACCCTGTGTGAGTATATATAATCCTTGACCATGCATTAGAATATTATAACACTCATCAACCGATTTCCATGACAAACAAATGTGGTTAACATCTCACATCACCGTGAACCTCACATACCTGGTGTACGGTATGGCATACTGGGGTAGGCATATTTTCCATGTCACATTGTTTAGGGCTTTCATATTAAGGCTTGCGTGTCTGATGAAATAAATTTTTAACTTATCATATACCCCAAAACATCACAACATAATACTTACAATACTTGAAACTCATGTTCATTTTCTTTTTCTTTTTTTTTATTTGTTTCTTTTTCTATAATATAATTATTTTATAAAGACTGTCAAAATTATTTAGCTGCACTGAAAAGTAAGAAACTGGAACTTCATTTGAATGCCAATTCATCCTCTTTTTATTATGCAAAACATTTACAAATGTAACCAAATCAGTGCAGAAAAACAGAGCAAAATATGTTAGAAGTTTTTCAAATCCAGATGTCAATCAAACACATCTTAAAAGGTTAAGATATGAAAAAAATAAGTCTTGACATTTCATTATTCACATGAAATGTCAAGATTTATTTTCTATGAGAATTAATAATACAGAAAATATTTAAAAAGTGTTGTCTACTGCAGTTGTGTTTAACACTTTAAGGTTAAAATGTGTCCAGTCTAGAGTGATACTAAACAAGACAGGTCATGAATTTAATATATCATAGCTCTTGTTAAGGCACTTTTTTCAATCCAAAAGTATTGATATTTTTCTTATTTCTCCACAAAAACATATATTATGGATACTCATTAGAAGCGCCTCGCCGAGGCACTTCTAATGAGTACCACAATACATGTTTTTGTGGAGAAATAGGAAAAATATTAACCTGATACCCACTCTTATCTAGACCTATGAATGATGTGATGATGATAATTTGGAGTTTTACATCTTTTTCAACATTATTTTAGTCATATGGAGACACTGAAGGGGTGATAATGAAGGCACTCGCTTTTTGGAGTGCTTTACATGTACAACCTGAATTCCACCTTAGGCTGGGATTCGAACCCAGGATCTCAACTAACCATTCAGCTTGTACATTCAGTCTGACCATGGTCTTCACACTTCATAAAACAAGAATTCTGCAAATCAATGTCAGACCTGCATTTGGCAATGTCACTGGAGCATGAAATGTAGGTCAATGGTACCAGGTCATGGTGCATACTTGAGAAGTATGTAAAGGACAATTACTATGCAAGGTTTGACACTCACAGCTATCACCGCTACTGAGAAACACACTTTAATGCTAGACTCGGGGTAAAATCATTACAAAGTCACTGAAGCACAAAATCTAGGTCAAGGGCATAGGGTCATAGTGCTTGCTTGAAGAGTATGGCGAGGACAGTTACTATGCAAGGTTTTACACTCGCAGCTATCACCGCATCAAAAAAATGCACTTTAATGCTAGATTCAACATAAAATCATGACAAAGTCACTGGAGTGTTGCTCTAGGTCAAGGGCATGGGGTAATAGTGCATGCTTGAAGATTATGTCAAGGATAATTACTATGTAATGTTTGACAATCACAGCTATCGTTGCTTCAGAGAAACTCACTTGGATGCCAGAGTTGACGTAAAATCACAACAGTCACACAAGTGCGAAATCTTGGTAAAGGGCACAGGGCCACAGTGCATGCTTGAAGAGTAAGTAGAGGACAATTACTAAGCAAAGTTTGACACTGTCAGCTATCACTGCTTCAGAAAAACACACTTTAATGCTAGACCTGACGTGAATAATGCTAGACTTGATGCAAAATCATGACAAAGTCACTCGAGCATGAAATCTAGATCAAGAGCACCAGGTCATAGTGCGTGCTTGAAGAGTATATCAAAGACAATTACTATGCAAGGTTTGACACTCCCAGCTATCACTGCTACAGAGAAATGCACTGCTAGAATTGACATAAATTGTTGACAGACGGATGGACTGACTGAAATTCGGACTCCTGTGTCGCACCCTGCTACAAGCTGGTGCGACAAACAAATAACCCCAGATAAGGCACTCTTTTCAACAAAATTTACTGACATTTTTCTTACTTCTCCATATAAGTGTTATGTTTTGGGTATTTATTAGAAGCGCCTCAAAGAAGCACTTCTAATGAGTACCCAATACATGTTTTCATGGAGAAAATAAATATATTTTGTCAAGAAATAAGAAAAATATCTCTATTTTTTAGTCATAAAAAGCACCTTTTCTGGCGTTAATGAAAGTGAAGTTTTTTCTAGTCCTGCTCAAATATTTTAGACCTACAAAAGTTCACACTCAGGATACAACTATATGTGTACTATCTGTACATTTAATATGCTTTCTACTAAAAATAAATGATACATGTATTAACAAAAGCTGTTATGCTATATTTTTGCGTATTGCTATGAAAACCTACCTGTTGACATTGCTGTGACTGAGAGTGGAGCTACTGTCATCTTGTCTGTTCATATCTATCGGCTGAAACAAATAAGATGCAACTTGAGAAACATGCTTTCTGACATGTGCACCCAACAGACTCAATTTGTGTAGTCTGGCCCCAAGGTTATAAAACTTTTTCATGCTTAATTCAGCTGAGCATGAAATTTTTCATGCTAATAAATCTCAAATTACTAACAATTGCAAATTCTTTCTTGCTAAACATAGCTGAGAATGAAATTTTCTCTGCTAATAAATATGAAAATGCCAACAATAGTTGGCATTTTCATATTTATTAGCAGAGAAAATTTCATGCTCAGCTGAGCTGAGCATGAAAAAAGTTTTATAACCTTGGGGACTGATGTGAATCTTTGCTGGGCACACCCATCCGAAGGTACATTTTCTGATGTTGGGGCTCAAATTGTCAATGTTAGTGTGAAGTATGCAACAAAAAGAAAATAAAATTAACAATAACAGGAAGTTTTAATTACCATAGCAACCAAAATATAATTCCCACAAAAAGCCGAAACAATGTTCAAGATCATCTCATTACTCTCTGTTCATGGGGCTGCATTGGTACTTTTTCAGTTATCGCAGGATCCAGATACTATAGGAGAATGCAATTATGAATGCAAACTAAACCTGAAATACCCTTCCATGACAAGGACTCAAACAGAAGGAAAGGGGGAAAATCCTGACAAGGAAAACAAAGTAATTTCGCAAGGTTTTGTTATTCATACTCAGTAAAACAACACAAATAATTTGCTGGCTTAATGCCTCACTAAAAAAATTCTAATGGCATTTGCAATTTGTGCCAAACTATAATCCATTTGCGCCATTTTTTTTTAAAACTGCGCCAAAAATGATCGCCCATTTGTACCAAAAATAAATATTTCAAATGTGCCAAACAGGTAGGCAGGAAGGGAGGATGTAAAGTCTGTGGTATTTACTAAAACATGGACTACAATTCAGTCTCGTCTTCATTTTAAAATAATTGAAATCTTAAAATCCTGATGAATTAATATTTAGCTCTTCTACTGTCGAAATATCACATATATTTTGTTTGGACTTGTAATTTCATGCTCGTGTGCACAGGCCCCATATGCACTGTATTGTTATGATTTATCATTTGTCTTAGATATTTTAAAATTCATTTTGGTTAAAATGTAACAAGGCTTCCATACAGATTAAAACACCATTAAAGGCTCCATATTCCTCAAAAATAGACATTTTTTTATCCAAGAAAAGTTTAATAAATTTGATATATGGTATTAATACAATCATAAAATGTGGCAGCTGACAGCCTGTAAAAATTCAGTTAGTCTCGCATTTTTTAACTGGATCAAAAACGAAACGATTTTGTATCGTATCTCTGAATTAATATTGTGCAGCTGACTGAGCCACCGAGGCCAGCATGTAAATGTTTAACAAAATCAGTGCTGAACTACAAATTTTCATGAATAATTAAAAACTCTGAAATGTAAATATTTAACAAAAAAAATCAGTGCTAAACTACAAAACAAGTTAGAATTGGTTAAGAAACACTCTCAACATTATGTTGAATTTAACATCTGACAAAAAAGTTAAGACAAATGTGAAACACTCAAAACATGAACCAACATGAATAAAAATTTTACCAACTCTACAACACTGAGAAAGAATCCTACTCCTATTTATAAAAGTACCTTCTTTCGAAAAAATGTACAGCAGGAAATATGCAAAAATACATAAAACATTATAGAAAATATACTTGGCACAAAAAAAATAGAAAGAACTTCATTGAAGTTTACTTTTTTATTTATTTTTTTTTTTTATTTGGGTTTTACGGCCCTTTCAAGAATATTTCACTTATATCGAGCCGATCATTCATCAAAGGTGGGCGAAAACTGGAGAACCCGGGGGAAAAAACACCTGACCATCCCTAAGCAGAACTTGGCTTTCCCACGTGACCCGAGCTAGGCTCGAACCACAGCGGTGAGAAACCTAATGGACTAAGATTCAGCTCTCTTATCCACTAGGCTACGGGGGCCCGCTGATTGATGTTTATGCTGCATCTGTATACTAAATTGAAAACAAGCACCAGAAGAGTAAGAGTTGTCATCCTTGTTTAGCTTAGATAAAACAATCAGTGAAATGAAATTAACTGTAAAGTTTTACAGTTTTAACCCTTGTCAAGCTGAATAAATTAAGATGCTACACCCACTTCTAATTTCCAGCCAATCAGATTACTTGACCCGGGGTTTTGATAGAAATTCACATATTTAATGACAAACAGTGCAGATCCAGATCAGTTGGCTTCTGAAGAAGCCAACTGAGCTGGATCTACACTGTTTGATAAGACAGGGCATGTCATGTTCAGCAAGAGAAGGGTTAAGACATTCATTCAGGGTGGTTGCCAAGGTGGTCGCCAAGGTGGACACTAGGGTGGATGCTGCAAATTGACGTTAGGGTGGACGCTAGTACATGAACAAATGGACGGACACTTGCACACCTAATTTGCCCATGCTAATGCAGGTGCAACAAAAATCTATGTCATGCAGTAAACGAAACAGCAAACAACCAGACAAGCTTGTGCAGATTGTATGTATGCATAGGCCAGTATGGGATTTCACTCTGCATATGATGCAAAAAGGATCCTTACGCACTTTGGGGAAAATGCAGGCCCTGATCAGCCTGCACATTAGTGTCAACAACCACACAATATTCAGATCTGACCACACAGGTATGCATGCTCACCTGGAACTTCACTGTTCACATATGGCATAAGGGCCTTTTTTCCCATATTGTGCATCATATGCAACATGAAGTCTGTAGGTTTTGTATTACATTGCTTTCATGAAGCTATGCCCTTTGTCAATATATAATTCAAATAATAAAATAGCCATACAAAAATCTGAGCTAATATTCTCCTCCTTATCAACTGTACTTTAAAAAAAACTGAATTCACAAACAAACATGTAAAGTTAGGAAAAAACAGGTAAAACCAGAGTTAATAACATTTACTGTAAATAATTATGACTAAGTATTCATTTTCTATCAGTACCGGTAATGTTTTTCAGTGATTATAGTTTTTTCTTTATTTGTTTTTCTCTTTATCTTTCACTAACAGCCACTGACACTTGAAAATAAACTAATTGCCCAATCAGTGTAAATGAAAAATGTGTGTCCTTTTAAATATATTTCAACTCATTTCACAAAGTTTTATGGTCTTCTAAAACAAATACTAAATTCTCAGTGTCACTCTGACTGCAGACTTTGCAATTAAATTGCATAAGGCAATTAAATGAATGCACCTGAGACTTTAATGACTTATTTCCAAAAACTATTTTTCTTTACAACAGACAACCAAACTTTTCAAATTCTGGCAAATGCCTACTTTTAGCAAGGTGAAGCATAAAGTAGACAGAAATGTTAAACAATAATTTTAAGTAAGATACCGCTTATTTTTAATTGCTAACCTTTATTAAAAATCACATACAAATAAGCAGACCATAAATACATGAGCTAGCCCATGAAAAAAATCCCAACAAAATGGCATGTGCCCCAGTGAAGACAGAACAGCCTGGGATCTGTCTCATGGCTGTCCGCATGAAAAAAGCTACCCACTGAGCACACAGGAAAACTCTGATCAGACTGGGTGGATGCCCAGGCTGATCTGAGTCTTCACTGGGCACGCACTGGCTCAAATATACATCTTTTATAGGTATCTACAATGACCTGACTGGGCGTTGTCTAAATGTGACCTAACGATATTGCCTATCCGTCAAAATGGCTCAATCAATGCATAAAAATGACTGAACAGCATTTCCAGCGTAAACTGACACACTCACAAGTGTTATGTATCAAGTAAGACTAAGCGTTCATCATGCAAGAAAGCATAAGATTAGCTCAGCAGCTTTACTCAATTTCGATGAGTTTTTGCTAGAGTTGAACAAGTGATTAGTATCTAAATGCCGATTTAAAAAATGAATGCATCCAGGGAAGGTGCATAATTTAACTCCTCCTAGTCAGATTGGAAAAGCCTTTATATTATATTTTATTTAAAAAACCTGGGCCGAGTTGTACATTGTTGGTTAACGATTCGTTAAAATTTACATTGAGTGATACGCAAATATGCTGAAATTTTTTGCGAAAAAATATGAGTAGCTTTTGCAGTGCAAAAGCTACTCACATTTTTTCAGCAAAAAATATCAGAATACTGTGTATTGAATCTGCTAAAACAGTTAACGAAATGACCCTTAATAAGCGCATCAAGCTAACAACGCTTTGAACAACTGGGCCCAAGGTATTATATTAACAGCTGTGTCAAGATTCCACTTATAATATCTACTTCCTGTTAAACACTTCAAACTTCAGTAACCTTCAGAGTGAATGTTAAGACACACTATGCTACCTTGAACACATTGGTATTGGGCAAGTTTCTTGGTGAGAAAGAACTAGGAGGCTGATAAAAAAGATTATCCCGGAACTGTGGGACACTTCTGATGTTGTTACGAGGAGACTGAAAGAATTCATCATCAATAAAGAGCATGTATCATATCACATGCTAAATACCAAAAGTCCAGAAAATGTAGTATTCTGACATGAATTGTTCTTACCGTATTGGACCTAATTACCGCACTGTGCACTTAGATTTTTCAAAATTACTGGAAAAACTTGTAGTAAAATATGTATCCACCTACTAAAAGTATGCTTTAAAAACAAGATCAGCAAATGACTTATCTAATGGTGTTTATGTGATGTTCTTGTGTTTTTCTTTTTTCTGATTTTCTTTATGAAAGCATATGTTGTGGGTACTCGTTTGAATCAATGCAAATGGGCAACCACAACATATACCTTTATAAAGAAGTAGCCAAAAAGTACACTGGCTGAAATCTGAAGACTAGGGAACTGCTGGACTGTGCGCTTATAGGGGTATGTGTGGTAATTAGGTCAAATATGGTATTTCTCCATGAAAATGTATGTTGTAGGTACTCATCAGAATAGTTTTGAAGAGACAATTCTGATCAGTACACATTACTTCTATTTTCATGGAGAAATATAAAAAATATTGTTATATACTGGTCATAAAAGGGTGTTTTCACTGGAGTTCTGGAGTAAAAGCAATCAAAGGCACAAACTGTGATATTGAAAAAACAGGTCATATTGTCTTAAGCAACATTAGAATCACAATAAAAATCCAGACAATTTTGCACTAATCTTATTTTCATGGTTTTCACACTATCATGACTATGATTCAGAGCATGATTTCAACTCATCCATGAAAGTATCCGCCTTTAACACTTCAAGAAACCCTTTTAGAAAGCTTTATGGTGAAAATCCCATATGTGGAAATTTGTGAAGTACAGTCAAGCTTCAATGGTTAGAACATCTTTAGGACCATGGAAATTTGTTCCAGATATGGTAGTTGAGGCACTGAGCTATGAGTTAATCATAACGCCAGGTCAGGAGGCAAACAGGGATAATTTAGGGATGTCTTTTTCGATCTTTTCTAAAATAATGGTATGTTGAGTGTACTCAGAATTAACACTTTTCCTGCTGAATAAATTAAGATGCCATGCCCTTTTCAATTTTTCAGCCAATCATATTAGTTGATCCAGATTGTTGATATAAATTCACATACTGAATGGTGAACAGTGCAGATCCAGATCAGTTGGCTTCTTCAGAATGTCTTTTTATAGTGCTGCCTCACTGCAGTATCATGTATCACACCTCAGATATGTTTATGTAATATTTGCATCAGACACACTGACACCAGAGCAACGTCCTAGCTCTTCTTCTTCTAATGCTCAGTGAGAAGTCTTCTTTCTAATGCTCAGTGAGAAGTCTCTTCTTTCTAATGCTAAGTGAGAAGTCTCTTCTTTCTAATGCTCAGTGAGAAGTCTCTTCTTTCTAATGCTCAGTGAGAAGTCTCTTCTTTCTAATGCTCTCTTCTTTCTAATGCTCAGTGAGAAGTCTCTTCTTTCTAATGCTCAGTGAGAAGTGGGAGAGCAGCTAGTACCAAATTAAGAAACTCTTGGGTATGATACAGCAGACTGAACCTCCAACCTCCCAATCTGAAGGCAGAAGCTCTTCTAACTGATCCATTCCTAGTATTTATCAGAACTTCAAATACAGTTTTGTTGCATAAACATAGACAGATAATTTAAATCTAAAACCCTGAAGAGATTGCAGAAAAGGCTATTGTATGTATTTGGTTCAAGAAACAAGACAACACTATGTATCTATAGCAGAGAAAGACCTAACTTGTAAAAGTGTTTTCAGAGAAAACAGATGTAGCCCCGCACCCCCTCCCCCACCCCCCACCCCCACTGTGAATATAATTTTCAGTATTTCTACTGCTGTGACCTTGAAAATCATGTCAAGGTCACCAAAATCTTATCCAATCTTATCGATTTTTTGTTATGTCCCAGTAATATATCCATGAAAATTTGGTAAGAATCCAACCACTGGTTCACAAGACATTGTGCAGACAAGATATTGTGCAGACAAGAAAGCATTATGCCAACGCCAAGGCAGACGCCAACAGGATCCGCCTCAACCTCACTATAGATGGGGGGACATAATATCACAGCTCTAGAAAAGATGGGTATCTGGATAATTATTTTTCTTACTTCTCCATGAAAATGTATGTTGTGGGTACCCATTAGAAGTGCCTCCCTGAGGCACTTCTAATGAGTACCCACAATATATGTGTTCATGGAGAAATAAGAAAAATATCAACACTTGTCAGCTGAAAAAAAAAACAAAACTATCAATAGCTATGAATTTATATAAAATGTCAAAATACTGCAAAATTCCAACCAAAATTAAAACTGTAAACCAATCAGCTTGTTACCTTGTTATGCTGTGAGATGACACTGTTGAGATTTTTATTGTATGGGAGGGACTGTGAAGCACCAGCAGTATTATGTACATTGTGACTGTATGCAACTGGTCGCTGTGAACTTGCTTGACTTCTGGACATGCTGGAAGAAAAAAAATATAATTTTACCATGAGACTGCAGATTTAATGTTACTAAGTCTTTCCCAGTTTGAAAAACCACTTATCACATGTCAGACCAGTATGGATCCCAAATCAAACTGCATGGATGCAAGGGATATTTGGCCAGCAAAAATAATAGATGCTGAAAGGAAAGAGCACAGGTGCAGACTGACCAACACATATTTTACAAGATTATAATCAACTTGGACTGGTCCAGTCAAAACTTAAGCTCCACATGCCAGAGTTCTTACTGGGAACAACTGACTTTTCCCATAATCCACCCTGCTCAACCTTGATCTTGCAATTTGCAAATAAGCAGATGACTGGGCAATATTTTTTAACCTGACAGTCCTTTTGTAATGCTATGGTTGGGGCCATCATGCATGGAATGATAAATATACAGCATAACTAGAAATGTGTATTTCCCCCAACTATATGCTTGTCCCTAGACATTAAAAAGGGACATAACTTTCACAAAACTCATCTCATTTTTTTCTAAAGTTAATCAGGTGATCTACTCCTCAGCCCAAGTAACCTCACCAAGTTTCAAGGCTACACAAGTCTAGCTCAAATAGTTATAAAGAGATCTTGCTCACAAGAAAAGTGTGACAAACAGACAGTTTGTTTGTGTTGAGGTTTTACGGCCAAGTCAACCCAATGGGGTCTTGTCGAGCGTGGTCAGTTTACCTAACCACATGTTTACTGGGCAGGCTTAGTCCTCTAAGCGGTTAACCAGTATTGTGCACATTCTTTCACCAGAAACTGACAACTGCCCTTCTTGAATCAGCGGAAGGGAGAGAATGACCGTAGAAAATATTTCATGATCAATCTCCACGAAAGAATGTTGCCGACCTCGGCGGGGGCTGAACCCGCGACCTCCTGGTCTCCAGTCGGACGGCGCATCCAACTGAGCCACCAAGGCAGGCGACAAACAGACAGACAAACAATCCAAAAACAATATGCCCCTCCAACTTCTTTGAAGTTGGGAGCATAATAACAAGACTAAATTTGTCAACTAGAAGTACTGATAATTTTCTTATTTCTACATAAAAACATGTTTTGTGTACTCATTAGAATGGCACAAAGCTCATTTACGGAGTTCCAACAACATGTCTTCATGGAGAAATAAGGAAAATAGTAAAGTGTATTGAAATCATAGGAAAATCAACATCTGGAAGCCATGCCCTGATGGCATTATAACCAAAACTAGAACTACCGTATAACATGATGCTTCAGTGTTTTTTGTTTGTTGTTTTTTTTTTTGTTTTTTTGTTGTTTTATTTCTCCTGTGGAGACAATTTGAATGAAATGTCATTCTATACCTGGTGTCAGTGTAGTGACCAGAAGGTTGTGGATTCATCCTGTTTCTAGATTCTGGTGTTCTCTCAGGGGTCCGAGTTCTGTTTGTGGGTTCCGGGGTTCTTTCTGGTGTTCTGATATATGCAGGGGGAGCTTCATCTGGAATGTAACCCTTTATGTTCCCATTAGGGTCTGTTTCCCTGTAACAAATAATAAAGACTATGCAGTGTTCCATTTGAAAAGAAAAAAAAACACAAAAAAAAAAAACAACAGTAAACTAGACATGTGTTTGTAAAAACATTAAGCACCCTCTTATATGCGTGTCCCTACAAAATAACAAACTTGAAAAGGAGGCATAACTCTCATATATTTAATATAACTTTTTTCAAAAGTTATTCAGGTGATCTACTGCTCAGCCAAAATAAGTCTACCAACATCAAAGCCCAAATGTGATAAAAGGATAACAGTATTGAGTGACTTTGTAAGCAGACAAAGATGGCCCATACTAACTCTGACTGTTTACATGTGTCAGACCATTCTTTTACTTATTACAAGCTCATTATTTTTAACCTTTATCCTGCTGTTCACAACAACTCCTACCTTTGCAAACAGTGTAGATCCAGATCAGATGACTTCTGAAGAAGCCATCTGATCAGGATCTACACTGTTTGTCATTCAGTTTGTGAATTTGAACTAAAACATTGTATGATGTAATCTGATTGGCTGATAGTCAGAAAGGGGTGTGGCTAATTCAATTATTCAGCAAGATAAAGGTTAATATTTGGTTCTCTGCTGTAAAAACTCACCCAGCAGATTTTCTCTTTGGCGATCTGTATCTCTGTCTTGTCTTCGGAGAATACTTCACTTTAAATGGTTCTGCTTTGGTTCTGAAAATCACACAAAAATAACATGTCATTCGAAAATGGAAATGGATACATCTTCAAGGGAAATAACATGTTATTCAGGGAAATGGATACACCTCCAAGGGAAATAATATATTCAGGGAAATGGATACACTTCCCAGGGAAATAACATATTCAGGGAAATGGATACACCTTCAAGGGAAAAAACATGTTATTCAGGGAAATGGATACCTCCAAGGGAAATAACATTATTCAGGGAAATGGATACATCTCCAAGGGAAATAACATATTATTCAGGGAAATGGATACACCTTCAAGGGAAAAAACATGTTATTCAGGGAAATGGATACACCTCCAAGGGAAAAAACATATTATTAAGGGATGGATACACCTCCATGGGAAAAATCATGTTATTCAGGGAAATGGATACACCTTCAATGGGAAATAACATATTCAGGGAAATGGATACACCTTCAAGGGAAAAAACATGTTATTCAGGGAAATGGATACACTTCCAAGGGAAAAAACATGTTATTCAGGGAAATGGATACACCCCAAGGGAAATAACATGTTATTCAGGGAAATGGATACACCTCCAAGAAAAAATAATTCTTCACATAAAAATATTTGTCACCCTTTTCACTGGGGGACACTCTTAAAGAAAAAGACTTTGCTCCCTTGTAATGACTGAAATATTGTAGATGATGAAGTTTAAAACACAAGAGCTGTTGCAGGACATTGTAGCTTGCCTGAATTATACTTTGCCTCTGAAAACTTTAACCAAAAACTTTAACATATATTTTTCCTAAATGTGTGACCTTGACATCAAGGTCACTCATGTAGGTCAGGCTGGTAAAGCATAGAACTTCAGATCAGTATCTAATATCAGGGCAAGTATGAAGTACTTCCATCCAGCGGTTCAGAGGATATAGCCTTTTAAAACTTTAACCACAAACTTTAACCAATGCTGACTCTCCCGGCTAGCATTCTTTATAAATCTAGAGCGGGCAGTTATCAGCCGGTCAGCTACCCTGATGGGCCAATAAGGGTCCACTATAGATTTATAAAGAATGTTGACTGGGATCTAACCCAGTAGTGACTACTATACCTCTACCTGTACTTTTATACAGACGAGCTAAAAATTAGAAATTCCTGCATACATCACCAACTATATCTGTTGATATCAAACAGCTCATAGTTCTCAATCTTTTTCCATATAGGATTCCAAATAATTCTAGGTACTAGTATAATCATATGAACAGCATCAAACAAAAAGGTGTTTTTGAACATGCACAAACTGCACAATTTCATATCATCCTGCGCATGCGCAAAATATCATCTGGGCCTTTGCTCTCCATTCTGACACATATTCTGTAGTATCAATGATTCTTTTAGCAGACAGTGAAAGCCCTGAACAGACTGCACATCTGTGCAGTCTGTTCAGGGCTTTCACTGTCCACATGCTACCTGAAGGCACATTTTTGCTTGGTGGGACTCATATAATGCTGTAGATACTTACTCTATATTTGTAAAAGGAATTTCTCTCAACTGTTCTTCAGTAAAACCAGTTGAATCCACCAAATCGAATCTGTAAAACACACATACACATTATGTATATTTTAGGTTCATTTACAAACCTGCACTAAATACAGTTTGTCCCAATAAGCCATTAAATGAAACGTGATATCCTTGATTAAATACATGATCCATGTACACTGAAGTCAGTCCCATTATGGCATCTGTGAGATATGGTCCTATCAGGGTTATTGCGACAAATCGGTTATTGCATGTTTTAAATTTCTCACCTGATGGCTCTAAATTAAAACTATGCAATAACATATACTTGTCAATGGACAGGATACTTTACCAATACTTGTACAGCATATAAATTTGGTGGGACATATGAACTGAATTCTACTTACAGGGGGATTCAAAACTAAGTTAAGTTAAGAGCATGCCAACACTTCATATATACATAACCAGGAACAGAATATGCAGTGCAAAGTTATTCCTCAGGAAATAAATCTACTCAAAGAAACCCTGAAAAATAAGCAGTGTGCGAAAACAAACAAAAACACAGCAAACCCTTGGCCTGCTAATAAATTAAGATGCCACGCCTACTTCTAATTTTCAGATACAACCCAAACTCAACTGTGCTTTATCTGGGGCATTTGAGCACGGTTCGGAATAATTTATTTCTTTTCTAACACCCCTCATTGAGAGAGTTTTGCATAAATGATTTTTTTTTATTGATTTTCATTATTAATTTTATTACCTGACTTCCCCTTTGGTAGTTGACAATACCTCTTAAGCATTATTGCACGCAGTTACATTGTTACAAGGTTCGATGACGAATATTCACAATGGCGGATAAATTATGCGAATCAGCTGACGGTGTAAAATATAAATAAACAATGTATTAATATAAAAACTTAAATCCTGTGTTCATGAAAGAATTGCAAAACGTATGAAATTTGAGTGCCGCGATGGACTTTAATAAGGACAGATATAAAACAGCAAATAAGAATATTAACCAACTTACTTTCATTTTCGAACGTCAACAAATACAGTCAAACCTGTCTTAAGCAGCCACCCATGGGAAGCTTAAAATGTGGCTGCTGAAGGCAGGTGGCTGCTTGATGCAGTTCAAATATATAAGTCTGAATTTTGGGGCAACTTTCCTCTGGCTGCTTAATACAGGTTGGCTGCTTAATAGAGGTGACCACTAACACAGGTTTGACTGTACACGATGGAAACAAGAAGTAAAACGAATGTGTTTGAATGGTGTAACCTGTAGAGAAACTCATCGGGTAAAAAAAAGTCAAAGAACTGCAATCTGCTCATAGATCATTTTCTGTCTTAATAAATAAAATAATTTATTATGTATATGAATGTTTCGGCCAATATTGTAATCTAATCTAGCGTCCATAGTTACCAGGGGGTGAAACTTTCGCAAATATGATTGGTTTCCCGTCGATAGCGCGCGACGAAACTCCTGTGCTCAAATACCTTTGATAAAGCACGGCTAGAAATGTAAAGACAAATAAGGAACAACACGTGCAGGGGTGTTAGAATAGATTATCCTGCCCATACATGAAGTATCATCCAGGCCTTTGCTCTCCATTCATACATTCTGCAGTATCCAATGATTCTGTTAGCAGACAGAAATGCCCTGAACAGACTGTGCTGATGCGCAGGCTGACCTGGGCCTTTGCTGTCCATATGCCAGAAGACATGTTTTTGCATGGCACAGCCCAGTTATGCTTATTTCTTGACAAGAATGTATATTGTTTATAAACTTGGTGACACTTACTCAATATGTTGTCGCAACTCCTCAGGTGGTCGTCTCGTGTTAGGTGATTTACTTCTCCGTCGCCTTGTTTTCTTCTGTCTTGCTTCACCACCTGGGGCAGAATGTACGGATGGTATTGACCTACAACACAGGTAGTGAGATAATTAAGTTATATACTAACTACATATAGAATACTGATGGCCTAACCACATCTCCATCCTGCCTCCTCGTCCTCCTTAATATAACTATATTCACCCTAAATAATGAGACACCTTAATTTCTTACCATACCTTAACCCTGGTCCTGCTGAACCCAGATATAGCCTACCTTTACAAACATTGTAGGTCCAGATCAGTTGGCTTCTGAAGAAGCCAACTGATCTGGATCTGAACTGTTTGTCATTCAGTATATGAATTTATATCATCAATCTGGATTAAGTAATCTGATTGGCTGACAATTAAAAATGGGCGTGGCATCTTAATTTATTCAGCATGACAAGGGTTAAATTAAACAGCTGATTTTACTACCTGCTGATTTGTCTAAAATTCTGCAGCATCTGATTGGGACACTGTTTGCTAAGGCCTGTCTGTCCTAATATTTAGGGTAAATATGGTACATGAATTAAAGCTTTCAGGGTCTGAACATCATAGCGCCAGGTAAGAGGGGATATCAGAAATATTTTTCTTATTTCTCCACAAAAATGCCTCCCCTAGGCACTTTTAATGACTACCCACAACATGCTTTTGTAGAGAAGTAAGAAAAATGTCAGGATTTTTTGGTTTAGACAAGCATCTTAAGCCTTGTCATGCTAGATAAATTAAGATGCCATGCCCATTTCTAATTTCCAGCCGATTAGATTACTTGATCCCCGTTTTTGATAGAAATTCATATATTTAATGACAAACAGTGCAGATCCAGGTCAGTTGGCTTCTGAAGAAGCCAACTGATCTGGATCTATACTTTTTGCTTAGACAGGCCATGTCGAGCAAGAGAAGGGTTAACTATAGCTATGGGCAGTTTAGCTTCATTTTGGATTTTGGAATTTATTCACAGAATCTATATGTGAAACAATGACAAGTGGGAAAGACAATTTCCAAACTTAATAGTCAACCAAGCGAGTAAAGCACATACCAAAATGCTTTTAAGGCTTTTAAAATTAACAAATACATCTCAAAGAGACAGCTAAGAATAGCTGAAAATTTTTGCCTCCTTTTTCAAAGGGACGGTACGCCAGCAAATGATAAATCACCTCCCTGGTATAAGAATCCTCTCTCAAATGGGGCCACTCTTAAAGAAACTAATTTGCTGTCCTGAGCTCCATATTCCCCCTGGGAGCTAATTCGTTCCTTTAAGAGTATCCTCCTTTAAGAAGGGAGACAAATATTTCTACTCAGAGTGATTGGCAATGTATCTATTCACCTTAAAAATATTTCAAAAAACATTTTCCTTCATAGTTTACAAATTAAAATCTAACAATTTGAAAACTTAAAAATTGAATGTAACCTTGGACTATTCAATTCTCAAAAGTTTAAGCTATCTAGGCAACCATATCACTCATGCAATATAAGTACCCTGTTATTTCAGTGCTCTATCAAAAATCTGTCATAAAATACAAACTCATTTCCTCTGATTAACAAACTTTTTCATTATCACTGTATTTCACTGAGAAAAATTATTGAACTTACCCATTTGGTCTGTTTTCTTTATCTGGAAGGTACATGCTGTAAAATAATAATAAATAAATATAAAATTTTGAGGAGGTTTTATGGCCCAGTCAACATTAAGATCATGTTGAGTCAGTAGAAATAAATTAACAATAATGATGATGATATAATAATATACTTCCTGAAATTTCTCACTTTCAAACCAAAAATGGTATGTGTGTGTGTGTTTGTTTGTGTGTGAGCATGTGTGATTGTGTGAAATACTATAATTGTAATTACTTTTTCTCAGATTTTTTAAAATAAATGTGTTCATACCCCATTGGGTTGACTAGGCCGTGAAACCTCACCACAAAAATAAATGTGTTGATATACAGGCTAAGAACAATCTGATCCCAGCAAGGTAATTAAGCAACCAGTGCAGACCCTGATCAAACTGTGCTGATGTGCAGGTTGATCCCTTTAAATGCTGGTCCATTTGCCTGTTACACTTAGTGCTAGATAAGAAGGTGATCTGGATAAATATTTTTCTTATTTCTCCATGGCAACATATATAGTGTATCACCGAGAGCTATGCTGGGTTATATGATATATGATGTAAACCAAATGTTAACCTTTACCACCTTCTGGTCTAATTCAGCAGACTACAATTTGGTGATATTTTTTTTTTTTTCATTTTTTCCCTGAAAACAGGATTTGATATTTCATGCAAAATTGTCTCATGGGAGACAATTTGCATGAAATGTCAAATCCTGTTTAGGAAAAAATGTCAAATCCTGTTTTCTGGGAAAAAATAATAAAAAGAAAAACGCCTAACGGCATTATGGATGGGTTTTTCAAAAGGTTAACCAAAAGGGGACGTCAGGGGAGATAGTATATAGTATATAGTGAAGAAAGTGAGAGCTGTCTCTCGTGCATGTGACACACCTTCTGGTCCTCTTCATCCCTACCAAATATGAAAGCAATCCACTGAATAATAAAGGTAACATACAACTTTGAAACAAGAAAAATGCCTAACAGCATTATGGACGGGTTTTTAAAAAGGTTAACCAAAAGGTTAACCTGGGATGACGCCCAACACCCTCCCAGACATCGCTATTTTAAAGGACGGATTTTTTTTTCAAAATCCCGTCCAAAAAAGGTTAACCAAAAGGTAACCCTCAGACGACACCCGACGCCCACCCGCCTGCCCACCTGGACATCATTACTTTAAAGGGCGGATTTGAAAAAAAAAAAAAAAATGCGTCCAAAAATATTTCAATCTGTTGTCTGCTGAAAAATTTACCAAAAGAGCCAAGTGTTTTTTGTATTGTGTGGATATGTATTCACACATGAAAAGCCCTATCTACATCAATTCGAATTACATTTCTATGCACACTCAGTAACAAGTTAAGTAAAGCAGAAAGCCCAACATCAATCAGCAGGGACAAATCATTTCACAAAGAGGGTTTACTTTAATAGAAGGAGTCTGATCTGGGAATAGCTGAACAAAAGTTGCTTTTCACACAACTCCCATTGGAAATGTCACTAAGCCTATATACCTGTGCAGTTTGATCAGTGATAATGATGATTTGGCATTTTATGTCCCTTTCAACATTATTTAAGTCATAGCAAGACGATGGCAAAATGATAATGAAAGGCTCTGTGCAATGAAGCACGGTACAGTCAACAGATGAATTTTGCCTCTAGCCTGGGACCTAGTGATCTGAAGTCTGAAACGCTAACTATTCTGCTACCAGGGCATGTCAGTTTGATCAGTGCCTGCACTGTTCACCAGTGTAAGCTATAGTATCCAAGGATTCTGTTAGGCAAATCAGAGCTTTAGGTAAGGTGCTTTTCTTGACCCCAAAGTATTGATATTTTTCTTATTTCTCCATGAAAATATAACGTGGTTACCCATTAGAAGTGCCTGACTTTGTGATTTATCTTGATATTCCTCTTGTCTAGAATTCTGCCAAAATAGCAAGCCTTGATCAGACTATATCTGACTGAAATGGGCCATAAAAATTAATGTAGATTATTCAACCATGTTTGCACAATGCCCCAATCCAAAATACATTACCTTTGCATGGCTAACTGCCATTCTCTTTCAAACCTGTTAGTACCACTCTTGGCCTGCCGCTGTCTTGCTGTATATTTGGGAGATACATCTGATTCACTACCACTGTCAATCTCACGCCTGAAAATATAGTTTTTGGCACGCTTGGTAAAATTTTCAGCAGACGACATTTTGAAATATTTTTTCTGTTTTTCCCAGAAAACAGGGTTTGATATTTCATGAAAACTGTCTCCAATGGAGACAATTTGCATGAAATGTCAAATTCTGTCTTCTGGGGAAATAAGAAATTTGTCGTCTGCTGAATTATCCCAGAGTGGTCAGGGTAAATACAGATATTACTGATCCATGCCAAGCATAGCTCCAGATAACGCACTTTTTTAATAAATATTTTTCTAATTTCTCCACAAAAACATGTTGTGGATACTCATTAGAAGCGCCTCATTGAGGCACTTCTAACAAGTACCACAACACGTTTTCATGGAGAAATAAAACATTTACCTGGATACCCCTCTAATCTGGATTCAGAAGGTTGGTATCTGACTATCAGTGTCTGTGGTCCGGCCCACTGTGGTCCTGTTTGTCATTTTCTTTCACTCGGACTTCAGATCACCACTAAGCCCTCTTCCATCTTTTATCATAGTGTTTGTGATTATATGTGTTTAACCCATTGTAGTCGGGAGACCCCTAACGGATAATTGGCAAACAATGAAGACCCAGGGTCTTCACTGTTCGCAAATACTTCAGCCATTTTTCTCCAGGAATATCTAAATCTCATAGCCTCACCTACCCAAAACTGAAATTTGACTCTTCCAACATATAGTGTGGGGGAGTTCAGTCCACAATGGGTTAACTGTTATGTTCCATTGATGAAATAGAGGACCCCTACGTGGACCAAATGAACATAGCAATAGATAAGGCACTTTTTTCATCCCAAAAATGCTGATATCTTTCTTATTTCTTCACGAAAATATATGTTGTGGGTACTCATTAGAAGCGCCTCGGTGAGGCGCTTCTAATGAGTACCCACAACATATGTTTTTGTGGAAAAATAAGAAAAATATTATATGGATACCCCCTCTTTTCTGTAGCTATGAAACAAATATATGCAATCTGTAGCTGCATCAGAATTATGGTGAGGTTTTGATCAAGTTATAGTAGTTTAAAGCTAAAGCAGCTTTCACTAGTTTATAAACAGTTTCCTTCAATTCAAATATTTTTACATATTACTTACCGTCTTCTCCTTGAAAATGACACATCACTCTCATTATCTGAGCCTTTCCTACTGCTGGGGAAATATCTGAAAACAGAACAATTATAAACAATGATGGAAAAAAATCACTGGTGATCTGATTTATCTTTAAACACAATATCAAAATGCTGACAAACGATAAAAAAATAAAATATACTGTCGTGTTTCTTTTTCTTTCCAGTCTATTTTATTTTAAAAAAAATAAAATATGTCGTGTTTATTTTTTTTCCAGTCTCGTGTCAGCTGCATATCTTGCAACCTGTTTTAAGCCACTCAGGATCAGACTGACTCAAGCTCCAGTCAACTCAGATCATTATATTTGTTTAAAACTGAGAAGCATGAAACAGACAAGTAACTGTGATTCTACAAAACCCTTTTTTCTTTGACCTTGACATAACTTAGATCCTACATCACTTGCACCATGTCCAATCCTCCAAAAGCTCATTTGTATTCCAATACCCATTCTGTATGTTTAAGAGAATATGCCAACCTAGAAACAAATAGCATCTGCACAGGTGACAACAGAGAAATGATAAATGAAAGGGATTTTTCTGACTTTTCTCTGAAAGCAGACGTGACAGTAAAGCCCTAACTGAATGACAAGATGAGAAAAAGATATTTTAAAACTTTGCTTATGCTTCAGCATTAACGCTCTCTGGGCAAATTCAGCAGACAACGAACCAATTGTTTCTTTTATTTTTTCTCAGTAAATTGGTTTTGACGTCTATGCAAAGTGTCTCTTCGGGAGACCAACTGCATGAAATGTCAAGACTACTTTACAGGAAAAGTAAAAAAAAATTCAAAATGTCATCTGCCGGAATTCTTACCCAGTATGCTAAAGCAATAAACGGGTTAAAGATTAAGCATATTAAAAGTTATGTTATAAATGGTTATATGTTAAATGTGATTATGGTAAATGTCCTAAAATTTCGTACACCAAAGTTACTGACAAATTGGTATATGCAAACAGTGCAGACCCAGATCAGACTGCTCCTGAAGGAGCACTGCTCCTGAAGGAGCAGTCTGATCAGGGTCTACACTGTTTGCCATTCCACTAAGTATTTTAAGAATTTACTGCATTAAAAGCAAAATTTAGGCCATAAGAGTATGGAACTAGAATTTGTTTTTCAACAAAAACATAGATGTCTCCCCCCTTTTTGGTGTCATATTGTATTGTACATTCAGTGAACATTTATATTAACTAATGAGATTCCAAAGGAAATAACTCAGAAAGTATAAAAGCAAGAAATATATTTCTTGTGCTTTGCACGTTGCCTAATGTTGACTGATATTCATATAAAGTTTCGTGAAGATATCTCGAACGGTTTTCAAGTTATAGAGTGGACACGTTTTTCATGACGGACAAAGTTCCAAGGGAAATAATTCAAACAGTATAAATGCAAGAGTTATGGTTCTTGCATTCTGCAATTCGTCTAATATTGATTGATATTTACATGAAGTTTCTTGAAGATATCTTGAACAAGTTTCAAGTTACTAAGCGGACACGATTTTGTGACGGACAAAGTTCCAAGGGAAATAACTCGATAGTATAAGTGCAAGAGTTATGGTTCTTGTGCTCTGCATGTTGTCATAGTTGATTTATATTTATGTGAAGTTTTGTGAAGATAGCTTGAACAGTTTTCAAGTTATAGAGCGGAAACAATTTTGTGACAAAGTCCAAAGGGAAATAACTCAAAAAGTATAGAAGCAAGAGTTATGGTTGTTGCACTCTGCAAGTCATCTCATGTTGATTGATATTTATATGAAGTTTCATGAAGATAGCTTGAACAATTTTCAAGTTATAGAGCGGACATGATTTTGTGACAGAGTCCAAGTGAAATAACTCAAAATGTATAAATGCAAGAGTTATGGTTCTTGTGCCCTGTACGTTGTCTAATGTTGATTGATATTTATAAGAAGTTTCATGAAGATAGCTTGAATGTTTTCAAGTTATACAGCCTACACGAGTGGTATAGACAGACAGACGCCCAGGGGAAAAACAGTATGTCTCTCAACCCTAAGTGGGGGAGACATAATAAAGTGTTTGAAACTTTAGAACATTTACGGTATATACAGTTATAAATTCTCAGAAAAAGAAGCCGTCACCAGATGAATTATGTCAGTCACAGCCTGAGAAAAAAGAACCAAATCACCTATGTAGAAAACAATGGCATTCATGCAATCTGATCAGCACCTTCAATGTCCGCTTTCAGACTCAGAAGATACTATTGAATGTAATGACAAACAGAGAAGACTCTGGTCAGACTGCACAGTTGTTCAGACTGGTCGGAGCATTTGCTATTTTGCCCTTTTGCTGTTTTCTGTATCATATGGACTGAATGTTAACCCTTGTCCTACTGGTCCCAGATATGCCCTGCCTTTGCAGTGTAGTGCCAGATCAGTTGGCTTCTTCAGAAGCCAACTGATCTGGAGCTGCACTGTTTGTCATTAAACATATGATTTTGGACCTGGATTAAGAATCTGATTAGCTGACAATTAGAAGTAGGCATGGCATGTCAGTTTATTCAGCATGACAAGGGTTAAATGTGACAGTTATACATTGTTACAAATTCTCAGAACAAGAGGCCATCACCAGATGAACATATCAAGCAAAAAGAAAGAGACTCAAACCTTAAAGTGATAAGCAAAATTGTATCAGACGACATTCTAATTTTCTTTTATTAGAAGTTTTCTCAAAAAATAAGATTTATTTTTCAAAGAAAATAAGATGTGATTTTAAAAAGACATATTTTTCAGAGAAAATAAGACTTGACATTTCATGCAAATCATCTGCCTTGCAGAAGATTCACATGACATGTCAAGCCTTACTTTCTCTAAAAAGAAAATAAAAAAATAAAAGAAGTATTTCAAAGTCTCATCTGCTGCAGATGTGATTAGTGGTTTGAAGGGTAATCCATTTATGCCTGATGCACAACAAAGTAGACTGGCATACAGTGTAGACCAGATCAGATATCACAGAATGCAGCATCTGATCAAGGTCTGCTCAGTTGGCTATTAAACAAAATGGAAAATTACAAATTGTAAAGCAACCCTTCAAATACTAAATGGATTAGTCAAAAATTCAAGATGGAAGAGTCCAATAGGCATAAATGGGTTTATCAATATTCAAACAAATGGGATCAAGATCAGTCAGTTTGGTTTGGTTTGGAGTTTAATGACCCAGTCAAGATTATTAGGGTCATGTTGAGCCAGTCAGTTCACCTAACCCCTCATTTCCTGGGCATGCTTAGTCCTCTTAATGATAAAACAGTACTTAGGCTCATTCTTTCACTGACAACTGCCTTTCTTGAATCAGTGGAAGGGAGAGAATGCCAGTACAAAATATTTCACGATCAATCTCCATGAAAGAATGGTTGTCAGACCCAGCGGGGATCAAACCAACAATCAGTTGGACCCGCATCCGACGGAGCCACCAAGACAGTCAATGTTTATAAAGCTCCAGCTAAAAAATGGGTACTCAAAAGAATCATCTCTCACCACTGAGAAAGCCAAAAACTAATAATTGCTAAAGACGTGTGATTTAAACAGCTAAATGCCCACTTATCTGCCTCTTTACGTGATCTGAAAAAAGAACCCTGACCTTCTAACAGAAGTGATAGCTCAATACAGACAGTCTTTAGGACAGATATGCATGTGCATATTTATACTCCAATGTTTTAACCATGAAAGTACCATTCAAAATCAAAGCAGACTACATTCTAAAATATTTCATTTTTTTTCCCCACAGAAAATAGGCTTGACAAGTCACATGAAACATCAAACTTTATTCTCTGAAAATAAAAAATAAAAATTTTAGACAGCCATCTGTTATTGTCTTAGCTGGCACTTCAATAATTAAAACAAAAATCCTCACTACAAATAGAAATGAAAATAAATAATTTTCACTTGCCATGCTATGAGCAGATTCA
Organism: Anodontia alba; assembly: GCA_964016985.1. Lineage (NCBI taxonomy): Eukaryota > Metazoa > Mollusca > Bivalvia > Lucinida > Lucinidae > Anodontia > Anodontia alba. The sequence goes on from OZ024829.1 coordinate 102,279,121, forward strand.
GCAGATGAGAAACTGAAGAGATTTTTCTTATTTTTCCCAGAAAATGGGATTTGACATATCATGCAAATAAGGAGACAATTTGTAAAAACTGTCAAATCCTTTTTCCTCAGAAAAATAATCAAAATATTTCAAAATGTTGTCTGCTGAAATTTTTACCCCACATGCCAAGTGATAACAAGCTGAAACGTGAGTTCACTATCCTATTAAATGGGTGGGATAAATTACCACACAGTTCTGCTATCATCACAGCAAACAACATTAACCACCACATCTCAGATACTTACTTCTGTCTCTGACCACTATGAGGGTCACTCTCATACCCTGATTGCCGGGAACCAGACCAATGGCTACGATGGTGATGATGGTGTCTGAATAATAGCACACACTCATGAAACAAGCAATCTGATTGGGTACTAAATATAGCAAAACCAATGGAAAACTTGGACGATTAACTTAAGATGCATGTTAATAACTGTTAGTTATCTGCAGATTTTAATAATATTTAGAGACTTAAATGACTATATATGAAGCAACTCTAAATTTTGAACTACATGAAAGTAAATGGATATTCCTCAAAAGCAGATCACTCTAAATCCTTTTTCAAAGGGAGCCCACTCCAGCTGAACAGCATTGTCTTCTTTGATACACAAATCCTTTCTCAAAGAGGGCTACTCTTACAGGGAAGAATTTGCTCCCAAGAGAAGCAAAACCTTTACTTTGAGAACAAAGGCAAATACTTAAAGGTCAGAGTGATCTCTCTTGAATGTATCCATTCACCTTATGCAAAATGAGGCTCAAACTATAAGCGAATAGTGAGGCCTTCAGTAGCAAGCAATGATGGCTTAGATCAGACAAAGTAGGAAACAGGCTGATCTGAGCCATCATTATTCCCTTACGCATTAAGCCCATTTCTGCATGTAATAAGGCAAACTATTATACAAGGCTCTAAATAAAATGTTGTTCAGGAGCTGTTATTTAGGATTTGACAGTTCATTCATATTATCTCCTATGGAGATTATCTAAAATATTAACCCTTATCATGCTGAATAAATTAAGATGCCACGTCCACTTCTAATTTCGAGCCAATCAGATTACTTGATTCAGGTTTTTGATAGAAATTCACATAGTTAATGACAAACAGTGCAGATCCAGATCAGTTGGCTTCTGATTTGGATCTACAGTTTGCTAAGACAGGGCATGTCATGTTCATCAAGAGAAGGGTTAAGTCATATTTCCTTGAAGACAATTAAAAATCAGTTAACTTCAGCAACTTACATCAGCAAATGACACCTGCCTAGGTTCAGTTGTTCAAAACACATTTTGCTGAACAAGATTATTATATTTATGTGATGCTAAACAATGTAACATTAAACAATTTAAATACTTGGACTTGTTGATGATATGATTTGTTGTTTTAAGTTGCTTTCAACATTATTAAAGTCATATTGAGACAATGAAAGGGTGATAACCACAGGCCCTATGCCTTCAGCAGAATTCAAACCCTGGACCTCATGATCTGGAGTGCTAACCCCTCGGCCACTTCTATGAATGTGTGTGCGTGCGTGCATACATGATTAAATTTTGCTGTGAGACGGGTACCAATATGTTGTTTTCAAAAATATTGGAATACAGTCAAACCTGTCTTAAGCAGCCACCCATGGGAAGCTTAAAATGTGGCTGCTGAAGGCAGGTGGCTGCTTAATACAGTTCAAATATATAAGTCTATGAATTTTCGGGCAACTTTCCTCTGGCTGCTTAATACAGGTTGGCTGCTTAATAGAGGTGACCACTAACACAGGTTTGACTGTACTTAAAATATCAGTGTGTTTAAAATGCCTATATCAAAATATTAAAAGTAACATCAAGTTTTTTAGCTAATATGATTTGAACAACTGGACTCTGGCAAAAAAAATGATTTACTAGTTCAGATTAATTAGAATTTGCTAAACTCTGGTTTTACTCATGTAAAGAATCTGCATTTCTAGTGATTAAGGGAACATTTTCTTTAACCCTTGTCATGCTGAATAAATTAAGATGCCACGCCCACTTCTAATTTCCAGCCAATCAGATTACTTGAACCGGGTTTTTGATAGAAATTCAAATATTTAATGAAAAACAGTGCAGATCCAGATCAGTTGGCTTCTTCAGAAGCCAACTGATCTAGATCTAGACTGTTTGCTATTTAGACAGGGCATGTCGTGTTCAGCAAGAGAAGGGTTGAGTCATTGTTTTATTTTGAGTTGAGCAAATAAAAGCTACCACTACATACAATACTTTAGAAAAGTTGTTCTCAAGTGGCTTCAGTTTCACGACCTACTAAGCTAGCATATTTCTTGAGCACTAGCAAAAATTATTTTCAAGTTTCTAAAAAGTGACAAACTATTACAATAATTTGTGAAAAAAAAAATCCTGTTTTACTGTGCATGGACTAAACAGCTAAAATTTCAAACACTTTATTCCATACCTTTTTGGCCTAATTTTAGCTTTTTGTTCATTTGTTTCTTAAAATACTTAGTGGAATAGAAAACAGTGTAGACCCTGATCAGACTGCTCCTTTAGAAGCAGTCCGATCTGGGTCTGCATTGTTTGCATATGCAATTTTGTCAGACAAAGTTTAGGAAATTTGCCATAACACATGCATACACCCATGTTCACACAAATAAATTTCATCATTTTAAAACCTTAATTTCAACAGCATGTTTGTATGTTCTGGTAGACTTTTGTAATGACAAAACTAATAAATCATCAAAATAAAATAAGAAATAAACATATAACAAGAATTCTGCAGAAGGCAGTGTCCTACCTGCCAATACCGATCAATAATATAAACAAGTTAAATATTCATTTAAAGAATAATAAAGACATTGAACCATAATGTGTAAGTCATGGCCACAAAATGATGTAACCATGTCCATGTAAGGAAGAAAGCACATACCGTGTGAGATGATTGTAGGTGTTACAGTTAATCAGAAATATCGCTGAATTCTAAGGTTGAAACGTCCATGATGATGATGATGATGATAATGATGACGGTTTAACAAATTAAATACTTGGACTTGTTGACATTGCTTTCAACATAATTTATGTTATATGAAGATGATGGAAGGGTGAGAATGAAAGGCTCAGTGCAATAAAGTGCCATACAGTCACGAGATGAATTCCGTTTCCAGTGTGTTCTGAAGCAGGGAGAACCACTCAGTCACCCAGATTCTTCAGTAGACCATGAAAAATAGGTCATGATCATAAAGTAATGCAGCATTGAGTACTTGATAGGGATATATTGTGTGCCAGGTAAGATGACTGTTGGTTAACCCTTGTCCTGCTGAATAAATTAAGATGCCACACCCATTTTTAATTTTCAGCCATTCCGATTACTTGATCCAGATTAATGCTATACATACTTTATGGCAAACAGTGCAGGTCCAGATCAGTTGGCTTCTTCAGAGGCAGGGTATATCTGGGTTTTGCAGGTCAAGGGTTAATAGTTATTCAGAAATGGATCTGAATGCTAGGGTGTTTGCAAATGCTGATGGACAAATGGATGGAAAACCAGACACCTATATCAAACCTGCTTTCTGAAGTAGGTGCAACAAAAAAAGTAAAACAAACATTGATATATAATGTGAAATAGAGAAATCAACAAGATAGCTCAAAATGCACACCAACACTGAGAATAGCACACTTGTGAAGTACAGCAGTACAGATGACAAAAAAACCTCCACTGAACTTATGCTTGCCCGACAGTCTGCTGTCTGGAATTTGGCTTTCAGAATCAGTATAAACCCTTGCCTCATTCAGCAAAATACAATGAATAACTATAAAACATAATTGGCAACTTGAGACTTGTTATAAAAGGCAAATTATTGTCATGTAACGCCCTTATGATTAAAGAACAGAATCTCCTTTACTGAAAGCTTACGCTAAGAACAGAAACCATGATAGGATAAGTTGTAGGTACTAACAAGGCCTCCCTTCTAATGAGTACCCATCAACATAGCTCGAGATAAGAGGGGGTATCTGCAAAAGATTTTTCTTATTTCTCCACAAAAAAAATATGTTGTGGGTACTCATTAGAAGCGCCTCACCGAGGCACTTCTAATGAGTACCCACAACATATTTTTTGTGGAGAAACAAGAAAAATATCAGTACTTTTTGGCTGAAAAAAGGCATCTTATCTGGAGCTATGCATCAACATATTAACCACAGTGATAGAAAATGCACCTTTGGACATGATTGCCCAGCCAAGCTTCAGATCAGCCAAAGATGCAAAATTTACTGATGCGGATAATGAAGACTGTGATCAGACTGTGCAGGAGCGCAGGCTGATTGATTGATTGTGTTGGGGTTTAACGACACGTCAACCCTTGAGGGTCATTTTGTGTCGTCTCCCAGAGAAAGGGAGAAAAGAGATAGAAGAGAGAGTAGAGGAGATGAAAGAGAGGGACAGGGAAGAAAGAGGAACAGGAATGAAAGTGAAGAAACAGAAGAAATAAAAACATTCCCCCTCTACCCTTACCCACTACAAGGATAGCAGGCCTTGCCCAACTGTAAGCCAATATCAGTTGGACGCCCCAGTGATGTAAGATACACAGCACCTTCGCACCACCCGACCACCGAGCGCAGGCTGATCTGAGACTTCATTGGACGCATGTCAGAAAGTATGCTTTCTCATGTTGCCGCTCATATGTTTTCATGGGCTTGTATGTTTTCAAGGGCAAATAAGACAACAATCAATACTTTTTGGTTCAGGTAAATATCTGAGCCCAGTTGTTCAAAACTAATGATGTCGTTAGTTAACGTATCGTTAAAATTTTGATTACAGAATATAGCATATACACTAATATTTTTGCTGAAAAAAAAAAAGTGAGTAGCTTTTGTATTTGCAAAAGCTACTCACGTTTTTTTTTTTTTTCAGCAAAAATACCTCGGAATTATATATTGCACTTTCTAGAACTGTTAACATTTTGCTAATGATGCTTTGAACAACTGGGCCCTGGAGCTCTGTTCATTCAGTTTTTAACTCTTGTCATGCTGAATAAATTAAGACACCACACCCACTTCTAATTGTCAGCCAATCAGATTACTTGATCTTGACTGCTGATACAAAGTCACATACTGAATGACAAACAGTGCGGATCCAGAACAGTTGGCTTCTTCAGAAGCCAACTGATCCGGATCTAACTGTTTGTAAAGGAGGGGCATATCCGGGTTCAGCAGGACCAGGGTTAAGAAATGATAAAATATTATATATTATTGGCATTGCATCTAATACTGATATGATTAAAGACTAGAATAGTTCTTTATCATATAAAAAAGAAATAAAAAAATGTTTACCTGATTTCCTCCCCCCACCCCTCCCCCCCGCGCCCCACCCTGCCCCCCACCCTCTCATCAGGAGCTATGCTTTATTATCCATTTTTTAATGTTACACATCACATATTATTGTGATTTAATGCAATTACGTTTAAAGAATAGAATAATCCTTTTTACAAGTTATGGTAATGATTTACTTTCATCTGATTTTATCATTAAACAAAGAGAACAAAAATTAAAAATAAATAAATAAACATCATCACACAACAAAAATCCCAATGTATGGGAAAACTAGGTAAAAACATGACACTAATTAACACAAGCAAAAACATGACACTAATTAATATAACTAAGATGAAACACAACTAAAATGAAACCAAACTGGACACCGATTAGCTACAGCACAATATCACTCCTAACTTACTTTCTAACATGCCCACCATCACTGTCGTAACCATAGCGAAAACTGACAAAATAAACATTATATACTTCAACACACCCATCAAACAACTATAATGATTACCCTTAATGCTTTGCACTCTGAATAAATTTTCAGCAGACGACATTTTAAAAGATTTTTCTTATTTTTACCTTGAAACAGGATTTGATATTTCATGCAAATTGTCTCCAATGGAGACAATTTGCATGACATATCAAATCCTGTTTTCTGGGAAAAATAAGTAAAATGTCATCAATTTGTCATCTGCTGAACTTGCCTGGAGAGTGATAAAGGTAAACATGTAGCCTTACTGTTGCAGAAAAACGTAAAATGAGAAGCAAAACTTTTGCTGCCTGGAGTGACACAAAAATATTGTCTAAAGTACATTAAGGAGGGGTTGTGAACTCACCAACTGGAAGGGCTGTGAACCCTTGAAACAAACTTCAGAACTGTTGCAGACATTTAAAAAAAAAAAAAAAAGAAAGAAAGAAAAAGTTTTAAAAATATCTTAGAATATCATCTGCTGCTTTGACCCTTCTTCAACAGCCACCTCAGTACAAAAACCAATTTAAGGCAAGTCAGACAATAATTCAGTCTAAACCATACTGATATATAACTACAAATTATGATACACTGGAAATCTACCATCAATGCCAAGACTTCATGCATAACTAGAAACAATGCATACCTCCTTTGTTTCCATCTTATATACAGCACAGAAAAATAAGACATGAACAATATGATATGAAATCCTGTTTTGGGGCAGAAGCAAATTGCAGAGCTCCACATAAGATGAGTATCAAGAATATATTTTTTATTCCGCCACGAAAATTTAAGTTATGGATACCATAGCAACAGATAAGGCACTTTTTTCATCCGAAAAATGCTGATATCTTTCTTATTTATCAACGAAAACATATGTTGTGGGTACTCATTAGAAGCGCCTCGGTGAGGCACTTCTAATGAGTACCCACAACATATGTTTTCGTCGAGAAATAAGAAAAATATTATGTGGATACCCCCTCTTATCTGTAGCTATGGGATACTGTTATATATAAGATGTTCAATTATTTTAAGCATCATGTTTACTATGTTTCCATTAATAACTTTATTTACTGTGTTTCCAAAAATAACTTTCTGGAACAACATGTTTACAATAACATGTTGTTTATATCCTTGATTCTGGACTGAGTTTTAAATATTTCTTTCATTCTGGACTTAAATTCTAATTCAGGAACTTTAAATTGTTGGATCAGAAACTGTTAATCAAAGGATTTGTTTTATAAATTCCTGTGGATTATTTCTGAGGGACTTTGTGACATAAACTTGAAAGGTACTGTTTACTTACATTTTTTTGTTTTGAATCTTGTCTTTTTTTGTGAATAAATATTGTTAATAACTTAAAGCTTGTTGCTGGTTTCACTTTCATTTCTTTCTCGTTACACCTGGCTCATAACAATACTCATTAAAAGGGCCTCACTGAAACCAATTCTAATGAGTACCCACAACATATGCTTTTGTGGAAAATAAAAAAAATATCCATACTTTTTGGTCAAACTAGAAATGTGTGTTTGTAAAACACTATGCCCCCAACTATAAGCTTGTCCCTACAAACTGCCATAATTCCTACAAATTCCTACATTTTTTTTTAGAATTTGCTCAAAAGTTAATCATCCCCAATCAGCAAACCAAATTTCAAGGCTCTGGCTCACTTATCAAGATATCTTACTGACAAGATCAGCATGGTGAATGAACAGTTGAATGATAGAACAACCCAAAAGCAATATGCCCTGCAAACTCTTCGAAGCTGGAGGCATAAAAAGAATTCTGATCTGGAGCTACAACTATGAATGTCATGGACTGTTCTGAAAATATGTAGTCTAATCAATTACACAGGAAACAGTGATCCAGATCAACCTAGACTTTCAGCTTGTCTTCTTACAGAATCAATACCTTAACCAGACTGCACAGATGCACAGACTGATCTGAGCCTCTGCAATTTCAGATTTGGCTAAAAGGCCCTTTTTCTGCATTACACATCATAAAGGACTTTGTTTCTGTGTAAAGGTTACACTGGCCACAAACACAAATGAGTCACATCATGTTAAAGTGGACTCCGCACACACAGATACAGAGTAAGTGGAGATCAGGGCCCAGTTGTTCAAAACAACACAGTTGTTAGCTAATGTGACATTAAAATTTCTATCTTGAAATATAGCAAATAAATTGATATTTTTTGCTGAAAAAATGTCACATTTTTACAGCAAAAATATCAATGTATTTAAAAATCCCTAAGCTACAGCAGTTAACAAGTTTGTCATTAACTAGGTTGCTAAGCTAACAATGCTTTAAACAACTGGGCCCAGACTATGAATATGCAAGGTTATATCAAGGTCTTTTCTGTCTGTGCAGAGGAAGGCTTGATACAGTAAAATCAACTCCTGAAAAGCAAAGGCCCTGATGCATGCCTTATGCTGGCCTTTCTTGTTTGTATAATATGAGCTAAGGGCTCAACTTAAAACCACCCCAAAAAAATGAAGGTTTTCTATCTGCATGTGCCTCAGATGCATGGCTGCACTAAACATCCAAAACATATATCTGTTTATGGTGTTAGATTTGTTACAATGTTAACACAGATTTTAGAAGCATTAGGATACAAATAGTAAGTTAACTAGCATTCAGTTATTCTCATGGATTAACATTAATATTCATATTAGCAAGAACTGGATTAATATGTCTATCAATACAGGGTAGCTGTACTTCTTCCCAGACAAGTCCTGTATGAGTAGTATTGCTGGTAAGATATAGCTATCTGAGCCCTGTTGTTCAAAGCGTAGTTAGCTTAACAAGCTTGTTAAGGGTCATTTCGTTAACTGTTTTAGCGGATTCAATATACAATATTCTGATATTTTTTGCTGAAAAAATGTGAGTAGCTTTTGCATTGCAAAAGCTACTCACATTTTTTCAGCAAAAAATTTCAGCATATTTGGGTATCACTCGATGTAAATTTTAACGAATCATTAACTAACGACATCGTTAGCTTTGAACAACTGGGCCCCGAGACATAGCTATCTGACAAATCCATGCAACTTAACCACAACAATGAATGTAATAACAGCATATGCCTATCATTCACCAACAATCACAAATGACACCTCAAAAGCTGGGCCCAGTCTTTTAAAACTTAACAAAATGTTAGCTAGCGTGATGTTAAAATTTCTATCTTGAAATATGGCAAATACATTGATATTTTTTGCTGAAAAATGTGAGTAGCTTTTGCAAAGCTACTCACATTTTTGCAGCAAAAATATCAATGTATTTGAAAATACCTTAGCTACAACAGTTAACTAGTTTGTCATCAACAAGCTTGTTAAGCTAACAATGCTTTGAACAACTGGGCCCTGATGGTGACTAGCAGTGAAGATCTATCAGACATATGAAGGCCAATCACACCGTTCCTTCACAATATGGACATGTAAGCTAACAGCCCCATTTTTTTGTTTAAGTGGCATAGCTCCAGATAACAGGCAGTATCCACATTATATCTCTTATTTCTCCATGAAAACATATGTTGTGGTTACTAATTAGAAAACACCTCAGTGAGGCACTTCTGATGAGTACCATAGCATATGTTTTCTTGGAGAAATAAGAAAAATACTGAAACTTTTTGGTTGAAAAAAAAGGCACTTTATCTGGAGCAATGGAAATGAGTCATTTTATGAATTGATTTTTATCTGAGTTCCTTACTTTTTCCTGTAACCACTCTCACTGTCACTGTCACGATTCCTGTAGTGTCGAACATTCTCACTCTGGGTCACGGAGCTGGGTGACTCTCGGCCAGATGTATATAACCCTCTGTAACAAGATAAACACATGGTAAGTCCAGGTAAGACTCTTTTCTTCTTTGTTTTGTCATTCCAGAAAAGTTTTTCTTACTTTGTATAAAGCACACAATTTGACATCAACTGTATTGTCTTAGTGAGGTGGTTCTAAACTCACAATGTGTAGAAAATGAGAAAACAAAAACAAAACAACTTTATATCTGAAGCCATAAAACGAACCTTTATTATCAGAAGACAGTTAATTCATTCTGTTAAGGTGAATGGAAACACTAACTCTTTGCATGCTGGGTAATTTTGCATGCTTTTTTGTCGTCTGTGGATTTCTTTTAAATTACTTTTTTTCAAATAATCTTTCAGGAATACCATCAGAGTGTCAAACAGTTTGGATCCAAATCAGGCCCAACGTTTTATCGGGCCTAATCTAAGTCCGAACTGTTTGCAAAGGTTATCAGCAGACGACAGAAGTCTCCACTAGTGGGGAAAGAGTTAAAAATTTTGATATATTTTTAACAAGGGAGGTAACTTTTATGTCTTTCTGGTAGCTTTCCTGCTGACTAAGCTCCTTGTGAAAAGTAATCTACTCTAAAAGGCAAGAATTTCTCTGCTTGGGAGAAAAAGTCTTTTCTTTTAGAATAGACCACTTTATAGAAAAGAGGCAAAACAATTGACAGCTGCTCCCCCCCTCCCTCCTCACCCCCTCCCCCTTGAAAATTTATGCATCCCCTTATATTGCCTTATATTGCATTGTACCAAAAAATTTTGTATCAGGTACTTCCGTTTATCTATTACAACATATACTGTTAAAGACAACTGTATAATTCTAACAAAAACTACTTAATTTTATATCCTGCTTTCTTTTTTTTTTCTCAACATACATAATAAATGTCTGTTAATAAAGGGACTGGATACACCTGGTAGCTTTTCCACAATTTTTACAAGGGAGACAACTTTTGTGAATTCCTGTTTGCTTTCCTGACAAAAAGTTCCTTCTGAAAAAGGAGTCTACTCTAAAAGGAAAGAATTTGCTCCTTGTGGGAGCAAATTCTTTCCTTTTAGAGTAGACCCTTTTCAGAAGGAAGGTAAAGACAGTTTGAAAGAGTTGCCTCTCTTGAATGTGTAACAATTCCCTTAAGACAAATATGGTGACCAAACTTACGCATCCCTGTTAGTTTCCCATGGTGCTGAACGAGTACTTGTTGGAGATTCTCTTCCTTTGAGATCAGGTAAACTTCTATGTCGAGGACTGAAAAAAAAAAAAAAAAATCATAATAATAATTACTGTACAACCTTCCTACAACAGCTATCACCAAAAAAACCCCATAAAACCTGATTTTTTAAGAGAGGTGGCTGTTGTGGGCAGGTTAAATATATTGTAAAACAGCACTTTGGGAGATCAGAGGGCACAATGCATAGGTTTTTTTCCCTACACATCCAAAGCCATTTTCTCCATTGTTTCCCTCTTCTTTTCATTGCGCTTATGCTTTCATTCTTAGTATCACTCACTTCTTGGACAATCACTAGCAGTCATTCAAAAGTGACCTGGAAAAAGACTTCAAGAATCTTTAATGGAGATTTGTTTACTTCCTGAAGAAGCTTCTGGATCTCAAGAAAACATTTCAGTCCACAACAGTCAAGTTAAGATGCTGCTTCTGAATTTGTGGAACTTTTACCCGACTTGAGATAAATGACTAACCCAAGTCCTGCCTAACACTACTGGTAGCTCTCTTACATAGGCAGGCCATCTATTTCATAATCCACAATGAGCAATAGTTGTTTGGATAGTTTTGAGTTTTAATGGCCAGTCAACACTATTAATGTCATGTTGAGTTGGTCAGTTTACCTAACCATAATTTTCTTGGCAGGCTTATACCTATTACAGTGCATATTCTTTCACTAGAAACTGACAACTGACCTTCTTCAATCAGCAGAATGGAGAGAATGGCCACAGAAAATATTCCATGATAAATCTCCATGAAAGAATGTTGCCAGCCCATCAGGAAACAACCCCGCGATGTTCTGATCACCAGTCAGATGCGCATCTGACAGAGCAACTGAGGATAGCTCCCAATTAGCAGAGGCCAGCAGTCAGGAACACACTCGATAAAACAACTCTGTTATTAGCCCTTGTCCTGCTGAATAAATTAAGATGCCATACCTACTTCTAATTTTCAGCCTATCAGATTATTTGATCCAGATTATTGCTATAAATTCCCATACTAAATAACAAACACTGCAGATTCAGATCAGCTGGCTTATACAGAAGCCAGCTGATCTGGATCTACACTGTTTGCAAAGGCAGGGTTTATCTGGGTTCAGCAGGACAAGGGTTAAGTCATACAAACAAATGGCTTGGCCATTATGCAGAAACAAAACACATTGGCCCTAAGTGTACAAGACAAACTTAACCATTACCGCTCTCTAGGCTAATTCAGTAGATGGCAAATTCATGACATTATTCTTATTTTCTCGGAAAACAGGATTTGATATTTCATGAATGCATGAAATGTCAAAACCTGTTTTGTGAGGTTGAAAAATAAGAAAAAATTTTCAAAATGTCCTCTGCTAAGTTTTTACCTAAAGTGCTGTTTCAAGTAGTCTACTTTGGCTGATGAACTGCTGATAATAGTTGCCTGACAAATAAACCTTTACTCCTCTCTGGACGAATTCAGCAGATGACAAACTGATGTTTTTTTTTTTTCTAATTTTTCCCAGAAAATAGGCTTTGACCTTTCAAGCAATCTGCATGTAAGTCAAAGCATATTTTCTTGGGAAAATAACAAGAAGTGTCAATAAGCAGTACTTATCAGATACCCCATGCAAGGTAACCGTAACATAACAGATAGACGGATGGATGAACAGCCATATGGATGGATGGACAATGTGCAAAAACAGGATACCATGCACAGTTTGCAATGTCTGATGAAATTTTTACCCAGCATCTTCAGCATTGAAATACATACCCTTTTACTTGTTCGGGTGTAACAACCATAGTGATGTGACCTTCTGTATACTGTATGCCTGTACTGACATCACCTGTAATGAAAACCATAATGACTGCAGTAAAAATAGTATTCACCAAATAAATCTACAACAGCTTGTGAATGTGGTAGTGTTTACATCTCTCAGATTTCACATGTTGGTTCCAAGAAAATCCCAAACTTTGGTAAGCCTGGACCTGAGGAAATTTTCCAGAATGCAGAGTACAATATCCAACAGTCTATAATGACAGTCGTAACTGTATTACAACAATGAAAAAGGAGACTATGATTTTCAGAAACTAGTGACAATCATGGAAACTGTCAAACCCAGGATTAGTGAATTTGGTAAGCATGTCTGGAAAGGAAAGAAGAGGACCATGATGGCCTTGTATCTTTCATCTGAGTATCGGCTGGTATGCCCAATCCACTGGCCACCGCATTTTTTGATTGATCAACAGGAGTTGAAGGAATCTGATAGTCACCCAAAGAATATCCCTTTAAAATTTCATTGATTCTGAGATTTTGGAAGTTTGCACTACAGTCATATAAGGCAAAAATGCCCCACCCACTGGTGGCCATCTTTTTTGACCAATCAACATGAATTGATGGAATCTGTTAGCGAGTCACTCAAAGAACATCCCTGTAAAAATCTGTTGAAATCCATTTGGCAGAGTCTAAAATTAAGATTTTTTTATGTCTGTACTATAGCTGTATATCATGCAACAATGTCCCATCCACTGGCATCAGGACTTTTGACTGATCAACATGAGTTAAAAAAATCTGATAGTTACCCACAGAACATCCCTGTAAAGTTTTATTGAAATCCCTTGAATAGATTCTGAGAGAAAGATTTTAGAAGTTTGCACTATAGCCATATATAGCAAAAATGTGCCACCCACTTTAGGCCATGTTTTTCGATCGATCAGCACGAGTCTAAGAGATCTGGGCCCAGTTGTTCAAAGCGTTGTTAGCTTAATAAGGGCCATTTCATTAACTGTGTTAGCGGATTCAATATACAATATTCTGATATTTTTTGCTGACAAAATGTGAGTAGCTTTTGCACTGCAAAATTTTTTTTGCACATTTTTTTCAGCAAAAAATTTCACCATATTTGCGTATCACTCAATGTAAATTTTAACAAATCGTTAACGAACAATGTCGTTAGCTTTGAACAACTGGGCCCTGATAGAGAGACTCAAAGAACATCACTGTACAATTTCATTGAAAGCCCTTCAGTAGATTCTGGAGAGAAGATTTTTAAAGTTTTTTCTTTCCATTCCATGGCAACCAGAGTTCTGCATGGATGAAAATATTTGAAGGAATTTAAGAGAGGGTGTTGAGAGGATGCTTTCTGTGAAGTTTCCTGGAATCAGCCCAACAGTTTCAGAGGAGAAGATGTTTAAATTATCTATAGTTAAATTTACCATTTAATCTTGGATCTGATATTGCTCTTCTAGCTTGCCGTCGACTTGGAACTCTCAGAACTCGGGGTTGTTCTCGACCTGATTGATCCGCATTGTTCTGACGATCCTGTCTGCCACTGAAATATGCAATAAAAATAACTCTTCTAATACAAACTACATTGTATGTTATGAAATCCCTATCTAAAACTTTAATAAAGATGGATGTAAAACAATGCTTTTTGAACCAATGAAAATATTCTTATGTCAAAAGGACACACTGCCACAGCATGTGATTTGTTGACCATTTGATCACTCTCTCTCTCTCTCTCTCTGTCTGTCTCTCTCTCCTCTCACTCTCTCTCTCTCTCTCTCTAGAACCTTACTTATTTTCTCTGAAAAACAAAAACAAAACTTTAGAATGTAAATTCATTTCTTTGCATGTTCATGAAAAAAAGGATCTTTGCAGTATATGCCAAGAGTGACAAATGCAACATATGTACTTTACAATATGTAGGGTTATCAAACTCAGATCATCTCACAGTCTGCACTCCCATGCAAGCTGATCAGAATCCTTACTGTAGAAGCATTGGATCACTGGCTATCCACATAGCATAAAAAAGACTGATCAGATGGACATGTGCAGGCTGCTCTGAGTCTTCGTTGAGTGCACATCATAAACATTTTCTCATGTTTGAGCTCATTTCACCCTGAATATCTGTGCAGCCTGATCAGAATTTTCACTGTTTATCAATTAGTGATAAATGACAGCTCATGATTAGAATATGTACGGCTCATTATTTGTGACAGTATATTTTCCCATTCTCATCCAAATGCTCTCTGGGAATGACCATTTTCTGATATCAGTATACCAAACTTGAAGAATGCAGGACGTGGAATTTGAGGTTTTTTAAGACACACATATAAAAACAAATAGTAAATGCCTATTAAAAGACATTAACTTGAAAAATAGCATTTCTTTGCAGCTACAGTCAGTTTCTATTAGTGCTTTATAAAGAGAGCTGTGAAGCAGATGTATGAACCATCTCAGATAGAAAACAACCATAATGCATCAGATGCAACCAATATATACCAACAAAAGCCAACAGGCTGTCCACCTACATGTATATAAAAATCACACACCTCTAACCCATTGCAGACTGAATGAACTCCCCTACACTATATATGGGAAGATTCTTAATTTCAATTTTAGGTATGTCAGGCTATGTGATTTAGATATTCCTATAAAAAAAATCGTTGAACTATTTGCAAACAGTGGAGACCCTGATTAGATGCCAAGTTCTGTGGCATCTGGTCTGGGTCTGCACTGTTTGCCAATTATCCTTTTAGGTGTTTCCAGGCTACAATGGGTTAACCCATTAAATGACAGCAAATGGCATTCTAGTGAATTTAAAAAAAAACAATCCAAGAAAAAAAAAATAATAATAATAAAAAAATTTGGAATACAGTCTGCTGCTGTTGTGACTGCCGCATTAAGGGTTATGATGGATGGATTACAGATATACATGTACAGGTCAAATGCATAAACAAAATGTCAAGCTAAATCCTTTATTGGTTATTGAAGCAGATGTCGTTTTCTTCTTCTGAAACAATTCACATACAAGTCT
The DNA here is from genome assembly GCA_964016985.1 of Anodontia alba. Classification (NCBI taxonomy): domain Eukaryota; kingdom Metazoa; phylum Mollusca; class Bivalvia; order Lucinida; family Lucinidae; genus Anodontia; species Anodontia alba. Next base: position 102,294,721 of record OZ024829.1, read on the forward strand.
ATATTTAACCACCACCAAAATTAGCCAATATTGTAAAAGCAAATCTATTTCTTGGTTAGTTGAAAGCCAGCTAGCTCAGTGGCACCTACCACCAATAGTGTGATATGACAAGTATGTATGTTTTAACAAAGTATGCAGAAACCATTTGAGCCACAATGTCAGTAAGCGTACCTTCGACATATGTGCCCAGTGAAGATTCAGATCAGCCTGCGCATTCGCGCAGTCTGATCAGAATTTTTGCAGGGCACATTACAGATGGCCAAAGATGTAATGTTTCTTTCATGCGAACAATATTGACTGTGATCAGACTGCATGGATAAGCAGGCTGATCTGAATCTTTGCAGATCACACATGTCCAAAGGTATGCTTTCTAACATTGCAGCTCATTTGATTTCAACTCTTTTATTCATGTTGATGATCTAATCTGTATATATTGTAAGATAGTTTCCCAGTGTTTATTCCAGACTTCTCTGATGATGATGGCCATAGCACCTAGCCAGAACAGAACTCAAAACAAAATCTTCAACCAAAGGAATGGTGTTGTATTTTTGCATGTGCTGAACTATGAATAACAGGACTCAAAATCCTAATGTTCATTAAGCATGACATTAATAACATTAATCGGCCTGCAGTAATACCAGCTTTGTCGGAATATAAATTTTCTGACATCTGAAACAGCTTGATCTTGTTCCAATGACAATACATGCATCATACTGTAGTTAAAGACGGTCTAGGCTATGTTATTGTAGCTGGAGCATTCACTGAAGATCAGACCTTTCTAAAAATCTGCGCAGTTCTTTTACATGTATAATACATGTATTTTGTTTAAGTTGAAGTTTTATGGCCCAGTCAACATTATTAAGGTTTTGTCGGGCCAGTCAGTTAACTTACATACACTTTTCCTGGGTAGGCTTAGTCCTCTAAGCAGTTAACCAGTATTTGTACACATACATTTGCCAGTAACTGACAACTGCTCTTTCTGAATCAGCAGAAGGGGGAGAATTTCTGTAGAAATGACTCAATGATCAATCTCCATGAAATTATGTGGCTGAGCTGGAATCTGAATCCCTAGAGCTGCAGTCATATGCAGTACTGACTGCTCTCTGTAGCCTGGCTATATGTATTTTGACCTTTTAAATGAAAATACACAGGAAATAAAGATTCTGACTAGATATAATATATGTATTCAGACTGGCTGAACTGGACAGTGAAGACCCAGATCAAACTGCTCCTTAAGGAGTATTTTGATCTGGGTCTGCACTGTTTGCCTTTTTGCCAGTACCTTTAGACATGTCACTAGGCAGTCAAACTGTTATTTTTTAGGATAAGTATGGCAATGAATTTATTTGTCTGAATATATGGGATAACACAATATGAATTTCAACAGGCCTTTCTGCTGATTTGTTGTAGTGCATCAGGCAATTAAAGTAACACTGCTTGCAATCAACCACCATATTCCAAAATTATCACTGCCATCCAACCTTCCCAGCATGCATCACTTACCTTCTAATTTTAGAAACAGATCTGAAGGGTTTCCCAGCTTTAGTTGATGGTTCCCCAAGTTGATTGAGTCTACATGAAATGAATGGATGAGATGATAAAATAATGTGATGTTAGACTAGGAGACCTATGTTTTGTCAGTACATATTCCTGGTAGTTTGCCACATTGCTTCATACCATAGAAAATATGAGCCACATCATATGAAAAGGACTTAACTATTGATAAGATGGATTTTTTAAATTTTTATTTTAAACGAAAAGCACAAATAATTTTCTTTTTTCTCCACAAAAATGTATATTGTGGGTACTCGTTTGAACTGCCTGTTTGCTCACTGAGGCAATTCAAATGAGTACCCACATCATATGTTTTTGTGGAGAAATAAAAGAAATATTTACATCAGGAGGTATCTTGATAAAAGGGGCATTAAAAAAGTGTTTGTGAAAAGCACAGACCCCAATTATCCTGCACATGTGCAGTGTGATCAAGGCCTCAAAATCTTTCTCAAGCCAAACAGAAAAACTGGCTGAACCAAGCCTTTACTGTTTGCATATACTACATTAACCCTTGTCATGCTGAATAAATTAAGATGCCACACCCACTTCCAATTGTCAGCCAATCAGGTCTCTTGATCCAGATTGTTGATATAAATTCAGATAATAAATGGCAAATAGTGCAGATTCAGATCAGTTGGCTTCTTCAGAAGCCAACTGATCTGGATCTACACGTTTTGGAAAGTCAGGACATATCCTGATTCAGCAGGACGAGGGTTAACATTCTTCCAGAGGTGATGTGACCCATACATAATTTATTCCTTCAAAACATAGATCTAGATAAGAGTGAATATACTTTAATTGAAACTGGATGCATATGTTAAGAACTACTTTTGTTCTCTGCTGTCATAATCTTTCAAATTACAATAAAGATACAGCACAATTACTGGTGAGCCTTCCAAATAGAGTACATAACATGAGGGCTGTGCCAACCCCCACAGGTTTTAGCAAGGGCATGTGGGACAGGTCAAGGAGAAGAAGAATTTCTGAACAGTTCTCTAGCTTCTAATTAAGAGTGCTGGATATGGTATTAACTTTTGAGATCATTCAAGCTGATTTCAGTGATTTTTGCATGAAGTTCTATACTTATGGTACTCCTTAAACTCACAGCTCTAAATAGTACATTTTTCAATAAAAAATGTTCATACATGTATTTTTCTTGTATCTTCATCAAAAGTATCTTACTGAGGCATACATTCACTAAAAGTGTAAACACAAGACATGTTTTTGTGGATAAATAAAAAAAAATATTTACTAGCTACCCTTTTTTATCTAGAGCTATGTTAAACTGGCTCCATAAGGCAATTCTAATGAGTATCCACTGAATAAATTTTGTCTATAATTAACAAAATCTTCTTCTGAATATCCCTTTTACGTGTAGCTTTAGTTCTAAGCTCTATGCTGATTTTTAATTTTGAGTCAAGGTACCCAATTAATAATTCTTTTAATCAGCCCAAAAATAAACTATGCAAATTAAAACTTGCACTAAATTCAAAAGCAGAACTAGACTGTATGGCAAAGCCTGTATCATTCTACTGAAAGACATTTTGAAACAAAACATCATAAGAAAACCCAGCATTATCATAGCTTCTGAGAAGATGTTTTTTTTTCTTTTTCAATCCAAAAGTATTGATATTTTTCTTATTTTACCATGAAAACATATGTTGTGGGTACTCATTAGAAGCACCTCAGTGAGGCACTTCTATTGAATACCCACAATATTTGTTTTCTTGGAAAAGTAAGAAAAATATTTACCAGATACCCACCCTTATCTAGACCAGTGGGCCATTACACTATATCCCAATCCCAATGGTTCAGACCAGTGAGGGTTAAGAATGGGAGGAAACTCTCCCAGTTATCATCAAAGACTCTTTCAATAGCAAATCCTCTAATTTGGCATTAGCATAAATTTCTATAATGCAGCTTAAGGTAAAGCAACTGTTGTCAAAAGTGATATGCATCCAGTTATTAAGTAGAAAAGACACACAATTGTTGAATATTGTACCAGAGTTTACACAAGATTAAATATATTTCACAAACTATAACAAGAAAGAAAAAGAACTTATTAGGAGAAATTAAGAAAGTTACTGCATTTGTGAACTGTACTGAAAAAAAAAAAAATATATCTCAAAGCTCCAGATAAGGTAATAATTGAGGAGATAATTTGGATTGGGCAATTTTTGTTACTTTTGCACTCAAACATATCTTTGGGTACTCAATGGAAACACCTTGCTAGGGCACTTCCAATAGTACAGTCGAACCTTAATGGCTCGAACATCTTTAGGACCACGGAAATTTGTTCGAGATATGGGTAGTTCAAATCACTGAGGGTTAATCATGATGCCAGGTCAGGAAGCAAATGGTGAGAATTTAGGGAATTTTCTAGACAATAATGGTATGTTGAGTTAACTCATTAGAATCACCTTGATGAAGCAATTCTAATGAGTATACACATTACACAACATACAATTTCATGATAAAATAAGGAAATTTCCTTAAATATTTGTTTTCTTGAGCTAGCAGAAGAATTTTATAGAGACTTAAAAACAAGTTTGAATTAGCCATGATAAACGAGCCATTGATGTTCAGCTATTGAGGTTCGACTATATATACAAGGTGTGGGATCACTGGGATGGTGCAAAAATAACAAAACATCACGAAAACATGCCTATATAATTATGACCCCCTTAAACCCCACTTTTATACAGTAAAACTGGGGTTTACAGGGGTATACATTATTCTTCTTATTTCTGCTCAAAAACATAGATTGTGGGTACTCGTTAGAACTGCCTCAGTGAGGCTGTCAGTATCCGTGGTGCCTCATTGAGGTGGTCAGTATCCCTGGTGTTTCCAAGGATAGTTTGCAGAACTTAATATTCTATGAGCAAAAAGAAATTCTTTACATAGATGTTTTAATGCAGCAAGTTTCTTCTACAAAGAGGCAACTAGAATCTCACACATAAATAATCCTCATCATGCCAAGGAGACCTCAGTGTATACACATGCAGTGAAGACATTAATTAACCGGCTCATCCCTGTATTTTAGTTCAGGTCTTCACTCTTTAGCTATAGCAAAATCCTGGCCAAGGACAATAATGCAAGGGTGATCTGGGCCAATCCATTTCAGATACGCAGAAGTCCATTGGCACGATGTGGCCCAATATACCTGTAACTAGCTGTTATAACATAAACCTTTATAGAGGAAAAGACACCTTTAGGATATATATTTCTACACATAAAAGTGCCTTTCCAAGTGACAGCTAGAGCTCATATTATCCACAAGAACAAACCTATGCTAAAGCTTGTGTTTTAGTGTTGGAAGTAAAAGAGTGATTCACACAATATACATGTATGTACTAACAGTGTAGGATATTAATGATAGCAATAATGCTCCTTTTTCTGATACTAAACTATGGTTTTCATAGCTCCATTTTCTGATACTAAACTATCATTCTCCTGACTCCATTTTCTGATACTCATAGCTCCATTTTCTGATACTAAACTATCGTTCTCATGACTCCATTTTCTGATACTCATAGCTCCAGCTCCTTTTTCTGATACTAAACTTTGGTTCCCATAGCTCCGTTATCTGATACTTAACTACAAATGGTTCTCATAGATCCAAATTTGGATGTTAAGGCTTTGCACTCTTGGTAAAATTTTGAGGACAACATAATGAAATATTTTTTCTTACTTTTCTCAGAAAAAGGTTTTGACATTTCATGCAAATTGTCTCCACTGGAGACAATTTGCATGAAATGATAAATCCTGTTTTCTGGGAAAACTAAGAAAAATATCATCAATGTGTCATCTGTTGAATTAGTTCAGAATGTGGTAAAAGTTAAACCATCATTCTCATAACTCCAGATAAAAGAGTATTCAAATGACAATTCTTGTTTTTTATACCAATTCATATCTTGTAGGTACTCATTTCTTAATCAAGCAATTTCAATATATACCCAAATACATTTTGCTATTTAAAATAACAAAAAAAATATATCCCAAATTATCTAGTCATTTAACACCTTACCTGGAGCTACGTTTCTGCTCAATCTGCTTAAAACCTTTCAATAGTCACAGTATACAACTGTATATAAAAACAGCGAAGACGACAGATTCAGGAATAACAAAAACATCACCACTATTAGCACCACCAAATATATTAACACTGTTATAAAAATCATAAGTTTTATAACTGTTTATCATTATTATCATGGTTACCTCAATGACTACTCCATATTAATTTTATCAAATAATTCATTTTCAAGCTTTAGCAAGGAAACAACTGCTGGAATCGATATGCATTTTTTTGTGTGTGTGTTTTTTTATTGTAAATATTTAAATAGTGAGAGGTATATGTAATTTACTTTCAAATTCACATACTTTATACAGAAATAAGAAAAAAATAATTTGAACCCCAACTGGACCATTAAAAGACATTACAAAAACACCTCTAAGCTGGAAATGTAATAAAATGTAAATAACTACATAAAACAATAACAAACAAAACATAAATAAATAAAAAAAAATTAAAAATTAAAAATGAAAATAAAATAAAATAAACATCTACAGTACAAAACAAAACCACATCCCACCAAAATAAAAAGTAACAAAAGATTATACATAGATATCACCTTGTCAGCCTTGAATAGGAAGCAAAACAGGAAACATATTTATAACATTTTTTAATCTTTATGTTCAAGCAAATTGTACCTAGTTGTAGATAAGGTGACAATTTAGGATTATGGCAGTTATTTTCTGCAACAAAATACCGGACTATTTATCATGGAAAAAATCAAAAATTTTATCTTCACCAATTAAACAATTAAATTTAATAGCTACAAAATGACAAACTAAACAAATGATACTCAAAGGGCTTGTTAAGGAGGAGTATTTGACATACATTTTGGGATAATTCTCTCCAGTTCTCCATAAAAATGTATGTTGAGGGTATTCATTAGAAGTGCCTCAATGAGGCACTTCTAATGAGTACCCACAACATATGTTTTTATGGAGAATTAAGAGAAATAATCTCAGAATTATCATCAAATACTCCTCCTAAATAAGTCCTCAGACACTGCAATCTGATAGCTTTGTGCTGAATCCAGCTCCCAAGCAATAAGATTTAGTACATGCTTAGAATATAATATTTAATCTTATAAATCAAAATCTTTTTTTTACTTTTAATTTGAAAGGCTACTGACTACCACTTACTTTCATTATAAATTTTGTACATTTTTGCAAAAGTTCTACAGCCCACAACTATTTAAAGTTAAAATGTCTTGTAGAAGGTTACAGCAAGTGAAAGGGTTAATTATACACCAGCTGGGTCCAGTTGTTCAAAGCTAACGATATCGTTAGTTAACGATTCGTTAAAATTTACATCGAGTGATACGCAAATATGCTGAAATTTTTTGCTGGAAAAATGTGAGTAGCTTTTACAGTGCAAAAGCTACTCACATTTTTTCAGCAAAAAATATCAGAATATTGTATATTGAATCCGCTAAAACAGTTAATGAAATGACCCTTAATGAGCTCGTTAAGCTAACGATGCTTTGACCAACTGGGCCCAGATGATTTTCTACTTTCAAATTCAAAGCAACCACCCAAAATATACAAGTTTGCTGATATCTACTGCAGAATTGCCTGAAATATACATTTTGACCAATTCTGGTATCAAAGCAGGCAAGAATACTTCAGAAAAAGGCAAAATATTTGGATCTATTTAACACGGAGCTATATTTGTATGTAACCAACCATGTGCTCTTTAAATTTTAGAAGACCATGACCTAAATACCTTTCCTTGGACAGTTTTCATTTTCACAAAGAACTGGATAACATTATGCCAGGTAATTTATGATGGCTCTGCCTCATGTGTCACTGTGCATTGCTTGAATGAATCAGGCTACTGGTTGCAGTGACATAGTTCTGATAAGTTTTGAAACCAAACATTCAACCAACCACTTTGGATGGCTTAACTTCTTTTTAAATACCAACTTTTGCATTTATGATAATTTTTAATTGTTGAATTAGCAAATTTATTCACTAAAACTTAGTGGTGTTAATATTTATGTCAACCCACAAAACCAATTTTTGTAGAAAAAAAAAAGGTTATTGTGATACCCCAGACACACTTATATATCTAGATGGATGAATCTCCATTCATGTTTACTATTACTTTATTATAATGAGTATGCCATAGCTGCCTGGTCTCATACAAAGAACATTTATTTCTTATTTCAGATACCCTCTTATCTACAGCACTGTGATTAAGATCTGGAAAAGAATTCATCACAGGTATATTGACCTATCCTGGAATGACCTTGACCTACCTGAAGAATGCATGATGCTCAACACAACACTTCCACAAATGTTTACATGCTGCTTTAGTAACCAACTCAAAGGCATATGTGTGTTCATCATTCTGTGAAAAAAAACAAACCACAGACATACATAACCACAGACACAACATCATAACTCCAGATAAGGCACATTTTTTTTCTACCAAAAAATACCATAATAACTCTAAGTATTGGGACAGATAAGCCTCTGCAAACAGTGTAGACCCAGATCAGATCTGCAGAATGTGGCATCTGATCAGGGTCTACACTGTTTGCCATACATACAGCAATATTTTAGACACATTGTGTTGGGGTTTAATGATACTTCAACCCTTGTGGGTCATTTTGTGTAGTCTCCCAGAGAAAGGGAGAAAAGAGATACATGTAGTAGCGGAGATGAAAGAGAGGGACAAGGAAGAAAGAGGAAAAGGAATGAAAGCGAAGAAACAGAAGAAATAAAAACATTCCCCCTCTACACTTACCTGCTACAAGGATAGCAGGCCTTACCTAACTTTAAGCCAATATCAATTGGATGCCCCGATGACGTAAGATACACGACACCCTCACCATACCCCACCACCCCCAATATTTTGGACACATTAAGACGAAGTAGAATGGACTATTTCAAATTTTAGGAAAAGTATAAGTAGATAAGGTGTCCCAATACTTAGGATAAATACTTTACAGGATATAATAGAGTTTATGAGTTGCAACATGAGAAACTGTTCTCAACTAACGTGCATCCAGGGAAGATTCAGATCAGCAAACACATGTACCAAGGAACCAAGGTTTCTTCAAGTGGACAATGAAGACTGCACAGACTGCAGATGTTCCAGAGGTCTAGATAAAATTGGTTATCAGGTAAATATTTTTCTAATTACTCCATGGAAACATATGTTGTGGGTACTCATTAGAAGCACCTCATCGAGGCACTTCTAATAAGTACCCACAACATATGTTTTTGTGGAGAATAAGAAAAATATCGATCTTTTTGGATTACAAAAAAAACCCTCTTATCTAGAGCTATGTCAGCTCAGGCTGATCTATGTCTGCTGGATGCATATCAAAAGGCTCACTTTCTCATATTGTGGCTCATATACCAACAATAACCAGACTAGAAAAAGTGTCCATAGGACATGGATGCCCCCGCCAAAATGCCATTCAGAAAAAGGTTACATATGTAATTGTGACAGGTACAGCATGAAGTTATTATGGAACTTAGTCAAGGGCAGATAATTCATAAACCAAATAAGCAAGAGTTGTCTTCCATGTTCATTACACATCGCCTCAATATCATGCATGCATCTGTAAATTTTCATAAATATATTCCATATGGTTTATGGCCCACACACGGTTTACTATATGGAACTTAGTCAAGGGCAGAAAATTCATAAACCAAATAAGCAAGAGTTGTGTTCCATGTTAATTACACATCGCCTCAATGTCATGCATGCATCTGTAAGTTTTCATAAATATATTCCATACGGTTTAGGAGTTATGGCCCACACAGGGTTTACTATATGGAACTTAGTCAAGGGCAGAAAATTCATAAACCAAATAGGCAAGAGTTGTCTTCCATGCTCATTACACATCGCCTCAATGTCATGCATGCATCTGTAAATTTTCATAAATATATTCCATATGGTTTAGGAGTTTTGTTTGTGTTGAGGTTTTACGGCCCAGTCAACCCAATGGGGTCATGTCGAGTGCGGTCAGTTTACCTAACCACACGTTTACTGGGCAGGCTTAGTCCTCTAAGCGGTTAACCAGTATTGTGCACATTCTTTCGCCAGAAACTGACAACTGCCCTTCTTGAATCAGCGGACGGTAGAGAATGACCGTAGAAAATATTTCATGATCAATCTCCACGAAAGAATGTTGCCGACCTCGACGGGGGTTGAACCCGCGACCTCCTGGTCTCCAGTTGGACAGCGCATCCAACTGAACCACCGAGGCCGGCAGGTTTAGGAGTTATGTTATGGCCCACACAGGGTTTACTATATGGAACTAAGTCAAGGGCAAATAATTCAAAAACCAAACAAGAGTTGTCTTCCTTTTTCATGACACATCGTCTCAATGTCATGCATGCACCTGTAAAGTTTCATAAATATTCTATACGGTTTAGGAGTTATGGCCCGGACATGAATTGTGACGGACGCACAGGGGTAACACTTAATGCCATTACGCTATTCTTCGAATAGGCGGGGGGCATAAAAATGTGTTCTCGCATAAAATCACTCCATTTATCTGCTATAATACATCTTCATGCATCATAAATACTGTATTTACCAAAGTATTGGAACAACTTTTCTACTTACCATACCTGTCCTAAAATTAGAGCCAATCCATTCTATCACCTATTTATGTGCCTAAAATATTGCTGTATGTGTATGACAAACAGTATAGACCCTGATTAGATGCCATGTTCTGCAGCCTCTGATATGGGTCTACACTGTTTGCAAAGGCCTATCCGCCCCAATACTTAGGGTTATTACTGTAATACCAGTTTACTTGATGAACCCACCACTGAATTGAAGCTTAAGAAATCTTCCAAAACTATTTTCAATTGCAAAACTACAATACTTGCATGCAAATATAAACAGTACCAAAACATGAAATAATGTCAAGCAAGCTGACAGCATGCAGGGCAATATCACACTTGAGCTGAGGTGAAACAAAGCATTATAAGTATGAAAATATAAAATCAGAACTCCAGATAATATTGAGATATTAATATTTCTTACTTTTCCAACAAAACATGTGCAGCAGGTTTGGTGTTTTATGTCCCTTTCAACATTATTTAAGACATATCGAGACAATGGAAGGATGATAATGAAAGGCTCTGTGCAATTAAGCATCTTACAGTCATGAGCTGAATTCCACCTTCAGCGGGATTCAAATCCGGGACACTTCCATATTGCAGGTATGTATGAGAATTGTCCCGCTCAGGCAACTCTAATGTAGACCACAATATTTTGGTGGAGAAATAAAAAGACACAAAAATAAAGCTTGAAAATAATGTCTTGTCTAGAACTCTTGAAAATAACAACAACGCAATATATCTGCAAACCAGATGACTCATGCAGCCAAAACTTCAAAACATACCCAACAATACTCTAATTATTGTTGAAATATAACATTATGAACACTAATTATAATCATTAAAGTGAGTATATACAATTCTTAGGCAGGAAATTCTAAGATAGAAAGTTTTGATGATGATGATGATGATTTGGTGTTATACGTTTCTTTCAACATGATATAAAGTTGTATGGAGAAGATGAAGGTGTGATAATGAATGCCTCTGTGCAATGAAGCACTGTACAGTCTGAGACAAGGTTGGGCGGCATCCAGTTTTAACCACCAAAATCACCCTGGTCATTACTCTCCAAAATGGTCAATACTGGTCAACTAAAACTTTTAAGTGGTCGATTGAAACTTTTAATGGTCGAATGGTCTAATATTTGGTCAGATGGGGATTTATCAGTTCTTTGTTATGTCCCAAAAATGTATATCCACGAAAATTTATTACTAATCCAACCACTGGTTCACAAGATATTGTGCAGACAAGAAAGTGTCATGCTGACCCCAACACCAACCAGAACCGCACCAAAATCAGTATCTACCCCTCCCTGTAGGTTAGGGGACATAAAAAGGATGATCCCTTTGTGCATTATGTAGTATTGCTTTCAAGCTTGTATTTTCATTACAATTTTCACACTTTTAAATGCTGCAGTTAAGACAATGACTTGTACTTTGTTACTCTTTGATAGCGCTGGAACTCTGTTGTTTTTTTTTTAACTTTTTATCCACAAAAAAATTGGAGAAAATTAAAAAAAAAAAAATTGCCCTTTTTATGTTTTTGTAATATTCTATTTTTTACTTTAATACACCTTAAGTCACAGAACTGATAATATTGGACAGTTCATACAAGGACAAATAGCTAATATAATGAACTTTGTATGGTTTTGTATGTTTGTGTGAAGGTTTCTTTATTCTTTCTTATCTAATTGTAGCATAGCAAACACATTTTCAAAATGAAATGATACCACCTAATTGTGACTGTTTTTAAGGTCCAACACACAGAAGCTGCTATGACTGCAATGACTTTGATCTCACCATACGTATTTTAGTTAGCCAGTAATGAACTTTGTATGGTTTTGTATGTTTTTTAAGGTCTCTTTATCCTTTGTTATATACAGGTAATTTAAGCACAGCAAGCACATTTTATACCACCTAACAGTGACAATATTTATAGGATCTAACAGGCTGCAAAATGGAAATGACCACGGTCTGAACATATTTTTATCGACCAATCGACAATCATGAGGGTTGATAGCCGAGAGCTTCCACTCTCTGACAGAGAGGGATTGCAGAGAGTGGAAGCTCTCGGCTATCAACCCTCATGATAGATGTACCTGGAGATCTGGTGTGAGATCTGCCATGTGTGCAGCAAGCCAGCTATCTGGAAGGGGGCCCACTGATGTGGATGTTGCCCCTGTATCTGCATGTTAATCAAAAATCCGATTATGATGATATATGACCACCAATCAACCAGTAATGACCAGTTAAAACCAGTATTGACCACTGGTCTAGTCAATACTCATACTGACCAGTGAATTGCCAACCTTGGTCTCAGTTACGAGTTGAACTCTGTTCTAGCAGGATCCAAAGTCAGGACTGCTAATTGCTTGGCCATTTGGGCCCAGCTGTTCAAAGCATCGTTAGCTTAACGAGCTCGTTAGTGGTCAAAATGTTAACTGTTCTAGTAAATATAATATCTGATTCACAGGTACTTTTGCTGAAAAAATGTGGGTAGCTTTTGCAAATGCAAAAGCTATCCCACATGTTTTCAGCAAAAATATTAGCGTATATGCCATATTTAATGATCAAAGTTTTAACGATACATTAACTAATGACATCGTTAGTTTTGAACAATTGGATGCTTCAACTAGAAAGTAGTTTCCTCCTTTCTCAAAGAAGGCTCCTATTAAAAGCAGAATTATGCCCCCATCCTGAATTTTCTTTCCCTCTTTAGCTGAAGAAAAGCTTCTTTGAGATGGAAAGCAATATTTTATCAAAATAGTTATCCTTCAATGAGAGGCAATAACTTTCAGCTTGGAGTGCTGTCTCTTGGACATACACCCAATTATTCTTATATCAAACAATGGTTACTCACAATTTTGTCTCTGACTTTAACAATGAAGACTTTGGCTTTGACATTCACTTTGGTTATTCTTGGCCTGAAACAAAATAGTAAACTATGAAAGATCTAAACACTTGAACAGAAAAATCTTAATTTCCATAGCTCCAGATAAGAGGGGGTATCCACATAATAATGAAAATGTATGTTGTGGGTATTCACTAGCCGCTACACTATAATTATGTTTTCGTGGAGAAATAAGAAAGAAAATATCAGCATTTTTTGGTTGACAAAAATGGGCCTTATCTGGAGCTATGAATTTCAATCAAATAATAAAATGTCAACAAAAAATGTTTTAATGTTATGAAAGACACTAATTTTGAAAAGGAAGTTAGCTGTCTCCCTTTGCAAAACTGCTTACTTCCCTTTTGTTTAATGCACGAGGAGAGACAACCAGCTTATGGTCTCATTATTATCAAACTTTTATAACATCTTCAGCAGATCTAGTCTGACTCAGAAACGTAAGTGAAAAACATTGTATGTCATCCTCTGAGTCATTGTACCAAAGCAGACTGTCTTGCAATTCTAACCTCAAGACATTCAAAATGTTATAATGAAGGAATATTCCAAAATGTTATAATGAAGGAATACTCACCAGGAATAATTTACTCACCAGAAATAGTTGCCGACCTTTGTCTTATTTTTGTAAACAACAATGCCTGTTGGAGTGAGACCAAGAAAATATTCTGTATTCCCTTCACCCTGCAACACAAATATCATCATATGTAGAACTAATGCAAAAAGAGGATAACTCATAGCTCCAGATATGAGGTTTCTATATAATATTTCTCTTATTTCTCCATGAAAACGTATGTTGTGACACTCATTGGAAGCGTTTCAGCAAACCGCTTCAAATAAATACCCACAACATATAGTCGACTCTCATTATCTCAACTTCGCTTATCTCAAATAACCGCTTATCTTAAAGTGAAAATCTGGTCCCTGTTTTAACATGGAAATCAAACAACAGGTAACAAAATATTGTGGAAAAGAGGAGCATTTTGTAAGGAACATTTTGGTATCAAGATTATTTTGATTTGCTGAAACTTTTTGTTTTTGTCTCTCCAGCGCTTCTCGTTAAGCACTGAACGTCAACGCCATGACCTTCATGTTTTGTTTTGGTGACGTTAGCTATGACTTCAGAAGCGCGCATTGTTGTGTAAACAATAAAATAAAAAGAAAATTTACTCTTTTTCAGTGAATACCATAACAAATTTCTTATCGTGAAAATACTGATGTTTTCATTACACTCGATGACAATATTTATGGTATTCACAGTAAAAGAGTAAATATCCTCTATTTATTTACCAGCTTTGAGTGGAGGTTTTTTTGAATATTTGAAAATTTTGAGGAACACAATATATTTACCAACACAATGGGTTAAGGTTTATATAAAGAAAAATACAGGAATTTTGTGGAATATTGATAATATATTTACCAACACTGGGTGGAGGTTTAGAACAAATACAGGAAAAACCATATACAGGAATTCTGTGGTAAACAGAAAATATATTTATCACCACTGGATGGAGTTTTACACTAAACTATTACAGAAATTCTGCGGTAAACAGAACATATATTTAACCCCACTGGATGGAGGTTTACACCAAATATTACAGGAATTCTGAGGTAAACAGAACATATATTTATCCCCGCTGGGTGGAGGTTTACACTAAACAATTACAGGAATGTTGTAGTAAACAGAACATATATCTATCCCCACTGGATGGAGGTTTACACTAAACAATTACAGGAATTCTGTGATAAACAGAACACATACTTATCCCAACAGCATGGAGGTTTATACTAAAACATTACAGGAATTCTGTGGTAAACAGAACATATACTTATCCCTACTGGGTGGAGGTTTATTATACTAAACAATTACAGGAATTCTGTGCAGGCCCCCATAGCCTAGTGGATAGGTGAGTTGACTCTTAATCCATTAGGTTTCTCACCGCTGTGGTTCGAGCCTCGCTAGGGTCACATGTGGGAAAGCCAAGTTCTGCTTACGGATGGTCAGGTGGTTTTTCCCAGGGTTGTCCAGTTTTCACCCACCTTTGATGAACGATCGGCTCGATATAAGTGAAATATTCTTGAAAGGGCTGTAAAACCCAAATCAAATAGGAATTCTGTGGTAAACAGTACATATATTTATCCCCACTAGGTGGAGGTTTATACTAAACAATTACAATAATTCTGTAGTAAACAGAACATATACTTATCCCAACTGGGTGGAGGTTTATACTAAACAATTACAGGAATTCTGTGATAAACAGATCACTTATTTATCGACACTGGGTGGAAGTTTATACTATACATTTACAGGAATTCAGTGGTAAACTGAGCATATATTTATCAACACCAGGAAAAGGATTATACTAAACAATTACAGGAACTATATGGTAAACTGACTATACATTTACAGGAATTCAGTGGTAAACTGAGCATATATTTATCAACACCAGGAAAAGGATTATACTAAACAATTACAGGAACTATATGGTAAACTGACGATACATTTATCCACACCAGAAGGATCACACTAAACAGAAATTCTGTGGGAAACTGACAATATACTTACCAGTACTGGGTGAAGATCTACACCATACATGTCTAACCATTTTACTTTGTCAAGGAATTTGAGTTCAGCAGTTGCTGGTATAGTTCCCCTGTAAAATACAAGACATACGTATATATGAACCACTAGATCATCCTTCTTCAGTTTCATCTTCTTCATGCACTCATCCCAAATACAAACCCAAAATAAAACTAAATGTATAACAAAGTAACAGATTAAAATCATAATAGCATTACTAGAGATATGAAAATGTTTTGAGACAGCTGAACATTACTGAACCTGAGTATAATTACTAGCAGAGCCGCTTATTGCCAAGGCAACAAAAAATTAGAAAGAAAATACATGCAAACATAGCTCCAGATAAGGCACCTTTTTCAACTAAAAAGTACCAATATTTTTCTTATTTTTCCATGAAAACATATATTGTGAGAATGTTTTCATTGAGAAATAACTCTTATCTGGAGCTATGCATGCAAACCCTCCAAATAACCAAGACATTTGCCAAATGGCTATGTCGCAAATGCTGGTAGTGTTCAAGAAACGGAGCTAAATGCACAGACTAGACATGGTTTAGCCAAGCGTGAAAAATAGGTCAAAGTCAGTAACTGTCAATGACAGTGGACAGGTTGTGTCATGGTGGATGTGTGTATGAAGTTTCGTTAGCCTAGAAAACTTTGTGTAAATGGAGCTAAACGCACAGACTTAACATTGATGACGACGCCAATGCCAATGGCGACACAGGAAAGTGACGTCCTTGTAGTTCCTGCTTGCTACAGCAGTCCTGACAAAAATCAACCTTATGATACATATAATAGATATAGATACATCACAGCCTCAGATAAGGTTTTTTTCAACCAAAACGTACCAATATTTTTCTATAAATACATGTTGTGGGTACCCATTATAAACATGTGGATACCCTTCTTATTGAGAGCTTTTATACAATTAGCACTGGTCCAATCCAGCCGGCACATCCATGCTGTCTGCTCTGGCTCTGTGCTGCACACTCCACTATGGATTCTGCAGGAACTAGGTACATCCTGATCAAATTGTACATTAGCACTGGGAGATCTAGGTATACACAGAAGGATATATCATAGGATTTATTTTAACCTAAATTTACCACTCACTGGGCAAATTTTAATGAGTACCCACAATATATGTTTTCATGTAGAAATGAGAAAAATATCAGAACTTTGGATTGAAAAAAAAAGTGCCTTTTCTAGGATCCTGGATAACTACTCTCAAAATCATTACTCATTTAGCTCTATAGGTTTTCATGGAAAAATACCAGTACTTTCTGGATTTTAGAAAAAATGCCTTTTCGGCAAACCTGGATAACTACACTCTAAATCGTTACACTCATTTAGCGCTTAGCAGCTTAGCACTCTGGGTAAAATTTTCAGCAGAAGACATTTTGAATGTTTTTGGGTTTTTTTAATTTTCCCAGAAACTGGATTAGACATTTCATGCAAATTTGCATGAAATGTCATCCTGTTTCCTGGGAAAAATATTTCAAAATGTTGTCTACTGTAAATACTACCCAGAGTGCTAAGCATTAACTGCAGAGACTCATGTGGTGAGAATTATTTCACCCACCCTAATCTCCTGTGGAAGGCGGCAATTTGTTCCTCTAGCTCTTCTGTTTGATTTGGCACAAATTGGAATTCTGAGACATAGCCAGGCATTAATTGCTGGGAATCATAGTCACCTATCTCTGCTGCAATCAGAAAACAAGACATTTGCATGAGACCTAACTAAGCATTAATCACTGAGAATTATCACTGCCACTAAGAATTAAAATACAAAAGACAGCTATGAATGTTAATATCCGGCAGTATCAATGCAGATGCTAATGTGATTTGTTCCTGTTCATAGCTACTACAAGAAATCATATTTACCCTAAGTACTGCAAAAGACATGCCTGAGCAAACAGTGCAGACTCAGATCAGACGCCACAGATACTACGAAGAAAACTGCCGCAACTGTTGCAACTGCTACAGGGCTAAATGCACAGACTTGACATTATTAAGCCAAGCATAAAAATTAGGTCAAAGTCAGTAACGGTCAATGGCACTGGGTAGGGTGCATAATGGCAGATGTGTGTATGAAGTTTCATTAGCTTAGAAGCCTTGGTGTTTGAGAAACAGAGCTAAATGAACAAACATTGCTGATGTGGTCACCCACATTACCGTGTGAAGAGTGATCACTATGTTGCTCCTGCTTGCTAAAGAAGTCCTGACAAAAATGGACATGTTCAAATGTTAACCCTTGTCATGCTGAATAAATTAAGATGCCATGCCCACTTCTAATTTTCAGCCAATCATATTACTTGATCCAGATTGTTGTTATAAATTCATATACTTAATGGCAAACAGTGCAGATCAAGATCAGTTGGCTTCTGAAGAAGCCAACTGATCTGGATCTACACCGTTTGCTCAGATAGGGCATGTCAAGTTCAGCAAGAGAAGGGTTAGGACAAATACAGTAAGGAGAGAAGGGTTAGGACAAATACAGTAAGGAATTAAAGCGTTCTTATATTTACGGTAAATATGACAGTTTATACATCTACGATACTCACACTGGACGGCATAGGCAAATAGTTCCACTGCATCTTCAAATGACACGGGTAGACGACCATGCAGTATATCTTGCTTAACTTGCAGGAAAAATTGATATCTAAAATATAACAAAAGTAAAGTTACATTTATGTCATCAAATTTCGGGGGCGCAGTTGCCAACTGCCACCAGATTTAGCATACCATATTTTGACAAGCCATTTTCCTGTTACTGCCAACCTGATAACTACCTAACAAATAGTTTCATGCTAAAACTGATAATGCTAAATTTTGCATTCAAACATATTAGCCTTATATACTCTGATGCTTATAAATAGTAAAATCACAGAAATAAAAAAATCAAAGAAAACCTCAAACTTTTGAAGAGAAATAAGATTTTAATTATAGTAAAATTTTGGTGGACTAATATGAATACTCCTGTAAAATACACTAAATCTACAGCATTGGAAGTATAACCCAAGCCATTATCCTTTTCCATAGAAAAGCGGCTCAGTTCTAGAGAACTATAGAATTTAACCCTCCCCCCCCACCGCCCACCCCCCCATCAACACTCTCAGTGCTTTGATTTAAAAGCTTACAAGAATATGAATTCAATGAATATTGATTAATTCATCAATCATTACAATCACTGATTCTTTTATTCTTTCTTTGTTTCATCAATTACACTAACAAATATAAATAACCCTTTAAGTGCCAATTACAACTCCAGCAGATGACAATATTTTTTTTTTATTTTTTTTTTATTTTTTTTTTTTTTTTTTTTTTTATTTATTTGCAGAGAAAACAAGCCTTGACATTTCATATGAACATCTGCTTCTCAGAAAAAAAAAACAATAAAACTTTTAGAATGTCATCTGCTACAAATTTTGCTTGTGATACCCTTGCTCCTGGGTTGTATACATGTTTATAATCATAAAATCTTTAAATGCATTTTCCTCTGAAACCACTGGGTCATTTTTCACTAAATTTCATGTATAGCCTTCTATGTAAAAAAAAAAAATCTTATCTGGTGCTCTAAACTGCAAAACAGTATATTGGAAATAACATTGAATATTAGGATTTAACACTTTGCATGCTAGGTAAAATTTTCGGCAGGCAATATTTTGAAATATTTTTTTCTTATTTTTCCCAGAAAATAGGATTTGTCATTTCATGCAAATTGTCTCCTGGGAGACAATTTGCATGAAATGTCAAATTCTATTTTCTGCGGAAAAAATAAGAAAAAATAAGAAAAATCTCATCAATTTGTCATCTGCTGAATCTGCCCTTAGCATGGTAAGTGCTAAGAAAAAATTGTTTACCCTCACTTTGCTGAATGTTTGTATATATTTTTAAAGTAGTATTACTGTAAACACACCACACTAGCCATTGACATATATTGTAATTCTGGGATTAACCCTTAAAGTGCTAATCAAAACTGAAGCAGAGGACATTTTGATTTTTTGTTTTATTTTGCAGAGAAAATAAGGCTTGGCATTTCATGTGAATCATCTACCAAGCAGATGATTCACATGAAATTTCAAGTCTTATTTTCTCTGAAAAATAATAAAATAAAATATTAGAATGTTGTCTGCTACAATTTTGTACAGCAGTTTAAGGGTTAATTCAGGAAACCCTTGTCCTGCGGAATAAATTAAGATGCCACACCCAATTCTAATTTTCAGGCAATCAGATTACTTGATCCAGATTGTTGATATAAATTCACATACTTAATGGCAAACAGTGCAGATCCAGATCAGTTGGCTTCAGAAGCTAACTGATCTGGATCTACACTGTTTGCAAAGGCAGAGTATATCCGGGTTCAGCAGGACAAGGGTTAACTTTTACCACTCTCTGGGCTAATTCAGCAGACGACAAATAGATGACATTTTTCTTACTTTTCCCAGAAAACAGGATTAGGCATTTCATGCAAATTGTCTCCATTGGAGACAATTTGCATGAAATGTCAAAACTTGTTTTCTGAGAAAAATAAGAAAAAAATTGCAAAATGTTGTCTGCTGCAATTATCCCCAGAGTGCTAAGCGTTAGAGGGACCCCTCCAAACTGAAATGAGGAAAGTTTCATTATCCCCACGCTTTTTAGAAAAAGCGTCAGGGATATTGTTATCGCCTCCGTCCATCTGTCCGTCCGTCTGTCCGTTATGTTATCTCCTCCCAAACCGCTGGACAGAATCCAACCAAATTTGGTGAGTGGCTTGCTTACACAAGTGGGCGTGCAAGAGCATGTTTATTTTTGGCCCCGCCCCCAGGGGCCCTGGGGAGGGGTCAAAAGGTCAAATATTAACAATTTCCAATTTCAAAGTCAATTTTAAAGATTTTTATGCGAAAATGTGCACATATACTCAGTAGTGATAGATGTAAAACAAATTGAACAGGATTTATTTGTGACCCCAGGAACACCCTTTGGGGTGGGACTTGGGGGGTGGGGCGGGGTCAAAAATTAAGTTTCTCACAACATGGTCATGTGGCATATCAAATTGAAGGGAATGATGAGTAGAATAACATACAAGTAGAATTTTGCCTGGTTGCTTAAAACTATGCTGTGTGGTACAAGGGCAATTTCTGCCAGCAGCGTGAGGATTTGCGATGGCGTGCCATCGACTGCCCGATCTAGTTATGGCTTATGCAGACAACAAAGGCCAATTTCAGCCTGCACATATGTAAGTGGATGAGTACTCTGGTTGGTTTCCAACCGGTATGTGCACAGCAAATATAAATACTGACAATGCATAGCTCCCAATAAGGTGCTTTTTTCACCCAAATTTTGTTTGTGTTGAGGTTTTACGGCCCAGTCAACCCAATGGGGTCATGTCGAGCGCGGTCAGTTTACCTAACCACACGTTTAATGGGCAGGTTTAGTCCTCTAAGCGGTTAACTAGTATTGTGCACATTCCTTCGCCAGAAACTGACAACTGTCCTTCTTGAATCAGCAGAAGGGAGAGAATGACCATAGAAAATATTTCATGATCAATCTCCATGAAAGAATGTTGCCGACCTCGGCAGGGGTTGAACCCGTGTCCTCCTGGTTTCCAGTCGGACGCTGTTGTTTTGTTTGTTTTTTTTTCACCCAAATAATATTGATATTTTTCTTCTCTAGTTGTGGGTACTCATACTGAGACGCTTCTATTGAGAACCCACAACATATGCTTTTGTGGAGAAATAAGAAAAATATTTACCTGATAACCCTAATTATCTGCCGCTATGGACAATGCCAAGTTATGATCCAGTTATGGTGTAAGAGTAGTTGTTTTTGTTATGTGTTGAGGTTTTACAGACCAGTCAAACCATTATGGTCATGTGGAGCAGGATCAGTTTACCTGTCCACACTTTTTCCTCAGCAGGCTTAGTCCTCTAAGCGGAAACCAGTACTTGTGCACATTCTTTCGCCAGAAAGTAAGAGTAGTTGTTGGTTTGGAATTCAATGGCCGTGTCAATACTATTAAGGCCAAGTCAAGCTGGTCTGCTGACCTAACCACACTTTTCCTGAGCAGGCCAAGTCCTCTAAGTAGTTAACTAGTACTTGTGCGCATTCTTTCGCCAGAAACTGACAACACCCTTTCTTAAATCAGTGGAAGGGAGAGAAGAACTGTAGAAAATATTTCATTATCAATCTTGATGAAAGAATGTTGCCGGACCCGACAGGGATAGAATCCACAACCTCCTGATCACCAGTCGTAAGAGCATCTGAATGAGCCTCCGAGACGGGCTTAAGAGTAAGGACACTTTTTTATATATCAACTGCTAAAATTCTAATTTTCAGCCTATCAGATTACTTAATCCAGATTGTTGATATAAATTCACAAACTAAATGACAAACAGAGCAGTTTTTAGAAGCCAACTGATCTGGATCTACACTGTTTGCCAAGGCAGGGCTGTGTTCAACAGTTCTCCAGCATGTTTCGAGTTCCAGACCCCATCAGAAATAGTGCCTATATATAAAGGTAGAACAGATTTAATGCTGTACACCCGGTGCCAGTAACAAAGGGGAGCTAACCTTGTTATTTCTTCCCTGAGTTTACATGGATCAGCAGCATAGAACTTCACTCCGAAGTAGAATGTGTATGGAATATTGCAACCTGAAAATAAGTCAACAATACATGTATATTACATAGCTCCATACAGAGACTGTTTTTTGATCAAAAACAATTTATATTTTTCTTATTTCTTCACAAAAACATATGTTGTGGGTACTCATTAGAAGAACCTCACTGAGGCGCTTCTAATGAGTACCCACAACATATATTTTTGTGGAGAAATAAGAAAAATATCAACCCGAAACCCACTTTTATCTGGAGCTATGATTATTAGCTACAATATTTATCTTGTTACCATGCTTGGCCGAAAATTTTAACAAAGCCATTGCATTACATGGTGATGTGTTTGAAAATTCTTTGATGAGTAGCAAACAGTGTAGGCTCTGATCAGATGCTGCGATTTCTGGCATCTGATTTGCATCTACATCCATTTGCACACGCATGTCCCAATACTTAGGGTTAATATAGCACAAAAAATCTCTCTGCCATTTCTGCACATATAGCTATAGACAAGGATATCCAGATACTTGAACGGCAACATCAGAAAATGACGTGCACCCAATAAAGACAAATCAGCTGCACTCTGATCATAGTCTTCATTGTCAGCATGAAAAAACTTTGCATCATTGGCTATCCAAAATGCACCCAGTGAAGATTCTGATCAGACTGTACAAATGTGCAGTTTGATCTGAATCTTCATTGGGTGCACCTGTCCGAAGGTACAGTTTCTAACGTTGTGGCTCAACACAGTGGGTGAAAATTGCTGAAGACAGCAGTGACAAAAAAAATTTGAAAGTGACTTCAGCTAAGTACCTCACTACATACTTAAACAGTAATGACAAAAGGCAATAAAACCTCTGCAGCTGTTGTAAATGAAATGAAGTGTGACTAGGAAGCAGGTGACACCATATATTATACTTATATCCTAAATCTTTGCTCCAGATTAGGTTCTTTTTCCAAAGGAAATGTATATTGATATTTATCTTATTTCTCCAAGAAAAATTATGCTGTGGGTACTCATTAGAAGTGCCTCATTGAGTGCTTTTAATGAGTACCCAAACATGTTCTTGTGGATAAATAAGAAAATCATTATCTGGGTACCCCTTTTATCTAGAGCTGTGAAGTCTCTAAATATTCACACTTCTCTCCTCAATGAACATATCCTAAAATTTGAACAAATCTATTTGATTACCTGCTGATACGAGGGTCCTGCAAAAAGTTTTGTCACGGGTTCGGATTACTTCAGTGCTACGTTTTATCAAACATATTTTTATTACAAACCTTCGAAGTATTCCCCCTTTACTGAAACACATTTTTGTAACCTTTTTACCTAGTCGCGAAAAGCAGATAAATAGTCTTCTTTTTGTATCTGTTGGAGACACTGATAAATAGCGCTGCCAAGAGAACTTCTAGATGTATACTTATTTCCAGAAAGCATTTCCTTAAGCCTTGGAAATAAAAAGAAGTCACAGGGACTCAGGTCAGGTGAATAAGGTGGATGGTTTAAAACTTTCACCTTTTCAGAAGCCAAAAAAGACTTAACAAGCTCAAACTTATGAGAGGAGGCGTTGTCATGTAAAAGGTAGACTCCTGACAATCCTTTGCTTGGTCGTTTCTTATTGTAACAAGTAAATTGGTCAATGAATATGACTGCATCTATTTCAATTTGAAATAACTCGGTCAGTTGGAAAGCAATTTGAACGATATAAACTGGTATCGTTAGCTATTGAGCACACCATTCAAGTGCAGTGAAGCATTTTAAAATATACTTGGGATAAAACCAAGGCAGCCTATTAGTGACAGAACTTTTTGCATGACCCTCGTATGTACAAAACAAAAAGTGTTGGCTGAATAACAAACAGAGCAGATTCAGATCCAACATCTTCTTTGGCAACAGTCTGATCATACACTTGTCTCAGGCATGTACAGGTACGTCTGAATTTTCATAGCTTTTGATAAGATGCTTTTTTTCGATCCAAAAGTATTGATATTTTTCTTATTTCTCCATGAAAACATATGTTGTGGGTACTCATTTGAAGTGCCTCAGTGAGGCACTTCTAATGAGTACCCACAACTTATGTTTTGTAGAGAAATAAGAAAAGTATTTACGTAATACCCGCTCTCATCTAGACCTATAAAACACACCTTATCTGGATCTATGAAACTACTGCAGTTGTACAGATTATTACCTTTAAGCTGAGAGGAAAGGGTTTTGAGATTATCCAACCAGTGCTGAAAAAGAAACAAAAAACATGTAAGCCTCAGTCTGTATACTAATGACAAAAATACTGTAACTGATAGGTGACTATTATCTAGCTAAAACTAAGGAAAAAAATAAAATAAAAACGTGAAACGATAATACCCAGCCACTACACTATTATGGGCAGATAATCCTGTCAAAGATTGATGAACTTTGTCCAATACTAATCCCGCACCAGATCTTCACAATATCAATGTACATAGAAAGTTTGGTGAAAATCCATTGATTTGCTCAAGTTTGGTGAAAATCCATTGATACTTACTCAAATTATTGTCCAAAAACCGAAATATGGACGTGTTGCTGGCAGATAACTCTGTCCAAACTGACAAAATTTGCCTATTAGCAATCCCAAACCAGATCTCCATAATATCAACGTACACACCAAGTTTGGTGAAAATCCACTGATTTTTACTTAAGTTATCATCTGGAGATGAAAATATGGACATGTTGGGGGCAGATAACTGTCAAAATTCACGAAATTTGCCCATTAGCAATCCCAAACCAGATCTCCACAATATCAATGCACAAACCAAGTCTTGTTAAAATCCACTGACATTTACTCAAGTTATCATATGGGAACGTAAATATGGCTGGATGGAGGGCGGACATACAACAGACGGACGAACACAAGACAGCCAACATGATACTATAATACATGTGGCGGGGTATAAAAAGGCAAACTGAGCTAGAAAGTCAAAAGAAAAACTTACTGTTTGTCCTGAGTTATCTAGGTATCTGACACAGAAATAATCCTTCTCAAATAAGTTAAGTTGTTCGAAGACTTTGTCTAAGATATACTGGCCTCTCAAACTACCCTGAAAATATATAAAATATGAACTTTTAATACACTCATAATGCATTTAGCACAGTAAGCAAGCAACACACAAGTGACATTTTTGTTAACCCTTGTCCTGCTGAACCCGGATATACCCTGCCTTTGCAAATAGTGTAGATCCAGATCAGTTGGCTTCTTAAGAAGCCAACTGATCTGGATCTGCACTGTTTGCCATTAAGTATGTGAATTTATAGCAAGATTCCAGATCAAGTAATCTGATTGGCTGAAAATTAGAAGTAAGCGTGGCATCTTAATTTATTCAGCAGGACAAGGGTTAACACTTACTATGTAATGGGCAAATTCAGCAGACACACTGATATTTTTCTTACTTTTGCTAGAAAACAGGATCTGACACCTTAAGACTTTTTGCATGAAACGTCAAATCTTATTTTCTAGGAAAGGTAAAAAAAAAATAAACCAAAATGTCATCTGCCGAAAATAGGATCTGACACTTCATGCAAATTGTCTTCTAAGGAGACAATTTTCATGAAATGTCTAATCTTATTTTCTAGGAAAAATAAAAATAATTTCAAAATGTTGTCTGCAGAATTTTTTATCCTGCATGCAAAGCGTTAATCTTCCCAGAAAATAGGGCTTAAGATTAACATGATCTGTAAGTTATGTCAAGTCTTGAATTCTGGCAAAAATAGTAAAAACAAGAAGTTCCTGCTGTTATTTCCAGACACCATTAACCCTTAAAGCGCTAATCACGACTGCAGCTGACAACATTTAGATTTTTCTGTGTATTTTTTCAGAGAAAATAAAACTTGACATTTCATGTGCTTTGTTCCTTATTTGTCTGTTACCATAGCAACAAAAATGTCTATCCCACAAAAAGTGTGCCTCATCAAATCAGTGCCTTTGCCCCTCTATTCATGTCAAGTTTCATGAAGTTAGCCATAGTACTTTTTTTACAGTGAACCCTCGTTACAACGACAGCATTTGTTCCCAAAGATGTTGCCATTAAAATGAATTCACTGTTGTAAAGAATCCTTAATGGACAGAATGATATGTAAGAAAGACCTTGTTTTATTCTTATTTCCTCATAGAACATGTTTTGGATATTTGTTAGAATTGCCTCAGTGAGGTGATTCTAACAAATATCCAAAACATATGTTGCTTGAAGCTTTAATGTAATATTCTTGCATAATTTCTCATGAACTGTCACCTTTTGAGTGAAGGTTTTGTGATATTCAAATTGTCATTATAACAAATTCTGTCATTGTATCGAGTGTCGGTATAATGAGGGTTGACTGTAGTTATCAAAGATCCAGATCTTTCTGACAGAACTACATGTAAATATGATGATAATTTGGTGTTGTTCTTTGTTTGCTTTTTTTTTGGCCCTTTCAACATTATTTAAGTCATACTGAGATAATGGAAGGGTGATAAAAAAAGGCTCTGCACAATACAGCACCGTAGTCATGAGTAGAATTCTGCCTCCAGCACGATTTGAACCCGGACCTCATGATCCAGTGACAAGCGCTTACCACTCGGATACCCTGTCGCTTCTATGCATTATTAACCCTTGTCCTTGCAGGGTGCCTTTGCAAACAGTGTAGATCCAGATCAGTTGGCTTCTGAAGAAGCCAACTGATCTGGATCTGCACTGTTTGTCATTAAGTATGTGAATTTATATCAACAATCTGGATCAAGTAATCTAATTGGCTGAAAATTAGAAATGGGTATGGCAATTTATTCAGCATGACAAGGGTTAAATCATTGCCCTTTCCCCTCTGTTCATGTCAAATTTCATGAGGCTAGCTGTAATACTTTTTAGTTATCACAGAAAGACCGAGATCTTTCTGACAGAACTTAATGGACAAATGAATGGATGGGTGGCAAGTAAATCTGAAGCCTCCTCCAGTTACCTATCACTCCAAAATACATGTACAATTCTTATTATGACATACAACTATGTTGTCATAAATATGCAGCTGTGATACGCTTGTCATTTCCACCATCAAAATAATAATAAAGATGCAATAAATGTCTGATTATATGTGATCTATCACGCAGCTTGTTGTAAATTCTTAGATAGTGGTCACAGATTCTAATGAGGCATAACCAGGTGAGGTGCTTTTTTTCAGCCAAGAATCATTGACATTTTTCTTTTTTCTCCATGAAAACATGTTGTCATACTCATCAGTAGTGTTAACCCTTGTCCTGCTGAATAAATTAGGCTGCCACGCCTTTTTCTAATTTTCAGCCAATCAGATTACTTGATCCAGATTGTTGATATAAATTCACATACTTAATGGCAAACAGTGCAGATTCAGATCAGTTGGCTTCTTCAGAAGCCAACTGATCTGGATATACACTGTTTGCAAAGCAGGACATATCTGCATTCAGGAGGACTAGGGTTAAGATCTGGTGTGTTTTTCAATTAGTCTGCATTGTCTGCCAAGTCCTGTCTGTCCAAATTCTTAGCGTAAAATACGGTACCTACAATTAGTTATTATTGCAACATTTTACAAATTCATTCCACTGTCAGTTTCAAATACAGTCGACTCTCTTTATCTCGAACTTCACAGGACCTGACAAAATGTTCAAGTTATCAGTAGTTCGAGACAACCAAATTGTGACGTCATAGGTATGATGACTGTTCGCCAAAACGTGCATGAAAGGCACATGTATATGGCAATTTAAATAATTTACGCATACTCAGTTTGCTTTGTTACTGTTTTAGGAAATGCAATGGTTCTCTTGGAATAATATCATCAATAAATGTTAATAATAATAAATTTCAAACGTCTCTTGTTGTCTTTTAATACTCCTGCAAATTTGGATTTCCATATGAGCTATAAATAAATTACTGGTGTCCGGGTCGTGTTAGCTATCGTTATGAACTGATTTGGATTAGCTCCCTTCGCATAGACGACTCAATAAAGAGTTGACTGGTTTCCGCTTTTGCATAAAACACTTACACTGTCAAGCGGCAGCTGTAAGCTAGTTTGGATCATCTCCCCTGGCATAAACGAACCATCTTAGCGCGGCAAACTGTAGATCCTGCAGAGAAAGCTCGTTATGAACCGTCTCATCTAGACCTACACTATTTGTGCGGATATCCGTACCAGTCTACATGGTCGGAAGGGTTAACATCGGTACCCATGTGTGATTCGTCTATTTGAGGCCGTGCACAACAACTCCTATTAGAAGACTGTGCGACTGTCAAAGACTGGGATCAGCCTGCATGCCCACGAATTTTCCATTATACGCATAATCCCTATCTGGGCTTACCAAAGAGCACCGCCTGACCAAAGAGTAACAAGCGAAGATTCAGACTTAGCTAGCCTGATCAATACAGGCTGATCTGAGTCGAAACCTGTCGCGCACTGACTTTCCTTGAAGATGCTATAGCATTCAGACGGACAGTACTCAATAGTGAAGAGCATATCTAAACAATAAATTAAAGAAACTTTGTTGATTAATCTTCCATAACACTATTCTCGGCCGCTTTTTATCTTACAAATCAATGACACGAGACGGTGTTAATGCCGCGTGTCAAACCCGACTCGACACGCATGTGATTTCATAATTACGGATTTTAAACATTGTTTGTGTTGTTTGTAATTACCTGGACAAAGGGGAAAATTAAAATATTGATTTATTTATCAATGGCCTATTATGATTTTCATTAACTGAGAGACTGCCGGCGCCGCATCTTACATTTTTTTTCCTTCGTCATGGTCCGAGTTCGAAACTGTGAAAAATATATTTAGGGACTGAAAATGATGGACGAGATAGCTGAAGTGTCGACATAAAAGAAGTTCGACATACGCGAAGCTGAAATACAATAAACACATAGGGAAAATAATCAGGACTTAGAAATCAGTTCAACATAAGTGGTAGGATCGAGATAAGAGGGGTCGAGATAACGAGAGTCAGCTGTATCTATGTTAAAAGGCTCAATAATTCAAATACTTAACTCTTCTATACTGATATACAAAATCATTTATAAGGCTTATTATTATATTATCATTCTACCATATCCTCAGATACAAGGGTGATCAGGAAAATATTTTTCTTATATCTCCACAAAAACATATGTTGTGGGTACTCATTAGAAGCGCCTCTGCGAGGTGCTTCTAATGAGTACAACAACAAACATTTTTGTGAGGAAATAAGAAAATAACAACTTTTTGTTGAAAAAAAGCGCCATTACCTAGCTTTGTACTATAATGTATGTATACAAATATTATTATTAAGCAATCAGAAGGAAGTTACACATAACTCCAGATAAGGCTTTTTTTTCAACCGAAAAGTACTGATATTTTCTTACTTCTCCATTAAAACATATGTTGTGGGTACTCATTAGAAGCACCTCAATGAGGTGTTTCTAATGACTACCCACAACATATGTTTTTATGAAAAAATAAGAAAAATGTTATGTTGATACTCCCTCTTATCTGGAGTTATGGAATTATGAATAGGGAATTGAGGGTAAATATTTGTGAAGAATAACAATATCAATATCGAACACCTCAACATATCAACTTCTGATAACATTCACACCTTTAAAATATTTTGAAGAATTTAACCCTGGTCCTGCTGAACCTACAGTACGGCTCAGGTAAAAGAACCAATTTTTTTTTTTCATTTCGCGGACCAATTTTACAATCCGCGATTTTCCGCCGAGTGGTTTGGAGTAAACCATTCCGAGTGAAAAAAATTTACTCGAACTTATGCGCTCGATATTCCGAGGACATTCAGCGGACCTCAGTGTACCCATGATATTTGGAGTGTTTGCGAGTATTTGCGAGTGGCGACAGATTATTCTGTACAGGTAAGTTTGACCACTCAGATCATTCTCTCACACGACGATAATCAAACAAAAATTGTTACAACTGCGATTCGTTAACTAGTGCTGGCGGCAGCAGGATCAGACTGCAATATCCACTTACACAAAATGCTTCCGACAACCAACTCTGCGACTGATTTTTTTATGTTTCAGCTGCGGAATGTCAAAGGGTATGGCCGAACAACAGCTGGTAGCTCCAATGCGCAAGGTCGGCGACGTATTTGGCCCAAAGCCTCGGATGATTTCTAATCGCCCAGTTTTAGTTTTGGATTAAGGGTGGTGGTCGCCTGAATCTTCCTACATTCATTTTCATGTGACAAGCACTTTTATCCAGGCTGGCCCATTTTTCCCGTGTCACTTTGCACGTGCTGCGGCTGCCAAGAAAATAGTTGAACCCCTGAAGCACTGCTGAAAATTCTAGAGGAGACGTCGCTCTAACTGTTTTAGTATTTTACAGTGAAAATAAGGCTGAACATTTCATGTGAATCGTCTGTCTAGCAGATGATTCACATGTTACGCCACGCTTA
Organism: Anodontia alba; assembly: GCA_964016985.1. NCBI lineage: Eukaryota > Metazoa > Mollusca > Bivalvia > Lucinida > Lucinidae > Anodontia > Anodontia alba. The sequence goes on from OZ024829.1 coordinate 102,325,432, forward strand.
ATTTACACAGGAAAATAAGAAGAAAAAGAAAATGAAAATGCCGTCTGCTGAATATGCTAAGCGCTTCGAGGGTTAAAATAGGGATACATTTCATTTGACAAGGGAGACAGAAACGAACACGCTGGAATATATCTACACTGCTCGGATCGAGGGCTGGACGGTTGATGACTGGACCAGGATTAGGACTGTCCATTCAAATCACCACTTAATGATGACGGTGACTTGATGTCTTATGTCTCTTTCAACAATTACAAAAAATAAAATAAAAGAAATTCTTTGTCATATTGAGATGATAGAACGCGGCGTCTGGTCAGGGTATTTACTGTTTGCAAAAACAGTTTAGCCATTTTTCTCTAGGAATATCTAAATCTCATAGCCGGATGTACCTAAAATGGACGAGCCAGAATCTTACAAGTTTTGCGAACTCTCTCTCTCTCTCTCTCTCTCTCTCTCTCTCTCTCTCTCTCTCTGGAAAGCTCTTTCTTTTGCTTTCTTTTACCCTCTTGCAAATATGACATGTCTCCTTTCGAGGTAGAAGTTGTTTGCACTGACTTTATTGGAAAAAAAATGATATCGCACCGGCGGGAATCGAACGCGATTCGATCCCCACTTATCATGAAACACATGTATTTGCTACGGTCATTCGCTCCTTCCACTGCTTCAAGATTGGCAGTTTCAAGTTTCTGGCGGAATGGGGTTCAGTGTACTGGTTAACCGCTTATTGTATAAGCATGCCCCCCATCTTTACTGGCGCGATTCATAAAAAAAAATGCTGTTCACAATCTCATTTCGCATGGTCCATACTCGTAAAGCAATTGCAGTTAACTCCCTTCTGATAGTCAGTTGCAGTTAGCTCCCTTAAAAGAGTAAAAACATGCGGTGTGAAGATATTACCCCGCATTTATCAGAGTACAAATGATTATTATGTTATGTTATTCTCTTACAGTATATACATTAATAACATTATCTTTATTCGTTTATAGAGCAATCTTCAAAACTTTTGTTTCCATTTAAAGTGTTCTGTTTTTGTGTCTTCAACATGCGATATGCAAAACCAAGGCCGTAATTTATTAAACGACTAAAAGAGACGCATGTATAAACCTAGCATCAGCGGGAAATAATCTTCAAAATGACATTTGTCCATAATATTTTCATATGCCCTCGCGGACATTCTAGGCAGAGTCTTCCTGGTTATAAACCAATCTTAAGTTATAACACTTGGTGCTCGCGGGTATCGAATTACCACTATCTGGGCTAATTCAGCAGACGACAAAAAAAAAATCTTTTTTTTTTTTTTTTTATTACCAAGAAAACAGGGTTTGACAGTCATGCAATGGAGACAATTTGCATGAAATGCAAATCCTGTTTTCTTGGAAGAATGAGAAAAATGTTTCAAAATGTCGTCAGTTGAAAATTTTACCCAGGGTGTTAGGCGTTATGGTTTGCACAAACAAATCGCGCATTGATCTGTACATGGCAAAACCTACAATAAAACTTGTACGAAGAGACGGATCAGCCCACACACTCTGAGCCTGCACATCAGTAGTCTGATCTGAGCCTTCGCTAATCGTATGTACCTCCTACAATCTCTAGGTTTAACAAAACGTCTTGTGCGACGAGCGAAGACTCGTGTCAACCTGCCAACCGCACATTCTGATAAAAGCATTCACTGGTCGTATTTACCTCCGATAGCCGGGCTATCCAAAGCGGGATAAACAGTGCGACTGCAACAGCACATTCTGATCAGACCCTTCGCTGATCGTACAGTATGCACCTTCTTTGGACTCCCGAGTTATCCAAGAAGCTTGTTTTATCTAGTGGGTCGATGCAGAGACCGACCCGAGTCTTTGCTGGTCGCACGTACATTGTAGTATTGTACGTTTTGTCCGATTCAGTGAAAGTACATTGTAAATCATACTTCAGACATGAGAACTTAGTACCGACGTAATTTTGGTTTGAACTGCAGTTAAACGGCACAGTCTACACTATTTCGGTCTTGTCGAGCACGCACACTTTTCCAGGGTTGGCTTATTCATAAGCTGTTAATCATTTCAGCAGAAACTGATAACGGTCCTTCTTTTCTTTCATTTTGACGATAGAGCTTACTTTTGGAGTTATGGCCCTTTGAAAACGGAAACTATTTTAGTGGTTTCTGTAATATTTCTTTTCTTTTTTTTTTTTTTTTTTTTTTTTGTCCGCTCTGTAACTTGAAAACTATTTGAGATGTTTTCTTGAAACGTTATTAGTTTATTAACAGAGTCATGGCACTTGCTTAATTTAAGTGCAGTGGCGGGGCATGGTGAAATGTCTGCAGCCCTTTTATTAGATATTATCAGTATGAAATATTGGGAAATTGTGTCTCGGTGGTGTAGTGTGAAGCTTCTCTTGTCACCCAGGGGTCACGAGTTCGATCACAGGCTTCTCAAGCCTTTCATATTGGACTTTAAACCAAGGTCCACATCTCTGTATGACCTAGCTGTTAGTAGGACGTAATAAACTCACTCACTCGTTTGAATTGTCATTAGCCTCGTGTGCGTAAAGTGTGTTTTTTGTGTGACAGACACTCTTTTCACATGTGCTGTCTTGTTGATTCAATGCCTCTTTGATAGCAGAAGCGCCCCTTTAAGTAAATTCATATTGACACGTGCGGTTGCTGCACGCGAGTGAGAATTTCCCGGTCTTTTTCCACAGTACGTCATTTATATTGAGCGCGTGCGGTTGTTTTATGGGAAAAGGTCGTTACAGGAATACCAAATATAAATACGTAATTCGTCGATTGGGGGAAGATGTTTGATTGTCTTTGTGATTTTTGTGTGTTTGTTTTGTTTTCTACGGCACATTAAATAAAAATGACCATGCCGGACCCACTTGTGTGGCCGGACTAGACTAAGCCAAAGAATCCGGTACATTTTCATATGGAGCTTTGTTGAGGCCCATGTTACGTGCTCGAACAATGAAGGGGGCTACCGGGGTTATCTTTGGACCTAGGGAGCACCCAAATATATTCAGGGAACAAGGCAACATTGGTTGATATTTTAAGAAAACAAGGGAATGGACCTAATTTTGGGGGATCGGAATGCGGAAATTTGGAAAACACTTTTGGGACAATAAGACCTTTGTGATCAGTGCACACTCAGATCAACCTGCGCATCCGCATGAGCGCGGACAATATAACCTTCACGCAGATTGTACTATATGATGGAAAAATAAAGATATAAATAAATAAAAATATTTTTATTAAAGAAATATCTAAATAACTTTATTAAATAAATAAATAAATATATAAAAATCGGACAGGTATTTAGTCAAATTACTCTGAGGAATTTCGCATCGCTTCGCGAGAAATATTGCCTCCGGGGTATAATATTACCATTCCGAGTAACTTCGCATAACTTCGCATCACGCATACATTCGGCGGACTTGCGAGTGGTGTCCGCCGAATATAACGTTTACTCGGTTTGATTCCGAGTGTTTTTGGCAAGTTCGCGAAACGCCGATATTCGGAATAAAGAGTTTTTTGGTTCTTTTACCTGAGCTGTACTGTAGATATGCCCTGTCTTTGCAAACAGTTTAGACCCAGCACAGTTGGATCTACACTGTTTGTCATTAAGTATGTAAATTTGTATCAACAACCTGGATGAAGTAATCTGATTGGCTGAAAATTAGTGTGGCATCTCAATTTTCTCAGCATGGCCAGGGTTAAGACACTGCTTGTTTTGCTAAAAGAAATTTTCAATTTAAAAGCTCATGCCATAAAAACTATGCACATTGTACTAAAAAAAGCTAATTCTGAAGGAATGCAGAGTTCCATCCAAAACAAATTACAGCTGTAACTAAATGTGACTAATACACTGCAACTGCTTTGCACATGATGAGCACTGCACATAAAGGGCCCTTATGTAATCTGCAGACAACGCAAGCCCCGATCAGCCTGCGCATTTGTGCAGGCTGATCAGGGCCTTTGTTGTGCGCATACAGAATCAATGGATATTGTAGTATATGTCGGAGAACAGAGAATGTCCAGATCAGACTGCACGGCTGTGCATGCTCATCTGGAACTTCGCTATCCATATATGGCATAAGGGCCTTTTCCCATGTTGGGCATCACACTGAAATGAGCCCTAATGTGAGAAAACATTCCTTGTGACATGTGCACCCAACGAAGACAGAGCAACAGATAATTTGGGGGGCATTTGGGTATTTAACCCCATCAAAATTAAATCAATTGGGGAAAATCATATTTTCATTTTTAAGCTTGAGTAAAGATACCCCCCAAAATGAAATTAATTGGGTAAAACTTATAAAACAGAAAGAAAGAGCATAAAAAAGCCTGATTTAGGTATTTAAAACAAGTACCTATTAATTTTATGATAGTATTTGTCATATGAGGAATAAAAACACCTATTATGTGCAGCAATCATAATATAAAATAGTAATCATGTGCTTTTCTGAACTTGAAACTTTAATTTTCACCCTTCAATTTGGAAATAATTGGATATTCTGTCAAATCAATTGGGTATCAATACCCAAGCTTTTGAAAGTAATTGAGTATTTGCTCAAAATATATGGGTATTTTACTCGGATACTCCCCTTATCTCTTGCCCTGCAAAGACGCAAATCAGCCTGGGCATCTGCGCCTTCCGATCAATCTTTGCTGTCAGCATAAGGAAACTTTGCATCCTTGGCTATCCAAAATATGAAGATTGTGATCAGACTATGTGAATCTTCACTGGGCGCACATATCTGAAGATACGTTTTCTTACATTGTGGCTCAGACAGATTTTTATGCCAACCACATATAAATCCGTTAAGAATGAAATAAACTAGCAATGTGTCCAAATGACACAGATGCCCCCCGCCTGGAAAACTTAAATGCAAATTGCTAATGCCGGATGCTGACGGAGACAGACGGATAGGGGTATCACTTTATGCCCTTTCCACCCTACTTAGAATGGCGTGGGCATAAAAATTATTAATGTCACACACTGCTACTCATTATCATGATCATTTCTGTAAAATTTTAAGGAAATCTAACAAAAACTAGAGAAGGATTTGCATGACAGCTAACTCTTTCACTGCCATAGGTGATAATAACAGGCTTTTGCAAACATCGTAGATCCAGATGAGACGGCTCATCATGTTTTGACAGTCAGTCTTTCAGCTTTACATATAAACTTCTTTTCAATTGATAGTTTGTTAAAAAGAAAAGCAGACAACAAAAGAGTTAAGGCAGATAACTCTGCAACGTACTTTTGGGCATGTGCAGTCTGATCAGAATCCTCACTTGCCACATTTCTGTGAGTCACGGATGCAATGTTTCTTTATGCAGACAATGAAAACTGATTGAACCACATGGATACGCAGGCTGATTTGGGTCTTTGTTTAGCACACAAGTCAGAAGGTCCATTTTCTCACTTATTTTATATGTCACACACTGTAACCCTGCAACATTACATGCTGCAACTTATTATTATAAACCCTCCAATATTACATGCTGCAACTTATCATTATAAACCCTGCAACATTACACACTGCAACTTATCATTACAAACCCTGTAACATTACACACTAGCTGCAACTTGTCATTACAAACCCTGCAACATTACACACTGCAACTTATCATTATAAACCCTGCAACATTACACACTGCAACTTATCATTACAAACCCTGCAACATTACACACTGCAACTTATTATTACAAACCCTGCAACATTACACACTGCAACTTATCATTATAAACCCTGCAACATTACACACTGCAACTTATCATTACAAACCCTGCAACATTACACACTGCAACTTATCATTACAAACCCTGCAACATTACACACTGCAACTTATTACAAAACCTGCAACATTACACACTGCAACTTAGTATTACAAACCCTGCAACATTACACAACACAACTTATCATTATAAACCGTGCAACATTACACACTGCAACTTATCACTACAAACCCTGAACATTACACACTAGCTGCAGCTTATTATTGCAAACCCTGCAACATTACAACTGCAACTTATAATTACAAACCCTGCAATATTACAAACTGCAACTTATCATTACAAACCCTGCAACATTGCACACTGCAACTTCTTATTACAAATCCTGCAATATTACATGCAGCAGCTTATCATTACAAATCCTGCAACATTACACACTGCAACCTATATGTGTATCATTACAAACCCTGCAATATTACACACTGCAACTTATCATGATATCATTTCTGTGAAGTTTCAAGAAAATTAAACAAAAGTGTACCAATTTGTTTCACAAACTCAGACTGACCAAAATGATGACTCCTACAGGTATATATCCTCTCACGAACTTCATTTTCATGCCTTAAATCCCATATTACTGATAGCCTTTTGGATAAAAGGCTTGTCATTAAAAAAATTAAAAAAAAAATAATTTAATACTCATATTTTTTTTCTTTAGGAATGGGTAGGAGATAAGCCTGTACAAGTGTTATGCTCTGCATAATTGCCAATTTGAGATACGTTGGCCGAGGCACATCTAATGAGTGCATGTACTAACAATGTGTTTTGTGGAGAAATACGAAAAAATATTCACCTGATACCCACTCTTATCAAGACCAATATCCTAAGCTTGCAGGTACATAAACCATATTCACTTGGCATTTAACCCTGGTTCTGCTGAACCCAGACATGCCCAGTCATTGCAAGCAGAGTCCAGATCAGTTGGCTTTTGAAGAAGCCAACTGATCTGGATCTACACTGTCTGTCATTAAGAATGTGAATTTGTATTAATAATATAGATCCAGTAATCTGATTGGCTGAAGATTACAAGTGGTTATGGCGTGTTAATTAATTCTGCACGGCAAGGGTTAATTGTAGACAGAAATAAAGCTGTCAATGTGTAATCCCCACCAATGAAGATTTTGTTCACATACCAAAGATGAACATTATCTTGAGTCTAATATGCAAATTGTACCGATAATATCTCTGAACTTTATGCTACTATTAATAAATATAATGTCCTATCGATAGAAATCTAAAATAAATGGTGACTAAATCTGCTAAAAGCTTGGACAAAGATGGACAATACCACATTCCATGTTATAACATAGCTACAGATAAGAGGGGGTATCCATATAATTTTTTTCTTATTTCTGGACAAAAACATATGTTGTGGGTACTCATTAGAAGCGCCTCACCGAGGCGCTTCTAATGAGTACCACAACATACATTTTTGTGGAGAAATAAGAAAGATATCAGCATTTTTCGGATGAAAAAAGCGCCTTATCTGTTGCTATGTTATAAACAGTGCTGACATTGCTCCAGATAAGACGGGGTATCAAGAAAATATTTTTTCTTATTTCTCCATGAAAATATAATGTTTTGGGTACTCATTAGCAGTGCCTTACTGAGGTGCTTCTAATGAGTACAACAACATAGGTTTTCATGGAGAAACAGGAAAAATACAAGCACTTTTTCTTTGAAAAAAAAAAAAAAAAAAGCCCTATCTGGCATTATGGCTGGTGTAGTATTTTGGGATTTGTGGTTCTTTAAACAGTATTTCAGTTATACTGAGCTGGCAGTGTGCATTTGTGTAAATACATGTATATTTTCAATCAAACTATATCAAAATATCTTCTTTTTTTTTTTAATTTCTCAAGCAAAATGTATCAAAGCATTACAATGGAGGGTTATTGTTTATTGACATATGTCATCCCTTCTGTGTTGTCTCCCAGATCATGATGATGATTTGTTGTTTTACATCCCTTCCAACATTATTTAAGTCATATTGAGATGACAGAAGGGTGAGAATGAAAGGCTCTGTGAATGAAGCGCCATGAGCTCAATTTCTCCTCCAGTGGGATTCAAACCTGGTTCCTCTGATCCCCTGATCCAAAGTCAGAAGCGCTGACCACTCGGCCACCCTGATGCATCTATAACAAGCAAATTCCATGGGGAATTTATGTCCCCCGCCTTATTTTTTTTGAGGTGTTAAAAATGGTAAAGTTAACCAGAGGACCACTGGTCCTGTATCAATTACCTAAAGTATTGAAGCAGGAAACCAGTGATAAAAAATAATTTCAAGATTCTGAAAAAAAACACATGCATATCTTCAGACCATCCTTAAAGCACCTGTAAAGTTTCAAAGGATCGGCTTAAAACTGTGGTAGGAGTTACGGGGTCAAGGTACCTACTCCCTATACGCTTCTGTAGTATTAGAACTCAAAAAATGTCTAAGTTAAAAATGCAGAAAAAGTGGTAAAAATTATTTCAGGATTCTGAAAAAACCACATGCATATCTTCAGGCCATCCTAAAAGCCCTTGTAAAGTTTCAAAAGGATTGGACAAAAACTGTGGGAGGAGTTATGGGGACAAGGTACCTGCACCCTATACACTTCTGCAATATTAGAACTCAAAAAATGTCTAAGTTAAAAATGCGGAAAAAGTAATAAAAAAATATTTCAGGATTCTGAAAAATCAACCTGCATATTTTCAGGCCATCCTAAAAGCCAACGTAAAGTTTCAAAAGGATCGGCCAAAAACTGTGGGAGGATTTAAGGGGACAAGGTACCTACTCCCTATAGACTTCTGTAATATTAGAACTCAAAAAATGTCTAAGTTAAAAATGCGGAAAAAGTAATAAAAAATAATTTCAGGATTCTGGATAAACCACATGCATATTTTCAGACCATCCTTAAAGCACCTGTAAAGTTTCAAAAGGATCAGCCAAAAACTGTGGGAGGAGTTAAGGGGACAAGGTACCTGCTCCCTATATACTCCTGTAGTATTAGAACTCAAAAAATGTCTAAGTTAAAAATGCGGAAAAAGTGATAAATATTATTTCAGGATTCTTAAAAAAAACACATGCATATCTTCAGGCCATCCTAAAAGCCCATGTAAAGTTTCAAAAGGATCGGCCAAAAACTGTGGGAGGAGTTAAGGGGACAAGTTACCTACTCCCTATATACTTCTGTAATATTAGAATTCAAAAAATGTCTATATTCAAAATGTCTAAAAAGTTATAAAAATTAATTTCAGGATTCTGAAAAAATCACATGCACATCTTCAGACCATCCTTAAACACCTGTAAAGTTTCAAAAGAATCGGCCAAAAACTGTGGGAGGAGTTAAGGGGACAAGGTACCTGCTCCCTATACACTTCTGTAGTATTAGAACTCAAAAAATGTCTAAGTTAAAAATGCGGAAAAAGTGATAAAAAATTATTTCAGGATTCTGAAAAAACCACATGCATATCTTCAGGCCATCCTTAAAACCCATGTAAAGTTTCAAAAGGATCGGCCAAAAACTGTGGGAGGAGTTAAGGGGACAAGGTACCTACTCCCTATACACTTCTGTAGTATTAGAACTCAAAAAATGTCTAAGTTAAAAATGCAAAAAAAATTGATAAAAAATTACTTCAGGATTCTGAAAAAACCACATGCATATCTTCAGGCCATCCTAAAAGCCCATGTAAAGTTTCAAAACGATCGGCCAAAAATTGTGGGAGGAGTTAAGGGGACAAGGTACCTACTCCCTATAGACTTCTGTAATATTAGAACTCAAAAAATGTCTAAGTTAAAAATGCGGAAAAAGTGATAAAAAATTATTTCAGGATTCTGAAAAAAACCATCCTTAATACATCTGTAAAGTTTCAAAAGGATTGGACAGAAACTGTGGGAGGAGTTAAGGGGACAAAGTACCTACTAAAAACTCGGAACCACGCGCCACGCGCCACGCGCCACGCACCACACGCCACGCACCACGGAAAACCAAAAACAGTGTCCCTCCACTTTTCTTCGAAAAGGCGGGGGGCAATAAAAGAAAAAGTGGAGGCCCTATCAGACAGCTTAGATACTGTTCAAATGCTCAGAAGTCTCCATATACATGTGACATGCCAAATGAAAACTATATTTGTTGGTTAAATTTAACAAAATACAAGTTTAACAATAAAATCACTAATAGTTTGAACACTTCACAGGAGAAATAGGAGAAATACAAATGTACTACATTGCTGATATCCTGATAAGGATATAATCAGATGTTAACCCTTGTCATGCTGAATAAATTAAGATGCCATGCCCATTTCCAATTTTCAGCCAATCAGATTACTTGATCCAAGTTGTTGATACACATACTAAATGGCAAACAGTGCAGATCCTGATCAGTTGGCTTCTTAAGAAGCCAACTGATCTGGATCTACACTATTGGCAAAGGTAGAGTATGTCCGAGCTCAGCAGGACCAGGGTTGAGTTTAGGATTATTTTTTTATTTTAGCATTAAAACATATCTTGTGGGTACTCATTGGAATTGTCCCATAGAGATGATTCAAATGAGTACTCATAAGAAATGTTTTGGGGTAAAAATAACCAAATTTATCTTCCGGTTACTCCACTTACTGGGAGTTATGAGACAGGACAGATATTTCTTTAGAACGCTAAGCACTCTGGATAAAATTTTCAGCAGAAGACATATTGAAATATTTTTCTCATTCTTCCCAGAAAACAGGATTTGACATTTCCTGTGAAACAGGATTTGACATTCATGCAAATTATCTCCATTGTCTCTCTCCAATGGAGACAATTTGCATGAAATGTCAAATACTGTTTTCTGATGAAATAAGAAAAATATCATCAATTTGTCATCTGCTGAATGTGGTTAACAAGTTAAGGTTAAGAAATGTTAAGAAAATTACAAATAAGTGCTTTCATTTGAATACAAGTAAAGATCTAAGTGAATTTAACCCATGCCAATTTTAAACATTAGCATGCAACATTTTAAAATATTAGCTTATTTTTTCTCGACATTGAGGTGATATCTCCCTTAGTAGACAATCTGCATGAAATGTCAAATCCCCTTTTCTATTAAAAAAAAAAAAAATACAATGCAGTCATTATTTGTTAATTCCATCACCAGCATGCAAAGTTATCTGTACAATAAACAATGCACTGGCTGAACCAGGTTACATTTATATCAGACCAAATTTGCATTTGAATGAGCTTGCCAATATAATCTGGTTCATAAAAATCAGAAAATATTTTGTATGGCCACCAATCAACCTCACAAACATTTCCATACAACAATTTCGCTGAAGGCTATGTCCCGCCTGCTAGGGAAAGAGGCTGATACAAATTTACAATCTGTGAACTGTAAAACATAGGTTTAGGTCAAATATGGATACTGCTGTCCAAGTTGTCATCTCCCAAGGTGCAAGCCTACACCAAGTATTATCACTGTAGCCTTTATAGTTCTTGGGAAATAAACTTGAACATAAGGGTCGAAGTTAGGGTTGACGCAAATGTTGACAGACTGATGAATGAAATGGACAAAGAGATGAATGGACGGAAAACCTGATCACTATTTCATGCTATGCTAAAAGCAGGCACAACAAAGAAGGACAGGCATTATAATAAGACTTTTACCACTGAACCAAAAGTATCATGGAAGCCTCCAGATGGCTGAGTGGTGACTGTTGAAGCCTCTGGATGGCTGAGTGGTGAGAGCTGAAGCCTCCGGATGGCTGAGTGGTGAGCGTTGAAGCCTCTAGATGGCTGAGTGGTGAGCGCTGAAGCCTCTGGATGGCTGAGTGGTGAGCGCTGAAGCCTCTGGATGGCTGAGTTGTGAGCACTGAAGCCTCCAGATGGGTGTGTGGTGAGCGTTGAAGCCTCCGGATGGCTAAGTGGTGAGCGTTGACGCCGTTGAAGCCTCTGGATGGCTGAGTGGTGGGCATTCTTGACTTCGGTCAAATATGGATACTGCTGTCCAAGTTGTCATCTCCCAAGGTGCAAGCCTACACCAAGAATCATCACTGTAGCCTTTATAGTTCTTGGGAAATAAACTTGAACATAAGGGTCGAAGTTAGGGTTGACACAAATGTTGACAGACTGATGAATGAAATGGACAAAGAGATGAATGGACGGAAAACCTGATCACTATTTCACGCTATGCTAAAAGCAGGCACGACAAAGAAGGACAGGCATTATAATAAGACTTTAACCACTGCAGGGATCAAGCTACAGGGTGACTGGGGCGAAATAGTCGCCCTAGAGAGCTCAAAGTCGCCCTGGGAAGCCCAGAGGGCGACAAAAACTTCGCCCTCCGTTTTTGCAACTTTTGAAAAAGCTAGTACTTGTGCAAAACGAACTTTTTGTTGGGGAGAAATCCAGTAAAAATTGAGCAAACATTCAAAGGTAAAAATCAGTTGAAAAGTGTTGTTAGATGTATCAAAAATGCCACTGAATGAAAGTCTGATGTGATTTAACAGGTTTTGGAGGAAAACTGTTCGCCTATTAAGTGACCAAAAGATCGTTTTCATCAATGTCATTAGTTTTCGTGGGTGTCCGTTTTTTTTCATAAATGAACCATTTGCATGCTGACAATTGGCCAGAAACATCATTAAAAGTGCAAAAAACTAAGTTTACAAGTTGGCAGACACTTTAGTTTAACAAATTTATTATTATCATTATGTTTATAGCTTACTTACCAAGCCACAGACCTTGATGTTTTGAATGTATCTACTCAAAAGAATTGTCAATTTCCAAAAAGATATGAATGAACTTATGTGTCCAGATATAATGTATTTGCCATACTCATGTCTGTGTTACTTTGCATCATTTAATTGCTTTAGAAGTAAGAATGAACAGGTCTACAGTAAAATTTGTTTCCTTCTTTGTTAATTCCCTAAACAATATGGTAAAAATTCCCAAGACAATGCAGTAAAGTCAGTGGAGAGTCCTAAATTGTCGAGCTTTCAGTAAGGCGATAGGTGAACCGAGTCTTGACTTCTCCCTCATCCTATAAAACTTCTCCCTGTTTTGTCTGGAGGGAGAAGTCACTTCTCCCTAAATTTCTGAGCCAGCTTGATCCCTGCACTGAACCAAAAATATGGAAGCCTCCAGATGGCTGAGTGGTGAGTGTTAAAGCCTCTGGATGGCTGAGTGGTGAGTGTTGAAGCCTCCAGATGGCTGAGTGGTGAGCGTTGAAGCCTCCTGATCCCTGAGAGGTGAGCTTTGAAGCCTCCAGATGGCTGAGTGGTGAGCACTGAAGCCTCTGGATAGCTGAGTAGTTGAGCGATGAAGCCTCCAGATGGCTGAGTGTTGAAGCCTCCAGATGGCTGAGTGTCGAGCGTTGAAACTGCCAGATGGCTGAGTGGTGAGCCTTGTAGCCTCGGGATGGCTGAATGGTGAACGTTGAAGCCTCTGGATGGCTGAGTGGTGAGCGTTGAAACCTCCCGATGACTGAGAGGTGAGCATTGAAGCCTCCGGATGTCTGAGTGGTGAGCACTGAAGCCTCCAGATGGCTGAGTGGTGAGCGTTGAAGCCTCCAGATGGCTAAGTGGTGGGCGTTCTTGACTTCCGATCATGAGGTCCTGTGTTCGAGGAGGCAGAATTCAGCTCATGACTGTATGGCAATTCATTCCACACAGCCTTTCATTATCACCCTTCCAACATCTCCATATGACTTAAATTTTGTTGAAAGGGATGTAAAATACCAAGCCATCATCATCATTTCTTCATGAAAATTTATACTGTGGGAACTGATAGCTTTAGAAACGTGGTAGCCAGATAATATATGTCCTAAAATTTGAAAAAACACCTGGACCCTGTTCTTCAAAGCCTTGTTAGCTTAACAAGCTCGTTAGTGGTCAAAATATTAACCATTCTAGTAGGTACCATATCTAATTCACAGGTATTTTTGCTGAAAAAATGTGAGTAGCTTTTGCAAAAGCTACTCATATTTTTTCAGCTAATTTCAGCAAAAATATTAGCATATATGCCATATTTAATGATTAAAGTTTTAACGATACGTTAACCACATTGTTAGTTTTGAACAACTGGGCCCTGAATAAATAGCAAACTGTGCAGACCCTGACCAGATACTACATTTGGCTACATCTGATCTGGATCTACACTGTTTGCTCAGGTCTGTCTGTCCCAATACTTACACTAATTTAATACAATAAAAATGTTTACAGCAAGATCATCTTATGCTTATTTCTTTTATTTTGTAAGCATGTTAATAGCAAATAAATTTTATGCATACTTCTTTTTAACCCTTAAAGTGCCAATAAAAAATCACAACTGCAGCAGACAACATTTTAAAACATATATATATTTTTTTTATATTTCCTAGAAATAAGTTTTTGACATTTCATGTACACCAAACAGATGATTAAATGCCAAGTCTTATTTTCTAGGAAAAATAGAAAGATTAAAATATTGTCTGCACTTCATGTTGGCACTTTAACCTTTACCACTCTCTAGGCTAATTCAGAAGATGACAAACTGGTGATATTTTTCCCTGAACACTGGATTTGATATTTCATGCAAATTGTTCCCTTTGTCAAATCCTGTTTTCTGGAAAAAAAATAAGAGAAAATATTGCAATATGTCATCTGCTCAAAATTTTATCCAGAATACTAAGCGTTAGGAATAAAACCATCATTTGTAATCAGATACTGCTTATGTTATTACATGTAGATAAAATTTGATACAACATTAATGTTGCTTCTTAAGTAGTAATGAATTTTAAACCTTAAAGTGCCAAGCAAATTTGCTGCAGACGACATTTTGAATTTTTTTTTATTTATTTTTTTTTTATTTTTCAAAGTCAACATTTCGTGTGAATCGCTTGCTTGAAGCAGACGATTCACAAGGAATGTAAAGACTTATTTTCTCTGAAGAATAATAATAAAATTTTAGAATGTTGTCTGTTACAAATTTTGCTTGGCACTTTAACCCTTGTCCTGCTGAATAAATTAAGACGCCACACCCACTTCTAATTTTCAGCCAATCAGATTACTTGATCCAGATTGTTTTTATAAATTTTCTTCAGAAGCCAACTGATCTGGATCTACACTGTTTGCAAAGACAGGGTATATCCGGGTTCAGCACGACAAGGGTTAAGAGCGGAACAGTATTGAAATTTTAATACTTTTATGGAATACAGCATTGTGTAACAATATGAGCTGAACATGGAAAAACGTGCCTTATCATATAATGTGCAATACACTAAAAGGGCCCTTGTGCAATTTGGACAACCTAGGTCCAGATTAGCCTGCGCAGGTTGATCAGTACCTTTGTTCTCCGCTTACAGATTCAGTGGATACTGTAGTACATGTCAACAATCAGAGAATGCCCAGATCATACTGCACGGTTGTGTGCATGCTGATCTGGACCTTTGCTGTTTTTTTTTAACCCATTGTATACTGAATAGATTCTCCCACAGTATATATTGGAAGAGTCCAATTTCAATTTTAGGTATATTTGGCTATGAAATTTACATATTCCTAAAGAAAAATGGCTAAATTTTTTGCAAACAGTGGAGACCCTGATCAGACGCCGCATTCTGCAGCGTCTGATCTGGGTCTGCACTGTTTGCCAATTACTCTTTTGCGGGTCTCCCGACTATAATGGGTTAATGACATAACAGCCCTTTCCCCCTTTAGGCATCATATATGCGCCACAAAATTCTGAAAATGTGCCTTATGATCTATAAGCCAAGAGACAACACAGATCAGCTTGCGTATCTGCACAGTTTGATCAATCTTGGATAATTGTCTATTCAGAGGCATATCTGTGCAGTCTGATCAGTCTTTGCTGCCAGCCTGAAGTAGTCTTGG
The DNA here is from genome assembly GCA_964016985.1 of Anodontia alba. NCBI lineage: Eukaryota > Metazoa > Mollusca > Bivalvia > Lucinida > Lucinidae > Anodontia > Anodontia alba. Next base: position 102,341,034 of record OZ024829.1, read on the forward strand.
ATAATTGTCTATTCACAGGCATATCTGAGCAGTCTGATCAATCTGCCAGCCTGAAGAAGTCTTGAATAATTATCTTTTCACAGGACGGTATCTGCAGAGTCTGATCAGTCTGCTGTCAGCCTAAAGAAGTCTTGGATTATTGTCTATCCAGAGACAGAAAAGGTGCAGTCTGATCAGTCTGCTGTCAGCCTGGTCTTGGATAATTTTCTGGCATATCTGTGCAGTCTGATCAGTCTGCTGTCAGCCTGCCTAAAGTCTTGGATATTTCTCTATCAACAGGCATATCTGCTTGGATAATTGTCTATCCTCAGACATATCTGCTTGGATAATTGTCTATCCACAGGCATATCTGCTTGGGAAATTGTCTATCCTCGGGCATATCTGCTTGGATAATTGTCTATCCACAGGCATATTTGCTTGGATAATTGTCTATCCACAGGCATATCTGCTTGGATAATTGTCTATCCACAGGCATATCTGCTTGGATAATTGTCTAGCCATAGGCATATCTGCTTGGATATTTATCTATCCACAGGCACATCTGCTTGGATAATTGCCTATCCTCAGGCATATCTGATTGGATAATTGTCTATCTACAGGCATAACTACTTGGATAATTGTCTATCAACAGGCATATTTGCTTGGATAACCGTCTATCCACAGGCATATCAGCTGTCTGATCAGTCTTTGCTGTCAGTCTAAAGAAGTTTTGGATAATTATCTATGCACAGGCATATCTGCATTGTCTTTGCTGTCAATCTGAAGAATTGGATATTGTCTATTCACAGGCATATCAGTGCAATCTGATCAGTCTGCAGTTAGCTTGAAGAAGTCTTGGATAATAGTCTAACCACAGGCATATCGGCTCAGTCTGATCAGTCTGCTGTCAGCCTGAAGAAGTCTTGGATAATTGTCTATCCACAGGCATATCTGTACAGTCTGATGTCTGCTGTCAGCCTGTAGAAGTCTTGGATAATTGTCTTTCCATCGGTCAGCTGTCAGCCTGAAGGTCTTGAATAATTGTCCATCCACAGTCATACTGGTGCAGTCTGATCAATCTTAAGATGTCTCGGATAATTATCTATCCACAGGCATATCTGCAAATTCTGATCAGTCTTTGCTGTCAGGCTGAAGAAGTCTTGGATGATTGCCCATCTACAGGCATATCTGCGTAGTCTAACAAGTCCTTGCTGTCAGTCTGAAGAAGCCTATCCTCATGCAACAGTGAGGAATCCGAACAGACTGCAACATAATGCAGGCTGATCTGGGCCATCTATGAGCACATCAGAAATTGCATTTTCTCATGCTTGCAGCTCACAGAAGACAATACAGACTCAGATCAGAATGCAAGCCCGTGGCATGCAGTACATGCTGAGCCATATATCCAATTTTTGAGTTGGAGTTTTACGACCCAGTCAATGCTGTTAAGCTCATGTTGAGGCATTTAGTAAACCCATTCACATTTTTTACTGGGCTGGCTTAGTCATCTAAGCAGTTAACCAGTACATGTACACATACTTTGGCCAGTAAGTGACAACTGCCCTTCTTAAATCAGTGGAAGGGGCAGAATGACTGTAGAAATGACTTCATGATTAATCTCCACAAATATTTGGTGGCCGAGCTGGGATTCAAATTTGGCACAATTGGATCTGCAGTCAAACAGCTACAAACTGCCTTATGAAGCCCCCATAGCTCCAGATATATGGGAGATCAAATATTTTTTTGTATGTCTTCATGAATGGAAAGGAGTTAACCCTTAAAGCGCCAAGCAAAATTTTTAGCATAAGGCATTCTAATTTTTTACTTTTCAGAGAAAACAAGACTTGAAATTTCATGTGAATCGTCTGCTTGGCAGACGATTCACATGAAATGTCAAGACTTGTTTAAAGACTTGTTTAAATTTAAAAAAATCTGTTGTCTGCTGCAAGTTGTGATTGGCCCTTTAAGGGTTAACTATTGTCCTAATAATAAGGCTGAGAAACATATCAGTTCCTGTTAGTTGAAAGTTTCATCTAGAGCTACAAGTTTGTCACTACCCTTAATTACCCATGCAAAGTGTAAGTTTTTAACCACCTCTAATTTGCTCTTATTGTTTGTGAGCACCCTCTAACAAATTTAACAACATATACTGGTAAGCATAGCATTACTAATTAATGGATTTGGTAACAAACTGGACGATATCCTGTCAAGCGGACTGAAAAGATTACATCTTTTTGTTTATTTGAGACATTCCTATGTGTAATCTGTGTCATAGTTATGGACAAAATGATTTTTATTTTTCTAGATAAGATATTTTTTCTTATTTCTCGCATCAAATAAATATTTTCTTATTTCTCCATGAAAACATATGTTTTGTGTATTCATTCAAAGTGCCTTGGTGAGGTTCTCCAAATGAGTACACACAACATGTTTTTGTGGAGAAATAAAAAAAAAATATCAATGCTTTGGTTGGAAGAAGCATCTTTTCTGGAACCTTTTTTTTTTTTTTTAACATTTTCCTTAACCCTTGTCATGCTGAATAAATTAAGATGCCACACCCACTTCTAATTTTTCAGCCAATCAGATTACTTGATCCAGGTTGTTGATACAAATTCAAATACTGAATGGCAAACAGTGCAGATCCAGATCAGTTGGCTTCTTCAGAAGCCAACTGATCTGTATCTACACTGTTTGCAAAGGCAGGACATATCCTGGTTCAGCAGGACAAGGGTGAATGTGCCAAGAAACCCTACAAAGCAGTGCCGTTAGAATTGCCACACTGAAACAATTCCTATAAGTACATGTACATCTACACTACACACAAGACTTTTTCACTCAGTAGTTAAGAAAAAAATATTTAGCAGATAATCTATCTTATCTGGAGATATGTAAAGTGTGATCAAGCATAAGATTTATTCTTTTATCCTATTTCCCTTAACCCTTAAAGTGCCAAGCAAACTTTGTAGCAGACGACTATCGAATTTTTTTTTTTTTTTTTGTTCAGAGAAAACAAGTCTTGACATTTCATGTGAATCGTCTGCCAAGCAGATGATTCCCATGAAATGTCAAGACTTGTTATTTTCTGAAAAATAAAAAAAAAATAAATAAAAAATTGTTGTCTGCTGCAGCTATGACTGGCACTTTAAGGGTTAAAGACAAACAATTAAAGAGACCAATAATACAAACAAGAAGAAAAGCATGAACTGACACCACAGAAAAAAAGGAACTTAGAAGCATGGTTTTATTTGTTGTCTACCTGTAGACCACAGCTCCAGATTAGACACTTTTTTCAACCCGAAAGTATCAATAGTTTTCTTATTTCTTCACGAAAACATATGTTTTGGGTACTCATTAAAAGTGCCTTGGTGAGGCATTTCTAATGAGTACCACATGTTTTTTGTGGAGAAATAAGTAAAATATGATGGGGGTACCTCTCTTATCTGGAGCTATGCTACTCTCCTGCATTCTGTCTTTCACTAAGCAAACAGCGAAGGCACTGCTAAGACAGGGCCCTGCAGGGTGATCTGTGCATTCCCTGTTCACATATTTGGTATGGTCTGTTTTAACCTAATGTGGCATGTGTATAAATATTGTCAATCAACAGTTAGCCCTTAAAACCCCAAGAAAACATGCAACTGAAAATGTTGTCTGCTTATGTTGTCTGCTGAATATCCTTGCAAACTTTTCAAACCTATTTTTGCATACAGGCAAACAATGTGGACCCAGATCAAACTGCTCCTAGAGGAGCAGTCTGATCTGGGTCCACACTGTTTGCAGAAATGACTTTTAAAATCACAAGTAGATGACAAAGCAGACGACAATTGTTGTGATTGGCAGAATAAGGGTTAGGACAAGTACTGACAAGATCTTAGCCATTATGACCCTGTATGTAAATTCAGCAGCCAAAATTTTGAACTATTGTTTCACTACTCTTTTTTTATAAATAAAGCAATGGGGATACTGTGAACGTCTATCTGTCCCTCCGTCATGCTATCTCCTCCTAAACCACTGGGCGGCATTTAACCAAACTTGCTACAGGACTTCCCCTCATGATAAGAGTAAGGGTGTGCGTGAGCAACATGATTTTTCTGTCTGACATCTGTCCCTCATCTGTCCATCTGTCAGTCACGCTATCCCAAACCACTGGGCAAAATTTAACTAAACTTGCTACATGACATAAGAGTGTGCAAGAGTGAGTCATTCCGTTTGTCCATCCATCTGTCATATTACTAGCAACATTAGCACGGAGCGTGGGGATTTGAGATAACGAGCAGTTGACATTCTAGTTTTTTTCTTATTTTCCCCAAGAAAATAGGCATTAACATTTCATGCAAATTGTCTTCTACTGAAATATTTTTCTTACTTTTCCCAGAAAACAGACCATGACATTTTATGCCAATTGTCAAAACCTATTTTCCAGGAAAAAATAAGAAAAAATGTTTCAAAATGTCGGCTGATGCAATTTTCATTCCACATAAGGGTTAGATCATTATGCCTTAGAACAAGAACCAATTTACTGTTTTTACCCTGAATATTGTGACACTAATAACTTCTTCTAAAATTTGATTATTTTACAGTTTTGTGCCTAAAAGTCCTAGGGACTCAAAGAGTCCTAAAAGAGTCCTAGAACAGTGAGTTCTGATGTAAAATTTTGAGTCCAGAACAGTATTTTCCACTAAAACTCAATAATTTTACATAGCAACAGATAAGGCACTTTTTTCATACGAAAAATGCTGATATCTTTCTTATTTCTCCACGAAAACGTACATATATGTTGTGGGTACTCATTAGAAGAACCTCGCTGAGGTGCTTCTAATGAGTACCCACAACATAATTATGTTTTCGTGGAGAAATAAGAAAGATATTATGTGGATACCCCCTCTTATCTGTAGCTATGATTTATTGTCCTGTCTGGCTCAGATGAAAATTTTGGAAAAGTAATACAGGAAAATGATCTTAATTTATTAACAGGACAATGGTTAATTAAGTTTCAAACAAAAAATAAATTAAAACAGGCTGCAAGATTCATAATATGTATCTGGCTTAGGGACACACCTGTCTCTGGCTTGAACCGCATGCACCATATTTTTTGCATGGAAAATGTATAATGTTTAAAAGATGAGCAGGCCTTCATTAGACTGCATGGGGTGATATCATGACATAAATAGTAAAGATTCCTTTTTGAGATATTTTATGTGTGTTTATCCACCATAAACATATTTGTATGCTCCACTTGTTCTTAGTATACTAACTATGGGGTAATAGAGTAATAAAGAAAAATTGAATTTTTTTGTTTATAGTATACCACATTGTGCATAAGAATTGGGACACCCAAAGTATTGGGACACCTTTACAATTCGTAAAAATAATTATTTTTCATGGTTCATTAGAGTTCTTGCTTAACCCATTGTAGTCTGGAGACCCCTAAAAGGATAACTGGCAAACAGTGCAGACCCAGATCAGATGTCGCAGAACACAGCATCTGATCAGGGTCTCCACTGTTTGCAAAAAGTTCAGCAATTTTTCTCTAGGAATAATCCTAAATCTCACTGCCGGATGCACCTAAAATTGAAATTGGACTTTTCCAATATATAGTGTGGGGGAGTCTATTCAGTCTACAATAGGTTGATAGCATGTCTACTATTGTGGTCATTTTGTATCCTCTCTCTTGAGATAGGGAAAAAAAAAACAAAAAAAAACAACTGAAAACAGAACAATTAGAGAAGATACAGAAATAGAGGATGATGCAAGAGGAATGACAGTGCAGAAACAGAAGAAACACTATCAGACCCACCCTCCACCCACTTTTTGGAGGAAATAAGACTAAACACTTCATGACAGATGATTCACATGAAATGCCCATCTTTATGTTCTCTGAATAATGTAAGGAATATCTAAATCACTTTCTGGGCTAATTCAGCAGACGAAAAATTGAAGATATTTTCTTAATTTTCCCAGAAAACAGGATACATTTCATGCAAATTGTCTCCAAATGGAGACAATTTGCATGAAATGTCAAAATCTGTTTTCTGGGAAAAATAAGAAAAATATTTAGTTTAAACTTTTATTTTATTTGTATACATATAACATAACCGTTTACAACGAGACATGACAAAACATCAATACATAAAAATGGGATCCAGAAGAAAGTCGTTTCACTTTTTTAAATCTGTATCCCAGAAGAAAAATATTTAGATATGCCATCTGCTGAAAATTTTACAGAGTGCTAAGCGTGAAGTAGGGCTGACTATCATGCCAAATTATGACTATCACAATACTATCAGAGATATATCTCTATCACAATACTATCACTAATTTGAGTTGCTTCTTTTGCACATTCAGATTATATAATAAGCATGCACCTGATACTTGATCTTTAACCCTTACAATTAGTGTTGTGTTGATTAATCAAAGGAATCAAAAGCTAATCGGATAAGCCTACTATTGGAGATATGGATTGACTTTCTTCACTGTCGATTATTTGAAATTCTTTTTTTAGAAACGTGGACCAAAGGTCACATAACGGGATATACATATGTACAAATTAAGAATATTATGAAAGACTCATTGACTACAAACATGTCTGCAAACATCTGCTTTGTCTTGAAACAAAATATATCTTAAATTAATCTATTTAGGCTATTATATGTTGTTGCTAGAGGTCATGCTGTTGCTACAGTTAAGTTTCACCTCAAATCTCCCTATGGTTCGGGAGGATAAGTCAAAAATTAGTTTTCAAGATGGCAGCTGTGGTGGCAATCTTAGACCTCTAATCAGCAAAATTTTTTATACTTTTGATCTTCAAGTCTCTCTGTTGCTACAATGTAAGTTTCAACTCAAATCACCCAATGGTTCAGGAGCAGACGTCAAAAATTGATTTTCAAGACGGTGGCTGCAGCCCTGCCAAGTCTCACGCGATTCGCGTGTGACACACGCGAATACGTCTTTTCACACGCTCACACGCAGATGAACGAAAATCACACGCGAATCGGAAAATTAGCCAAAATTTAATAAACAGGGTCCCGTCTTTTCCCGTCCGGTCCCGTCGAATACAATTACCCTAATAAACATACGCCGAAAAATGTTAAAATTTGTCTTGTTTCCATTAGTCTTAATCTAACAAACGCTAATGTTTTGTTTTTACTGGATCATCAGGCGCTTGTCCAGTATAAAAGCCAATGAAACGGACAGGAAAAACGTCCAAACGTACGAATAGTCACCTTCTCGTTGTAATTTACACCTGAGCCAGGGAGCTGGAACCCGGTTAAGCATAATAAAACGCCCTACAGGGATGCCCTTAACATAAATTCTACTCTCAGTAGTATCTTGACTGTGAAAATGGCCAGTAAGGAGCCTTGCTTCAAGTTTGAGCCCACATCAGAGGTCCTTACAGCATCAAAGAAAGCCACATGGTCCTACAATCAAGCTCATGTGCAAAAAAGAAAATAAATCATGTGTGCAGTGATTTAAATGCCAGATGTGGTTTGTTAAATGATTATTCACAAGATTGCAGTAATATTGAACAGTATATTAATAATTTGGAGGGTTTAGATGATAATAATGTTTCATTTGTAGGTGAAAGAAAATCCATGGACTCTATAGTGGACTCTTCAGGTTTAAAACTTATTGATATATGTAAAAATTCAGGGCTAAAACTATTAAATGGAAGAATCGGCCAGGATAAAGATATCGGTTACTATACATTTCATTCTGTTAAGGGTAAAAGTGTAATTGATTATGTATTATGTCACTATGATTGCTTTAAAATTATCACAGATTTCTTAGTAAACGAGCTGTATATGCCAGTATTTGGACAAATCAGGAGACATACACACTATACCATGAAGGAGATAGGAAGATTTTTGTAAAGAAAGCTCTCTAGGTAAAATTTGAAATAAGATTGAGCAAATTAATGCTCATACAGTTGAAACTTATAGTTGTAATTAAGGAAACATTGACTGCAAAATAACTGAAATGAACTTCACATGATTTTAAGTGTAACTTATGTTCTTCTTTTTGTTTTGAGCAGTTGCATAGATTGACAGAAAAGATTTTATTCCATGACAAGCAGGAACTCTAGAAGTCAATATCTATTCTATAAGCAGGAATCCCAGATAGGATTCATTTCTGTAGTAGTAAAAGTTTATATTCAAAAACTTGATATTTCATGTGAAATTAGTAAAAATCTAGGTTTAAGATTGTCTAAGTAAAGGGTATAAAATAAGGTTCCAGAGCCTCAGAATGCAGGAAATGGCACCTAGATTTTCAAAATTTTCCGGGGGGGGCATGCCCCCGGACCCCCCTAGCAAACTCCCTCGCTTCGTTCGGTCGGTCCCTCGCTGCGCTCGGTCGTGCTCCACGGATAATCACACTCCAATCCATTTTTGAAACTTGGCAGGCCTGTGGCTGTGGTGGCCATTTTGGATTTCCATTCAACATGATTTTAGCTACTTTATTATACTGGTAGGTCCGTTGCTTCATCATAACTTTCAACTGATAGATATTGCAAAATAGGTTTTCCAATCTGCACAATTTTAGCCATTTTCTATAAAGAGGTCATCTTGTTGCTACAGTGTGTTTCAACTCAAATCGCCAACAGTCTGGGAGGAGAAGTCAAAAAATGGTTTTCAAGATGGTGGCTATGATGGCCACCTTGGATTTCCAATCAGGTTGATTTAAGCTATTTTTCATCTACAAGTCAATGTGTTGCTACACCTAAGTTTCAACTTAATTCGCCCTGTGGTTTGCGTGAAAATGTCCAAAACAGTTTTCAAAATGACGGCTGTGGTGGCCATCTTGGATTTCTTATCAACACAATTTTAGCTCATTTCGATCCAGAAGTCGTCATGTTGCTACAGAGCAAGTTTCAGCTCAAATCGACCAAAGGTTTGGGAAGAGATGTTGAAAACTGATGTTGGATCAATTCAGTTTTAGTTATTTTGTGTCTACTAGGCACCCCAATGCTTCTCTTAAAGTTTCAACCTCGATCATAGTCCCAAAATATGAATTCTCAACATTTTTCCTATATTAAATGTATATACCCCATACAAGTGTATGGAGAAGCAAATCTGACCTTTCGTAAAAGGTCAAACATCAATGTAGGACCATCATTTTAGCAATTTTGGTAGACCTCCAGTCCCCAATGATTTGTGCAAAGGTAAGGCTCCAGGGCTTATTTGGTTCTGGACAAGATTTTTAAATGTTTTATCATATACAATGTATGGGCATGGCAGTGTCATCTTGGTCAATGGACCCCAACCATTTTAGCTATCTTTTGTTCCCCTGTCCCAAGGAGATTCCACATGAATTTAAGCAAAATTGGCCTGGTGGCTTCAGAGGAGAAGTTGTTTGAAATTCTCAACTTTTTTTCCCATACAAATGTATAGGGCCCATACAAATGCATTGGGAAGCAAACTTGACTTTGCTGTAAAAAAGTCAAACATAAAGGTACGACCATCATTTCAGCAACTTTGGTAGACCTCCCGTCCCCGATGTGTGCAAAGATTCAGCCCAAGGCATCCTCGGTTCTGGAGAAGGTTTTTACAGGGCTTTACCATATATGAGCATGACGGCCACCTTGGCCAACGGACCATGACCATTTTAGCAATCTGTCATTCCCTCAACCTAAGAAGGCTCCATAAAATACGAAATTTTAGCAAAATTGGCACAGTGGCTTCAGAGAAGTCGTTCGAAACTGTTAATGGACGATGGACAAAAAGTTATCACTATACAATGTAGCTCATGGTGAGCTAAAAATATTGAGCTAAACCTCCCAGTGGCACTTCCTTTCATTTTCATTTAATTCAGTACCCCATCCTTCCAAACAAGTTTGTTGCTGTCTGCAGTTATTTTATAATTTTGAGTGTTATTGTTGTTCAGGGAAACATTTATCAATCAAAACCAATAAAAGATCTGATATATGCCAGGTGTCATCCTAGAGTTTTCAGAGAGGGAGAAGTTTTGCTACAATTTCAGGAATTCAGGAAGTTTTGGGCCAAGTTTTGGGTTTCCCTATACATGTACATTCTATACATTTTCACTTCTCCCTTAGCTCAAGATAGGGAGGTCAGCCAGGTCAGGGAGATTTTTTCTCCCAAATCGCCCTCTAGGATAACCCTGAATGTGCTATCACAAATTTATATAGGAAATACATCCGCACATTCTGATCATGGCCTTCTATATTAAACTTCTCACAAAACATCAATACAGTGTTTACTTTGCACCATGCTGGGATCAACACATGCTACAGAAAAAAGTCTCGGTCTTGTTTTGCAGAAAAAGTGTGGTAACGTATTTACCCTAAGTATTGGGACACCTTAAGATAGCCACACAGCAAACTAAAATCGTCAATTCTATTACCTGTTGATGCGTCTAAAATATTGGCAGTATGTATGGCAAACCGTGTAGACCCTGATCAGACACTGTCTTCTGCAGTGTCTGATCTAGGTCTACACTGTTTGCATAGGCCTATCTGTCCCAATACTTAGGTTCTAGTTTTAATATGTATCAGTTTTGTATGCACTTCTGACAAGAAAAGGCTCTATAATTTAATAAACGTAAGTTTGTTTTACCTAAGTGGTTTCCCACCATGGTTTCATGTGACGTTACAGCTATGAACATGCGGTTTCTTCATGCGGGGAAAGGAAAATGTTACTTTCTGACTGTTGCATTTTCTGGGTATCTTCACATATATTTTTGTAATCTATAGTGGAAGTGTGAATGTCCAAGAATTGCATGTCAACGATGTTTTAAGGCCTGACCAGACTACTTAAATTTTAAGCACTGACCAAAGTCTCTTTTTGTGGAGAAATAAGAAAAATATCAACACTTTTGGGTTGAAAAAAGTGCCTTAACTAGTGCTATGATACTGCTACACGTACTTCTTTGATGTTAATCGTCCACCAATTACTGACAGACTGATTCATTGCGTGAACATGGTTTATGTACCGCAGTGTATGCCATAGATTTCCCAGCATCCTTCAAACATTCTCTGTCAATTTGACGGGAATTCCTGGACATCTACGAAGTTCTCTTTGTTTACTTTAGCAAGCTTTTTGATCAAAGTCAAGTGTCTATGAGATACAGTACAGTCAGCGCAACCTTACTACGTGTCGTTTTCACTAGCGAACGAGGAAAGGATTAATTTCCTCGCAAGTTCCGCGCTCTTTCCACGTTCTTTCCACGCTCTCTCCACGATAATTTCGCGCTTATCACACGCAACAAACCCGACCGCAACGCGGAACGTGAAATTTGCGTGTCACTCGATAGTTCCACGATCGCCACGCGCAACAGGTAAGATCGCTTCACGCTACACTCTACAACCCATTGCAACCTGTCTGCATTTTATTTTAGATCAGTACCGCATCCGTTCTTCTGATCCCAATGTGTTTACACGTGTACGGTAGTACATGATTTCTATTTGTAATAACGATAATATTCTTGTATCATTGTTTGCCTTAATTGTTATTAAGTTCTTGTGCTTTATACTGTGATCACACTATTCAGAAAGAAACGAGGATTATTTTTTTTTCGTCAGTGTCTAACGTCTAAGTAAATAGCAAATAAAATGTCAAGCAGAGCGCTAACCAGAGAGTCAGGGACTAGTTACCTTGTTCAGTTTTTTTAGGACAACGAGTATTTAGTGGTAAATAGAAGCAGAATATTCAGAGAGGGCAGGCTAGTGACCGACGACGTTGCAAACATTCAGTGGGGTGTAAATCCTAAGCAAACTAGTAACTAGTCACATGTAACGTCACGCTTAATTTACAAAAAAAAAAAAAAAAAAAAAAAATGGCGTCTACTAATATGCTAAGCGCTTCAAGGGTAAAATTTCATTTGACAAGGGAGACAGAAACGGACACGCTGGAATGTATCTACACTGCTCGGATCGAGGCCTGGACGGTTGATGATTGGACATTGGTTAGGACTGCCCATTCAAATCACCACTTAATGATGACGGTGACTTGGTGTCTTATGTCTCTTTCACCCAAAATAAATATTTAAGTCATATTGAGCCTGCACATCAGTACTCTGATCAGAGCCTTCGCTAATCGTATGTACCTCCTGCAATCTCTGGGTTTAACAAAATGTCTTGTGCGACGAGCGAAGACTCGGGTCAATCTGCGCAGCTGCACATTCTGATAAAAGCATTCGCTGATCGTATTTACCTTCGATAGCTGGGCTGTCCAAAGCGGGATAAACAGTGCGACTGCAACAGCACATTCCGATCAGACCCTTCGCTGATTGTACAATATGCACCTTCTTCGGAATCCGGGCTATTCAAGAAGCTTGCTTTATATAGTGGGTCGATGCACAGACTGACCTGAGTCTTTGCTGGTCGCACGTACATTGTACTATTGTACGTTTTGTTGTCCGGTTCATTGTACGTACGTTGTATATCATACTTCAGACATAAGAACTTTATACCAACGTAATTTTGATTTGAACTGGAGTTAAACGGCCCAGTCTACACTATTTCGGTCTTGTCGAGCACGCACACTTTTCCGGGTTGGGCTTATTCATAAGCTATTAATCATTTCAGCAGAAACTGATAACTGCCCTTCTTTTCTTTCATATACCTTACTTTTGGAGTTACGGCCCTTTGAACACTGAAAATATTTTAGTGATTTCTGATTTTTTTTTTTTTTTTTTTTTTTTTTTTCTGTCCGCTCTGTAACTTGAAAACTATTTGAGATATTTTCTTGAAACTTATTAGTTTATTAACAGAGTCATGGTACTTGCTTGATGTAAGTGCAGTGGCGGGGCATGGGGAAATGTCTGCAGCCCTTTTATTAGATATTTAACAGTATGAAATATTGGGAAATGGTGCCTCGGTGGTGCAGTGGTAAAGCTTCTCGTTTTGTCAACCGGGGGTCATGAGTTCGATCCCAGGCTTCTCAAGCCTTTCATATTGGACTTTAAACCAAGGTCCATATCTCCGTATGTCCTAGCTATTAGCAGGACGTAAAAAACTCACTCGTTTGAATTGTCATTAACTCTATTGTCCCTTGTGCGCAGAAAGTGTGTTTTTGTGTGACAGACACCCTTTTCACAAATGCTGTCTTGTTGATTCAATGTCTCTTTGATAGCAGAAGCACCCCTTTAAGTAAATTCATACTGACACGTGCGGTTGCTGCACTGTAAGTGAGAATTTCCCGGTCTTTTACCACAGTACGTCATTTATACTGAGCGCGTGCGGTTGTTGCATGGGAAAAAGCAGTTACAGGAATACCAAATATAAAATACGTAATTCGTCAACTGCGGGCAGATGTTTGATTCTCTTTGTGACTTTTGTGTGTTTGTAAAAACGACCATGCCTGACCCACTTTTGTGGCCGGACTAGACTAAGCCAAAGAATCCGGTACTTTTTCGTATGGAGCTTTGTCGAGGCCCATGCTACCTTGATAACTTTTGCATGATTTTTCTAATCGAAATTCAAAGAGCAAGCTTTGATATTCGCACGTTCTATTCAATAATAATCAATAATTAATGTGTGGCCTGTGTCACGGTTCATGACTCTGGAAAGAAATGAAAACAATCAGAACGCATTAGAGAATTTTTATCTTTTCACACTTTAAAAGACGTACATGTACTGCAATCAGAGTAGTGCATGGACAGTAGATTTTGTTTTTACAGGTAACGGTAAAGTTGAGCGTGCACTAATCTTTTCAACGCCCGGTGTTTCCACGCCTATAATCCGTTACACGCTCGATCACACGCTTGTAGCGAGAATTTCCACGATTGTCTTCCACGCTACACGTTGAACTCGCGTTACTTCCTCGCTAATCCCGCGCAACTTCCACCATAAAAAGTCACGTGACTTGCGTGTTTCCACGCTTGATATCGCGACACGTAGTAAGGTCGCGCTGCCTGTTCTGTAGGTTATGAGTGGCATTTATTTTACCTTTAATTTATTTACAGTAATGTACGAAATAGAAATTATGATATATCCAAGAGAAAGCACCACCTCTTAAAAATATGATTATGGAAAACTATGAAGATTAACTCATTAAAGTACCTTTAAGAGTGGATTCCTCCAATAAATACATGTATATGAATGGTGCGTAGTCTGCTAACAGGCAGTTACTGAATAGAATACAATATCGTTGTAGTCCAACCGCTGACTGAAATGGGCTAACCTGATCATTTCTGTTCTTGTTCAGGGCAAAAAGGACAGCGAAGTGTTGATTTTATGACTATGTTTGGATAATGACATAATTAATTTGTGTTACGGTAAAATTATCATTATTCATCTGATGTCGCCAATATACATGAAAATAAAAAATTGAAAATGACAGAAGGAAGTGAATGTGTTACAGAAACAAATGCTGCTAAAAATAATGTACACCCTAATTATTACAGTCAAAACCAATCTGTATAAACACATATACAGCTGTCTGATTTGGCTTAACTGTGAAGATCAGAGTCTGACTTCTAGTGTGAGTGTTCAGCACTGTTTGAATTTGCTGAAAGTTGAAATTGGCACATGCTAACTGTAAATGGATTTGTGTTCACTGTTTGTTTGATATGGACTTAGCGTGGCTTTCAACAATCTTTCAGCCATATTGCAACAGTGTCTGGATGTGGCAGGGAGCTCAATGCTCATTTTTAGAGTGCTGCCTCACTGAGCGCCAAGCGAAAGAGCAGCTAGTACCTTTTTTTAAAGTCTTTGGTATGACCCGACCGGGGATCGAACCTGCAACCTCCCGATCACAAAGCGGACGCTCTACCACTGAGCAACTGAATTAGTGTTCATTACATAATCATACATAACCTGTCAAAGCTTGCATTAAGGGAAGTCTGGGAGTCAGAGACTCCCAAAAATTGCCCTGGGACTTCAAAAATCAATGCCAGGAAGTCTGGGACTCCCAACTTTTAAAGATATTTAGTCATTTATAACAAAAATTTAGAATGAATTTATGTGTTATTTAGCTTAAGAATGGTGGTTTTACTTCATAAATGAGAGTTTAAGAATACTGAGGTTGATTTCTGAAAGTGAGTGAAAAAATTTGATCACCAGGACTTCCAGATATTGGAGCTAGGATGTCCTGGGACTTCCTGATTTTGACAGTTAGTGCAAGCACTGATTAGATCCTGAATAGCAGAACATTTTGACACCTACTGCAGCAGGATTAGACTTGATTGAATTAACATCCTGTCATAAAACTGAAGTGATGTCACTAATTATGATAAGAATAAAATTATAAAACTGAGCTGACACCATTACTCACAAAATGGACAGTCAGAAAAAAATCGGGAAAGGAAAATTGCATTTGTGGGAGAATCTGTTACCCGAGCAGGAGACCAGGAGATGGGCTTCAAATGCGGGAGACTCCTGTATGATCGGGGAGGTATCACATGTATGTTTATCATCACAGTCAACAACCTTTCACTCATGTGATGATGTCTGGATGTGACGGTGAAACTGATGAATAAAACAGCAGCAATGATTTTAAAAGTTTTTGGATATGGAAGTTGTTTTATGAGGAATAAAATTATTTAAGTTTCGATACTGAGAATAAGGATCAGGTTAAGGTAATGGGGTCTCATTTCTTGATGGCATGTTCGTTCCTGGTTGTTTCGGCCTTGGGTCCTTTCAGCCCAGAGTCGTTTCGGCCGATTTTGGTGGATCATTTCCACCTGATTTCTTTCTGTCCCTCTAAATTTGTTATGACAGATTAAAGTACAATAATTTGATTGTTTGATGAAGAATCTAATGATGTCAAGGGTAGTGGTTGATCGGGTAAGGTCTGGATATATCCTTATTCTGATAAGGCTGTTTTGCCTTAGATATCAGTGCTTGCACTAACTGTCAAAATCAGGAAGTCCCAGGACTTCATAGCTCCAATATCTGGAAGTCCTGGTGATCAAATTTTTTCACTCACTTTCAGAAATTCAACCTCAATATTCTTCAACTCTCATTTATGGAGTAAAAGGGCCATACTTTAAGCTTAATTACACATAAATTCATTCTAAATTTTTGTTATAAATGACTAGGTATCTTTAAAAGTTGGGAGTCCCAGGCTTCCTGGCATTGATTTTTGGAAGTCCCAGGGTAATTTTTGGGAGTCTCTGACTCCCAGACTTCCCTTAATGCAAGCACTGAGATATTGTATGTTGTTTTTCAGTTTTGGACGTCTCGGGAATCAATTTCGGATGGACAAAAGAAATTTCTGAAGTCCGTGGTATGTCTTTGAAGTTCAGTTTGGCCCTCAGCAATCTCAGGTCATGATTTACGTCGTACATCCACTTAACTCTGAATTGGAACGAAATCACCCACGGCTGAAACGACTCACCTACCTAGACCAATACAACCCACACCCAAATTGGCGAAAATGACCCAGCAGAAATGACCCGGATTTGGAATAGTCTGTTTAGCATATTCCATTTGTGATAATAACAGCAGAAAACATGTTGACAAATTTTATAACTACTTGTAGGAAAAATAAATGAATATTTAACACATTCATTAAAGTGTCTTTATAATATATATTTTTACTGGCCAATTAATACATCATCCACAGTTGAACACGGATGTTCAGGGCTGGTTAACCTGGAATAAATCAGCAGCTAGAATCAGAACTTTTACTGGTGATACGTCAAATGACATTCATTCACGAGGACCTGTGATATGGGAAATTAGTCCCTAGCTCTCACCATAGAGGAAAACCAAGCCACACCATCTTCTGCAACTTCAGCGGAGGATAGTTTGTATACAATAATAATACAACCACAAATAAAGACATGCGAGAGGTCCCGGGTTCAGAGCCCCCATCTTACAAGAATGCTGTAACTAAAGGAACCCTGGGAATCCAACCCGGTCGTCCCGGATAAAAATCCAATGATCTAACCACTGAGCCAAAGAGTCGAGTCGACTCTTTGGTTTCATGTCTTAAGAGGCAGTATTAGAATATAGCAAGAAAGAAATGACAATCAGCTGGATTTCTACTCATTTCCTACCTTGTAAGGCAATTTGAATTCTGTTTCATCCAGTAAAATAACCCTGCAGACTGTTTTATCTCCCACATCACTCTGCTGATGTTTGTCTCCCCTCAAAAATCTTGGAAGAAACCTTGACAAGCGCGACATAATTGATCATTTCTCACTTTCATAATTTGGTTGCAGCTGCCTTTTTTCGTTACCTTCCCGCCGAAAATCCACCTGAATTAATTTCAACAAACACACTCTTCGGACAACATCCTGTAATGAAAACGTTCGTTCATATATTCCTCGAAATCTGGAGCAACAACAGAATAAAGAGACAACAGATACAATAAAAATGCACGTTTTCTTTTTTGATCTCTGTCAAAACAAATTTTTTCACACCTGTGTGTTGCATCCTGGGAGTTTACCTGGATCTGGTTTCCAGCTGCTATTGGTCATTAAAAGACAAGCCAAAAACCTACCAATAAAACTACCCAACCCAACATGGCTGTTTTATATCCGAAATAAGTAAAAACATGGCTGTTTTTATATCCGAAATAAGTAAAAAAAAAAAAAAAAAAAAAAAAACACGAAATTTCGAGATATGAACAGAAAGATATTGTTGCCTTGAGAAAAAGTTGAAAATTGTGTGTAAAAAAACCCAAAACAAAACAAATAAAAAAAAAAAAAAAAACCGACGTTTGTTCAAAAGTTACATGCATTCACAATTACAGTAACTTGGTACTCATATAGATTAGCAAAACAGCTATTTTATGATGATGTCAGCAGTTCTTAAATTTTACTTCACAAGTTTAATTTGCATAATATTAACACAGGCTGGTAATTTAGACAACAGAAATCAGTATATTCTATCTCGGACCTAATAATATATACAGTATATATGTATATTGGGTCCAAGATTCTATTAAATAAGGTTTTTAAAAGTCAAGCAAACAATTTTTAAAATTACTTTTAAACTCATTTGATTAATAGTTTAAAAATATCTTTAGCTGTTCTGAATTAGCAAAATTAGATTTAAAATAATAAAAACAAGGTTCAGTCAAATTACTTCAGAAAGTAGACTTTAATTGGGGAAAGCAAAAAAAGGTAAGAGAAAAAGTCCAGGGAGTGCCACAATCACAAACAGCTGCCCTTCCCAGACCCCAAGAGGAAGCGGAAATCAACAAATCTAAACAAGCACAAACCGAACAAACGTACGAAAAGCACTAAGATTAGCTCTCTCTTACCCAAGCGAGGTAACCGCAATACTAAAAGGGCTGAAAAACACAAGAACAAAATGACACACGGAAAGACATACAACAAATCGCCTCGTAGAATAAACCACAAAGCAACAAAGGGTAAGACTAACACCGGGACCACCGCCTTAGAAGGGTCGGCAGAGCAAACCACCGGGGTGGGCGGGGAGGGGGGGTTAAAGCACTTTTACAGCTAGCCAACACCCTGGGTCCCGATGCCACTCTTAGTCTCAACAAGTAAAACAGAAAGCAAAATAGGCAGCTGTTGAAGGTGACCAAAATGCTAGCATCACAAAACAACTAGTAAAACATAAAGCAAAGTGGGCAGCTGTTGAAGACGGTGAACACAATGCTAGCATCACAACACATTCAGAAAAAAAAAAAAAAAAAAAAAAAAAACAGAAAGAGCTACAAAGAGTAAGACTAACACCAGGACCACCGCCTTAGAACGGTGAACGCCAAGATTTGCGAAGAATGTACCGGAAATGAAAGCCACGACTTTTACAAAGCATTTAGATGCAAATGTGATCGAAATCAGATGGGGAAAACTGAGGGGGGGGGGGGTTTACAGGGGTATACATTATTTTCTTATTTCTGCTCTAAAACATAGATTGTGGGTATTCGTTAGAACCGCCGCGGCGAGGCGGTTCTTACGAGTACCCACAATCTATGTTTTGAGCAGAAATATGAAAAATATCAGAATTTTTCATCTGAAAATTTTCATTTTTTGGTGGTAAAATTTTCTATATATTTGAATAGGCGTGTTTTCGTAATGTTTTGCTTTCCTTTGGTTTGTGGCTTATGTACTGTCTGTCTTGGTGTGTTTGCGCCTTCTCTTGGTGTCTTTGGTAGGCACATCTTCTACAAGCATAAGTTATTTTATAACTTCATGTCTGTGGTCGAGCTTATATTCTAAGCTATATTCACTTTTATGGCGTCATAAAGCCTCCATTAAATTTGAAAAAAAAACCCTAAAGTATGACGTCATTAAGCTTCCATTAAATATGCAAAACCTAAAGTATAATATTTCCAACAATATTTTACCTCTATATTTACGTACGTATGATATGTTGGATAATTTGAATTGGTCACCCCTGGAGGCGTCGGGAGAAGTCCTCATTAGCCTTCTTCCATAAGATCCATATGGGTACTGTGTCTATTCATTAAAAGACACATATATGACACCGTTATTACGACAAACTAGTGCACCCAACAATTCACAGTATCATACACTGATGTCCTGAAAAACTCATTTCCCCCTTGGACTATTGCACAGTGGAATAGTCTACCCTGTTCTGTGGTAAGTGCACATACTACAGAAGAGTTCAAGGCACTCATTTAGATCTTTGGAACAGGTATGCGTTTTAGGATGCCTCTGTCAAACTTCTTGTAAATAGTTTTAATGGCCCAGTCAGTACAGAGTTCGTTTTTTTTTTTTTGTTGTTGTTTTTTTTTTTTTCTGGCTAAAGTTAAATTCTAAATTTAGCCACCCACCCAATACCTGAGGCAATGATCAAAATGATCGTCAGTTTAGTTTGAATACATTTCATTGCCTCAAATAGCAAGGGGGTTGGGATACAAGTTTTGACAACATTAGTTACAGCCCGCCCCTTATAACATAAATACAATAACAACACGGCAAACATGTAAATATAGCTATTAGAATACATGATCATTTTCTAACGTGATAGATAGATAGATAGATAGATAGATAGATGCAGTGTCTGCCGTCCTCCAAAATTTAAAAAGTGTATATGAGCTTGGAATAACTATCTTCTGCTGAGTTATTGGAATCGCATGGAATCTTTAATGTATTGTTGAATTGCCTGAAAAAGAACAAAATTATGCTCGTCAAAGAGTGAAGTTTTTCCAAACAAAACTGCATTCAAACTGAGTAGATGAAAGTTTCTGGTTTGATGGAACATTATTATTCTTTGATGAGTATATTTATTACATTGCGGATTCTTGCGTGAAGCACTGGCAACTTTCTTTGATCTTTCAAAAAGTATGAAGGAACATCCACATTGCATAAGACCATATATCCCATTAGCTGTTGACAGAAATCTGTGAGATTTTGCAAAATTTTAAGGGAGATTTGATGAAATTCTGTGAGATTTTTATCAAAATCACTTTCAAGTTCTAAGGCGGTGGTCCCGGTGTTAGTCTTACGCTTTGTTGCTTTGTGGTTTATTCTACGAGGCGATTTGTTGTATGTCTTTCCGTGTGTCATTTTGTTCTTGTGTTTTTCAGTCCTTTTAGTATTGCGATTACCTCGCTTGGGGAAGAGAGAGCTAATCTTAGTGCTTTTCGTACGTTTGTTCGGTTTGTGCTTGTTTAGATTTGTCGGTTTCCTCTTCCTCTTGGGGTCTTGGAAGGGCTACGGTTTGTGATTGTGGCACTCCCTGGACTTTTCCCTTACCTTTTTTGTGATTGTGGCACTCCCTGGACATTCCTCTTACCTTTTTTTTTTCATCCTTAAGTGTTCTACGTAAAGATAAGTAAGTGTCTGCTTCTCTAATATTAGCGCGCAGGCTTTTCCAAGACGGGCAGTAATCTCGTCACTCATGGCCAATTGTTATGAAAGAAATAAGTGACGGGAATATCTGGACATGAGTAGCGCGAGCTAAAAAGGTGGCTATTTCAGGTGGGTTGTCGACAGTCTGGGGCTTTTGTCGCCTAGGATGGCGTTATTTTAAAATTTTAAAAGTCGGAGAATGCTATACTGCGCGGAATTAAATTCCATACAACCCAATACCAAAATTTATGTCAAACTGTAGCTACGGTTCCTGGAATTTGTTTAATTCTGGCGACAATCGCTCCGAATTCAGTGCCATTTTTGACAATGTACCTATTAAAATTAATGTTTTCAGCCATATCTGCATCTTTCGTAATGACTTGAATCAGAAGTCGCCGTCATTTGGTATACGTATTACAATCTTAGCAATGCAAACCATCAATGCAACCAACAAAAACTGATAATTGCTAAGATTATAGACAGAATGAGTAGCGTTAGTGGATATGAGTGACGAGATGTTTTATGAGTGACGAGAGCAGCGAAAGTGGTAATAAATGTATGTTTCAGCTCATTAAACAAATGCTTATTCCAAAAATATTTTAAAAAGTCCTTATCTTGGCATTTAATGCCCCTACAGGTGCGAATCCAGGAGGATTTCCAAGAGGGTTCTATTTATTCATATTACCGTACATACTCTACTTATTCGGACAGACAGGCCTGAGCATACAGTGTAGACCCAGATAAAGCGCCATAGAACACTGTTTGCCACTCACCCAGCAATTTTACAAATATTAACAGGTTGTAAAATTTGTTGACTTTTGAAGAGAAGTAGAAGGAAAAGTGATTCAGAATCAGAATGTTTACTGCTGATACGTCTAATGACATTCATTCACCATGACCTGTGATATGGGAAGTTAGTCCCTAGCTCTCACCAGAGAGGTAAACCTAGCCACACCATCCTCTGCTCCTTCAGCAGATGTAATGATCGAATCTGGAAGGGCATTCCAATCTGTGATTGTTTGAGGGAAGAATGAGCCCTTGTAAATGTCAGTTCTTGTAGCGGGGGTCTGAAAAGTTCTACTGTGCTTAATTGGGGGGATAAGCTCATCTGTTGGAATGAATGCAGCACTATTTAGACCTTTGTACAAAAGAATCAGTCTACTGTCTCTCCTCCTTTTCTTGAGAGACTCCCATTTTAGATTTTCCAGTATTCCAGTCATATTCCCAGTTTCAAAAGAGTAATTGCTAGTAACAAACCTAGCAGCCCTATTCTGAACTTTTTCGATTTCTTGTTTAAGAACCACGCCTTGGGGATCCCAAACACAGCTGCCATACTCCAGAATAGGCGAACAAGTCCCCTATATGCTACAACTTTAACATCCTAAGGACATTGATGAAGATTTCGTCTCAGAAAACCAATGGTTCTATTTGCCTTAGTACACATGTTGCTGATATGTGTATTCCATCTCAAGTCATGTGTGATTGTTACTCCTAGGTATTTAATGGAATCCACGCTTTCGAGGACCGTACCCTCTAAAGTGTAAGAAGCCTCCATTTTATTTGTTCCTTTCCTAGTTATCTGCATTATATTGCATTTGACTGGCTGAAATCTCATACCCTATTTTCTGGCCCAACATCCTAACCTATCTATAGCTTTCTGAAGTTTCAATGAGTCGTCTGTGTCTCTGATTTCACGATAGCAAACACAGTCATTGCGAAAAGTCTTATTTCTGAATTTATGTCTGTGGAAATATCATTTATGTACAGAGAGAACAATAATGGACCAAGAGCGGAAATCTATCAGATTTATCCAAACTTTCCAATGTAAATGAAATTTCGAGTCAAAGGGAGGTTCGAACGAACCCTACGACCCCACTTTGAATCCGCCACTGCACTCTATCCATAGGCAATGTCCTCAGCTATATTAGGTTCTTCCGTTTAACATAACGCACACGAATGCTTTAAATCAAATTAGTATGCAATTGGGTAGGGAAGATACTTGACCCCTGCAACAGCTACAACCCAAACAAGGGCATCGAAAATAAACAACACACACTATCGTAGGTACCTATAGTGATGCTCTGAAGAATTCTTTCTTCCCTAGAACTATTCCTCAGTGGAATAGTCTTTCCTCTTCTGCGGTGGATGCCAAGTCCGCAGAGGAATTCAAAGCGGTATCCGGACATTTCCCCCCTGGACATTTCCCCCCCTGCTCAAATCAGGTAGGTAGGACGATCCCCCCCCCCCCCCCCTATTTTTGGCAGGGTTAGGGCATTTCCCCTCCTGCAATATAATAAGGGGTGGACATTTCCCCTCCCATCTTTTTGCACAGAGAGGACAATTCCCCCCCCCCCCTCATTTTTGGCATATGGAGGACTATTCTCCCTCCCCCCCCCCCGCCGCCCTCCCCCCCCCCCCCCCCCACCCTTTGAGTGAGTGAGCTTTACGTCCATTTTCTGCTCCAGAGCTAACTAAGAGAGAGAGAGAGAGAGAGAGAGAGAGAGAGAGAGAGACTGAAAAATACGATTCAATATATATGACAAAAGATCTCATCAATGGAATTTATTTATATATAGACATTTTGCCCATTAACAATTCCAAACCACTCATCCCCGATACTAATATGTATGCAAAGTTTGAACAAAATCCGTGAAAAAATACTCAAGTTATGGATTGGAAACGAAGTGCGGAAGGCGGACGGATGGACAGACATATGGACAGACAGACACCGGAGGGTATAACATAATACCCCGCCACTATCATGTGGCAGGGTATAAAAATTGAAAAATGAAAAGTAAAGCTTACCTGCAGGTCCGTAGTGGCAGTACCATTACACTTTAGGGACTTCCTTTTGGAACATTCCCATCGTCCACTTACTTCATTTCACAGGGGGGGAATCATCCTACCCACCTAATTTGAACAGGGGGGGGGGAATGTCCAGGGGGGGGGGGGGAATGTCCTTTGCTAAATAGGAGGGGGGAATCGTCCACTTACTTCATTTCACAGGGGGGGGGGAATCGTCCTACCCATCTAATTTGAACAGGGGGGAAAATGTCCAGGGGGGGAAATGTCCTAGATTCATTCAAAGCCCATATAGTATAGATTGGGACTCAGAAGTATGCGCTTTAGTATACCTCTGTTATTCAGATTGTAAATAGTTTTAAGGATTCATCCAGTGACTTCTCTCTTTTTTTTTTTTTTATTTTCCTTAGCTAAATTCTAAATTTAGCCACCCAACAACTGAGGTAATGGCCAAATATGACCGTCTCAGTATAAGAAGATAGATAGATAGATTAAGCAAAGAGGACATGCTGTAGCTAAATATTTTTTATTCATCCCAAATGAAAGCTGAGCTGAAGTTTCCGTTCTGAGGGGTTGTGCTTTTGCTTATTTTAAAATTGCCTCCCTTACACAAACGTAGTGTATATATAGGCAATTCATACACGCTAATATCTAAATAATCAGTTTTAAAAGCGCTAATTGCAGCTATTGCTGGTTACAAACCTATCAGCCCTATTCTGAATTTTTCAATACAATTTCCCAGAGCTTGTTCAAATTATCAGGACTTCATGGAGCGTGGGAAAGTGCTCACTCAAAAGTTGTTGAGCCAGGGGTATCAAAAAACCAAACTGGGAGCAACACTTAAGAAGTTCTATGGGAGACATCATGATCTAGTCAATCCCTACAATGTGGCAGTTTCCAGAATTGTTTCTGATGTTTTTGCCAGTGACGCGCCATAAGTAGACTTCCCAAATCCCGGACATACGCTTCTACCGATATTTCCTTCGTTCAGGCCCATGGGCATGGTGGGCGAAGCTTGCTTACCCAGTAATGCTTACTATCCGCGGACGCCTGATTACACCCTTTGTTCTGGGGTCCATGTCTGTTGGTCTGAACATTCTGATTCGTCATTCGTTTATGGATTTATGATTTTGAATTACGGCTTTGGTACCATGACCGCAACTACTTTGAAGAAACACATCCTGAGGATCCCAAAACACAACCGCCATATTTCAAAATCGGGCGAACAAGTCTCTCTCTCTGAAGCGAGCATTTTTTACACTTGGGCTGACTGACTGACTGATCAGATTTTTAACGCTCCCGGCAACAGAGTCACATAGAAGCAGCCAGTGCGAGAGCTTTTATTCTTACACTGACTGCCCAGTAAGAGTTAAATTGCGTTGCGTTTAGTTTACATTGGGCTAATTTCTGTACTTTAAGGCTACTCACAAGATTGCGACATTGAAACTTCCTTTTCCGGTATACCATTTCCAAAATGGTAGGTTGTTTGTGAAATGCATGAACAAATCCTCGCCCATCTGACATCAAACCTCTTTGTCAACTAAAACGGTTCTTCTCGTATTTTGTTATCATTTGTATTTCCTTATTTAGCATAGCTTTCACTTAAATGGCAAAGGCTTTGGATTCGGTCGGGTATAAAAGCCGCCCGATCCGATCCGATCATTTTTCGGCCGATCATAAAATATATTTTTTCCCGTTATATCTTAAGTATGATTCAAATGTACAGTATCTGAGTTTAATATGATCTAACATTGGCTAATTAATATTTCACAAAAGAAATTTCTTTTTTCAATGCTTTAAGATTTGATTTTGAAGCCTTTTTCTGTCGACAGGGTATAAAAGCCGCCATACATAAACAGTAGTGAAGCTAATAAATATAGTGACCAACTATGTGTCAGAGAATTAATTATCACTAGAACATAATCAGTTTCTTACATACGAACATAGACAAGCCATTTTATCCTTTGTCTCTGTTTCGCACCCATACTGTTCTAAAAAAAAATAGATACAATGGTAAATGACCAGCAGACAAAAATGTTTTAATTGATACTAGTGTTTCAAAAATAAGAAGAAGGGGAAGAAGACGCAAAAGAAATAATATTCTCTTAATAAAAGATATAGATCTTTAAATATTCATAAAACACAATTCTTCCGCTGTCAGAGAAATTTCGCCCCTTTCGTCTCATTTCAGGACGTTGTTTTTAGTAGTGTCATTGTTTGCAGGTCTATTTGTAGATGCTCCTAATATGGTAACCAACAGAGGCGAGGGGAACTGATTCTATTGAACCATATGAACATATTGTATCATAATGTATACTAGAAAAAAGGACCAATGCTCCGGGTCTTATATCAAATTTTGATTCATCGAACAGATTTCAGTCTGAAAAAAGAAATTTGAAGGTTACTTTTTTATTTAATTCTATCTGTGTTCAACGTCACAATTTTTAGTCATATCGTGACGATGCCTTTATATGACGGAGCTCAATATTCACCTTTAAGAGTGCTGCCTCACTAAAAAATCCCACGTCAGACGTAACATTCCATCCAGTCAAGTTATACCAGGCCAACCAGTTCCATTTTCTCAATGCTGAGCGCCAAGCAAAAGAACAGCTACAGTAATATCATGTTTGAATTCTTTGGTATGGCTTGGCCGGGGATCGAGCACACAACCTCCCGAACGCAAGGCGAACGTTCTAGCAACTTGGCCACTGCGCCAGTAGATTCATAGGTAATTGGCTTGCTGATTTCGGACGGTTTAACCATATGAGCCAGCGCATGACAAACCTAACAAAATGACTTGGTGCCCTGGGGAGAGTCAGGTGAACATGGATATTCGCCATTTGATCAGTCTGGCTGCTTACTCGATGGGTTGCTAAGGGTAAAGGTTTCTACATGCGGACAGTGAAGACGGATCGGACTGGACAGATGCACAGGTCACTGCGCATGGTGCACATGTATGTCATTTTGTTTTGATTTTGCCATGCGACGGCTCATATATGCAGAGTTGCCGCTAGGACCTATTGATTTACAGTCGAACATCAATAGCTCGAACCCGATGGTGATCAGATTGCAGGGCTTCCGTTGAGCGGACGTACGACGTATATTACGCCCTGAGATTGCCACCGGACGTCCAAATTGAACTTCAAAGACGTACCGCGGACTTCCGAAATTTCTTTTGTCCGTCTGAAATCGATACCCGAGACGTCCAAAAATTGTCAAAAGGCCCGCTCACTTTTAACCAGTTGTATGATGTTTGCCCCGCCTACTTACCGGAAATTCGCTACCTGTGTTGACTGAGCTTTAAGGACGTCCCACTTTCCGCTTGCGGGAGTTTTATTGACAGCCGTGTCAAGCGTCGCGGCACCCTTTTGATGGCTGCGTGATCACTGCGTGTATTTGTCACGCGTGCTGAGTTGATTAATTGATGTTTTTATAATTAAATTTTCTACTGCGACCCCAAAAATATTCGTTGAAATTATATGAAGTCATTATTATTTTTTAATATTCACGTCTTAAAATCTTAAATTATATATTATTTAGCTAAGACCGTGTGTCGTCTGCAACACTTCCGGGAATTGCCGAGTGAAATTCTATAAATAGATAAATAACAATTATGCACAGAACGCAAATTAAAATCTATTCGAATTTAGAAGCTTACGTTTGTCATGACAACAAAAGCAATTTTTCAGATGAAAAGAAAACATATTTTTCGTCAAAAGTTTCGGAAAACCCGTTTCTAAATGCGTAGCCTTGTTCCGGTTGCGCTGTTTACCAGCGCGGAAAAGACGCAAAGTAAGTCTAAATATAGGCGATTTGCGATGTTTTTGCTTGCTTTTCTCCGCGAACGAACGTTTTGCTGTTGGTATTTCATCGAGAGCTGCCTTTAATTTGTTTGTTGTTGCACGAGTTGGCGCCGTTTTCCCGCAATTTTTGTGAAGTAAGCAACTCGTTCCCTCGTGTTGATCAGCTTCAATCCGAACAAATATTTCATTTAATACATTTCTGCAAAATAATTTCAGCATAGTTTATTTTTAAGAAAACATGTTTTGGGTGTTTTCTCTCATGTATTTTCTTTTCTTTTTTTCTTTCTCTGGGCTTTGAAACGAATGCGAAGTTGTACCAATGTTGATGCTTTCTCTAAGGTCCGACATACAAGTACAGGCTTTCCAAAAAGATGCGATCGAATTTTAATAAGCGATAAGGACATTTTTAAAACACATCTAAGAGAAGCATATATCATGATGATTCTGTGTGACACTGAAATAAGAACCTATGTTCTACTAAAGAAAGGGCAGACCGCCGCAGCACGGAAAAAAAGTGGGACTTCCTAGATTTTCCTGTGGGACTTCCAAATTTGAGGGGTAGGAAGTCTGGGACTTCCTGAGTCTGGAAGTTAATGGAAGCCCTGGATTGTGTTCGGACTGACCCAGCGGTGTTTGAGATGGTTCGAAATGAGTACGACGTAGCTTGCTTAAACAACAATTCACCTGTATTGACCACAAAGGAAAGTAATAACTGACCAGAATTAAAATGTTTATTGGGTAGATTTTTCAATGCAGTTTGAAATGAATGAATTTTCCTGAAAAAAAAATGCCATAATTACATAATGCCATTATGCTTTGTTCTCTCATTTGGTTCACACCTTTTTCGTTTACAGAAGCATTGCTGCAATGTATAAATTGCCTGTTACGCCACACGGGGAATACCGAACGTTCAGTCATATAAATACACACCCGTCTATGCTTAGTCCGATTTATTTACAATGAGCACGTAATCTATTTAATATGTGGTAAATTCGAGAAGCTACTTTTGGAGAATTTGAATAAAGTATTGTCTTTCCGAACAAAAACTGGAAAAATTGAGTAAAACTCCGGAAATAAAATATAAAATGTATGAACAACAACAATATCGTAATTAATTTAAACCTACCAACCGCAGCAGGTTTTTACCGTTTTCTAGTTTTTGAGGCTAATTCTTTTAGTAGTATAGATGAACACAAATTTCAGCATTTCAAGTTAAGTTTGTCTTATAAATGGACATACACCTGTGGACACAAAACTGTACAAACTTTGATGGGATTCATTTCATTTTACCATCCTGTCAGTCAGCTGCTAGCCATGTATAAATGCAAAACATAAGAAGTTGTCCATTTCACGGCAGAGCCTGCCCTGCATCAGCCAATTAAAATACATCTCAGCTGTGTCAAGAACATACATTAGACTTAAAATAGAATAAATACTTGTCAAAATGAATAAGATCAATCAACGTAAATTGTTAGAATTGTCCATGAATGACATTTGACTGTCAAACAAACATGAAGCAAACAGATTCATTGACAGTTACTTCATCAGAGTTTGCACAGTTTTGTGTCCACAGGTGTAACAGACCAAAATACAAGAAATGCTCTCTCGGCTAGTTTTCTTCCAAGCATGTCTTTTATACCCCTGAAATGGGAAAAAATCATTGCCTGTCAAAAACTAGAACAATGATTTCAACAATATCATTGTTGTAAAATATGAAAATAGGCTTAGCCTAAATGCGAGCGCAGCACAGACCTATATCCGCACTCTTCAGTCCTTCACAGCATCATTAAAGAATGATTATCAGTATATAAAATTATTATGTAAATCAATAATAACTAATAAAAGTAATCAGCAAAATATGTTCGTGACACTTATATTGATACTTGTTTGGTCACTTTGTGATGCTTATTAGTGAGACCCATAATCAAGTCCGCCAACTTCCGGTGACAACTTCTGGGAAGAAAAAAACGGAAGAAAATTGGTCAGAGTAATTACTGCTGAAAGTGTATATTGTTGTATGTTACTTTTCCTTGATCATATTCTCTACTGTAGAGCTCACTTCGTTCAAGACGCGCTGAGCATGTTGCGAGCTATGCTCGTATTACAATTATATTATGTGATCATATGAAACTGAAATGCAAGACATTCCTTTTCTTAACTGCTGCTGAAACATAATAGTCAAGTTTGACTGCAGATTCAAAAAGAGTAGATCTAGGGTTCTTTAACCTGCACAGGGAGTGAAATTCCCTGCATAGGGGTCCTTTATTTAACACCAAGATCTGAAGGACGGCACACTGTAATCTTGTGAATGACAAAAAGGAAAGCACAATTGGGCACTGAAATTCCCTTGTTTACTTTTGGAATCGATCCAGGTACCTTTAGCTATAGAGGCAGTGTGGTCACCAGAGGTCACTTTCTAATGCTACCACACTTTCTGACAGCTACCACAATAATAGTCACACTGATTATGAAATCAGACTCAGTAAAACAAGTTCAAACGTGCATATGACCAAAAGCTGTTGGAAAGTTTTTGTTAAAATGGTGCACATTGTGCAGTTTTCTGTAAGTGGGAGACATATTGAGAAGAGAAACTTCAGTGTGTCCAGATGTTGCACACAAAAAGCTTGTCCTTGTTTGGTTCATAATTTAAGAGCCAATCAAGAAGGTGGAAACCACTAGTTTGAACTTACTAGTTGGTGTCTGTCTGTCTGAGGTACCATAATAATCTAAGTATTGGGTCAGATAGGCCTTTGCAGTCTGTAGACCCAGGTCAGATGCATCAGAACCAAGGTTGGGCGGCAAATTCCACACCCGGTATTTACCAGTGGCATTTGCCGGTATTTACCGGTCTGGAAAATACTCCTCAAGTGGCAAATATTGGCAAATACCAGCAAATTGAAATTTTTTTGGCTTTAAAAAACTGCAGAAGTCTTTAAACAAGTTGCATTGAAATAGTATAAGCAAACTAGATGAGTAAGAATGTTAAAATCATTAATTATATAAGGTTACCACCCTGAAGAATAGAAGAAATCTCAATATAAACATGTAACACTGCCAAAAAGTGAATCTAAGACAAAAAATTTGAAATTATTTAAGCAACAAATGGTCTTTAATTAAAAAAAAAATTCTGTAGGCCTTTATCTCAATAGTAGAAATTCACCTGTGCACTTGGCCACTGACATTTACCATAATGACCCTAAGTTTTTGTGCTGGCAGACCATGTCAAAAAGAGCAGACCAAGATCATACTGAACAGTCTGATCAGGATCTTAAATGTTTGCCAGGCCATCTGCATCTTTTAAACACACTTCTGTATGGTAAAAGTATGTTTTGCAAAGTTTAGGATATTTACATCACTTTACTATATTCAAAATTTTTAGGAGTTTAAGTGTACATGTAATTAGCAAGACTACCTGTATGGTCTTATTACTAAAACAACAAATCCCAGGACAATTGTTTGTTCAAGAGGGTACTTGATAGCCAGGGGCAAGATGTCATAAATGAATGCATATAGACAATACGTCTAGGCGAAAGTAAAAAGGTGTCATAGGTAAGGCTTGAGTTATAGTATGGCTTCAAACCTGATATACCCTGGAAGTCAGAAAATTTCTGGTTATAGTCACCTCTAAAATCTGCACTATTCACAACAGTATCATGTAAATACTAAGTCAACTATGTAGCCCCTATTACAGACATTGTCCATAGGTTGATACTGAGGGTAGGGTTTTGTCTTACTTCCAGGGTGGTAAATGCCAATTTCCAGTATTTGCCGGCATTTACCAGTATTTGCCGGTATTTACCGGTAAATACCACCAGCATGGAAAATACTCATATTTGCCGGCATTTTGCCAACCTTGATCAGAACTCGGCATATGATCAGTACACTGCTAAACATACAGTAATATTTTAGACACAACAAGTAGTAAGTAGAATGGACTATTTCTGGCAAGTACAGTAGATAAGGTGTCCCTTTATTTAGGGTAAATACAATAGGACAAGTATGGTAAGTAGATAGGGTGTCCCAGTACTTAGGGTAAATATGGTATTAAATAGCTTAAAAACTGAACAGCTATCACAATTCAGAGTGTCCTAAATGGTGAGAATATCTAGAATGTTTTTTTTCTTTTGTCTTTTTCAGGCTGATTCAGAAGTGGCAGAAAAGAAGAAGAAGCGTACTTTTAGGAAGTACACTTACAGAGGTGTTGACCTTGACCAACTCCTTGATATGTCCAGGTAATGGGTAGCTGCTTGTTGATGTCCAGCCTCCACCAGCTTCATCCACCCTAATTGCGACATCTACGTGTACATTACATATATCAAATCCACAAGCAAAGCATTGAAGGCCAGTCTGCTGTAGGACCTACAATAACTGCTGTAGGAGTGGAAACCTAGAAGTTAATGGGGTCATCTAGGTCAGAGTCCGGTCAGCTTCGGATGTGAACAAAAATCCACGTGTGCATTAGCTGATTCATTGAGCTAATCCAGCAAATCATAAACTGCCGACACCGGTGGCTCGGATGTGCCGTCCGACTGGAGACCAGGAGGTCGCGGGCTCAAACCCCGCCGAGGTCAGCAACATTCTTTCGTGGAGACTGATTATGGAATATTTTCTATGGTCATTTTCTCCCTTCCGCTGATTCAAGAAGGGCGGTTGTCAGTTTCTGGCGAAAGAATGTGCACAATACTGGTTAACAGCTTAAGAGGACTAAGCCTGCCCAGTAAAATTGTGGTTAGGTAAACTGGCCGTGCTCGACATGACCCCATTGGGTTGACTGGGCATAAAACCTCAACACAGACAAACAAACAAATCATAAACTCGTTAATTTAAAATTCCTAGAACTGGAAAAAATAAATTGTGTACTCTATGGCGTTAGTGTCCTCAGCATGTTTTATGCTTGGCATCTCCAGCATGTTTAGAGTTCTGTGTACGGTTGCATGTCAGTACAGCATGTGCTATTCTATTTGTAGTTTGTTTTGGACATTTGACTGAAGTCATAGGCGAAATTTCAAATTAAGCTGTCAGTTATCAGTGGAAAGTATGAAAAACTTGAAAATAAAATTAATTTTAGATTTTCTTAGGCATAGTTTCAAAATTTGTTGAAATAGGTTTGTGAAAACTAACTTTACATTGATGTTATTTTTTTCTTGGCAAAATGTTGATGCTGGAAGGCTGAATTACTGAATTTGTATCTTGAAGTCGACTATATTTGAATTTACCACTATTGAGCCGACCTCGGTGGCTCAGTTGGATGCGCCATCCGACTGGAGACCAGGAGGTTGCGGGTTCAACCCCCACCTAAGGTGCAGAGCACCGTGACTAGATGATTGCAAGGCGCTTTGGGGCCGGCCTCAGTGGCTCAGTTGGATGCGCCGTCCAACTGGAGACCAGGAGGTCGCGGGTTCAACCCCCGCTGAGGTTGGCAACATTCTTTCGTGGAGATGGCTCGTGAAATATTTTCTATGGTCAGTCTCTCCCTTCTGCTGATTCAAGAAGGGCAGTTGTCAGCTTCTGGCGAAAGAATATGCACAATACTGGTTAACTGCTTAGAGGACTAGGCCTGCCCAGTAAACGTGTGGTGAGGTAAACTGATCGCGCTCGACAGGACCCCATTGGGTTGATTGGGCCGTAAAACCTCAACACAAACAAACAAGGCACTTTGGCTTTGGATGTTTATTTTGTACTCTGTACCATAATGAAATATACGACCAACTACAAATAGCAGAATTTCTAAACATGTCTACGAAAAAAACACCACTTTACTCAGTGATACAAAGTGGCATAACAGCTGAGTAAATTAAACATTTACTTAATTTATGTAACAGAGCTTCTGAATATCAAATAGCTAACAAGCCTACAAAAAAAATCACTTCCTTGAGAATCACAACGTCCAGGAAAAAAAAAGAGTCTGAAACCCATGTCCAATAAGGCCTTATAGGCTCAGTCACTCTCTCAGTGGGTTAAATTGGACTTCACAACTTATACATCTAAGTGTATGCGTAAGCTTCTTATCTATTTTAAACCTTATAAAAGAAACTAGGATGGGCTGTCCTATTCAAGGTGCTTGCTAGAACTGACAAATTCAGACCCTGTCTAATGACACGCCCAAGCAAATGAATTGATTGGTTCTCTATACAAAACGAAAAAAACCCAAAAAAAACATGTACCGTTTACACTCTACTCAAAGACATTACTTTTCCGCTAAACTGTCGTAACGCGGAAAAGTAATAATTATCTGGAGTTTTATATTCATATACACCTAAGATTTGATTAGGTGTTTGTGCCCAAAACCCTGAGTATCACTGCCAGATTTTCTGCACCAGCTATCATCTTATGATCGCATATTCGAGCTAGGCACAGAACAAAGTCAAAGACCAAAACCCATTAGTGTAACTGCCAGCTTTTCTGCACCAACTCTCATCTTATATTCTCATTTTCAAGCTAGGCACAGAACCAAGTCAAAGACTAAAACTCATTAGTGTCACTGCCAGCTTTTCTGCACCAGCTATCAGTTTATGATCTCATTTTCAAGCTAGGCACAGAACAAACCAAAACTCATTAGATTCACTGTCAGCTTTTCTGCACCAGCTATCAGCTTATGATGTCATTTTCAAGCTAGGCACAGTGTGTCACTGCCAGCTTTTCTACACCAGCTACCATCTTACAATCTCATTTTCGAGCTACATGTAGGCACAGAACCAAGTCAAAGACCAAAACCCATTAGTGTCACTGCCAGCTTTTTTCCACCAGCTATCAGCTTATGGTCTCATTTTCAAGCTAGGCACTGAACAAAGACTAAAACCCATCAGTGTCACTGCCAGCTATCAGCTTATGATCTCATTTTCAAGCTCAGCACAGAACAAAGACCAAAACCCGTTAGTGTTACTGCCAGTTTTTCTGCACCAGCTATCAGCTTATGATCTCATTTTCAAGCTAGGCACAGAACAAAGACCAAAACCCATCAGAATCACTGCCAGCTTTTCTGCATCAGCTATCAGCTTATGATCTCATTTTCAAGCTAGGCACAGAACAAAGACCAGAACCCATTAGTGTCACTGCCAGCTTTTCTGCACCAGTTATCAGCTTGTGATCTCATTTTCAAGCTAGGCACAGAACAAAGACCAAAACCCATTTGTGTCACTGCCAGCTTTTCTGCATCAGCTATCAGCTTATGATAATATTTTCAAGCTAGGCACAGAACAAAGACCAAAGCCCATCGGTGTCACTGCCAGTTTTTCTGCACCAGCTATGATCTAATTTTCAAGCTAGGCACTGAACAAAGACCAAAACCCATTAGTGTCACTGCCAACTTTTCTGCACCAGCTATGAGCTTATGATCTCATTTTCAAGCTAGACACAGACCAAAACCCATTAGTGTCACTGCCAACTTTTCTGCCCCAGCTATCGGCTTATGATCTCATTTTCAAGCTAGACACAGAACAAAGACCAAAACCCATTAGTGTCACTGCCAGCTTTTCTGCACCAGCTGTCAGCTTATGATTTCATTTTCAAGCTAGGCACAGAACCAAGTCAAAAGACCAAAATCCTTTAGTGTCACTGCCAGATTTTCTGCACCAGCTATCATCTTACAATCTCATTTTCAAGCTAGGCACAGAACAAAGACCAAAACCCATTAGTGTCACTGCCAGCTTTTCTGCACCAGCTATCATCATATGATCTCATTTTCAAGCTCAGCACAGAACAAAGTCAGTCATATATGCATGATATCTCTTGAATCTGGTGGTGGATTTTCATCATACTTGCAGGGATACTTCACTGGACCTCCTTTTTTAAGGTCTGCACAGGACAAACAGTGCCAAACTTTATAAAAAAAAATTCCATAAAACATTTTCTAGTTTTTTATTGAAAAAAAAAAAGGTCGTAGCTAGAACTGTTAGTCATAGATTGAACATTGATAAAGTTATCAGACAATTTACTTTGTATCTTGCAGTGAACAGCTGAGTGAATTGTTTCCATGCCGTATTCGTCGAAGATTTCAGCGTGGTCTGAAAAGAAAACCTTTAGCTCTTATCAAAAGATTAAGAAAAGCAAAGAAGGAAGCGCCAGAGCTGGAGAAACCAGAGGTAACTCAGTCATAATTCTTGATATGATGCTTGTTAGAAGTGCCTGGCTGAAGTGCTTCGAATGACTTACCATAGCTCTAGATAAATGGAGACATGTAAATATTTTTCTTATTTCTCCACAAAAACCTTGTGGATACAGGCGAGGCACTTCTTATGGGAACTCACAACATGTTTTTGTAGAGAAATAAGAAAAAATATCAATACCTTTTGATTGAAAAAAGCACCTTATCAAAAGCTATGTGGCATGAATTCTTGGGCAGATAAGAAACATATTTGAACACCTGTCTAAAGAGCTGTGTCTGTGTTGTAGGAAATCTAAATTTGGACCTGGAACTTTTTTGTATAGTTTTTAGCACTACTGGACTGATGTCCAGTGCACTTACTATATTAGTATGTTGCTGTGTTCGGCTTTACATGTATGACTCTTATGATCTGTTAATGGTCTGACAGGACTCCACTTTTTGCAGTTGGAGTTTGGACGGGGCAGTCAGCTTGGCATTGAACTCAGAATTCCATATCCGAACAAATAAATAAAAGTAGTCGACATTGTTTGCTTGAATACTTGGGATACAGTAACTTTTTATTTTTGCACCAAAACATTCTGAAGCCACTCTGACAGTAGAATCATTAGAAGTGCTTTTTGGCTGAACAAAAAAAAAACAAACAAAAAAAAAAAATACCTCATCTTGAGCTATGTATGTCCACCAGAACTTGTCATGTGGATCTTGGAATAACCTTGATTACTTTGCACCAAAATGTATCTTGTAGGTACTCATTACAATATTCTCTGTGTCAAAAGCTATTTCAAAGAGTTCACAGAATATGATTTGGTGCGGAAATAACAAAATTTATCTTATGGATTCTTCCTTGGTCAGACCTGTACTGACAATAGAACTGTTTTGCCATAGGTCTAGATATGGGTGGGTAGCCGGTAAATATTTTTCTTATTTCTCCACGAAAATATATGTTGTGGATACTCATTAGAAGCCCCTTGGTGAGGCACTTCTAATGAGTACACACAATATATGTTTTCGTGGAGAAATAAGAAAAATGTCAATACTTTTGAATTGAAAAAAAAAGCGCCTTAACTAGTGCTATGTTTGCTCGAGATCCCACAACATAACTATAACTACTCAGCAGAGCAAGAAAAATATACATATTCTTTCTGCCAAAATAATCTGATTAAGCACCATCTGATATCATTTGGTATTTTAACATTTGCTTAGAGTTTCATTGCATATACATGTGCTCACTGGCCAGTTTCTAGATAATTACTTATACAGATACTATTTATGAATTGTAAAGTTCTTTTATTACAAGAAGGCCATAAAACCTCAACACAAACTAAACTTACAGTACATGCTTCTTGGTCATTCATATAGCATGATACTGGTTTTCATGTGGTCTATAAATCCATCTCTGAAAAAACCTTATGGAGAAAAGAGAAAAAAGGATCTTTAAATCCAGTCGATCTTTGTTTTATAGGAGAGTCAGAATTTGAGATGAATGGATACACTTTCAGGAGGCAACTCTATCAGACTGGTTTTGCCGCTCTTCTGAAAAGCGGTCTGCTCTAAAAGGAAAGAATTTGCTCCCAGTGGGAGCAAATTCTTTCCTTTTAGAGCAGACTCCTTTTCAGAAGGGTTTTATGTGCAGGAAAGCAAACAGAAAGTCAAAAAAGTTGTCTCCCTTGTTTAAATCTTGGAAAATCCACCAAGGGTATCCAGTCTCCTTTATTATTTTATAGGTGGTGAAAACTCATCTGAGAAACATGGTGATCGTACCAGAGATGATTGGCAGCATTGTTGGAGTGTACAATGGGAAAACATTTAACCAGGTTGAAATAAAGGTGAGACAAAAAAAAATCCTTGGGAAACTTGTTTCAAGGAGGTCAGCCATCCTCAGTGGCACAAGAGGCGTAGTCAGATGTGGGGATCAGGTCACGGGTTCAATCCCCACCTGGTCTGGCAGCATTGAACATTCTTTAGTGGAGATTGACCGTAGAAATATTTTCTGTGGTCATTCTCTCCCTTTCGCTGTTTCAAGAAGGGTGGTAGTCAGTTTCTGGCAAAAGAAAGTGCACAAGTACTGGTTAAGTACTTATAGGCCTAAGCCTGCCCAGGAAAAGTGTGGTTAGGTAAACTGTCCACAGACTCCACACACAACATGACCCTAATGGGTTGACTGGGCCTAGAACCTCAGCTCGCTCAATTCAAGGAGGTCAGTAGTAGAAAGTCAAATATTCTCATCTAAGGAAGAATAGAGTTGTTTGTAAATATAACCTAGCTCCAGACAGGAAGCATATCCAGGAAAATAATTTTATTTTTACACAGAAAGATCATGAATACTTTCGAATTATCTCAGCAGTGATTCTGTGGGTACTTATACCTTTTGTTCAGAAAAAATACCAAAACTTTCAGTTATAAAAAGCAGCTTGTCCACAGAGCTAGGAGATAAGTGAGCATGTTTTTCACATTCTTGGATGGGTTTTTTCAAAAAATCTATCCTTTAAAATAGCCATGTCTGGGCATCTAGAGTCGTCACAGGTTTACCTTGTGACTAACCTTTTTTCAAAGTTATATGTTACCTTTATTCTTCAATGGATTGCTTTCATATTTGGTAGGGATAAAGAGGAGGACCAGTTGGCGTGTCACGTGCAAGAGGGACAACTCTCATTTTCATTATGTACTTATCTCCCCTGACATCCGAGGTTTATCTTTTGGTTAACCACTTTGAAAAATCCGTCCGTAATGCCGTTAGGCGTGTTTCTTGCACTGTTCATTGACAGAAACTTGACATATCACACCTAGTATTAATGACGTTGGATTGGATGCACTGTCAGATCACATTCTTCGCTTGTCGCTTTGGAATATTGTGGAGCCTCTCACATATATACACCATGATGCACTCTGACTATGCTGTAAACTGTTAATGACCTTGACTTCTTTTTCATGCTTGACCGATCAGTGTGCGTTTAGCTCCTTTTCTTGAACACCACCAGCAGTGGCAACATAACCATTTGGCGAATTTCTTGTTAATGTTAAA
The DNA here is from genome assembly GCA_964016985.1 of Anodontia alba. Lineage (NCBI taxonomy): Eukaryota > Metazoa > Mollusca > Bivalvia > Lucinida > Lucinidae > Anodontia > Anodontia alba. The sequence continues at coordinate 102,379,438 of OZ024829.1, forward strand.
TTTTTTATTACACAACTCATACTCCCTTTAGTCCAAATCAGTTATGTAAAAGAAATTAACAGCTCATTTAAACACCAACAGTGCCAGCCTTGGTGGCTTAGTTGGATGAGCGTCCGACTGGTGATCAGGCGGTTATGGGTTCAATTCCCACTGAATCGGCAACATTCTGTTATGGAGATTTGATCATGAAATATTTTCTATGGTCATTCTCTCCCTTCCACTGATTCAAGAAGGGCAGTTGTCAGTTTCTGGCGAAAGAATGTGCACGACTGGTTAACCGCTTAGAGGACTTAAGCCTGCCCAATAAAAGTGTGGTTAGGTAAACTCGACATGACCCCATTGGGTTGGCTGGGCCATAAAACCTCAACACAAACTAAACTTACAGTACATGCTTCTTGGTCATTCATATAGCATGATACTGGTTTTAATGTAAAGCATTGGGATTATATTTACCATTTCCCAGTGAGAGGTGATTCGCAATAATGTAAATTATAATCCAAGCTCGCTTTGCGCCTAAAAGAGGCGATGATGATTGATATATCTGAATGGCTGACCCAGAAAATTTGGACAAGCATGAATAAGCCAACTGCAGACCCTGATTAAACCAGTTCTTGGGATAATATTTGATGCATCACAGTGATGGGCCTTAATGATGGAAATATAATCCCAGCTCGCTTCGAGCCCTAAAGAGGCAATGATGATTGATATTTCTGAATGGCTGACCAAAAAAATTTGGACAAGCATTACCAAGCAAACTGTAGACCCTGATCAAACCAGTTCTTGGGATAATACTTGATATATCAGTAATGGGCCATAATGATGGAAATTTATAATCCCAGCTCGCTTCGAGCCTTAAAGAGGCGATGATGATTGATATTTCTGAATGGCTAACCAAGAAAATTTGGACGAACATAACTAAGCAAACTGTAGACCCTGATCAAACCAGTTCTTGGGGTAATATTTGATATATCACTGTTATGGCCCATAATGATGGAAATTATAATCCCAGCTCGCTTCGAGCCTTAAAGAGGCGATGATGATTGATATTTCTGAATGGCTGACCCAGAAAATTTGGACAAACATAACTAAGCAAACTGTAGACACTGATCAAACCAGTTCTTGGGGTAATATTTGATATATCACTATGATGGACTGGCACAGTGACTCAGTGGTAGAGCGTCCGATTTGTGACTGGGAGGTTGTGGGTTCGATCCCTGGCTGGGTGATACCAAAGACTTTAAAATAGTACTAGCTGCTCTTTCGCTTGGCGCTCAGCATTAAGAAAGTAGAGCTAGAACTGGTCAGCTCAGTGTCAGTATAATGTGACTGGGTGGAATATCATTGTCAAAGTGTCTGGGGCGTGATATTTCAATGAGGCAGCACTCTAAAAGTGAGTATTGAGCTCCCTGCATCATCCAGACACCGTCGCGATATGACTGAAAGATTGTTGAAAGTGACGTTAAGTCCAAATCAAACAAAGAAAATCACTGTGATGGGCCACAATGATGAAAATTATAATCTGAGTTCGCTTTGGGCCTTTAAAGCTCCATAGTCCTCAAAAATAGACATTTTTAGCTCGCCTGTACGAAGTACAAGGAGAGCTATTGTAGTCACCCCGGTCGTCCACGTTTGCGTTTGCGTTTGCGTTCCCGTTCCCGTTCCCGTCACACTGCGTTAAAGTTTTTCAAATGCTTATATCTCAACAGTCACTCCTCACAGAGGCATCAAGTTTGGAACTTAGGTACCTTGGAGGGTCTTCTGAGATTCCAAGAGAATAAACCCCTGGGTTCATGCCCCTGGGTGGGGCTAGGGGTCAGAATCTAGGACACCTTTGTAATACTGTGTTAAAGTTTTTCAAATTCTTATATCTTGACTTTCACTCCTCATAGAGCATTCATATTTAGAATTTGGGTACCTGGACGAGTCTTCTGAGATTCCAAAAGAACATACCCCTGGGTTCATACCTCAGGGTGGGCCTTGGGGTGGGGCTAGGGGTCAAAATCTAGGACACATTTGTAAAATCTTATATGCCTACAGGTTATAGACACAACTGGTTATACATCAGCTAACTATGTGACATCGGTTTAAGTGTAAGAGAGTGAAGGTCATGGTGACCTACATTTTACGGTCCAGGTCACCTAGATTTCACGGTCCAGTGATTTTGCCTTATATCTTGAATACTATTTGTTGGATAAATGTCACACCTGGGATATTACTTCCATGTGACCCAATGAATGACCACTTACTATATCTAGGTCATTGTGACCTATATTTCATGGTTCAGTGATTTTGCCTTATTTCTTGAATACTATTTGTTGGTTAAATGTTACACCTGGGATATTACTTCCATGTGACCCAATGAATGACCACTTACTATATCTAGGTCATTGTGACCTATATTTCATGGTTCAGTGATTTTGCCTTATATCTTGAATACTATTTGTTGGATAAATGTCACACCTGGGATATTAGTTCCATGTGACCCAATGAATGACCACTTACTATATCTAGGTCATTGTGACCTATATTTCATGGTTCAGTGATTTTGCCTTATATCTTGAATACTATTTGTTGGATAAATGTCACACCTGGGATATTACTTCCATGTGATCCAATGAATGACCACTTACTATATCTAGGTCATTGTGACCTATATTTCATGGTTCAGTGATTTTGCCTTATATATTGAATACTATTTGTTGGATAAATGTCACACCTGGGATATTACTTCCATGTGACCCAATGAATGACCACTTACTATATCTAGGTCATTGTGACCTATATTTCATGGTTCAGTGATTTTGCCTTATATCTTGAATACTATTTGTTGGTTAAATGTCACACCTGGGATATTACTTCCATGTGACCCAATGAATGACCACTTACTATATCTAGGTCATTGTGACCTAATTTCATGGTTCAGTGATTTTGCCTTATATCTTGAATACTATTTGTTGGATAAATGTCACACCTGGGATATTACTTCCATGTGACCCAATGAATGACCACTTACTATATCTAGGTCATTGTGACCTATATTTCATGGTTCAGTGATTTTGCCTTATATCTTGAATACTATTTGTTGGATAAATGTCACACCTGGGATATTACTTCCATGTGACCCAATGAATGACCACTTACTATATCTAGGTCATTGTGACCTATATTTCATGGTTCAGTGATTTTGCCTTATATCTTGAATACTATTTGTTGGATAAATGTCACACCTGGGATATTAGTTCCTTGTGACCCGATTATTGACGTCAAAATATATCTCTGTTGGTGTGACCTATATTTCATGGTTCAGTGATTTTGCCTTATATCTTGAATACTATTTCTTGGATAAATGTCACACCTGGGATATTAGTTCCATGTGACCCAATGAATGACCACTTACTATATCTAGGTCATTATGACCTATATTTCATGCTTCAGTGATTTTGCCTTTTATTTTTATTACTATTTCATGGAGAATTGTCATACCTGGATTATTATATCTATGTGACAAAATGATTTACATACAAATACATCTAGGTCAGTGTGACCTATATTATATGGTTGAATGATTTCGCCATATTACTTGAAAATTATTTCATAGATTATTTCATTTTGATTTTCTTAATGATAAAAATGTTACAATATAAAATGTACCCAGCAGGCGAGCTATGCTGTCCTACGACAGCTCTTGTTTTTATCTAAGAAAGGTCTACTAAATTGATATAGAGTATTTAAATGATAGTTTAATGTAGCATTTGACAGCCTGTAAAATTTCTGTTAGTCTTTCATTTCTGAACTGGATCGAAAATTAAATGATTTTTTTATCGTATCTATTTCAGAGATACGATAAAAAATCATTTCATTTCAAGAAGTGAGAGACTAGAATGAGAGACTAACTTAAATTTTACAGGCTGTTGGGTGCCACATTTTATGATAGGATTTATACCATATATCAATTTATTAAACCTTTCTTGGATAACAAGATGTCTATTTTTGAGGAATATGGAGTCTTTAGAGGGGATATTTCCAAATGGCTGACCCAAAAAATTTGGACAAGCATAACTTAGCAAACTGTAGACCCTGATCAAACCAGTTCTTGTGGTAATATTTGATGCATCACAGTGATGGGCCATAATGATGGAAATTATAATCCCAGCTCGCTTCGAGCCTTAAGGAGGCGATGATGATTGATATTTCTGAATGGCTGACCCAGAAAATTTGGGACAAACATAACTAAGCAAACTAGACCTGATCAAACCAGTTCTTGGGGTAATATTTGATATCTCACAGTGATGGGCCATAATGATGGAAATTATAATCCCAGCTCGCTTCGAGCCTTAAAAAGGCAATGATGATTGATATTTCTGAATGGCTGACCAAGAAAATTTGGACAAACATAACTAAGCAAACTGTAGACCCTGATCAAAACAGTTCTTGGGGTAATACAGTCAAACCTCAATAATTCGAAGTGCAAGGGACTGCAGGAATTTCTTCGAATTATCGGTAGTTCGAATTTCCAAAATCAGTAATTTTCGGATATGTTCAGATTTTTTTATTCAATATCGTTGAAGTAATGGAAACATCTGCCTTAGCATTAAAGATAATGAGCTGCTTGACGTTTGAGCTAATAGTCTTTTACACTTGACAGGCCTACGGAACCAGAAAATAAAAAAAGAAAACATGAACTTACATTTTTATTTACAACCCTCAACAATAACGAAAATGCAGGTTAAATGTAAAGTAACGAACCAATTTACTGGCGAACTATTTAACCTTGCAAAACGCGGTGCAGAAAAGACAAACGTTTAACTGACAGCTAGCGAAGATTTGTATCAGTCTGCATCAACAATAACGAAAATGAAGGTTAAATGTAAAGTAACGAACCAATTTACTGACGAACTATTTAACCTTGCAAAACGCGGTGCAGAAAAGACAAACGTTAAATTGACAGCTAGCGAAGATTTGTATCAGTCTGCAATTAACTGGCTGATACAGATCTGAAAGAGATAACTCCACGTTCTAGCCAATTTTGTTTCGCCTTTTTGCCCCTACTGTCACTTACATCCATAAATATTCAGGAAATTTGTCTCAGAATTGTTATTTTTGCTGTAACTGTACTATTACAGATCCTTCGTATTTACACGTTACATGAATCACTGATCTTTAAAATCCATTAAAGTTCATTAATGAGCCATAAGTAAAACACTTAAAAAAATCAAATAAGACCGTCATTGCTAACAATTTCAATTAAAGACACCCTTTACTCAATCAAGGATCATCACTCATTAGTGTGACCGTTAATCCAGTGTCAGTTACCTGTAGCGAATAAACCCTTGAAGTCACTTGGGTGTGTAACAATCGAACTCGCTGCGCAAAGAACTCGTGATCATCTTGCGTGATCTTGATTGGCAGTTTGAAATTTCGAATTTGGCAGGGGATTTTAAAAGGAATTTCTTTGATTTGGTCCGACGAATCTGTTCGGAATATTCACTGTTAACCGGTGTCAATTACCTGCAGTGAATAAACGCGTGAAGTCACTCAGGAATGTAACAATCGAACTCGCCACACAAATCTTGATCATCATGCGTGACCTTGATTGGGAGTTTGGAGTTTCGAATTTAGAAGGGGATTTTAACAGGAATTTCTTTGATTGGGACTGACGAATCTGTTCAAAAAATTGATTTTTTCGAAAAATTGAAATTCAAAAAATCGTTGATATTTTTTTGCAATAAATTATAGTGAAAAAAGTGCCGACCATCAGTCGTCTTGAAAAAATCCGGTAGTTTCGAAAAATTGGCATTCGAGATTCAACTGTATTTGATATATCACAGTAATGGGCCATAATGATGGAAATTATAATCCCAGCTCGCTTCGAGCCTTAGAAAGGCAATGATGATTGATATTTCTGAATGGCTAACCAAGAAAATTTGGACAAACATAACTAAGCAAACTGTAGACCTTGATCAAACCAGTTCTTGGGGTAATATTTGATATGTCACTGTGATGGGCCATAATGATGGAAATTTATAATCCCAGCTCGCTTCGAGCCTTAAAGAGGCGATGATGATTGATATTTCTGAATGGCTGACCCAGAAAATTTGGACAAACAGAACTAAGCAAACTGTAGACACTGATCAAACCAGTTCTTGGGGTAATATTTGATATGTCACTGTGATGGGCCATAATGATGGAAATTTATAATCCCAGCTCGCTTCGAGCCTTAAAGAGGCGATGATGATTGATATTTCTGAATGGCTAACCAAGAAAATTTGGACAAACTAAGCAAACTGTTGACCCTGATCAACCAGTTCCTGCGGAATATTTGATGCATCACAGTGATGTGTCATAATGGTGGAAATTATAATCCCAGCGTGCTTCAAGCCTTAAAGAGGTGATGATGATTGATATTTGTGGATGGCTGACTACCATTTTTACCCAGACTATTTGGACAGAGCAAACTGTAGACCCTGATCAGATTTTGTTGACATTCAACAAACTGTTTAGATATACCACCTGGTCATCAAGATTAGTATGGTAAGGCGTGTCACTGTAGTTATCTGGACTTCTTGAGTAATTATAGTATAAAAGGAGTATTAAAGTACCATATTTTAAGACATATTTAGAATGACAGAACTGAACCTTTTGTGAATAGAATCAAAACTGCAAAATTCTATCTTGTTCAAAAGTTATAAATTCATTTATGCCTAGAGTACAGTAATACTGATTCTTTGATTCATCTAATGTGTACCCATCTTTTTGTGCAGAAATGAGAAATGAGCTGCTACACAAGAAAACATTTGGCTCAGTTGGATGCACGTCCGACTGGTGATCAGGAAGTTGCGGGTTTGACCCCTGCCGGGTAGGCAACATCCTTTCGTGGAGATTTGATCATGATATATTTTCAACAGTCATTCCCTCCCTTCCGCTAATTCAAGAAGGGCAGTTGTCAGTTTCTAGCGAAAGAATGTGCACAATACTGGTTAACCGCTTGGAGTTCTAAGCCTGCCCGGTAAGAGTGTAGTTAGGTAAACTGACTGTGCTAGACATGACCCATGTGGGTTGACTGGGCCATAAAACCTCAACACAAACATACCTTCTGATGTGCTACCAATGAAATCAAAATCAGCCTGCACAGTCTGATCAGTCTTCGTAGTCTGCATGAAGAAATTGTATCCTTTGCTGTCCTGGAGTGCGCCCAGTGAAGATTCTGAGCAGACGGGGCAAATGCATAGGCTGAATCAGTGCTGAGGGCACATGTCCGAATGTACATTTTGTGAAGTCACGGCTCAGGTGTTTTTGGGTATCCTTGCTCAGTGCTCCGGATAAGCAGCTATTTATACAGCTTAAATACGCAGTTAAATTGTGTGCAGTTAAATTGTGTGCGTACAAAAATGAAAAAAATTTGTGGATACCCAAAACAAAAAAATGTTTATCAGCATACCGTCTGTGTACATTCTTCAGGTATTTCAGGTAAGTTCCGGCTTTTGCCAGAGGCTAAAAGTATAGATTTTTTTCATAAGGGAAAATCGATAAAAATCACATTATTCATTTGAGCTCTATAGATTTATTCTTCTGATGTCTTTTTATTTCATTATTGAATATTTTGAACACAAAATAACACTTTTAAATCAGATTTTTTTTTTTTTTTTTTTTTTTTTTTTTTTTCTACAATCTGTGGCTACTTTGCTTTTACATGGGAAGTTTCAGCAGGATGGCTGCAATCGGACACGAAACCCAGAAAAAATCTTTTTCCATATCCTGGAGCCAGTGCTAGGTCATAGTGTGGGGATATTTTGGCTTCAGATGGTTAATGAATGCCCTGCAATGGAAGTAAACTTTGATATGGTGAAGGCTATATGCAAACCTGCCAGTCTGCCACAAAGAGTATGTCTTGAAGTTAATTTATTTACAATTATTCGTAACACAAAAGGTTCCGCCATACGGTGCCTTTCATTCTTCTGAAATTTATTGATTAAATTACAGCCTGTTATTAAGGCTGGCACAATTAATCAGATAATCAACTAATTGATTGATAAATTCCACCAAAATTATTATCATAACAGATCATTTGATTTCTGTGTCTGTTACTTTACCGTATTAGTATTCAGACAGCTCAACTCCTTACCATACTTGAAATTTACTACCCACTAAAATAGTTGATTGAGTGGCAAACAGTGTAGACCCAGATGAGACGCAGCAAATGTAGCGTCTCATCTGGGTCTAGGCCTGTCTGACCAAATACTTACAATAAAGTATAACATCGGGAAGAGTCATGCTCAGACAGGTAAAATTATGACAAATCTTCAGTGATTACTAATTGATTATCGATCACAATGGCAGGACTGATAATGGATTATCTTTTCAGCTCTAATTAGCCAGCCTTACCTATTATTTTAAAGACTTGATAATGATAATTTTAAGACTATTTATCTGAATAGGATTTAATTGGTCATCTTAATTTAAAAACAGTTGCTTAGCCCACCTGTAATCTTAAATGTCTAGGAATCTTAAATATGTCTAGGAACCCCAATCATAAATCAGTAGAATGTTATCAGACATATCTATGATTGTTGTTCCTATACATAGTTCTATAATATAGGGATCAAACATGGTTTTTCATGCATTAACATTCGCCAGGTCCCGTGGGAGGTGTTGAAAATCGAGGCCAGAGGCTGCGGTTTTCAACACTCCCTAGGACCTGGCGAATGTTAATGCATTGAAAAACCATGTTCGATGGCTATTATTGCAAAAAAACTGAAACATTTGCTACATTTCGCGTTATTTCTTGCACTATTTTGTTTCACCTCTTCACTGATGTCTCGTGAATGCAATTTTCACGGACTATGCTAGTTCTAGGGCCAGGCTGCACACATCTCGTAACGGCAGCAAGTCTACGGCCCCGGTAAGGATCATGTTGAAAGTTGCGTAGCAGTGCATTAACGCATGAATTGCCTTGTTAATACATGGCTTTTCGCCGGTTAATGCATGGCTGTTAATAATGTGCGACCCTGCTTTTTATGCAATAATAGAATTTAGAGCTATGTCCAGGAACCACAATCATAGCAAGTCTGATGATCTGTCAGGAAAAGGAAAACAGACTGGACAAAACAGAATGGTATGTTGGACTGGATGCTTGCAAGTACTACAACTTTACTAGTATTGTCACAACTTTACTAATATTGTCATATTGTATTTTATTAAATTTTTGATGAATATCCAGTTGAAAATTCTGAAATAACTAACTGAAAATTATGATGATGAGTATGATACCCAACTGAAAGTGTTAACCCTTGTCCTGCCGGCCTCGGTGGCTCAGTTGAATGCGCCATCCGACTGGAGAACAGGAGGTCGCGGGTTCAACCCCCGTTGAGGTCGGCAACATTCTTTCGTGGAGATTGATCATGAAATATTTTCTACGGTCATTCTCTCCCTTCCGCTGATTCAAGAAGGGCAGTTGTCAGTTTCTGGCGAAAGAATGTGCACAATACTGGTTAACCGGTTAGAGGACTAAGCCTGCCCAGTAAATGTGTGGTTAGGTAAACTGACCGCGCTCGACATGACCCCATTGGGTTGACTGGGCCGTAAAACCTCAACACAAACAAACATAACCCTTGTCCTGCTGAATAAATTAAGATGCCATGCCCACTTCTAATTTTCAGCCAGTCAGATTACTTGATCTGGATTGTTGCTATAAATTCACATACTCAATGGCAAACAGTGCAGATCCAGATCAGTTGGCTTCTTCAGAAGCCAACTGATCTGGATCTACACTGTTTGCAAAGGCGGGGTATGTCCGGGTTCAGCAGGACAAGGGTTAATACCCAGTTCATAAAAAAAAGTGGTGGGTATTTATCCAATGATCACAAAAATTCTTACCTATAGCTCTGCTTGCTGGATTATTATACTTCTCTGAAGCTAGTTATACCCGGAGAATCCCCATGATTTTTATTTCTATTTTCAGCCAGAGATGATTGGCCATTATTTGGGAGAGTTCAGTATCACCTACAAGCCTGTTAAACACGGTAGACCTGGTATTGGTGCCACACACTCCTCAAGATTTATTCCTCTGAAGTAGATGGAATGTCTTGTACAATGTAAATAAAGAAAAAAATCCAGTGTTTCGTTTTTTCTTTTTTCTTTTTTGTACAAGGAAGCTGAGATGGTCTCAAGTTATGCTGATATATTCTAAGGAATACCCCAGTCAGCATTCTACGTAAATCTATATCGGGCCGTCATCGGCCCGTCAGGGTAGCTGACGGGCCGATGACGGCCCGATGTAGATTTATGTAGAATGCTAGCTGGGACCATATCAGAGGAGTTGTTGATTCAGAGATACTTATGCCCCCAACTTCAAAGAAGTTGGATGGGCATATTGTTTTTGGGTTATTTGTCATGCTGTTCGTCATGCTTTTCTTGTGAGCAAGATCCTGATAACTGTTTGAGCAAGGGCCTTGAAACTTGGTGAGTTTATTGGGGATGACGTGCTGGTATTCTGTTCAACTTTAGAAAAAAAATCAGATTCAGTTTTGTAAAGGTATGTCCCTTCCCATCGGCATTTTGTACGGATAAACATGTAGTTTGGGGCATAGTGCCTGTAACTTTTACGAACAGATTTCTAGTTTTTCTTATTGGATCATCCTTCTCAATATGACAATGTTAAAAGGGATAGAAAACATCAAATCAATTTTGTATAGAGGAGCACTATATAGGCTTGGAAATGTCTAGTTCGATTCCAAACCATTAGCCCATTGTAGTCGGGAGACCCGTAAAAGGGTAATTGGCAAACAGTGTAGACCCAGATCAGACGCTGCAAGATGCAGCATCTAATCAGGGTCTGCACTGTTTGCAAATAGTTCAATCATTTTTCTCTAGGAATACCTAAATCACATAGCCTGACTCACCTAAAATGGAAATTACAATGTTCCAACATATAGTGTGGAGAAGTTCGTTCAGTCTACAAAGGGTTAGAAGTATCTAGACGTATACTGAATATTCTTACGGTATTTTACCATCAAAACGTGGATTCTCACTGTAAGGGCCTTAGTGAGGGCCATCTAATTAGTACTTAACAACTCCAAGTCAGGGAAGAATTCATTTGAGATGAATATTGAATATTCTTACCCATATATTTCATGAATACTTTGGGTATGCACAGGAAGTGCCTCAATGAGGGGCTTCTGATTAGTACAACATGTTTTCGTGGAGAAATATGAAAAATATGAATATCTTTTGGTTTCAAAAATTGGTTCATCTGGAGTCCTGAAAATAACCCAGAGAATTCTGCCACTCTGCACCTTATGAATGACAGAGGGTGAGCTATACAATTTATTGCCATTTTGAGACGTTATAGCAATCATATCATATATTACCCTGGCTCTGGCTTCTTGGGGCTCACAAGATAGGTAATCTACCAGGTGTCTCTGCAGCAAAGCTATTGATATTTTCAGGCAGGACCCAGGTTCATTCCATCAGGTGGGATAAACCCATGGATTCGGAGGCAGCACGCGGACATGAGACTGAAATGTTGTTTACTGGTACATTAACTCTCACTGTCTCCGGCGATAATAATAAGCTTTTGCAAACAACTTAGATCCAGACGAGATGGCTCATCATCAGGATCTACCCTGTTTGACATTCAGTCTTTCAACTTTACATATAAACTTATGAAATAAAAAGATAAAAGACAAAGCAGACAACAAATGTAGTCTGAAATTTGTCGACAAAAGAGAAAAATTCAACTAAATCCAATTTACCAAACTAAATCCAATGCGGACATCTGTTTCTATACCCGAACATTTCCGGAATTCCATTTGACAACCGATGATGTGTGTGAGAAGTGTTGCGTGAATGACAAACAGTGTGCACATGGTCTAGATAGTTGCCCTGATTTATTTATCTGGATATTTCAGATCTAGAAAATGCACTAGAAGTGCAGGCAAAAGCAAAAGTTGGTAAAAAGATTGAAATGAAAACTAAAAACTTGAGGGGATTGGATGCCTTTGATTTTCTGCTATTTGTACAAGTGACAACTTCTGTACTTCCAGTTCGCGTTCCTGCACGCCATGAAAAGGGGTCTGCTTTAAAAAAGGAAAGAATTTGCTCGCCCTGGTTATTAATTCCCGCATTTTCCTAAATCACTGTTCAGGCTGATAGGCATTGTGGGCGAAGCGTGCTTACCAAGTAATCCTTACTTTCCATGGATGCTTGATTACACACCATTTAATTTGGGTCCATGTCTGTCGGTCTGAACATTCCAAATTTTGCCTATGTGTATCGACTTAGGCAACAAAGGACTGAACCGCCTTGGCACAGTCAGTAGAAAAAAAAAACTTCTGCAGGGGAGTAAAGCAGTAACCTCACCCCTAAGCTAATTCAAACGCAGCCCCAAATTACAAGCATGTTCGGTCCGCAGAGGGGTCTACCTCATCAGTGAAAAGCACATACTCACAAACAGTTTGATGAAACAAAGCAAACTCTCAGTGGCAATCTGAAACCAGAACACAAGAGAACCACTAACAGGACCATGAGGTCCTCGGTGGCTCAGTTGGATGCGCCGTCCGACTGGAGACCAGGAGGTCGCGGGTTCAACCCCCGCCGAGGTCGGCAACATTCTTTCGTGGAGATTGATCATGAAATATTTTCTACGGTCATTCTCTCCCTTCCGCTGATTCAAGAAGGGCAGTTGTCAGTTTCTGGCGAAAGAATGTGCACAATACTGGTTAACCTCTTAGAGGACTAAGCCTGCCCAGTAAATGTGTGGTTAGGTAAACTGACCGCGCTCGACATGACCCCATTAGGTTGACTGGGCCGTAAAACTTCAACACAAACAAAGGACCATGAGGGGGCCAAATCACAGACCCGGATAGTCAGGGGCCAACCTTCTGAAACAAATTCAGGAGGAAGCCGTCATTTAGTATGAGGACCAACCAGCCATAGTGCAATTAACCCATAGAAGACTGGAGACCCCTAACGGGTAATTGGCAAACAGTGCACACCCAGATCAGACGCCGTCTCCACTGTTTGCAAATAGTTCAACTTTTTTTCTTTAGGAATAGTTCACCTTTTTTTCTGTAGGAATACCTATATCATATAGCCTGACATTCCTAAAATCGAAAATGGACTCTTCCAGTCTATAGTGTGGGAGTGTTTAGTCAGTCTTTAATGGATTAAAAGTAAGGGAAGATACCCAGGAAATGCCACAACTACGAAGCACAGCCTTGCTAAGGCATCGAAAGAAGAGATGAGGAACAAAAAAAAACAAAAAAACCTCATATATGAATCCAGCGACAGATGAACAAAGAAGTACTGCAACATAGGTACCGCCTTGGAACAGTCAGAAGAAAAACAAAATGGGGGCTTAAACGAGTTCTACTCACATGAAAACTCGCCTTTTTCTCCTGCAGCGCCATATTACAAATTACAGTCCAATCTCGTTATCTCGACTTCGCTTATCTCGAATAACCGCTTATCTCGAAATGAAAAATCTGGTCCTTGTTAAAACATGATAATCTAACAATAGGTAACAAAATATTGTAGGAAAGAGGAGAAATGGCTCCTAAGGAGCAGGAGCAATTTCTCCTCTTTTCCACAATATTTTCAATATATTTCTAACTTCAGGAGTCAAATTACGTATTCATTGAAATGTGGTAATTCGATTTATTTTTTCCTCAATTCTGCAAATATGATATGTCGAGGTGCGAATATCTCGAATTATTTCAGAGAGTCCCTTAGACTTCGCAATAACGAGAGTCGACTGTATATGTTCGGTCCGCAAAGGGATTCTCCACCCCCTCAATGAAACGTCACAGCGAAACACAAATAACCACAAACACTATGATTAAAGAAAGCAAGCGCTCATTGGCGAACTGAAGTCAGAACACAAGAAAAACACCAATATGACCCCGTGATAACCAGGAAAAAAAACTAACGGCAGATATTTGCCATTTATGAGCAAAGTAGCAAAATATTTCATTTACAAGCGTAATTTAATCCCTCCTCCACCTAGTTTTTCTGCTGACTTCTGTTGCAGTTTTTAATCCGAGCTTTTGTTGTTTCATATGTGTGTGGCGTTTGTTTCGTCATTGTTCCCCATCTCTTCTTTTGGTGCTCCGTGAAGGTTATGCTTCATGATTGAGGCAATACTTGGGTGTTTTCACTCATTTTTAACAAATCCTATCGGAACCAGAGTTTTATGGCGACTTACTTATCAACCTCAAAAGACTTTTTGGTAGGTCTTTTTTTTTTTTTTTTTTTTTTTTTCAGAACAGTTTTTAAAACGCCATGCAAAATTTGTTGCAGACGACTTTCTATTTTTATTAAAAAGATATTTTCATTTTTCAGAGAAAATAAGTCTTGATATTTCATGTGGCAGACGATTCACATGAAATATCAATACTTATTTTCTTTGAAAAAAAAAAAAAAAAAAAAAAAAGAAATATTTGAAAATGTCGTCTGCTGCAGTAGTAATTGGCACTTTAAGTGTTTATGTGCTATAGAAGGATACATCGTAACTTTGCGACAGACTGCGTTTTTGTTGTTAACCCAATTAACCCTAGTCCTGCTGAACCCGGATATACCCTGCCTTTGCAAACAGTGTAGATCCAGATCAGTTGGCTTCTGAAGAAGCCAACGATCTGGATCTGCACTGTTTGCCAACAAGTATGTGAATTTATAGCAACAATCCAGATCAAGTGATCTGATTGGCTGAAAATTAGAAGAAGGCATGGTATCTTAACTTATTCAGCAGGACAAGGGTTAAAGGTTAACAACTTTGCTGCCCTCTTTAGTTGTACGGCGGTAGGTCGGGCTGCACACCCAAAGATGACTCAGTTCTAAATGATTTCTAGATGGTTTGTGCCTGACGTTACTCATCTGTGTTCAGGTTAATTATGGTTTTACCAGTGTTTTTATACCCCGCCACACAACAGTGGCGGGATATTATGGTTTCACATTGGTCTTCCATCAGTCGTACGTCCGTCCGTATTTTCGTTTCCGGATGATAACTTGAGTGAATGTGACTGTCGATGGATTTTCACCAAACTTGGTATGTGCTTTGATAATGTGGAGATCAGATTTTGGATTGCTAATGGGCAAATTTCGTCAATTTTTGACAGAGTTATCCCCCCGCGACACATCCGTATTTTTGTTTCAGGACAATAACCTGAGTAAATGTCAAACTTGATATGTGCAGTGATATTATGGAGATCTACTTTGAGATAGTTATTAGGTACATTTCGTCAAATTTTGACAGAGATATCTGCCCACGACATGTCTAATTTTTCGTTTACGGACGATAACGAGTAAATATCAATGTATTTTCACCAAACTTGGTGTGTGCATCGATATTGTAGAGATCTGGTTTGGGATTGCTAATGGACAAATTTCGTCAATTTTTGACAGAGTTATCACCCCACGACACATCCGTATTTTTGTTTCAGGACAATAACTTGAGTAAATTTCAATGGATTTTCACCCAACTTGATATGTACATTGGTATTGTGGAGATCTACTTTGGGTTTGCTATTGGGCACATTTCTTTTTTAATTTTTGACAGCGTTATCACCCCATGACATGATAATGGCGGGGTATTATCGTTTCACGTTTTTATTTCTATCTGACTAACATTGTTGGGCTCATCACGGTCCTGTTTGTGGTTTTCTTGTGTTCTGTCTTCAGATCGCCATTGAGCCTCTTGCTTTGTTTCATCGCAGTGTTTTTGATTACATGTGTTTCACGGTAATGTTTCACGGATGAGTTAGAAGACCCCTGTGCGGATCATACATATATTTTCAATTAAGAGCTGCGTCAGAATCAAAACTGAGACACATTTCCCAGTAAGCATTCTACATAAATCTATAGCGGGCTGTTATCGGCCCGTCAGGGTAGCTGACGGGCCGATAACGGCCCGCTGTAGATTTATAAAGAATGCTAGCTGAGAAGCTGGTTTAAGCCCGAAAGTAGTTTTCCTACTGACCGTTCCAAGGTGGTTACTCTGTAACAGTTCTTCGAGTGTCTGTGGTTTCATATGTGGCGTTTGTTCAGCTTCCTACTTATCTCTCTTTCCTTTGGTGCTTACTTATCCCTCCTACTTTTGTTGCCCCGGGACAGTTGTGCTTCTTAACTGTGCCATTTCCTGGGTATCTTCACTTATATTTTTCAAATTTGTGAGGGTGCCCCCATCTTATTTTTTTTCTCATTACAGTGTTGAACAGTTAATTAAGTTTTTTTTGTGTGTATCTGTCTGTGTTGATCTACTGATGGGTGTGGTTTGGTGAGACAAAGATGTCATGTATCTTAGTCACCATGGCGTCCATCTGATACTGGCTTACAGTTGGGCAAGGCCTGCGATGCTTGCAGCAGGTAAGGATAGAGGAGGGAATGTTTTTATGTCTTCTTTTTGTTCACTGTCATTCATTTTCTCTCCTTTTCCCCTCTCTTGCATCTCCTCTACTATCTCTTCCATCTCTCTTCTCCCTTGCTCTGGGAGACGCCACAAAATGACCCACAAGGATTGACGTGTCGTAAAACCCCCACAGATCTGTTGATGAGTTAGGGAATCCCAACGCGCTTTAGCGCCAGTAAAACCAGGTTTAAGCCCCCCCCCCCCCCCCCCCCACCCCGCCACCCCCCAACGTGCTGTTTACCATTCCAAGGTGGCATTTGTGTTGCAGTTTTTCCCTCGTCTGTTCGCTCTGTTCAGAGAAAGTGGTCGGTTTTGTGAATAAATCGAACAACCATGTTTCACAAATGAATATGTAATTTTACTCCTGATGTTAGAGATATATTGAAAATATTGTAGAGGAGAAACCCAACTAGCATTCTTTATAAATCTATAGCGGGCCGTTATCGGCCGTCGGCTACCCTGACGGGTCGATAGCGGCCCGCTATAGATTTATAAAGAATGCTTACTGGTAATTGCTCCCTAGGAGCCATTTTCATCTTTGCCACAATATTTTGTTACCTGTTGATCGATTTCCATGTTAAAACAGGGATTTTTACTTCGAGATAAGCAGTTAATCGAGATAAGCGAAGTCGAGATAACGAGAGTCGACTGTACATCGTTAGATACTGATTTAAAGTAAGACATGAAGCTTTGGCTCCAACAATTATGCGTTGTTGGATCTGTATAACAGGATTTCATAATTGTGATCTTTCATCCATCATGTGTGTGTGTGTGTTTGTGTGTGTGTGTGTGTGTGTGTAGGGGTAGGGGAGCGACTCCTAACCTACGATATGGTACAGACCTGCGGCTGGGATTATTATGACCTACTTCTTCATACCGTTATATTCTGTAAATATCAAAATATATACATGTAAATATTCATATATTTGTTTGCTAAAAGACACCCTATTCATATACTACTATGATGATTTGACGACTATTCATATATCTGTTCTTGGTGTTAAAACAATAAGTCAGCTGCAGTTATATCAATAGTCAGCGCTGCCTTGGTAATTGATTTTTGTTGCAGATGAAAAACAGATGAGAGGGCTATTCATATAGAGTGCTGGGATAAT
This sequence comes from Anodontia alba, assembly GCA_964016985.1. Taxonomy (NCBI): domain Eukaryota; kingdom Metazoa; phylum Mollusca; class Bivalvia; order Lucinida; family Lucinidae; genus Anodontia; species Anodontia alba. The sequence goes on from OZ024829.1 coordinate 102,396,952, forward strand.
ATAGACCTAATCATATACAAAAAAGCTGAAAACCTTACTTATTGATATACGTGTATCTATAAGATTAAAAATTAGAGCTGTTACAGCGACACGTCTGTACCATACCTCCCCCACCACATATTAAAATCGAAAAGATTGCCTTTAGAAACAAAGATTATACAAAAGAACGAAAATTGGAGTCTCGATGTTATTAAGTCCTATAATTCATATACAGCTGTGTAGCTTGCAATGCTGTTTACTACGCCGAACTCTGACTCCCCAGTCAGCATTCTACGTAAATCTATATCGGGCCGTCATCGGCCCGTCAGGGTAGCTGACGGGCCGATGACGGTCCGATGTAGATTTACGTAGAATGCTAGCTGGGTCAGGACCACGCGATGTCGAATTAGACATCAGAACTATGAATTACACAACCAAACATTATACAGCAGAACCTCGATAGCTCGAACACCGATGGCTCGTTTACCATGGCTAATTCGAACTTGTTTTCGAGTCCCTAGGAACTTTTTCCAAGAGAGCAAATATTTGGGGAAATTTTGTCATTTTATCATGAAATTGTATGTGGAGTGTACTCATTAGAATTGCCTCATCGAGGCGATTCTAATGAGTACACTTAACATACAATTATTATATAGAAGATCAAAAAGATTTCCCTTAATTATTCACCATTTGCATCCTGACCTAGCGCCAGGATTAACCCCCAGTGGCTCGAACTACCCATATCTCGAACAAATTTTTATGGTCCCAAAAATGTTCGAGCCATCGAAGTTCGACTGTAATAACGAAAGGAAGAACGAAAGAAAGAAGAACAAGAAGTCTGAGGGTATATTGCGTTTGTGTAGTACGTTCGTCCGTCCGTTCGTTCGACACATTTTACACAGAAAAACATTCTTGCAATTTTATGTGTTTTATGCCTCTTGTTATATGATAATTACATCTTGTCAGTAAGATATCTCGAAAACTCTTTGAGATAATGAAGGACCTTGAGACTTCGTGTGCTTATATGGTATGATGAGTAGATTACCTGACCGGCCCAGCTGACCGGCCCAACATGACACTACGGTGACTGGACCGTAAAATGAAATCAAACAAACAAAGACTCTAAAATAAATGACAAAAGTACAAATCAATTCACAAGTGGATCCACAAGTCTGAAAGTTCCTGCAATGATTTTTGTTTTGTTTGTATTGAAGTTTTACGGCCCATCTACGCATTTTAGGTCCAGTTAACTTAGTTGTGTTAAATGATGTACTTTCTTGCATAATGAAAAGATATGTTGTGCTTCTGGAGAAATGAACGCACTGCCAAATAATGTTTAAGTACGTCAAAACCCATGACCCCAGCGTACGTGATTTAGTTGGCAGTACTAACCGTGAACGACGAGGAGTTGCTGAGGGTGATACTACATATGTAGGTCCATCTATGATCGGTGTACACAACGAGAACAGTGAAGATATCTGGTCTATCTTTACCTATTCACTCACACGTGGTTTATATGATGCCATGCATTTGCGGAAACATATCTTGTTAGCTAATATTTGCAATGAATATGCACGTCAAAGTCTTCAGCACATAAGTATGACTTACTGGATAGTCTGGCTATTGAGTATCAGCGAATATAGTTTTTAGTCGCCGTTTAGTCAGACCGAATTATGTGCAAAACAATTAGAACCTGTCTAAATGTCGCGGTTAAAATGATATTTTTTTATTAATCGCCTTTTCTGGTTGAGTCTTTATCATTTTTTTCTTCAAATTTTTCAATAAAGAAATTTAATGAATTGTCGTACTTGCGGCAACATAATTTCATTTGAGGTCGAAATAAGCTGCTTCTTTAACAATAATTGTTACAAATCTGGCTGCGTGCTTTTGCACGCTTTCTAGTTCTTCTGACTACACCTTGGGTCCAAACCTAACTGTCTTACTCCAGTACTAGACGCACTAATCCTTTATAAGCTTCTCCTTTAATGTCTTGATGAATTCTCGTACTAGCTGAAACGTAATTTCATTTGAGGGGAAAGCGGTATTGAAGCGAACGACCTCGTTATTAATTATATATCCGAAAGAGGCCATATTGGATAATAAAACATTCTATTCTGTTCGTTATCCGAAGCATGACTGCTTTGTCAACAGTCTTCGTAGTTACTTCCGCTTAAGTTGGTTTCGGTATAGTACCGTATTTGATTTGATGTGTGCTCGTCTGGGCGACCCGCAAAAAATTAAGCTTTTCAGAAACGCTTGCCATCTTTTTCACCCCCTTTTTTCAATGCAGTGTTTATGTTTATTTTTTATTATTTATTTATTTAGTATTATTATTATTATTATTTTGTTATTTTTTGTTTGCTTGGAGAACTTTTAGCTGCTAAGCCCTAGCCCCACCCATTGAGTTTAATGAAATGGTATCTGATCTTCGGGTCCTGTCTCTGTTATTGGAGGGATCGCGGCTCAGTTTTACCATTGAAGAATTTTAGAAAGTGATTTTGTCCATATTATTTAATCAACTTGTCATAAACTGCAGCAGGGTAATCGTTTTTTCGTATGCTAATTATTTCACTGCTACAAAGCATACGTTGTTGTTTGCTAACAATGTAATGCAGTACAGTTATCTTTTATCATGTGTTAATATTTCTATGCTGCAAACCATACGTTTTTGTTTGCTAATCGTGAACTGCAGCACGGTATTCTTTTATAATGTGCTAATATGTCCCTGCTGCAAGCATACGTTACTGTATGTTTATCATAAACTGCAGCAAGGTAATCTTTTATTATGTGCTAATATTAAGCCTCTAATAGCCAAACGTTTATCAGGTGCTAAAACTACCCTGCTGCAAACCATACGTTGTTGTATGATTACCGTATTCGACCTAATTACCGCACATACCCCTATAAGCGCACAGTCAAGAAATTCCGTAGTCTTCAGATTACAGCCAGTGTACTTTTTTCTTTACTTCTTTACAAAGGCATATGTTGTGGGTACTCTTTTGAATTGCATCGACAAGTCGATGCAATTCAAATGAGTACTCACAACATATGCCTTTGTAAAGAAAGTCAGAAAAAAATCGCAGTCATCATTAAATAAGTCCTTTTCTGATTTTTTTTATAGTGTATCCTTAGTAGATAGATACATATTTTACCACAAATGAGTGTGTCCTGTAAGTTTGGAAAACCTATAAACGCACAGTGCGGTAATTAGGTCGAATACGGTATTATAAACTATAGCAAGGCAATCTTTTATCGTGTGCTAATATTTACCTTCTGATAGCTATACGTTGTTTGTATGCTAATCATAAAGTGAAACAAGGTAATGTTTTTATCAGGTGCTAATATTCCCTGCTGATAGCCATACGGTGTTATATGCTTATAAACAGCAACAATGTAATCTTTTAACGTGTGCCAATATTTCCCTGCTACAAGCCATACGTTATTGTATACTAATTAATCATTACTGCAACAAGAAAATCTTTTTGCGTGTGTTCTTATTTCCCTGCTGATAGCCATACGTTGTTGTATGCTTATTATAAACTGCAGCAATAGACACTTTTATTGTGTACTTATATTTCCCTTCTGATTACCTTACGTTGTTGTATGCTTATCATAACTGCAGCAAGGTAATATTTTATCGTGTGCTAATATTTCTTTGCTTGGAGCCATACGTTGCTGTATGCTAATCGTTTACTGCAGCATTGAACTCTTTTATCGTGTGCTAATATTTCCGGGCTGCAAACCAATCGTTCTTGTATGCTGATCATATACTATGGCAAGATAATCTTTTATTGTGTGCTAATATTTTCCTGTTGCAAGTCTTACGTTGCTTCTGCCAATCATAACGTGCAGTAGACTAATCTTTTATCGTGAAATAATATTTCCCTGCCACAAGCGATACTTTACTGTATGCTAATCATATATTGCAGCAATGTAATCCTTTACGAGGGCCGTGCAAAAAGTTCTGTCACTATAATAGGCTTCCTGAGTCTTATCCCAGGTATATTTTAAAATGCTTCATTGCACTTGAATGGTGGGTTGAATAGCTAACTATACCCATTTATTTCGTGCAAATTGCTTTCCAACTGACCGAGTTATTTCAAATTGAAATAGATGCAGTCATATACACTGACCAATTTACTTGTTACATTGGAACATGGACCAGAAGTACTGAAATTCGTGGCTATATTAAATGCCGCATTAGGCTTAATATAGATTCAAAGCAGATATTTAATGAATTGTGTTGTATATATGAATCTCAGACCATTTCAATGCACACAGTTTTTAGGTGGGTTAAAGCTTTTAAAGCTGGGAAATTTTCTCTTGAAGATGATACCCGTCCTGGAAGGCCCAAAACCTCTGTTTCCATAGCTAACATCGCTGCTGTAAAGATTGTGGTCGAACAGGATGTGCGATTGTCTGTCAAAGATATAGCTAGTTGTACTGGCATATAAGAAGGCTGTTTGCAAACAATTCTGAAAGCGTTTGGACCTGAGAAAGGTTTGCGCTAGGTGGGTGCCTCATTTGCTCACTGAGGAGCAAAAGACACAACGCCTTAAATGTGCCCGGGAACTTTTGAAAAGATACAAAGGCTGTAATAGTCGGGTTATTTCTAACTTGCTAACAGGTGATGAAACCTGGGTGCACATGTTCGAGCCACAAAGAAGGGCTGATAATAAGCAATATAAGCGAAAAGATAAAAAAATTGCCATGTATTGCCAAGAGAAACATAAGTTCGAAAAAAAAAAATGTTGTACGCAATTTTCTTTACTTCAAATGGGCCAATCGTTCAAGAAGGGCTGATAATAAGCAATGGAAGCGAAAAGATAAAAAACGCCCATGTATTGCCAAGAGAACCATAAGTTCGAAAAAGATGTAAACGCAATTTTGTTTAATTCCAAGTGGGCCAGTCGTTCCAGTGCCTTGTTCATCTGGTCATACAGTCACTGGCTGATTCTAAAAGAATTCTGTACTGAAGAAAGTGAAAAAGTTTTACAATAAGAAACGACCAAGCAAAGGATGGTCAGGAATCCACCTTTTACATGACAACTCCTCCTCTCATAAGTGTAAGGTTGTTAAGTCCTTTTTGCCTTCTGTAAAGGTGAAAGTTTTAAACCATCCCTCTTATTCACCTGACCTGAGTCCCTGTGGCTTCTTTTTATTTCCAAGGCTTAAGAAAATGCTTTCTGGAAATAAGTATACGTCTAGAAGTTCTCTTGGCAGCGCTATTTATCAGTGTCTCCAACAGATACCAAAAGAAGACTATTTATCTGCTTTTCGCGACTGGGTAAAAAGGTTACAAAAATGTGTTTCAGTAATGGGGGAATACTTTTAAGGTTTGTAATAGAAATACGTTTGATAAAACGTAGCACTGAAGTAATCCGAACCCAATGACAAAACTTTTTTGCAGGACCCTCTTATCGTGGGTATATATTTCTTTGCTGATAGTCATACGTTGTTGTGTGCTAATCATAAATTGCTTTCCAACTGACCGAGTTATTTCAAACTGAAATAGATGCAGTCATATACACTGACCAATTTACTTGTTACATTGGAACATGGACCAGAAGAGTGAAATCCGTAGCTATATTAAATGCTGCATTAGGCTTAATATAGATTCAAAGCAGATATTTTATGAATTGTGTTGTATATATGGACCTCAGACTATTTCAATACGCACAATTTTTAGGTGGGTTAAAGCTTTTAAAGCTGGGGAATTTTCTGTTGAAGATAACCCGTCCTGGAAGGCCTAAAACCTCTGTTACCAAGGCTAACATCGTTGCTGTAAAGATTGTGGTCGAACAGGATGTGCGATTGTCTGTCAAAGATATAGCTAGTTGTACTGGCATATCAGAAGGCTGTTTGCAAACAATTCTGAAAAAGCGTTTGGACCTGAGAAAGATTTGCGCTAGGTGGGTACCTCATTTGCTCACTGAGGAGCAAAAGACACAACGCCTTAAATGTGCCCGGGAACTTTTGAAAAGATACAAAGGCTGTAATAGTCGGGTTATTTCTAACTTGCTAACAGGTGATGAAGCCTGGGTGCACATGTTTGAGCCACAAAGAAGGGCTGATAATAAGCAATGGAAGCGAAAAGATAAAAAACGCCCATGTATTGCCAAGAGAACCATAAGTTCGAAAAAGATGTAAACGCAATTTTGTTTAATTCCAAGTGGGCCAGTCGTTCCAGTGCCTTGTTCATCTGGTCATACAGTCACTGGCTGATTCTAAAAGAATTCTGTACTGAAGAAAGTGAAAGAGTTTTACAATAAGAAACGACCAAGCAAAGGATGGTCAGGAATCCACCTTTTACATGACAACTCCTCCTCTCATAAGTGTAAGGTTGTTAAGTCTTTTTTGCCTTCTGAAAAGGTGAAAGTTTTAAACCATCCCTCTTATTCACCTGACCTGAGTCCCTGTGACTTCGTTTTAGTTCCAAGGCTTAAGAAAATGCTTTCTGGAAATAAGTATACGTCTAGAAGTTCCTTTGGCAGCGCTATTTATCAGTGTCTCCAACAGATACCAAAAGAAGACTATTTATCTACTTTTCGCGACTGGGTAAAAAGGTTACAAAAATGTGTTTCAGTAAAGGGGGAATGCTTTGAAGGTTTGTAATAAAAAATATGTTTGATAAAACGTACAAGAGCACTGAAGTAATCCGAACCCAGTGACAAAACTTTTTGCAGGACCCTCCTAGAATTTTATCACAATTCAATGTATACCTGAAATATGGTCTTTAGCTGTTTTTTTCCTCATCTTTTCTTCTTTTTGTGGCTCGAGAAGGCTGTGCATCGTGATTGTCACACTTCCTGGTTCTCTTCATTTATATGTTTCTTTACCTACGCTTATTAACATACTGCGAACATGTCTGTTCTAAAAAGTGTTTTTCTTATTTGAATAGTATACATTAATGACGCACTTGTCTGACATCACAGGCGTGAAGAAAACAAATAAACATGTTCAAAATGAAGTTTATTTTTATCAGACATCTGACAAGTCCTTTTTCATTTTAACTTTATCTTACCACATGTATACCATCATCTATAACTTTAGGTTACCGCAGGTAACTAAGACAATAAACAAAAATCCATGTATACATCTAACTAGTCTTTATGGCACAAATTAGTCTGTATGGCACAAAGAGTATAGAACTACCATACAAGAGTACGGAACTATCAAAGAAACAGTCTAAAACATTAATAAAACAAATAAATATGTAAACATCTTGCTAAAAGTTAAAACACTTTCAATTATTTGTATTTTTAAGCCATCTTTCTGCAGATATTTGACAATGAATGCCAGTTGTCCAAATTAGACGGCGTTTAAACTTCCTAAATTTTGTGACAGAAATATGGCGAATGGATACACTTTCAAGGGTGGCACCTCTGCCCAAATATTTTTGTTTTGTTTCCCATTCTGAAAAGGGGTCTACTCAAAAGAAAAGAATTTGCTCCCACGAGCAAATGCTTTCCTTTTAGAGTAGATCACTTTTCAGAAGGGGCTAGTGTGCAGCAAATAGGAACTAATCATCACGAAAATATGCCTATATAATTTTGACCCCTGTAAACCCCACTTTTATATAGTAAAACAGGGTTTTACAGGGTTTATTTTATTTTTCTCAGTTCTGCTCAAAAACATAGATTGTGGGTACTCGTTAGAACCGCCTCGGTGGGGCGGTTCTAACGAGTACACACAATCTATGTTTTGAGCAGAAATATGAAAAAATATCAGAGTTTTTTTACCTGAAAATTTTCAGTTTTTGGAGGTGAAATTTTCTATATATTTGAATAGGCGTGTTTTCGTAGTGAAAAGCTGTATCATTGTGGAGGAAAATCTGCCGGGTGTATTCTCTTTAGTTTAAATGCAAATTCTAGCAAGGAAATCTGTAATAAACATTACATGCCGTACAATTACACCTCTCAAACATTGAAATAATTTTAAAGTTACACGGAAATGTCAATCAATATGGCATCTTCAGATATTCCCAATGTTGGATTAGTCTCCTTTGAGTGCATACACACTAAAAAGCATTAGTGATTATATAGTGCAGATTATGTTTTATTATTATTTCCTTTGGGATCATTGAGCCCATTGTGGTATCTTTCAAAATGGAGTTCTACTCATGTACACGCGAGAGGGTGTAAGCAATGTTGCAAACTTCATAACTGATTGTGAAGAGTCTCAATTAAACCGAGACTCCCATTTTCTATCTGTAATGTGTTCTTTCCAAAGGCAACATTTTATATTTTTATTATACATTTAATGGAAATGGCACATACTTTTCGCATAGGTATATGATGGCAGAATCACTGCTCGCACAAAAAAAAGCTTGCAACTATTAAATGTATTCAGTTTGAAAATATGGTCTAACCTTTTTACAGTATATGAAATACTAGTTTGTTGATTGAAAATATCCAGAGATTAGGCTTCCACTGGCAATTTCAAAGGATAATCTAACATGCGGTTCAAACGCCACTCAACATCCAGTGCTGACAGAAAGACATAAATGACTCCTTATAAAGAAAAAGTTCATCTGCACAAGCTGGTCCACAAAATGGGAGATGTCAGTGCTAAAATGAAATTGAAATCAACAGGCAGAGAAACAGTGGTCCTCTTAAAGAAAATATTATTTCCGTGATAAGAAGTGAATTCATACATAAAAGAAAGCTTATTCGTTTTCTGGAAAACTACTATATGATTAGAAAGGCTGGAATCCGGACACAGTCCTACGTTACAAGTCTTACTAGCCTTAAGCATATTTATTTTCTAAAAAAAAATGATGAACACTGAAGTAATAATATGTTTAACTGTTGCTGCAAAATATAAATATGACCTCAGAAAATGTCGCAACAAAATACAACTCCAAAATTTTTCCATTGTATAGGAAGCAAGAAACAAACAAAGATATTTTAATTGATTTCAACAGTTTCTGAGAAGAAAAGGACAATCTCCAGCCAGTGATGTTTATAAAGTGTCGTTTCTATAATAGAGATATCAGATAGTGACTAATATATATATATATATATATATATATATATATATATATATATATATATATTGCAGATGCATGCCGTGTTCCAGTGACCTTCACCTTTATTAAATCATCCATCTTTATTAAATCATCCATTTTCATCATGTAACTGTTGTACTGTGTGTGAAACCCGCAATTAGAACCAGCAGCGCTGACAAGTGACTCACTAATTTATATTTTACTATCATGTTTTCGCTAAGTCAAGGCCAGGTTCTGAGAAAATTGCGGAATCCCTAAGTTGGTTAAAGTTTTAGTCTTTTCATCTGCATAACTCTTTCCAACCTGATTTCGATCTCATTAACGAAGAAAAGTATATAGAAACCAGCAATGTCAAAAGCTTAAATTTTTAGCATAAGACTCCTAAAATAAATCAAAATATGTGGTTACCCCAGAATTTCATCAAATATATACAAGCACTACGGATCATTAGAAACACTAAATGAATATAGAAAGGAAGGCAATGATCAGGAATCGATACAATTACCTGACACCTTCCATCCACGACACCAAAGGGAAAGAAAGACGCACTTAAAGCAAGGCACCACAATCAAAACACTACACTGACTGTTTCCTATGGTAAAATACATGTCAGGATATAAAACTCCTCAGTGGATAATGTTATTGGTACAAGAGGTGCTTAAATTAAAAACACACGAACTTAAACTAGCATATGATCTCCTCTTGTACGATCAAATGTAAACTGCAGAATTCTGTTTTCTGATAAAATACCATTTAATATATGGCAACGCAATTCACGTAACATATATGTCTGTAAAATGCACTATTTTCTGTACCAAGATTGTAACCCTGACATTCTCTTGATTTTCTTCTGTAGTTGTAAAATACCATACAAAAGCGCCTCTGCTGTTGGGGGACAACCTGTAATTGTAATGAAAATAATTAATGGTAGTTCCGGCCCAGACCATCTAAATGAATAGCTTTTAAGTCGGGCCATCATAGAGTCTGAACCCCGAACCACCGGCGTGCAATTAACGAGGTAAGCAAAGTGGACAGGGTCAACCGCTAAGCAACCAGACTGTTTCCTGACATCAATGTTATACCAATTTCGTTGACAATTTTAAAAATTGATCAGAAAATTCAAGATTACCTACAATTTTTCTAAACATATAAACCGAGTCACTTTAAAATGAAGTGGCTTTAAAGACTGATACGAGGTATTATATGATTTTTGAATCACATTTTTTGGCGCTGCCTCTATGTGACTCAGTTGCCTGGTGGCGTTAAAAATTTAGATAGAGAGTATAACATTTTTATATGCATCTAAACGAAAACTACACCAAACAACAAATACACAGACCAATATGTAGCTCGGTCAGCTACACCGAACTTTTGTGTTTGCGAAAAAAGAATACGCTGATCAATACGTAGTTTGGTCTAGATTTTCATTTTTGACAAAATGCAATTGACAATGCCAATTCCTAATTTTGGAATTTACTTACCAGGCACATATATATCCACTGGTATGACTCTGTCACAGCCTCGAACTACCGAGTAGGAATAATAATAGTAACCTCCACCATTAGCACAGCTCCCCATTGATAAAACCCAGCGAGGCTCTATCATCTGGTCATATACCTGTAAAAATCATAAATGGTAATTTTAGTAAAGTCACACTGATCATTGAATAAGATTCAGTAGTTTATTTTTATTAGTCGGTTCATTTTCTAAAAGAATGACAGCTATTCCAGTGGCCAACACAAGAAAACTAAATCGCCCTAAATTATCAAAGGGACATTTTTTTCCTTATTTGGTTAAAGACTACTCTGTCATGATCACTCACAATATGCATTTCTGATAGCAATAGTGCTCACCAAAGGCTTATCTTAGCATAGTGATTATGAAGCAATTAAACTCTCTATATGAGGGGCCATGGGCATTTTGGTTATAACTGAGAAGTGTTCAATATTTTACTTAAGATATTAATTAATTTGGCTGCTTTGCACCTGGTGATTTGTATTTGTATTTTTCTTTTCTTTTTCTTTTTGTCGCAAAAAAAAAAAAAAAATAATAATAATATATTTACCATTTTCATGCATTATTTAATGAAATACATTTATTTATTTATTTTCTAAAGCAAAAAATCGAACACTTCAAATTTAACTCACTGCTGTCTCCAAACTGAACATTTTTTGTTTCAATCATATTGAATCTATATGTTTTATCTCCAGACCACGAGTTCACTGTATAAGAAAAGAATAACAAAGAACAACTATACACTATTAAGCTGTAACATGTTTCAATCATATTGAATCTGTATATGTTTTATCTCCAGACCACAAGTTCACTGTATAAGAAAAGAATAACAAAGAACAACCATACACTATTAAGCTGTAACATGTTTCAATCATATTGAATCTGTATATGTTTTATCTCCAGACCACAAGTTCACTGTATAAGAAATGAAAATCAAAGAACAACTATATACTATCAAGCAATATAATAAAATTGTATGAAACTTTTCTGATTTTCCTGATACAAGGTTATTCTTTAACTATATTGAAATATTATTTCCCTTTGACTACTGACTAGTTAACCAAACTACCAGATGAAATAAAGGGCAACCTAATATCATTGAAACAGAATTAGCATCACGCAAATGTAAATACATGTTCCGATTTTCTAGAATCCAATGTCTTTTCAAATGGCAACTGATACACTTTCAGGCGATGCAACTCTGTCAGAAATAGTTTCGCCTATCTTCATTAAAGTGGTATATTCTAAAAGAAAGAACTGGCTCCCCTGGGAGCAAATGCTTTCCGTTTGGAGTAGACCACTTATCAGACGCTCGAAAGCAAACAGAAAAAACGATGAAGAAGATGTCCAAGAAGAAGCACAATCACATAACACAGCCTACCAATGACACCAAAAGGAAGTATAAAGAAACTACGCATCACGAAAACGTGCCTTTATAATTCTGACCCCCTTAAACCAACTTTTACATTGTAAAACTTTGGTTTACAGGGTTACACATTACTTTTCTTATTTTTGCTCGAAAACATAGGTTGTTAGAACCGCCTCATCTTTTTTAGTTTTTGGAGATGAAATTTCTATATATTTGAATAGGCGTGTTTTCGTAATGGACAGAAACGAACGAAAAGCAAAGCAGCCAGCTCCCGCTTCCTCAAACAGATGATGACAATGCCAGACAACACCATAAAACAAAACCATAAGACAACAAACAACACAAAACACGAAATAACACCAAAAGAAGCAAAAATACAAGGCCCCACGCCTTAGACTGGTTAGTAGTAAACTCAAACGGCGGGATGGAGGTGGTAAATCGATTTAACTGGTACCATACATTCACCCAAGGTTTAAATGTTGTAAAAATACAAAGTATTTGTTCTGGTCGTGTAAAGAAAGACCCTAACTCAGTCAGTGAAACATCACAGAAAAACATAATGTGATGAAATAAGGAAGATGGCTCCTGGCAAATACCCCGGAGCTGAAAAGAACCACTTGTTGAACCACGGCGGGTCCGAACAAAGAATGTAAATTGTATGATTCACTTATATAGATTGTAGGGTACAGTTATTTACTTTACACACGCCCCTTCCCTACATCTCCAAACTACGACTTGAGCGAACTCTATTTTCCAAGATGTCCGAGCGGGCTAAATGAAAAAAAATCTGTAGATGTTTACGGTCGCCACACAACACTTAACACCAGCATAGCATCACCCGCTAATAAATGGTTTAGGTCGACACTTGAGAGCAATGAACACACTCGCAAAACTTAAAACAGCTGAAGTATGGCTTTCTGGGCTAGATTATCTAGTTCCACTAAAACGTTGCTAGGGATGTGAGAGAGTTTGAGACAGACATTCAAACCGAATCTCCTATTTTCTATCTTTTGATGTTTTTTTTTATTTCAAAGCATCTACCTTTCAGATTATTTGGTGACAGGAAATACAAACAACACAGATAAAACTAAGAATGTTGAAAAACTTAGAAAACTCTGTTTCTCCTACCCTTCGTAATGCTGGAGCCATCTTGTTCGTGACTGTTCCCGCCACAATAATTAGTTCCGATTGTCTGGGACTAGCTCTAAATACTACTCCAAATCGGTCCATGTCGTATCTTGGAGCGGCGAAGTGCATCATCTCTACTGCACAGCATGCCAAGCCAAATGTCATTGGCCATATAGAACTCTGAAGAGACAATCAAACTTATATAAATATGAACCTAAAACTACCGAAACATGTGTTACTGTTGATCATTCCATGGCGGTATTTCTATTTCAGTTCCTTTTCTTTTATCCATTCTGTTTCGAAGGTTTGTAGAGTTTGTGCCTGCTCGCTGCGTGGCTTTTTTCCAATTTTTTGTACTATTCAATGTTTTGGTTTTGTGTTTGGAGGGTCCTGTCTAGCATTGTGATCACCTCTCGGAATAATCGGAGATGGTTGCTTTGCTTTTCGCTTTGTGTTACATACGTACTATCCACCATGATTTGTTTACCCTTCCTCTGTGTCATTTGTAGGCTATGTTGTGATTGTGGCACTCCCTAATCTTCTTTACCATTTTGCGGTGGCGTTTAATGAAAATGAACCCTTATCCAGTGCCTTGGGAATACCAAATTCTGCAACTATAGGATATCTCCGAATTTAAGTTCAGCTATTTTCTTTTCGTTAGTGTGTTCTTCGCTTTCGTTGGTATTCTTTGTCTCAGAATGTATTCTTTTAACCCATTTGTGCCTAGCGTCCCATAAATGGGACATTGGCAAACAGTGTAGACCCAGATTTGACGCCCCAGAACGCGGCATCTGATCAGAATCTACACTGTTTGCATTAACTATAAGGATTTCAATAAAACATGGTAATTATCAAAAGTGACCAGACACCCCTTAAACTGGAAATGGACTGGTCCAAATAGTTCAGGTAGATGAGTCCGCTCGGCATAAAGGGGTTAAAATTATTATATAAGTCCCTCAGGCTACCCTGTGATAAACCTATAGGTGTTAACTGGCTGGTAACCAATATAGACTGTGGCCAGACGTCGCGTTTTGTGAAATGGGTCTACACTGTTTAGTCAGCCCTGCCTGTCCTTAAATACTGAATTACCTTCTAAGTACATAAGGTAAGAAAGAGGCATCTTTTTTTTTTTTTTTTTTTTTTGAGGCATCTTGGTTTACAAACATATATTGATTCATTTTTGTTTGTTTTGGCTGTTAACCCATTTATGCCGAGTGGACTCTTCTACCTTAACTCTTCGGACAGGTCAATTTCGAATATATCAGAGGTGTCTGCTTGGTTTTTATTATTATCATATTTTGTAGAAATTTCTAAATTTAATGCAAACAGTATAGACCCTGATCAGACGTCGCGTTCTACGGCGTCTGACCTGGGTCTATAATATTTGCCTATGTCCCTTTTATAGTCTATAATATTTGCCTATGTCTATAATATTTGCCTATGTCCCTTTTACGTGACGCTAGGTTTGAATGGGTTAATTGTTGAAAACTTCAAAACCTCAAATTTATTTGATAATGTGAAAGCATCGAAAATGGGTGAACGGCACTGGACAGTTAGGGAATACTTTTTGTTAATTGTTATATAGTGTGTCACTTTCTAATATAAGTTTAAGATATAGTCAGTTAAGTTTGGGTACAGTGTTGCCACCATTTTGTGAGAGAGTTGACAACTGCTTGCCATTTGTTTATTTTGTGGTTGCTTAATTGTATTTGTCTGTCTTCCCCCTAGATGTGGATCTGATTGTATCATTGGATCTGATTGTATCAGTTACTGAGTTCACTTATCTATTTTATTTTAAACTGGCCAGAAAGAGAAATTAAAATGATTAAAAAACATTACCTTTCTGCCCCAGTTCACCAGGTCATCTACTCTTGCTATAACGTAGTCCAGTTTGTTGCTGGTTCCCACCTGAAATGGGGAGTAGGGTCCTCGCTTAACGACAGCATCCGAGCTTTTCTCCCGGTAAGGCACAACACTAGAATAAATGAGCCTCAAGTCAACATACCAAAATCGTATTTCAGAAAATCATAAAGTCGATATACACAAAGGCAAAATATGGAATGTTCAGGCGAACAGACATGGAACCAAAATAAATGGGGTGTAATCAGGCGTCCGTGGAAAGAAAGCATCACTTGGTTAGCGCGCTTTGCCTACCATGTTTATCAGCCTGCTCAAAGATTTAGGAAAATACGAGAATTAAATAAACGCAGTATTATCTATGTTATTTACTACATAAAATAACCTTTACCCTTGCCATGCTGAATAATTAAGATGCCATGCCCACTTCTAAGTTTTAGCCAATTGGAACGTTCAGCAGGAAACAAAAATGTTTAAGACGCATGCAGATTGAATCTCGATTTTACAGAACCTATCTATAAATTACCTACATGGCTTTCTGCACGTAATAATAAACCAGAAATAATACACACGCATATTTACTAGCTTCATTTTAAGTTTTGTGCAGGCTAATATGCTGTGGACACTTGCGTTCACTTATTGAGGCTTTTCCTCCTTGGTGACTTGAATTCCCTTTTTCTTTTCTTTTTAAACATTCTTTCGAATTCGGACTGTCTTACTAGGTCCGTAGTGCTCCGTATTTCTTCGAATTATACAAAAGAATATGTATTTCGTACCTTGTTTGGTGTTTGTCACCATCAACATCTTTTCTGTAAGAGTATAGTTCCCTCCTCGGTGTGCAAGTTACAGAGGCAGGTCGATAAAGCAGTCGTGCCAGCAATGGGTTAATTTTCCCACCTTGCAGACAAACTGAAACAACAGATGCTGTCTATTAATTATATACGAATGGTCTCAGTGAAAGATGGAAAGGAAGATGGAAAGGTAGATCCAAACAAGTAAGTTATTTTCGTTTACTGGATGACTAACAAGTCCACATTCAAATAAGCAGATAATAACCGCAGGCGAAAATATATTGTGGGTACTCATTAAAAGCGTCTCGCCAATTTTTTTTCTTATTTCTCAAAGGACTGATATTCTATAGGTACTCATTAGAAGCTGCTCGGTTGAAAAAAAAGTGCCTTATCTGGAGTTTATGATTGAATTAGTAAAGGATTGCCTGACAGTACTTTTCAAAAGAAGTGGATCTCTGTCCCTGGTATAACTGTAATGAAACTTTTAGCAAACATGCCTAAAGGAATAAATACGCCAACTAAAATTCGTAGTATGGTTTGCTGTTTGCTCCTAATTTGGTATGGTGTATATATTTGTTTTGTGTCTGTTTTGGCAGGAGTACTCCTGGTCATTCTTTTTACTTTGGACTGGCTTGGCAAATATTTATAAATATCATCTCCACAGTTTTGGCAGGAGATTATCAATAATTGATCAGCTATTTACACTCATCACTGCTTCAGCAGACTGTTGTGTATATTCTCCTGTATTAAAAAATATGGATATAGAGGGCACCAGATAAGAGAGTTTTTCTTAAAAAATATATAGTTATGTAGTTTCCTTTTTTTTCTGGATGAAACTGACGTGCAAGATGGCAATTTTTTGGTTGGCATATATAGTGAAACCCACATCGGTATATACATGTATGCGTCCGTCAGTTACAGTGATACATGCTCAGTCTGATACAGAATCAGTGATTAGCTATCAGCAGTTTAGAAAAAAGGACAACTTACAGACAGTACCTGTTTATTTTGAATTCCAGTTTGCTATGTTTACATCACATGACCTGGGCAGGAGGTTATATTCATTTTATTATTTTTGCAGATGTTTAAATGATTTATTTGAACGTTTTGGGGTTGCTGTAAAGAGTGTCTTCTTCCTCAGACACAAAACCAATTAGGCAAGAAAATAATTATTTGCTCTTTCAATTTTATTGATAAAGTTTCTACTGTCAGCAACATATTGAAACCAGTCCCAAATTTGAAATAAGCTCCGCTCACACCCTTTTATAGATCAATAGATCAGGTAGGAGTTTAAACCATTCTGGAGCTTGAACATGTAATAGATCTACCCTGAGCAGACTTCTGATTATCACAACAGATGGGCGAGTGGATAAAAATTAGAAATTTACAAACATAAGAATTTGGAGGAGTCATTAAGTCTATCAAAGAGAAAACTTTTATAGTCCTGGGAAAGAATGACTATTTCAGGACGTCTTTATAGGACAAGTACCTTGTTATGTAAATTATGGTATGACCTCGTTTGTTTGAACAGAAGCTGGGAACAGAAATTCCAAGAATGCTTGCGAAAAGGGAAACTTCGTGTTTCTTCACTGATCTGAAACTTTGGAAAATGCACAGAGAGAAAGAGAGAGAGAGAAAGTCGATTTCAATGCCAAGTCATCGATGTTGTTTCAACGTTATATACCTAGTGTAAAAATACACACATATGTCATTAATGTATTGATTTTCTGTGGCTGAACGCATGCGTATGTAATCAGACCGAGTACTTACATAGCAATGTACGGAAATACATCCCAACGAAAATAGGTTCTGTTTTAAAACTTAAGCGTATGATCGCATTTCAAGGGCAGGATAATGTATATTTTAATCCAAAACATAGAACGGTCTATAGCCGACCTAAACGGTATTTTACGGTGAACCTCCTACATTCCCAAAAGACCGTCCGATTTGTATAATTACAATTTTCATTTGTAAATCGAGTTGATTTTTTCATACTACCTGCTTTGGCTGCCATAGCTGTAATTGAGGTCGGGTTAAGGGCACTGAACGGTACATTGATTTCCGGAAAATACCGATAACTTACGGGGATTGTTGGCACTGAAAAAAAAAAAAAAAAACGCGTATTTGTAAAATTAATTTATTTTTGTCACTGTATCGACCAGACCAGTCAGTTTTAATGTAATTTGCGTATTTTCAATATAAATATATGTTAATGTATTTTATGATCTGCTAACATAATTACGTGTACCACTGTAATCCTGCCGGCCTCGGTGGCTCAGTTGGATGCGCCGTCCGACTGGAGACCAGGAGGTCGCGGGTTCAACCCCAGCCGAGGTCGGCTACATTCTTTCGTGGAGATTGATCATGAAATATTTTCTACGGTCATTCTCTCCCTTCCGCTGATTCAAGAAGGGCAGTTGTCAGTTTCTGGCGAAAGAATGTGCACAATACTGGTTAACCGCTTTCAGGACTAAGCCTGCCCAGTAAACGTGTGGTTAGGTAAACTGACCGCGCTCGACATGACCCCATTGGGTTGACTGGGCCGTAAAACCTCAACACAAACAAACCACTGTAATCCTAAGTAATGGGACAGACAAGTCTGGGCAAATAGTGTAAGCCCAGATCAAACGCCACAGAACGCGGTGTCTGATCAGGGTCTATACGGTTTACCACTCATCCAGCATTGTTTTAGGCACATCAACATGTAGTGATAGAGAAGTATTTAAATTCTAGGACAAGTATGGTACATAGTAAACACACAACATTGTAACAATGTCATTTAGACGTCATGACGTCGCAGCGACGTCTACATGACGTTATTATAACATTGTTTGTTAGCTGGGTATGGACCCAGTGGGCACACAACATCAAAATGACGTCGTATCAACGTCGATGCGACGTGATCGTGTCGCATCGACGTTGATACGACGTCATTTTAACGTTGTGTGCCCACTGGGGAGTGGATGTGTCCAGATATTTAAAGTAAATGCGTGAGAGTATATATATATATATATATATATATATATATATATATATATATATATATATATATATATATAGCAAAGGGCCATATACACAATCTGATAGAGTGGTAATGTACGTCCTATTCTATAGTATCCAATGCTGTGTTGTGTATACCGAATCAGCGGATACCCTGATCAGACAACGCGGTTGCAGGCATTGATCTGTACATTTGTTGTTTTCATATGCACTGAAGACACTTTTTCGCATGCCATTGCTCATATGTTAAGGGACTGGATACACTTGGTAGATTTTTCGCCATTTCTGCCAAGAAAGACAACTTTTGTGACTTCCTGTGTTTACAGCACACAAAGTCCTTTCCCAAAGGGTTTCTACTCCGTAAGGAAAGAATTTGCACCCTCTAGGAGACCTCTTTTCTGATGGCACAAAAATAATTTTGACAGAGTTGTCTTCCCAGAAAGTGTACCAGTTCCCTTAACTTTAGATCAAATACAGTGAACCCTCGTTACAACACTTGTTCCCAAAGATATTGCCATTAAAATGAATTTGCTGTTGTAAAGAATTCTTAATGAGTAGAATGATATGCAAAAAATGCCATGTTTTATTCTTATTTCTTCATAGAATGTATGTTTTGGATATTTGTTAGAATCGCCTCGGTGAGGCGATTCTAACAAATATTCAAAACAAATGTTGCTTGAAGTATTGAATAATAATGTTACTGCGTAATTTCTGATTAACTGTCACCTTTTGAGAGTGGGTTTTCGTGCCAGTTAAACTGTCAATATAACAAATTTGTCGTTGTATCGAGTGTCGGTATAATGAGGGTTGACTGTATTTTCAATCCAAAAATGCTGATACTTCTCTACGAAAACAAATGTTTAAGGTACTCAATGGATTTGGCTATGCATGAAAGTAGGAAACTATTTATTCCGATATCATTCTCACTAAGACATTCATCACGAAAACACGCCTATATAATTTTGACCCCCTTAAACCCCATTTTTATATAGTAAAACCGGGGTTTACAGGGGTATATATTATTTTTCTTATTTCTACTCTTATTTCTGCTCAAAAACATAGATTGTTGGTACTCGTTAGAACCACCTCGTCGAGGCGGTTCTAACGAGTACCCACAATCTATGTTTAAAGCAGAAATAGGAAAAATATCAGAGTTTTTCATCTGAAAATTTTCAGTTTTTGGAGATGGAATTTTCTATATATTTGAATAGGCGTGATTTAGTAATGACGTTAATTGTCCATGCGATATAGACCCCTACCTTGCAATATAAAGGGAAAATAGGAGTATACAAGAATATACATTATAAGCATATTTTTCTTCAGAATTTTGTAGCTTTTTTAACTTTTTTCCCCAATTTGATTATTATGCCTAATAATTTTTTGTGCTGAAGAATAATTCTTCATCTGGCTCATACTGAAGTATTCCTAATTTCTCGGTAATTACATATTGGAATCCCATGGATTACATATATATAGATCAGAGTGGTATGCAGAGAATTACTTTTCTTATTTCTCCATGAAAATATATACTTGAAATACTCTTTATACCGACACTCGATGCAACGACAAAATTCGTTCTATAGATAATTTGACCGTCACGAAACCTTCGGTAACAGTTAATCAGAAAGTATGCGAGAATATTGTATTTAATACTTCAAGAAGCATATGTTTTGGATGTTTGTTAGAATCGCCTCATGAGCCGATTCTAACAAATATCCAAGACACGTTCTATGAAGAAATAAGAATAAAACAAGCCCTTTCTTACATGTCAATCTGATGCTTTTAAAGATTCTTTATAGCAGCAAATTCATTATTATGGCAAATAGCTTTGGGAACAAATACTATCGTTGTAAAGAGGGACGACCGAATATGTCAAAACATTCGGGTTAAAAAAAAGGCCTTTTTTAGAGCTCTCTCAAAGAGGTAAACATTTCACATAGGCTTGTTATCGTAATGGCGTAGGATATAGTCTCAGTAGCCTTCAAAGTGAAGTTTTTTTTTTATTTCCTTGTCATCATTGAGCCCTTTCTGATATCATGTTCAATTAAGCCAATGCGAAGAGGATGTTTGATACCTGTAAACTACATTGCTGTCATGAAAAATCCCATTACAAATACATGCCTATTCAAATATATTGAAAATTTCACCACCAAAAACTGGAAGTTTTGAGATAAAAATTCTGATATTTTTTCATATTTCTGCTCAAAACATAGATTGTGGGTACTCGTTAGAACTGCCTCGCTGAGGCGGTTCTTACGAGTACCTACAATCTATGTTTTTGAGCAGAAATAAGAAAAATAATGTATACCCCTGTAAACTCCAGTTTTACTATATAAAAGTGGGGTTTATAAGGGGGTCAAAATTATGTAGGCGAGTTTTCGTGATGCCAATAAAACTGGGACTCAGATTTTCGTTCTTATATTCGTTCTTTGTTTCCAAGAGTAACCTTTGTGGATTTTCTTTCGACCACTGCGGCGAGTGTTAAGTGCCGTGTGGCGACCGTAAACGTCTCGTTCTACTTCAACATAATATAGATTTTGTATTTACTTTCCTTGGGATCATGGCTCATTGAGCCCTTTCTGGTATCTTGGACAATCAAGTTCCGCTTAATCCTTGTCCTGCTGAACCCGGATTATACCCTTCCTTTGCAAACAGTGTAGATCCAGAAGAAGCCAACTGATCTGGATCTACACTGTTTGCCATAAAGTATGTGAATTTATAGCAACAATCCGGATCAAGCAATCTGATTGGCTGAAAATTAGAATGGGCATGGCATCATAATTTATTCAGCATGACAAGGGTTAAGTAGGTGCTAGGGAGCGCGTGAAACGCTACAAACTACAAATCTGTAATGTGAAGTCTTCGTAAAAACGAAAGTCCCATTTGCGTACTTCTATGTATTCTTTGCTTCCAAGGGTAATCTTTACTGATTTAATTTGACTTCACTGCAGCTTGTGTTAAATGCCATGCAGCGGCCGTAAACAGTTCTCCACCTGCTTCATCCTAGTGTAGTTTTTATTTCTATTTCCCTTAGGATCACTGAGACATTTCTGGTATCTTGGAAAATAGAACTCTGCTTAAGCCGATGGTTGAGCGGTATGCAGTCCTGAAAGCTGCAGTGTTGTCATATGGAGTCACAATAAAAACGATACCCCGATTTTCATTTTTATATGTTATTTGCTTCCAAAGGCAATATTTATAGATTTTATTTCGCTTCACTGCAGAAAGGACTCAATGAGCGCATAGAAAATAAAAATTAAACTGCACTATGATGACTATATCTTCTGATCCTGGCCAATGAGTCCATAGTGATAACTTGAAATTAGAATCTCGCTTTTTAATCTCGCCTTAAAGCGCTAATTACAACTACAGTAGATGACATTTTTGGTGGTATCTTTTTCAGAGATCATAACGCTTTAAATGTCATGTGACAGACGATTCACATGAAATTTCAAGCGTTATTTTCTCTGAAAAAAATAACTAAAACAGTTTTAGAATGTCGTCTGTTATCAATTTGCTTAGCGTTTTAAGTATAAAAAAAAAGCTGGTGCTAGGAGGCGTGAGCAGTGTTGCAAACAACATACTATTGACTGTTTACAAATTGACTCAATAAGACGGAGTCTGCTATTTGTAATTTCTTTGTGTTCTTTGCTTTCAAAGGATTGATTTTCAAATCATTTATTTTTAATACATTAAGGATGCTACCAGTATTACTTAAACTGGCAAATTTCCGTAGACAGTTTAAGAATAAAAGTAGATACCAAAACAAAACTCTGTAAGCATTTCACTTTTCAAAAATAAAAGTGTGAGACAAAGAGACAAAAGCTCAAATTCTGCAAACAGTTCACGTTTAAAGAATACGAAAAAGTAGGACAAATACACGAATTCTGCAAACAGTTCATGTTTAAAGAGTACAGAGTGTGAGGAGGAAACACAAAACTGAAATCTGTCTATAATATAATATATTTTAACACTAAACAAATGATAAAAGAGACAGAGAAGATATATTGAAATTACGTCAGTTTTATTTTTATTTTCCTTGGCATCATTGAGCCCATACTGGCGCTGAGGTGGTGGCGTGGGGTGCTTATGCAGTCCTGCAAACTCATCACGAAAACATACCTATATAATTTTGACCCCCTTAAACCCCACTTTTATATAGTAAAACTGGGGTTTACAGGGGTATACATTATTTTTCTTATTTCTGCTTAAGAACATAGATTGTGGGTAGTCGTTAGAACCGCTTCGGCGAGGCGGTTCTAACGAGTACCCACAATCTATGTTTTGAGCAGAAATATGAAAAAATATCAGAATTTTTATCTGAAAACTTTCTGTTTTTCGTGGTGAAATTTTCAATATATTTGAATAGGCGTGTTTTCGTAATGTACAATGCTGCCATATAAAGAGTCTCAATGAAGCATAGACTCCATTTTTCATTCTTTTATGTGTTCTTAATTTTCAAAAGTAACATTTATAGATTTTATAATAGAAGTTTATTTACTAAACATCGAAAATTAAAGACAAAATCGAAGCTGTTTTTATAAACGTGTGGTGTGGAACACACACACACGCACGCACGCACGCACGCACACACACACACACACACACACACACTTTAAAGTTTATATATAAAATGCCAATGGCAGCAATAAATATATAAATAAACAAATAGGCCAACTTATACCTGATTAACTAAAATTGACGTTCCTTAATAAGCACGCAGTCAAATTTGCCAGTGGTCATATGGTTAAGGGAAAATATTCTTGAACAAATAACATGGACACGTCTCGCACAAAGTGCATATATATCCATGCTGTTACTTCAAGAGTATTGTTCCGAAGTATCTCATTGAAACATATACATATAATACCAGAGGCACACAGATAGATTCTAAAAGGAATGCTGTCTGATAAGACTGCGGGAATCACAAGACTGCCTGATTATAAACTGCGGATGTCCAGGGTTAGGCAGATGGAGTAGCTAAATAGTTATAATTATTCTAAAGAAAAAGGAAAATGACAGGCTTATTTTTCTGTAATAAAATTGACAGGCCTGCTCTCTATATAAATTATTGACCAGTAAAACACTGAGAGAGAGAGAGAGAGAGAGAGAGAGAGAGAGAGAGAGAGAGAGAGAGAGAGAGGTGGAGGAGTGCTTGATCAATATCCGTTCGAGTCATTTTGTAATTTATATCATGAAAAGTGAGCCAACTCAATCTACAATTTAATCTTCCATTTTTTTCTGAGAGTGTATCAGATCATTCTGAGCTATATTATTCCAGGAAAACTAACTCTTAAAATACTAAGCAAACTTGTAGCAATCAAAGTTTATTTATTTTTATTAGTATCTTCCGAGTAAATAAGACTTGACATGAACTGGAAAGTCTTATTTTCACAAAAAAAAAAAAAAAAAAAAATAGAATGTCATCTGCAG
The DNA here is from genome assembly GCA_964016985.1 of Anodontia alba. NCBI lineage: Eukaryota > Metazoa > Mollusca > Bivalvia > Lucinida > Lucinidae > Anodontia > Anodontia alba. Next base: position 102,421,034 of record OZ024829.1, read on the forward strand.
CAGTTATGATTAGCACTTTAATGGCGAATAGCTAAATTAGAATTTATCTACGAAGAAAAAAGCACTGGCAACCACACCGTCGACTTCTAGTCAAACTTACGGGCAGCACATACGAGAATTGCAATCTGAGGTGCAGATTGTTATATTCATCTTCCACAGAAGTTTGAATGAAATGACTAGACAGGTTCTCCCTAAAATTATCTTGCAATACAGTTGTGACAGTAGTCAAATACTCATGTTCATCTCTAACTCATTTGCTTTTCATGAGTTAATATTGCTTCTTTTCACAAAATAATACAACATATCAATAATAACAACGTTTGTGTGAAACAATTTACAATACAGTAAAACCTCAATGACTCGAACACCAGTGGCTCGTATACCGTGGTAATTCGAACTAGTTTTTGAGTCCCTAGGAAATTCTTCCGACAGCTCAAGAAAACAAATGTTAAGGGATATTTTAAGATTTTTTTCTATTTTATCATGAAAATGTATGTTGTGTGTACTCATTAGAATCGCCTCATCGAGGCGATTCTAATGAGTACACTCAACATATCATTATTTTATAGAAGATCGAAAAGACATCTACATATCATTCCCATTTGTCTCCTAACCTGGCGCTATGATTATGATTAACTCTCGGTGGCTCGAACTAACATATCTAGAACAAATTTTCATGGTCTAGAAGATGTTCGAGCCATTGAGGTTCGACTGTAGTATACAAGCATATATACATGTACGTTGTGCTGCTAATGACACACTGTATATCATTTTAAATTAACAAAAACAAGTAAGTTAAAACCATTGAAGTGCTAAGTGCTCGGCAAAATTGTTGCGGGTAAGATCCTTTTAGGTATTATTTTTCAAAGAAAATAGACTTGGCATTGCATAGGCAGCCTTATTTTCTCTAAGTCTGAAGACTTATTTTCTCAGAAAAAGATAATAAAAAATTGTTGTAGTTGTAATTAGCACTTTAAGAGTTAACCTGTCTACAGCAGAAGCAACAGGCACCAAGGTAAAAAAATGTTATTTTTCAGAGAAAAGTAAGACTAGGTGTTACATGCGAATCGTCTGCCAAGCAGACGATCCACATGAAATGCCAAGCCAGAAAAAAACATGTCATTTCAGACGATTCACATGAAATGCCAAGCCTGATTCTCCCTGAAAAAAAAATACAATTAAAATCAAATTGTCATCTACTGCATTCGTGATTAGCAGTTTAATTGTTAAACTAGGTCGAAAAAAGCACTATGCATAAATATAAACAAAAAAGATATTTATCGTGGTCAGTTTGATGTTGAGAAACCCGTATGTTGTAAGCTGAGACTTGAACACTGGTTGAAGTTATGGGCTAACCGATGGCGATGGAAAATGGTTTTCATTACACATGAGAACAGTACACACCCTGAGCAGATGGATCTATATTCTCCCTGATATAGTAAGTGAATTATGAATGCATTCGGGTGACTGTGAAGGCTGATCTGGATCTTCGACCTGGAATTCCTCTTGGAGTGCTACATTAATGTCTTGAAAATTGTGATATAACAAAATACACTTTAACCTTTACCACTCGCTGGACATTTTCAGCAGACGACAAATGAATGATATTTTTCTTACTTTTCCCAGAAAACAGGATTTGACATTTCATGCAAATTGTCTCCTTAGGAGACAATTTGCATGAAATGCCATATCCTGTTTTCTGGGAAAAATAAGAAAAATATTTCAAAATGTCGTGCTGAAAAATTTACCCAGAGTGCTAAGCGTTAAAAAAGGGTGACAATAGAGGTAGTTTCAGGCTGAAAAATTTACCCAGAGTGCTAAGCGTTAAAAAAGGTATGACAATAGAGGTAGTTTGCTAGAAATGGAACCATAAAATGAGGAGACAAACATGTCAACATTTATATGTAGTATTATGGCTGTCGACAAGAGAGTATCGAGATAACTATTTTTTTTCTTATTTCTCCACAGAAACATAGGTTGTGAGTACTCCCAGACTGGCTCCAGTCTCCAGTGACTAAATATTTTCTCTTGTAATTCTTTTTGATAATCCACTAAAATAAGACAAAAAAATATTTTGACTATAAAGGCTGGTCACTAGAGTAAGTTTAATGAGTACTGTTGCATTTTTACATTCTGGCATGTTGCAGTATGTGTTGATGTGCCGTAATAAGCCCCTACCCTTGCATTCTAATCCCTGTATTTTAAGAGCATTTCTGCTGTTTTAAGGCAGTATATTGAAGCTATTGTATTCTATTTTTAGATGACTCAGTAGCCTATTTACCCAAGGGGCCAAATTGGTGCTAGCTATCTAAAAATAGCTCCCAGTATCTTGAAATATAGGACAGCATATTGTTGTTCTGTTAAACTTAGAAACCTGGAATTTGGGAGGTTATATTTAGTTTATCCAGCTGAACCTATTCTTAGCTTTTGATTATTATTAGCTGTTCCCTTTCTGGGGATCTAGAAACCTTAGGGTGCCTGGAAACTTCAGGCAGTATAAAATGAGTTCCCGCTTATGTTCGGGGGCTTTTCTCTCCTTGTGCTTGGGTCGTTTTCTTCTTGTGCTGGGGTATTTTTCTTCTGGGCTTCTTCTTAGGAAATTGATAATTGTTTAATAAAAAGCTAAAATGTTGCCTTTGTTTGTCTTTAAAGAAGAGAATTCAATACTGGTGGCCGCGATGCTGATTTATAAATATAACTTTGAATCGGAGAATTCAATAGTACCTAAAACTTACGATGTATGCTTTGTGGAGAAATAAAGACTTTTTTCTTCTTGTTGTTGAAAAAACAACATCAAAAATTACCCAGAGCTAAATATAATCGTGGCACGAAGGCCCAGCAAACAGTCAACGTCGCAACTAAATGTCATTTAACCCTTAAAGCGCCAATCACAACGGCAGCAGATTACGTTTTGATTTTTTCTTTTTTTTTCATAGAAAACAAGTCTTGACTTTTCATGTGAATCGGGCAGACGATTCACATGAAAAGTCAAGACTTGTTTTCTCTGAGAAATAAAAAAAAAAAATAAATAAAATAAAAAATAAAAAAAAAAAATAAAAAAAAATAAAATTTAGAATGTCGTCTGCTTCAAATTTTCCTTGGCGCTTTAAGGGTTAATGTTGGTTATTTACCGAGTCAGAGAATAAAAATATGGTCTTACCACCGATAAAGTCATCCTGTCGATGACAATGTTCATGTAATACAGCTGAGAGTAAATAATGACAGAAAACAAGTACAGCGACCTTTTAAAGAAATACAAGCGAAAGTACCAACATCCGTAATCCAAATGAAATGAAATCACTCTAAGTTGACAATTTTTGTCTGGGTTTTCAACGAGATGCCATCCAGCAAAACAAAAGCTTCCCTCGTATATGGAGGTTCCCAAAGGGAAAAAATTTTCTCCTATTTACGAGTGAGGTTGTATTTTTCCTTTAAAAATAGCAACCTTTGAGAAGAAGGCAAATATTTTCAGTTCAGATTGCTCTCCCTCTAGGAGTGGATCCATTCCGCGAAGCAGTCTCTCCTCTTCTCCATTAAACGCCTAGTACTCTGGGTAAAAATTTCAGCAGGCGACATTTTAAAATATTTTTCTTTCTTTTCCCCAGAAAACCTCATTTGGAGACAATCTGCATCAAATGTCAAAACCGGTTTTCTGGGGGACAATTTACATGAAATGTCTCAATTTGTTTTCTGGAAAAAAAATAAGAAAAATATCAAAATGTCGTCTACTGAATTACCCCAGAGAGTGGTAAAGGCTAACTTGATTGCGATAAACTCGAATTTCACTATCCTTTGGTCAGCATTTAGTTGATCCTAAGCAAAGTATCAGACGACATTCTAAAAATGATATTGTTATTTTTTCAGAGAAATAAAACATGACATATCATGTCTGCTAGGCAGACGATTCACACATGAAACATCAAGCCTTATTTCTCTGAAAAAAATATTTCAAAGAGTCGCCTGCTGTAGTTGTGATATGTGCTTTAAGGCTTAAAAAGACTGTATCTATATTCACCGGAATCCAATAATTGCATTGAAAAAAGGAATATGTCATTCCAGTTGGATCATTTCCTGTACCAAGATTGTAACCCTGACATTCTTTTCATTTTCTTTTGTAACTGTAAGACACCATATAGTAACGCTTCGGCTGATGGAGGACATCCTAAAAAACAAAACACCATTATAGCAAATATCCAAAGATGAAACTAAGGGGAGATAATACACTTTAAGGGAGGCAACGCTGTCAAAATTGTTTTTGATCCCTTCTGAAAATAGTTCTACTCTAAAAGGAACAAGTTTGCTCCCAGTGGGACCAAATTCTTTCCTTTTAGGGTAGATTTCTTTTCAGAAGGTTCTTGACATGCAGAAAAACAAAACAGGAAGTAACAAAAGTTCTCTCCTTGATAAAATGGCGGAAAATTTACAACGTGTATCCAAACTCTTTAACTACTATATCAGATGAATATGTTGTATTCATAGCTCCAGATAAGGTGATACTTGCGGTGATGATTTAGGATAAAGTTAGTTATTTTTGTACCAAAGCATACACTGCGGTTACTCATAAGAATTACCTTAATGAGACAATTCTGATGATCATATGTTTTGTTGCAAAAATAATAAAAAATAGTCTTCTTGAATATTTTCCTTATCTGGAGCTATAGTGTTTATTTCCAGCCCTCCCCTCCCCCTCCCTCCTCCCCCTCCCTCATGAAATCATATGAGCCACCTCATGACAAATAAAAAAAAAACGGCATGTGCGCCCAGCGAAGACTCAGATCAGCCTGGGCATCCGCCCAGTCTGATCAGAGTCTTTGCTGTGCGCTCAGTGGGTAGCTAAGGACCCAAGCTTTCTTCTTGCGGACAGTGAAGACTCTGATCAGACTGGGTGGATGCCCAGGCTGACTTGAGTCTTCGTGGGGCGCACATGCCATTTTGTTGGTTTTGTCATGAGATGGCTCATTATTATCTCGTGGCGGTGGTTCTGATGTTGTTTGGTTTTTGTGTGGCCTTGTGGCTGCTCGATTTCTTTCTTTTTTCTTTTTTTTTCATGTTTTTTCCTGATCGTTCTGTCTAGCATTGCGATCACCTCGCTGGGTAAGAAGGGCTAGTCACTTTGCTTTTCTCTGGTTTATAGCATGTGTACTGTCTGTTATGATTTGTTTGCTCTTCCTCTTGGTGTCATTTTTAGGCTATGATCTGTGATCGTGACTCTTCATTGTCATCTTTTATACATTTTTTTTCTAATTATTTTGAAAAATCTAAGCACACAAAGCTTCGTATGTCGGTTATTGGAAATGTGCTGTTTTGTTTTATTAGTGTTTGTTCTTTCCGTGTCAAGGGAAAGCTGTGCTTCGTGCTTATTGCCTTTCTGGGTGACTTTTATTTGAGCCAAAACCTACAAAATGACATGTGCGCCCATCGAAGACTCAGATCAACCTGGGCATCCACCCTGTCTGATCAGAGTATTCGCTGTCCACATGAAGAAAGTTGGGGTCCTTAGCTACCCATTCTGCGTACAGCAAAGACTCTGATCAGACTGGGCGGATGCCCAGGCTGATCTGAGTCTTCACTGGGCGTACATGCCATTTTGTAGGTTTTGTCATGCGCTGGCTCATTTATATTTTGTGCCTGACTTTAATGGTTTGTGGTCGGGCTCGCCATTGCTCTACTAGTGGTTTTCTTTAGCACTTGACTTTCGGTTTTTAGCCAAGCCAACATCTTTTTTTCATCATAGTTTTGATAAGATAACTTGTATACAATTGGTTCAGCCCACTAATGAATTAGGGACCGAACAAATATGTGTAGCCGGAACAGTATCAGAATCAAAGGCGAGGGTGTTGTGCCTATAATTTGAGCACGATTAATAGTGATAGTAGTGATGGTGATAAAAGCAGTAAATATAACAATCAGTACAACATTAATGTACATGTATAAACTATAAATTAATAAAACGTGAAACGATAATACCCCGCCATTATCATGTTGCGGGCAGCTAACTCTGTCAAAAATTGATGAAATTTGCCCATGAGCAATCCCAAAGCAGATCTCCACAATATCAATGCACATATCAAATTTGGAGAAAATCCATCGAGATTTACTCAAGTTATTGTCCTAAAAGTAAAACACTGATGTATTGCGGGCAGATAACGCCGTCAAAAATAGACGAAATTAGCCCAATAGCAATCCCAAAGCAGATCTCTACAATATCAATGCACACACCAAGTTTGGTGACAATCCACTGATATTTACTAAAGTTATCGTCCAGAAATGAAAATACGGACGTGTCGCGGGCAGATAACTCTGTCGAATATTGACGAAGGTTGCCCATCAGCAATCCCAAACCAGATCTCCACAATATCAATGTTCACACCAAGTTTAGTGAAAATCCAAATTATTATCCGGAAATAAAAATACTGACGTATCGCGGGCAGATAACTCAAAAATTGACGAAATTTGCCCAGTAATAATCTTAAACCAGATCTCTACATATATCAAAGCACACCCCAAGTTTGGCGAAAATCCATTATTTACTCAAGTTATCGTCCGGAAACGAAAATACGGACAGGCGGACGGACGGACGGATGTATGGCAGATGGACGGACGGACACACGGACAGCCAACGTGATACCACAAAACCCCACCACTGTCGTGCGGCGGGGTATAAAAAGGTATTTCCTCTCTTACCTGGTATATAGATATCTACAGGTATTAACCTGTCAACTCCGCGGACCACCGAGTAGGAATAGTAGTAGTAGCCACCACCGTTAGCACAACTCCCTATAGATATCACAAAGCGAGGTTCACTCATCTGATTATACAGCTGGAAGTAGAGCGAGATTTCCACATAAAACCGTATTTACACTAAGTGTAGACAGGATAAATAGGCCTGAGCAAGCAGTGAAGACCCTAATCAGACGCCACAATCTAGCAGGAATTTAATATATCAAGACATTTAGTTCTTTGTGTGGCCTTGTGGCCTTTTTTCATGTTTTGTCCTGTTGGGTGTTATATCAGAACTTGTCGAAGTTGTTAGCTGACGCGACGTTAAAATTTCTATCTTGAAATATGGCAACTACATTGATATATATATATATATATACATATATTTTTTATACATATATATATATATTTTTTTGCTGAAAAAACATTTTTCTGCAAAAATATCAATGTATTTGAAAAGGCCTCAGCTACAACAATAAATGAGTTTATTATTAATAACAAGCTCGTTAAGCTAACGATGCTTTGAACAACTGGGCCCAGATCACCTCACGAGGGAAAGAGGGTATTGAATGAATACTTTGCTTTTTCTTGGTTTGTGACATGCAAACTGTCTGTCTAGTTTGTTTACTCTGCTTCTTGGAAATCTTCTATACTATTTTTATTAACACATTGCATGCTGGGTAAAATTACAGCAGACGACATTATGAAATATTTTTTCTTATTTTTCCTAGAAAATAGGATAAGACACTTCATGCAAATTGTCTCCATAGGAGACAATTTGCACGAAGTGTCAGACCCTATTTTCTAGGAAAAATAAGACAAATATCATCAATTTGTCGTCATAGCGTGGTAAGTGTCAAAGAGACATAGGTCTTCAGAAACTGCAAGGTAATTTCGAAGTTCGTGGCTGACCCCAGTGTCACTGAGGAGGTGGGGTTTGTACCGAATATCTAGCATCAGATCGAATTTTGACTTAATACTTGAACATCTTGCTATTCAAGAGACTTGTCTCTATAACACTTTGCTGGATAAAAATTTCAGCAGACGACATTTTGAAATATTTTTGTTATTTTTCCTAGCAAATAGGATTTGACACTTCATGTAAATTTTCTCCTCAGGAGACAATTCGCGTGCAGTGTCAGATCCTATTTTATAGGAAAAACAAAATGTCGTCTGCTGATTCTGCCACTGAGTGATGTGCACTTGCACAGAACAGGACGTTGGACTAGAATCAAACATCTATTCAGGTATCAATTAAAGCCTCCAGGCATTCAGGAGATGTAGTTATTCTTAAAAGTGAATGCAAAACTTTGCCACTACTTTCACCTTAACATCACTGAGAGGGGTGGCGGTCTTATACTGGACGCCAGTATCTAAACCCAATTTATCCAGGCATTCAAACATGTAGTTCTTCTGAAAGCTTAAATGCAAAACTTACTCGTAAGCATAATAAAACGTTATGAATCTTTCTAATTCCTTGACCTTGAACCCGTAGTCACTGAAGGAATTTCTTGACTTTAGCAAGATTTTGGACTAGAATCTATAATGGCACAAGTATAAACTGAACCCATCCAGGCTTTCAGGACATAGGGTTCTTCAAAAAATTCTTTGAATGTAAAACTTGCCGCTTAGCACTCTGGGTAAAATTTTCAGCAAACGACATATAGAAATATTTTTCTTATTTTTCCCAAAAACTGGTTTTGACATCTCATGCAATTGCTCCGCTAGCGACACTTGGCATGAAATGTCAGAACATGTTTTCTGGTAAAAATAAGAGAAATATCAATGTTCGCTGAATTAATCCAGAAAGTGGTAAATGTTAAACAATGTGTGACGCCGACATTTCCCAACTATCTTTTTTTTTTTTTTTTTTTTTTTTAGAAAACAAGACTCACGTATGTGTGTTACCTTTCTTACTGCTGGTGCCATTTTATTTGTGACCGTTCCAGCTACCAGCATGACGTCCGCCTGTCTTGGGCTTGCTCTAAACACGAATCCAAATCGATCAAAATCATACCTGGGAGAGGCAAAATGCATCATTTCTATTGCACAACAAGCTAAGCCGAACTGCATTGGCCATAGAGAGCTCTGGAAGACAAAAACAGGGTTCGAAATTAACAGTAGCAAGTAGCAAATTTGCTGCCTGAAAATTCAGTTTGCTACCTGGTCAAACTGTTGGTAGCAAAAAGTTGCTACCTGGTAAAGTGCCCCAAACACTATCAACTTTAACCCTTGTCCTGCTAAACCCAGATATACCCAGCTTTTGCAAACAGTGTAGATCCAGATCAGTTGGCTTCTAAGAAGCCAACTGATCTGGATCTGCACTGTTTGCAATTCAGTATATGAATTTATATCAATAATCTGGATCAAGTAATCTGATTGGTTGAAAAGAAAAGGGCATGGCATCTTAATATATTCAGCAGGACAAGGACAAGTGTTGTGAATGTCTTCAGTGCAAATTAGACATTTCATGTGACTATTCTGCCAAGCAGACAAATCACATGTAATGTCAAGCCTCATTTTTGCTGAAATAAGAGAAATACTTTGAAAATGCTGAAGGTTTAACCCATGACACGGGAGCAACATTTTTTGCTGCCATGTAGGTGCATTTTGCTACCTAATTTCAGACCAGGTAGCAACTACTTGCTACTTGCGAAAAAAAGTTAATTTCTAACACTGCAAAAAGCACAATGAAACAATTGTACATGTAGCTGGGATTTTAAAACTTGACTCACAAGGAAATAAATGGACACAGAAAACATTTAAACGAATCGTAAATACAATCTACATACGTGAAACATATACGTCAAATATGTGAAACATAAGGAGCCCCTTTATATGTAAACATACATGGCATTTACATAGAACATATAAAACCACGTCACATATAATAAATGTCTGTCGCATATGTGAAATAAAAGGACCTTCTATATATATGTAAAATCTGTCTGTCACATATGAGCTAAACATGTCCACATATGCGTGAAACATGTCTGTCACAAATGTAAACATACATAGTCCCTATATGTGTACGTAACATGAAACTACATAAAACCTACAATACATGTAACTTTTGTGCGACCAGCGAAGCCTCAGATCAGCCTGCGCATCCGCACAGTCTGATCAGAGTCTTCGCTGATCGCATGTGTCTTCTACAGTCTCCGGGCTAGCCAAAGAAAAAAGAACGAGAACCCTTGCAATACTGGGTGGATGTACAGACTGATCTGATTCTTTGATAGTCACACAGGACTTATTGTAGGTTTTTTTTTCGTGCGCTGTCTCATATGTTAGACTCCCACATGAAACACATTTGACACAGAAGTTACCCAGAAAAGACCACAATCACGAGGCATCAAATTTCGCATGTGCTCTAAATATAGTGGGTTGTACTATCATTCATTTCTCACTTAGAAAAGGATTAAAACTTTAAAGTGAAAATAAATGAATGAAGGAAAGAATTTTTTTTTTTCTTTTTTTTTTTTTTTGCGTGGGGAATATACTATTAAATGCATTGCTGAAAAGTGGATTGTCTGACATGTTTAAGTAATATAAGTTGAGTTATGACAAACATTTATACAGAACACGTATGAATTTGTTATGATCCTCAAAAATTCAATCCATAAAATAAGAAAGACGTTAATTAATCTGTAAGATGATTATACAGCAAAATTCGACTCTACCTTTCTTCCCCAGTTCACAAGATCATCGAATCTGGCCAAGACATAATCCATTTTGTTATCGGTACCAACTTGAAATGGCGAGTAGGGACCACGTTTAACCATTTCTGACTTTGAACTTTGCCGTCTGCTTGGAACATGACTGAAATACATTTAAATCCGTATTTGTCCTTAATATTCGGTCAGACAGGCCTGAACAAAGAGTGTAGACCCATATCAGACGCCAATGTCTCGTCTCATCTGGGGCTACACTGTCCGTCACTTACCTAGACTGGCCCCAGTCTCTAGTGACAATTTTTTTTTTCTTATAATCCGTTTAATAATCCACTAAAATAAAACCAAGGTAATATCATGACTACAAAGGCTGGTCATTAGTGACCCGCCTTTAAATTCATGATATTTTTTTTTTTTTTTTTTTGGTTTTGTTTTAGTGGATTATCAACCAGGATTATGAGAAAAATATTTTGTCACTGGAGACTGGAGCCAGTCTATCACTAGATACATCAGCAGTAGTAAAATACTTCTTCTTATTTCTTCAAACTGAAGTTTTCTTTAGTTTTGTTTATTTATTCGCTTTTTATAAGTCTTAGAGTGTATAAGGCTATTATTTGAATACAGAATGTAGTCTTTTACCCCTGAATTTCTGAAGCCTGATGAGATTACTCTACACAGTTTGCAAGGCATGTTTTGATCTTCAGGGCTAAAAGAGTTAATATAAAACATTGACAACTTAGAACAGACTGTCCTGAAGCACAGGCTAAAGTGGCTCTTTATCAAATATTCGCACAGTAATGCTAAAATCTGCCTTTTTCGTAGAAGTTCCCAAATTTCAGCGAGAGGCTATATACCTTGTTCGAATCTGGTCAGCGTCAATATTGCTCCTTATAGAGTTCAGTCTGCGACATTGTATACATGTGCTGATCGGGACTGGTCGGCATAGCAACTGCGTGAGAAACGTGTTGGATTTCAAACCATGCAGCCAGACTGAAACAAAAATATACAAAATATAGGTGTTTCCAAAATGTGCTAATATCACAAACTACGTCATATCCTACCACAATCTAAACGAATGTTGATATTTAAGGCTCCATGTTCCTCAAAAATAGACATTTTATTTCTTCAAGAAAGATATAATAAACTGATATATGATGTTAATACAATCATAAAATGTGGCATCTGACAGCCTGTAAAATTTCAGTTAGTCTCTCGTTCTTGAAATGAAATTATTTTTTTTATCGTATCTCTGAATTAATGTTGCCAACATTAATTCAGAGATACGATAAAAAATCATTTCATTTTTGATCCAGTTAAAAAATGAGAGACTAACTGAAATTTTACAGGCTGTCAGATGCTACATTTTATGATCGTATAAATACTATATATCAATTTATTAAAACTTTCTTGGATAAAAAAAAAAATTGTCTAATTTTTGAGGAATATGGAGCCTTTAAATGAACTGGGAAACAGCATTTCCTACAAGATTGCATGTACGTCCAGCAAAGATTTCGCATCCACACAGTCCGACCAGAGTTTTCGCTGCCCGCCTGAAGACGCTTTGGATCATAAGCTACACAGTGCCATGCGAAGACTCTGATTAGACTGTGCGGATGCACAGGCTGATCTGAGCCTTCGCTGGGCCCACATGCAATCTTGTAGAAATTGCTGTGCCAAACTCATTAATAACTTCAAAAGTATACTTAAGGACAGGATCCACACAAGCCTTCTGGGTTTTCGATCAGATCCTCTCCAAATGTATATTTGAATTTTTGCAACACTGTGAATATTTGAAATAAAATATTGTTTAATTAAACGTACCGCATTTTGAATACCGTGCATATCCTACGCGATGTGTCCTAAGTATTCGGACGGATATACCTGAGCAAACAGTGTAGACCCAGATATTTGCATTTGCAACACTGTGAATAGTTTGAATAAAATATTGTTTAAACTAAAACGTATGTCGTTTTGAATACCGTACCTATCCTTCGCGATTTATCCTAAGTATTCGGACGGATAGAACGAAGTAAACAGTGTAAACCCAGATATTTGCATTTGCAACACTGTGAATATTTGAAATAAAATATTGAAATATTGTTTAAATTAAAACGTACTGCATTTTGCCAAATGAATACCGTACGTATCCTACGCGATTTATCTTAAGTATTCGGACGGACGGACAAACCTAAGCAAACAGTGTAGACCCTGATCAGACTCCGCTGTACGCGGCGTCTGATCAGGGTCTACACTGTTTGCCACTCATCTAACAGTTTTAAACATATAAACAGGTAGAGAAAATAGCTTGTTAAAAATTTAGGATACCGTATTTATCGTATGTAATCGAACAGCTAGACCTGAGCAAACAGTATAGACCCAGATTATAGACGCCACAGAACGCGGGTCTACACTGTTTGCCACTCATCCAGCAATTTTTAGACACAACATCTGGTAGTAAATTGTACTTGTTCAAATTTTAGAACCAGTATGGTAAGGAGTTGAGGTGTCTGAATAGGGTAAATATGATAAATACGGTAAAAAGTTGGTATGTCCGAATATTTAGGGTAAATACAGTATATGTGCACAATAGAAAAAAAACGCAGACAGGTAAATATTGTCTTATTGTTTTGCTATGTGGGTCGCATCCTGAGAAAATATACCTTTTATAACATATGTACCGAATGAAGTCTCCATTACGTTAACACATCGATGTCAAATGTATACCTTTTAGCCATAACTCTATATAAGTCTTCTTTTTTTTTTCATTTCTCCACTAAAAACATGTGTGGGTACTCATACAAAGCGCCTCGTTCATGTCTCCACATAAAGCATACGTTGTGGCTACTCATCAGAAGCGCCTAAAAGAGGCGCTTCTGATGAGTTTCCACAACATATGTTTTTATGGAGAAATAGATAAAATATTTATCTTGATAACTGTCTTTTCTTGAGCTATGTAAGCCATATAATTTTCACCATATAATATGGGAAATAAGGAAGAATTCGGTTATTAAGCATATTAGGACAGATTATGCAGTGAAAGTGGTTGTTAGAAGTGACAAAAAAATGAGGTCCCAATTATAATGAAGACCTCTCCCCTTGTTTTCACTATATATTATCAGGGAATATAGGAGTCCACGGTATATAGACTTGTTAACTCTTTCACTGCCACAGGCAATAATAATAAGCTTTTACAAACAACATAGATCCAGATGAGCCGTCTCATGTGGATCTATGCTGTTTGACATTCAGTCTTTCAACTTTACTTCTTTTCAAGCAATAGTTTGTTAAAAAAAAAAAGAAAAGCAGACGACAAATGTCGTCTGAAATTTGGCACCGAAAGAGTTAAAGAAATGTGGATCGATTTGCGCTCGGGGGAGGGGGGGGGGGTGGGGGGGAAGGGGGTAACTTGGGGGTAATTATGGTACCGGTGTTCGAGCCAGTATTTCGAAACCTACCCCATTCATATACCTGGCC